>JABTTQ020000023.1:0-657874 GCA_016081115.2 Rehmannia glutinosa | reverse complement strand
AAACATTCATCCATTTTCTAAACTCATGGAGTCTTTGTCACCACGAGCCCATCTGGTACTCAGTGTCACATCTCAGCTTTTTTTGGCGAATACAAACCAAAAGCTCATCTTTCAGCACCACAAAATATCTGCAAATTACTTGGATAATTACAAATTTCGATCTTGTTATGTTCGTATGGTTTTTGTATTCATTCAAAATGCCAACTTTTAGAAATAACTATAAAGTCGTCGACATAAACCGGTTGTGGTCCAAGCTAGATGCAATGCATCATATGTTGTATGTATATCACATTAATTGATGAAAAGATGATGTTTGCATGCAAATTTCTAGGACCATTTTTCGGTCATTATCAAGAGATCTTATATGGTACAAATGAGATCAAAGAAAAAAGTGGGATTGTTTAAGAGCATCTTTTTAAATTTTTTAAATTTGCCGTATGAATTCCCATAACTTAGCACCATCAAGCTCATTTGCATTTATTGTGTCCACATTGAAAGTATGTGCTCCACGCTTGGAATGAAATAAAGTGGGGCACAATTTTAATTTCGTCGTACGTACTTAGGTTTTTTTTTTTTTTTTTTTTATATAATAAATTGCGTGAGAAGATAGCAGCCGACATCGTTCGTTTGTTGAAATATGAGTTATGGACATTGTGGAATAGACCCTTACAATATGGGTCAATAAATTCCCTTAATATATATTTTATTGCATAAATATATGTATTTTATTGTATTTTATTGTATAAATATATAGGATAATTGAAAAACTATCATTGAGGTGTAGCCTAATTGCAAAAAAACTACAGTTATTTTCAAACTCACAAATATTCCTTTAAAATTTGTATTTACCTAACAAATAACCACAAAGCCTCTTGAGTAGACTTGTCAAAACCAGCCCAGCCCCGTGATAAAACCGGGTTGGGCTACCATTTTGTAAACTCGAAAAGAACCATCCTATTTGATCTGCCCATTAGGCCCGAAATATTGGGCTAGCCCAGTTGGCGTGATTGGCTGAGATTTATATTTTACATATATTTCTAATGCATGGGCCAGGCCTGAGCTCCACAAATGGCAGTCTGACGGGCCTGGCCCAATTTCTCACTTGGCCCGTCAAGCCGACACGACCCATTTGACACTTCTACTCTTAAGGGTGAAATTTTATAAGCTAATTAAAACAAATGTCAGGTAGTTATTTATAATTTTAAAAGGTAATTGAATTTTTTATGATGCTGCAAAAATACTTGCAGCTCACTCTGAATTGAGAAGTTCTGGGTTGAGGTTTGAGGGATCCGACTACGATTCGTTGAATACTCCAAGAGGGGGGAATCGGCATGCAACACGCAAATAGAGTTAGAAGGGTCCAGGGATATTCCCTATGATGCTTAAGTCAGCACAATGTTGGAAATAATCCAGAGCACAAGAATTAATTAGCAGTAAATTGTACTTAGAGAAATTAATTAAGGAGATGGTTATTTATAACTTGGACATTGGGTTATATGGGCCTATTAAGGCTATGTAAGCCTCATGGGCTAGCTTGAATATTAGTTCTTGTAAACCTATAATAATAATAATAATAATAATAATAATAATAATAATAATAATAATAATAATAATAATAATAATAATAAATTTAAATATAAAAGGGGAATTACATTTTTACCCCACCATATTTTATAATTAGGCTAGACCTCGCGTTATTTTTTGTAATTAACCCTAATGTTTGTCATTGTTATGGTTGTTCATTGGTTTTTATACGACAAAGAATTCAAATAAATATATAGATACATGTCTTAATTTTATAGTTGAGATATAAATAGTTGTACATGTGCGTTTGTATGCTTGGAATACTACTATGTACTCACTCATTAAAGAAGATACTTTATTTCATATATTAGCATTGAGGAAACGAGTTAATTAAGATTATTAAATTAAAATAGGGTACAAGGGCATTTTGTCTTTGTATCCCACAGTAGATTCCTTTTTTCAGTTGACAAATATCAGATCCTGGAAATCGCTGGTTTGTTTTATGTTTAAAGCGCCATTTCCAATTTCCAACTATTCATGAAATTGAATCATGTTTGTTTAAAATTTCCAATGGAAATCATCATTTCCACTTTCTACTTTTCACATAAAACATCATCTCAAACCTACAATTTCAATTCTCAACCCTATACAACCCTACATCACTTATCAATCACTATTCTTATTTTTTAATCCAATTATATATGTGGGACCCTCCATTACCAACTTTATCTACTTAAAATACTACTATATATATCTAATGGGACCCACTAGCCTACAATCTTACAAATATAATATTATATATTCAATTAAAATATTCAACCACTATCAACTTTTTTAAATTATTATATGCATAAAATACTATTTCAAAACTATTTAACCAAATATAATCTCATTTTCAAACCTACATAAAACTCATTCTCATTCACTTATCCAAACATAATTCCAATTTTCACACGAAAACCAATAAATTACGAAAATTCATTTTCCAACACTAGAAACTAAAATAGTCCATGGAAACATAACCATACAAGGCCTTAGATTGCACGACTTACAATTTACAAACCACAAATTTGTACGTCTAGTTTTCTTTTAAATAGTTGGGAATAGTGGTTGGAGGGGAGGATAAATTTCAAAGAAATTGAATAGAAGGTTTGAATTAAGGTCAACACTCTTCAAAGGGTGAGTGATACCATAGCTACAAGCTCGTGGTAATAATTTGTACTTCTAGTTGTTTATCTTTCCAATTCATATATTGATTTTCTCAATATGCAAAAAAATGTATATAACTTATTTTGTGAAATGTCTTTTTTGATGAGAAGGATATGGCTTAGGGTGTTAATGAGAGTAGAAGCCTGTTTGGGAAGATTCGTGGGGAAAAAATGTCAATTTCACATGTCTTAAGACTACACCGCAAGGTATTTGGTTACGAAAGCCCCATTTCATATTCGGGAGGTGGGGATGAATCTATATCAATTTGTGTTTCATGGGGAATAATATAAGGTTAAAGTACTTAAGAGCGAGAATATGGAATTTGAAAATCAATATATATTGAAAGAGTGAGATGATGGATGTATTGTTAAAGAGGATCCTTTTTCATCTGTCCTTGTGGGTTCAAATTTGGAATTTACCAAATCATTGGATATCTTGAATCGAGTTGAAAATAGCAAAGCTATTCTCGGTGTTAGTGATATTTTCATTCTTTGAATATGGTAGTTACAGAGGAAGATTTATTAAGATATTGGTTTTTTAAAACTTGAACAAACCACTTCTTTTCGGGGTATCCATATCACCCTTGGGGAACTAGATGGTGGATTGATTTCAAGTATGAAAATCTTGAAAGGATGTGTCATTCTTGTGGTATGATTGGTCATTTAGAAAAGGGTTGCCAAGTGCATAGAGAAGATGTGAAGAAAAACTCTTTAAGTGATGGACAATACGGAGATTGTTGAAGGCATGGGAGGGTTTGTTTGAAGTTAAAAAAGAAAATAGTACTCAACGAGAAGAAAGAATGAAAACATAATGAAAGGCAAGAGGAAGAGGATTGATCGGTCTTAATCAACCAATTCCCTAAAGTGTCGAATGGGGAGGATAATCAAAGATACTCTTGAATATATATGGGGAGCATACGTGCGAAGATTCGGGATGGACGAATTAAAGAAGTTTGTAAAGGACATTCTTGATAGGAGCCCGATGGAGAGTGATAAAAGTTTGGTTTTAAATAACTCTGTGAAGAGGATATTGATCGATTACTCTTACCTATTCTTTTTTTGAATTCAAAGCTAGAAAACTAAAAGTTTAATTGGTCAAGCACTTGAGAATGATAAGCCTAATGTGGATAAGCAAGGGAGAAGTAAAAAAGTTGGCGGAAGGAGAGGAAGAGGGATAATCCATAGTGTTGATAGGATGATAACTATGGATGATAAAGAAAATATTCCCAATAGCTCTTAGAGAAACAAATTGGTGATGGGGAGGTCTTCCGGATTGAATAAGGGAAGTGAGGCAGATGGTAATGGTAAAAAATGAAATTGTGGGATGAAAAGGAGGAGGGTGTTATGAAGTTGGATGTAGCCAACCTTGAGTGGCCCCAACCTCCTCAATGAAGGCTATGATGTCGAATTGTAGAGGTTTGGGAGGGTCCTCTTCAGTTTTCCAAATCAAGAAAAGTTTGAGAATCAACTTCCCAGACTTTATGTTCTTTTGTGAAATGAAAAAAAAAGAAGAAATTTGTTGCTATTGTGTGTAAAAATTTGAGGGTGAAAGATAGATGGAGTTGTAAGGATCCAAGTAGTTTGAGTGGGGGCTACTATTATGTTGGGTTGATATTGTGGTGGTTAAGTAGGTGATTAGTAATTCTTTTTTGTATTATGGTGGACTATGAGTTAGTGGGGGACTTGGAGAAGGGGTGGGTTGTGTTTATCTATGTTAGTACATGCCCAGGTACTAGGAAAACCCAATGGGAGTTTTTGATGAATGAAAAATGGAGGTTGGGTGACAAATGGTTTATGATTGGAGTTTACAATGAGATTTTGAGGAGAGAAGATAAGAGAGGTGGCAGAATTAGGCAGATGTCTAGCTTTAAAACTTTTAAGGATTTTGTGAAGTTTATGATTATGAATGAGATCCCTTCCTCTGGATATAAATTTACATTGTCTAATTTGAAAGAAGGGGAAGGGTTCGTTGAAGAGAGATTGGATAGAGCTTTTTCTTCCCCTGGGGTGGTGTTTGCGGTATCCTAATGCAAGATTTTGGCATATATTCGATCTTCATCCGATCATCACCGGTGTTTAATTCTAAGCCCGAGAAGCTTAACCTCATAGAAGATTTACTTTTGATAGAAGATGGATTGGTATGGAGGGGTCTAAAGATGTGATTATAAATGCTTTGAAAAACAATTATGTGGGCACTCCTATGTTCTAAATCCAGTGTAAAACTGTGAATTGTAGGTTTGGATTGCTTGCTTGGAATAGGGGAGCTCATTCTAACTCTACGAGAGAAATTGATGTTCTTTTTACTCAGTTGGAGAAGTTGAATAAGAAGGGTATGAAAAACCATTATGTGGTACATTGCATTTACATATTACTTTAGCTTTTGGTTTCATATTTATAATAAATTACCACCAAATATAACAATAGGTATCAGAGCCATTGTTCCTTGGACATGGCTGAAAACACCAGATTGAAAGACCTGCAGGAAGCTCAAAAATGCCTAGATCATATTCTTCAAACTGACGCATTAAAAAGGAAAGCTACAAAGATCAATTTACAAGAGCAAATTGCAGGAATGAGGTCAGAAATACAAGATCAGATTAGAGGTGACCACAGTTCTGAAACTGTCAGTTCCAGTTCCAAAACTGCCGGTTCTGGTTTCTCATTTTGGAGGAACCAAAACTGAAACCATTGCCTCACAGTTTTGGTTCGGAACCCGGTTCCTCCATGGTTCTGATTCCAATTCTAACCTGAATCATTTTTTTATCTTTAGATAATTTATTTATTTTTCAAAAATGGTTTATCAATTTCAGTTACAAAAGGGAAAAGGAAGAAAAAGACTTGGACTTAATATTCAATTAAGTTTGTATATAATATTATAATAATATTAAATTGTCTATATATACTATTACAGTATAGACGAATCAAAGTTAACGTAGTTCGCTTATAACATTTGGTTTAAAACGCGTCTCATGTAGTCACGAATATAAAACATTACAATAAATATTTAACATTTTTCTTAGCATATTTTAACCAAAAAAACATAAAAATCGTTGGTTTTAACCTTAAAATCGGTGGTTTGAGTCGCCGGTTCCACCACGGTTCCATATACGGTTCTACGATGGTTAAAACCGTCGGTCCCACGGTTTTTGAGACCAAGGAACCAGAATCGGAACCAATTTACATGGTTCTAATTCTGGTTTGGAACCCAATTTTGGTTCTATTTGGCCACCCCTAGATCAGATGATGGGATTAAATGGAAAGTATGATCATTTAACCAACACACTAGCAAATATTTAGCTGCAACTTTTGAATCTAAGCAAAGGAAAATGAACCGTTGAAGAGGGATCGATTTTGGGGGACCCCTTAGGTTTTCTAGTGAAGCCCTAAGAGCAGATGGAAAATGAAGAACTCATGTTTACAAACTATAAGTCCATTACCCATAATTGATTTTCCTAGGTTTGATGGATGTAATCATAGGGCTTGGATTCTAAAGTGTAATTGATATTTTAAACTTATACCTAACACACCTGATACACAAAAGGTTACATTGGCATCTATGTCTTTTGATGGGAAAACTGCCTTATAGTTCCAGATTACTCTTTGAGATGTGTTGAAAAATCCTAGAACCAATTCTTAGAGGTTATGTCTACTAGATCAAGAATTGGAGAAGATTAAGATAATTGAAGACTCATGCAAACTGGATCATATGCATAGTATGTTGAGAAGTTTGAAGAGCTCAGGGCATGTATGATGTTGATCAATAATGTGGATTACTATGAAGAATATTCCATTGCTAGTTTTGTGAGTGGGTTGAGTGAAGAGGTGCAATATTTCCTCGCTATGTTTGAACCTTCCAACTACATACCTTCCACCTTGCAACAGACTATTGACTTGGGTAGATTACTGATTCGTGCCCTAGAGGCTATTACAAAGAAACTAAAAACTCTCTATAAGCCCTTCCACAACCCTCAAACCAAAATAATAGATACTGGAGTTCCAAACCCATCCATACTGAACAACAACAACCCACAAAAACCCCCCAATGAAGCTTTAATTTTAACTGCTAGTGAGATGGTTGCCAAGAGAGAGAAAGACATGTGTTACAACTATGATGAAGATTTTACATTTGGGTACATGTGCAAACACATGATTAACTACATGATTATGACAAAAGAGACGGAGTTATCCTATTTGCGACTCACCCGCAAAATGAGCGAGCGACTTAATAGTATGAGTGCGAGTAAGGAGGAAGTTCAGATGTCTGTCAATGCCACCACATGAGAGGATGGAATCACTACTGCTGCATGGAGAGAGTGGGGAACACAAACTTCATATTTTTATTGATCCTGGAAATATCCTCAATTTCATTCAAGAGGGTACTACCCAGAAACTCAGGTGTTATTTGGAGATAACAAAACCTTTACTGATAAAAGTTGCAAATGGTGGAAATATGGTAAGCTCTCAAAGGACAGTTGGGTTTAAATGGAACATGCAATGTAATATTTTCACTTATTCACCCAGGGTACTGAAGAATGAAGGGTTTGACATGATTTTAGGATGGGATGGTTAAAGTCTTGTACTCATATTGAGTTAGACTATGAGAAGATGACCTTCATAGTTACAATGAAGGGAAGAAGAATCAAACTACAAGCACTTACATCCATAGCTAAATGTAAGTACATTTCTAGGGGCATCTCTATATAAATTGTTGTATATGAAAGGTCCAAGTCAAATGGAAGAGTTGTTTGTGCTAACTACTGAAAACAAGGATCACATTGACAACCCAACTATAAAGGAGTTATTTGAGAACTACAAAGATGTTTTTAAGGATCCTGAAGGATTACCTCCTAACAGGGAGGGGGGGTTGAACACGAAATTATCCTAAAACTAGGAAGTGTAGCCAAGCATCAATACCCCTACAGGACATCTCATGGACATAAGGATGAGATTGAGAGAATTGTCAATGAAATGTTGAATTTCATAATCATATAGGACAACAAAAGCCCCCTTGCTTCCCATATGATCTTAGTTAAGAAGAAGGATACTACTTGGAGGCTTTGTGTGGACTATAGGTACCTAAATGATCTAACAATCAAACATGATTACATCATTCCCATCATTGATGAGTTGTTGGATGGGCTTTATAGAGCTAAGTTCTTTTCCAAAATTGATATAAGGCCAGGTTACTTCCAGATCTTGATGAAGCCTGAGCATAGGCATCTAATAGACTTTAGTACTCACCATGGACACTATGAGTTCCTGGTTATGCCTTTTGGGCTATGTAATGCTCCAGCTACTTTCTAATTTTTAATGAACAAAGTTGTCATAGTGTAACACCCGGGAAAAAAAAGATGTGTATTTAATTAGTTATATAGCCCATTAGTGAATTATTATTATTAGTGGATTTATTGTCCAATTACATAGCCCATGAGGAATCCTAAGGTGTTTGGGAAACTACCTAGGGTAATTATATTAGGAGTCTTTTGTTATTAGGGTTTAATTATACCACATTAGAGAAAACAAAAACAAAACGCTCCAGCTCTATTTCTGTGCACA
Source organism: Rehmannia glutinosa (assembly GCA_016081115.2). Taxonomy (NCBI): domain Eukaryota; kingdom Viridiplantae; phylum Streptophyta; class Magnoliopsida; order Lamiales; family Orobanchaceae; genus Rehmannia; species Rehmannia glutinosa. The sequence continues at coordinate 649,586 of JABTTQ020000023.1, read as the reverse complement.
TCACAACCTCCATCGTCTACCATACAACCATGACAAGATTTATTCAACGCCATGATTTCTCAATTGCCTTCCCTATTTCGTTATCAATTCTTAAGGCGACGAGGATAGCGTGTTCTGAAGTTCAATAGGGATATTGCATCAAATCATTCATTATTTTTCAAGCAAAGTTTCGAAGTGGGGATATTTCTATTCACTTATTATTTGTCATTTTTAAATACTTCGTATATGTGTATTCATTTATGTGAAATGTGGAATAAAAGAAATCATGTTAGCCAGGGGCCCTAAGAAGGTCCGGGATCAAAAGTATCCTCGGGGTGAACCCGCAGTGTTATAATTAGTCTGGGGCTGTAAGAAGGTCCGGGATCAAAAGCATCCTCGAGTCAGGGGTTGTAAGAAGGTCCGGGATCAAAAGTATCCTCGGGGAACCCGTCGTACTATAAAAGTAATGGCCAAAATAAAAGTTAAAGTATATGTGAATGCTTATGACTATGCCTATTGTTGTACTTAATTATGACAAATGTGTCCCTATTGGGCAAGTTGAAAGCTCACCTCATATTTATTAACACTTTTCAGGTTGAGGAGTCTGAGCGAGGATTGGAGGCGGTTGATGCAAGTTAATAATTTTATTTATTTTACAACTTTAGGAATATCTTATTTTGTTAACGGATTTTTAATAACTATTTTTTTTGGATGACTGTTGTCTGGATTTGAATTAAAGTACTTTTGTTTATTTGGACGCAAAATTTTATAATTAGACTATATTTTATGAAATCAGAGTGGCCCAACGGAAGAGCCAGGAACTATTTTGGGTTTATTAATAAAATGGTTCCGCTTATTTTTAGATGTGTCTTATTCATAAGCTTTTAAATACGCTTTCTTATTAAATTAAGTTACTCATGTATTTTGAAAACTGAGGCGTTATAAGTGGTATCAGAGCCAGGTTTACGGTTCTGTACACTTATTAAAAAAATGTGTCTTTTTAAATATTTAAAAACAAAAATAGTATAGTGACATCCACCTCAGCCGTTTCTCGGGATTCCTTAAGGTATGCAAATTTATTATGTCATTACTCAATTTATTCATGTTATGCAACACATATTATTCATGTCATTATGTCTTATTGCTTTTATTTCATACTCCTCATTGCATGTGTACTTGCTATATTAGAAGAAACGAACTCTAGGTTGGCTCATCGCGTTTTAAAAAAAAAAAAAATGCTGATGCATACACATGTACCATGGAGCTAGTGACTACAAGGTTTGGATATCTTTGTATGGGAATATGGAAAGGATAATATAGACTCAGAGGACTTGGAAGAGGACCTTGTGATAGAATACATGATATTTATTACGAATTTATAAGCGATCGAGAATGTTAGGGTGACTATAAGTAGTTTACTAGCAACATAGATTATGGATAGACTTTAGTGACTTTCGAGTTGAATATTCATGATTTACGCCATGTTCATTTTTCAAGAGTTAATGATATACATTGATATAGTTATGGTGTTAGCATATCACTTGGAAAGACCACAATTCTTGTTCGGATGTCTAAAGTCATGAAACTAAAGGTTAATAGAAATGATTTAGAAGTGGATTTATATGTTATAGGAATGAGAGATTTTGATGATCTTAAGCATGCACTAACTTCATAAGAGTCAATAAAGTTCATAAGAAGATAATATTTTAATGCATGAGTTTATTTTTCTACGGAGCAAATGCTAGTACAGTACCCTGAGTTATGTCAGGAAAGAAGGAAAAGTTTAAGAAAAGAAATTGTCTAAGGTATTTGGATATTGTTGTAAACTACCAATCTTTTAATTTGATAATGGTCAATGTGTTACTTATTCGAGACTATGTAATATGTTTAAAAAAAATTGGGATTCCACATGATTGACTAATAGATTTCACCATTGACTTTTTACTTGGGACGACATGATATGAAATTCACCAAATAGAATGGCGACGAAGGAATTATAAGAGTTGAATGTGCAATTACAAGAATTATTGATTAAAAGACTTATCTGACTTAGAATGTCACTATGAGGAGAGCCGATCATGTATATCAAGACGAATGTTGGGTCTATGGAGTGTATTGACTACATGGAGGATTTATGTGATTATAAAACAAATACCAATTTCTAAGGATAAATGATTCATTTGACTACTTAAAGGAGCTAGTATCTTATTTAGGCTCAATTTTAGGTCTCGATATCACCCGCTGAATTTTAATAAGTTTAAATTGTGGTTAGACTGTGTAATATTGGTTGGTCAGATTGTTATCATATGAGGAATATAAGTTGATCGGGTTAAAGTTGAAGTTATTAATGAATGGAGTATAGTTACGATTCTGAATTAAGTTCGATGTTTCTAGACTCTATATGTATTTCATAAGGTTTATGTTGGAAAATTATTTTGTAGATTTTGATGAGTGCCATGCAAAACTTAGAATAGGAAGTTGGCACCCCATTTTTGTTGTAAATTGCATTGTAATAGATAGGGCTGGTCGAGCTGAGTTAAGTCACTATACCTGAACATGCAAGAAGATAACCGGAGACTAGGAGGAAGACTCTGCTGTGAGGCAAATTGAGTATGGCAAAGAAGAAAGATAGGAACTCGATCAAGGTGCGGTGAGATGCAATGAGTGAAGTATTAGTCAAGTCAACTCAAGATAGCCAAGTCTCAAGTTGAAGTGACGGAAGAGTCATCCAATGATTGGAAGTGACTCGGCCGCTGGGAAGTCAAGGAAATGCAGTCAAGTCGAGATAATCGAAAGAGATTCGTTGCCGTAAATCAAGAGAATTACTTAAACAAGTAATACTCCCATCTTCTTTCTTGAAGTGCTCGATCCCGAAGCGTGCAAAAGGAATAAACCAATGAGAAGCACCGCACTTTGTGTCGGAACACCGAAAAGTGAAAAATCATTCATACGAGGAAATGGCAATTCCAAGGATCGCAACAAGACAAGCCAACGACCACAAGTGACTTTCAAAAAATAAGCTTATCTCTTCAACGGGCGATTTTTAAAAGATCACTATAAAAGGCCGAGGAATCACTCGAGAAAAGGTTACTGAACCAAAAACATTCAAGCAAACATTTGAACTGTAACCAAAAATATTCTCAAGTCATTCAAGTTTAATCCTCAAGCCTATATTACGAAGGAAATCAATCCAACACTCACATGTGAAGGAAAGACAACTTCTATTAGTTGAAGAGGAACCATTTGAAGAATCAAGGGGTCTACATTCCACGAAGGATTGTAGAAAGGTTCAAGGTCGAACCAAGCTTAAGCTATTTGGAGGGCTTCATGATCAAATCCAAGGAACTTAAGCAAGTGGGCTGTAGTAGCAAGCGGTGCCCTGTGAAGAAGAAGGCCGAGTCGTCACGAGAAGCCGGTGTGTGTGACCAAGGCATCTCCGGATCGAGTCCCGGAGGATCAAGTCACCGTGTGATCAAGACTTGTATCTCTGATCATTAACCACTCGTATATTGATCAATACTTAGTGGATTCCTCCAGGAGTTGGAGAAGAGAGGAGTAGAAGAATTACCTCATCTTGAACCTCTATAAAAACTTATTGTGTCATTTACATTTCAAAGACTTTAAATTTCTCGTGCATCTTATTTTTATATTTGTTTGATAAATTTGCTATCCATTGATAATCAACTCGAGTGCTAAAACCAAGTATTAAAACAAACTTAACCAAGTTCAAGGGTGTTAAGTCTTCCAAATAAAACAAATCACAATCGAGTTAAGTCTTTAGTCAAAACAATCGAGTTATTATCATCAGCGATTCGATCGAGTTTGTTGAGTGACTAACTCTGTTGATTAACTAACTTAGTCATCCATCAAGGACACGTATGTGAAGTATTAACTCTGAATATTTGAAAGGACTAATTTGAAAAGTTGGTAAGGTTTATTCAACCCCCCTTCTAAACCTTACACTCACACCCCTAAGGACCTACAGTTTATAAAATGTTTTATTTTCTTTTTTTTTTTTGGATATGACAATACGATGACTAGATTGACGAGGAAATTTGAGAAGTTCCAGATGATGGGGAAGTATGAAGAATATTTTCAAGAACTTAAAGGAGAGTTGACCATAAAAGGCAAGAACACTTGATGAAATAGTTTTCTAAGTTGAGAATTGAGATCGTAACACATTTTAGTGGATTAAAATCAATTACTGCAACAATGGTTGAACGACTTGTACTTAGAGATAAGATTTATGAGGCACACGTGATATATGAGTTTTAGGTAAGATGGGAAACCATTATCTAATTGAAAACCTCAACATATTTGTTTTAGCTTCTAATGGTGAAATTTTGATTATATCTAGGGATGAATAACTAAGAATTGAGATATTATGATAAGCACATTGTATATCATACACCGCTCATCCACGAGTTACAAACATTTATCGAGATATGCGAAATGTATTTTTGGTGGAGGGATATTATAGAATCATCAATACCTTGTGGATAGATGCATGACACGTCAACAAGTTAAGGTCAAGCACCAACGACCGTCTAGATTAGTTTTAGGAACTTTGATATCATCGAATGAAAGATGAGAGTATATAGATATTGATTTTGTTGTAGGTTTGTCATGATCAGCTAAGAAAAATCACGATATGAGTTATTTTTGACCGATTCACCAAATCTATATACTTTCTGCGGATGACATATGGTGTAAATCAATTTTTCCAATTATACACAAGAGAAATAGTGAGATTATTGAATATGGATACTAGGTTCATTTTAAATATTTGGAGAAGCTCGAAAAATTTCATGGGAATAGAGTTAAGTTTTACTACAACATATCATCTACAGACGGATGGACACACTGAAAGAACAATACAATTCTATATGATAGGTATTTTGGTTTTGAGGGATGATTGAGACGCATATTTACCTTTAGTGGAGTCCGCTTATAACAACAATTACTAGGACACAATTGAGCCAAGACAAGGCAACTTGAGAATGATATGATGAGATTGTAGCAAGATACTTGGACATTATTGGAGTTTGAATCAAGTTAACTAAATTTCTAGGGCGAATTTGTTTTTAAGAGGGGGAGTTTGTAACGCCCGGGAAAAAAAAGATGTATTTAATTAGTTATATAGCCCATTAGTGAATTATTATTATTATTGGATTTATTATCCAATTACATGGCCCATGAGGAATCCTATGGTGTTCGGGAAACTATCTAGGGTAATTAAATTATGAGTCTTTTGTTATTAGGGTTTAATTATACCACATTAGAGAAAACAAAAACAAAACGCTCCAGCTCTATTTCTCTGCGCATCACAACCTCCATCGTCTACTATACAACCATAACAAGTTTTTCTTCAACGCCATGATTCCTCAATTGTCTTCCCTATTTCATTATTAATTCTTAAGGCGACAAGGATGGCGTGTTCTGAAGTTCAATAGGGATATTGCATCAAATCACTCACTATTTTTCAAGCAAAGTTTCGAGGTGTGGATATTTCTATTCACTTATTATTTGTCATTTTAAATATTTCGTATATGTGTATTCATTTATGTGAAATGTGGAATAAAAGAAATCATGTTAGCCAGGGGTCGTAAGAAGGTCTGAGATCAAAAGTATCCTCGGGGTGAACTCACAGTGTTATAATTAGTCGGGGGCTGTAAGAAGGCCCGAGATCAAAAGCATCCTCGGGGTGAACCCGCAGTACTTAGTCAAGGGCTGTAAGAAGGTTCGGGATCAAAAGTATCCTCGGAGTGAACCCGCCGCAGTACTATAAAGTAAATCGGTCAAAATAAAAGTTAAAGTATATGTTGAATGTTTATGACTATATATGCCTATTGTTGTATTTAATTATGAAAAATGTGTCCCCATTGAGCGAGTTGAAAGCTTACCCCATATTTATTAACACTTTTCAGGTTGAGGAGTCTGAGCGAGGATTGGAGGCGGTTGATGTAAGTTAATAATTTTATTTATTTTACAACTTTAGGAATATCTTATTTTGTTAACGGATTTTTAATTACTATTTTTTTGGATGACTGTTGTCTGGATTTGAATTAAAGTACTTTTGTTTATTTGGACACAAAATTTTATAATTATACTATATTTTATGAAATCAGAGTGGCCCGGCGGAAGAACCAGTAACTATTTTGGGTTTATTAATAAAATGGTTCCGCTTATTTTTTAGATGTGTCTTATTCATAAGCTTTTAAATACGCTTTCTTATTAAATTAAGTTACTCCTGTATTTTGAAAACTGAGGCGTTATACATAGGGTGTTTAAGAAGGTATGTTCTGGTTTTCTTTGATGATATACTTTATTTATAACAAGAACCGAGGTGAACATTTGAAGCATGTGGAGGCCATGTGTTATTGATATTAAGAGAGAATCAACTTTAAGCCAAGCAAAGCAAGTGCCAATTTGGAAAGACACAGATTGAGTATTTAGGGCATCTTACACCTCAACAAGTGTAAGTCCAAGCGGCTCGGGTGAATATATTATCTCCATCTTTTCGATTTTACCCTCTTTTTCGAACCGAATGCTCAAAGACAATAATAAAGGTGCGGAATGTAAACAACACACGCCGATTTATAGAGGTTCAACCCACCTAGGGCCTAATCCTCTACCACCCCAAAGATATCCGTGAGGGATGGATTTCAAAAAGAAAAAGAATTTTATTAATTACCAAAATTAATACAACTCCAACTTACAACAACACCTTGGAGAGCACCACACTCTTCTTCAACACCACCTTTGAGATTACCACATCTCTCTTGAAGATTACCACAATCTTCAACGGCACCTTGTGAAGATTACCACAATCTTCAACCTTGAAGAATACCAAATTCTTCAACACCTCAACAAGAGGATTACCACAATCTTCTTACACCTAACACCTAGATCATCCAAGTGTTCTTACCACAAGAACACTCACAAGGATATCTTGTGTTGAATGATAACCAAAAATTCAAGATTACAACTCGATAATGAATTATACAATTGAGTGCAAGTGTAATCAAGAATAGCCTAGACCTCAAGGATGTGAAAGTGAAAAGCTAGGCAAATTACAACAAGAATAATAACAATGGAAGACCAAGTGTTTGCTTGAGTATATCTTGTTGTGTTGTGTTGTTCTCTCTTGTTGTGCTTCAAATCTTCCTCTATTTATAGGAGATGATTGATATTTGATAGGCTCCTCTTGGAATCTGATATCTACAAAAAAATTGCAATTAAAATAAAGATTATAGTTGTTAGAAATCATCCCACAATTTAAGGAAAAAGCGTCCAAACTCAACGGATAGTTTGTCATCAAAAAAGTGTGTCGGCCGTCGTCGCAGGATAAGTTTGAAATGAATTTTACACAAAAATTACACATGGAGAACGGTCGACGGGGGGTCCGACCGGTCGCCCTAGGGTCCAACCGGTTGCCCTCTTCAAAAAAACCAATACAGAGAAGTTTGCAATTTTGAACAAACCTTCAGGTACTCATCGGTCGCCCTTTAGGGTGACTGGTCACCCTCACCATTTTCTGCAAACATGAAGTTTTCTGTTTTGCACAACTTTCAGGTACGGGTTGCCCTATACGACGACCGGTTGACCTCAAAACAAAGTAGTTGTCCAATTTGTGTTGAAAATAAACTTCAAGAAATACTCCGAAAAAATAGTAAAAATATTTTAGACCAATCGGGAGTATTAGGACAATATTTAGAAACATAGTTTGGATGTAAAAACCCATTGATACAAAATCATTAAATGTGTTGTCCAATTTTTTGTCGAAAATAAAACTTGAAGAAATACTCCTGAAAATATTAAAACCATTTTAAATTTAGGAGTATTTGGACAACCTTAAAAACCATTTTTTTGGTATAAAAATAAAATCATCAAAATCATGATAAAACCATTTATCAAACAACAAGGTGTAGCTACAGATCCATAAAATATCTCTTGCATGACCAAATGGCCACACCTTCAACTATCAAACAACTTAGAGGTTTTTTAGGATTAACTGGTTACTAGATGAAGTTTATTAAGGGATATGGCGAATTGAGCAAACCATTAACAAGTTTATTAAATATACATAAATTCAAATGGTCTGACTAGGCTGAGGAAGCTTTCCAAAGGTTGAAACAAGCTATTGTTTTTTCTCCAGTACTGGCACTACCAAATTTTACTCAACCTTTCACTTTGGAAAGTGATGCTAGTGGCACATGAGTGGGGGTCGTTTCAAAGGTTGAAACAAGCTATTATTTTTTCTCCAGTACTGGCACTACCAGATTTTACTCAACCTTTCACTTTGGAAAATGATGCTAGTGGCACATGAGTAGGGGTCGTTTTAATGTAACAAGGCAGATCAATATCATATATGAGCAAAATGTTGTTCTCCAAAAATTGGGCTCTATCTATCTATGAGAGAGAGTTTTTGGCAGTTCTCATGGATATTCAAATGTAGAACCATTATTTGCACAAGTTCATTATCAAGACTGATGAACAAGCCTTAAACTACTTGTTGGATTAGAAAGTAATGACCCTTATACAAAGAGAGATGGATCACCAAATTATTGGGCCTTAACTATGACACTCAGTATAAGAAGAGGGTTGAGAATAAGGTCGTTGATGCCATATCAAGGAAAGAGAACACAATATGCACTTCAATTACTACAGCTTCTCTAGATAGGGTACAATAGTTTATCCATAGCTACACCAATGATCCTTTCTTTACAAAGATCTTGGCTACTAAGATTTATCTGCCTACAAGGATTTTAATGTTGATGGGGGATTGGTGATATATAAAGGAAGAGTGGGAGTTGGAAATGATAAACATCTAACAGAGTTAATTTTGGCAACTATGCACAACTCCTCTTTTGGGGGTCATTCTGGGATTAATGGGACCTATATGAGGTTCAAGAGGGTTTTCTAATGGCGTAACATGAAGGGGGTTGTGATTTTGTTGGTGGAATCTTGTGATGTTTGCAAGATGAATAAACCTGACACTAATCCATATCCAGGGCTTCTACAACCATTGCCCATTCCAAAACAGGCTCGAACACACATTTCAATGGATTTCATTGAAGGTTTACCTACATTTGATGGGGAAAATGTCATATTAGTGGTCATTGTCGGGTTTACTAAATATGCTCATTTTTTTGGCTTTAACTCACCCCTTAACTACCTGTAAAGTTGCTCAGATTTTTCTAGATTCATTCTAGAGGCTACATGGGCAAATATTAGTATTGTTACTGACCGAGACAAGATATATACAAGTATTTTTTGGAATGAAATATTCAGGCTTATGCAAGTGAATCTATACCTTACTTCATCCTACCACCTATAATCAGATGGTCAGTCTGAGAGGCTCAACTAGTGTCTAAAGAACTATTTGCGTTGTATGACTGATTTAAACCCAACGAAGTAGCACAAATGGGTGGCCCTAGCTGAGTACTGTTACAACACAAATTATCATACCAGTCTCAAACTTACACCATTTGAGGCACTATATGGTTACCCACATCCCCTACTTTTAGTGTGTCCCTACTTTGATTCTACTAATGACGAGGCAAAGGATTATGTCACAACAAGACAACAGATGATGTACACACACTTAAAAATTACTTGACTCAAGCCGAGACAAGAATGAAATTTTATGTTGAACATCGAACAGAGAACTTTTGGAGTTGGGGAGCAAGTATACCTGAAATTGCAACCATTCCATCAAAATGTTGTCAATTTGAGGAAAAGCTTGAAACTTTGCTCCAAGTACTATGGCTCGTACACCATCTTGGAGAAAATTGGGAAAGTCGCTTACAAGTTAGATTTGCCAGCTGGTGCGAGGGTGCATCTAGTGTTTCATGTGTCTTTATTGAAAAAGAAGGTAAACTCTAGTTACATAACTTCGTCGGATCTTCTTTACTTGATTCTGAAGGTAGCTTTTAGATTACTCCTGTGGATGTTGTCCATCACCTTACCATCAGTAGGAATCGTAAACCGATTGAGCAAATTTTGGTTCAAATGGAGCAACTCGATGCATCACAAGCCACCTGGGAGGATGTTAAGCATATAAATCGGAAATGTCCCTCTTTTGATCCTTGGAGACAAGGATCTAAATTTTCGGGCGGTATTGTCATGAACAACCAGATGGAAATGGAATGTTGCATGTTTATTGAGAGTAAAGAAACGAATTATCCGAAGAATTGGGGATGTCCAAGGAGATTAAATTGAAAGAGGAGTTGAGAAGTAAAGAATGAGGGGACAAGTGTCTTCATAAGGGACGTTGGATTAAAGGGATTTTTGGCATACAAAATGGATTAATATTTAGCACTTATTCCAATTTAGTATTTTATTTCGAATTTATCAATTTCCATATTATAGGAAATATCTGATGTAACAAATGTGGTCCCCACTGTACCAAATGCATTTAACATGTTGAGCAGAGGGAATAATCATATTTCGGTTATCATTTAAATTATCTTCTTCTTCCCTAATTCTCTCTAATTCCTCCATCTTCATTAACAAGTCATTGTTATATTGCATTTACATATTTCTACAGCTTTTGGTTAAACATTTATCATAAGATACTAAAAATACAACAATTAAAATAATTAATTTGACCCACAAAAACCCAAAATCCCAATATTCACATCAATTTAATAGTTTTCGAGTAAATTTATACTACTAAGTTGATTGTTGTTCAAATACAAACAGAACACCCTTATTAGTTAGGAGACTAGAAGCGGTTGGATATTCTTTTATTTTGAATTTTTTTTTTGCTAGGGAAAAGATTTTAAAAGAAATGAGATGAATTTTGAGAGAGTAATTGCCTATAAAATGAAATATGATGAAAGTTATTTGAAATAAAAATAATAATTAAATATGATTGTGATTAGAAATATGTAAGTGAATTATATAATTTGTGAAAAAACGTACAATAATGATAGTCGATTTTTTTCCATGAAAAACGAGTCGGTAATTAGTGGAAAAAATATAAAAGTGAGTAAATAATGCATTTTCTAATATCCAATCGCTACCTAATTTTTCATTTGTACCTTTAATCTTTTGAATGCTACTGCACCATATATTTGGTCTCTAATTTTGGTGAAATTAAAAAGAATCCTATATTCCAAGCTTTAAAATGATAATTCTTTCAGCATATTTGGAAGTTCATTTCAAATGGCCTTACATATTTAAAAGTCCATTTAAAGACAAGACAATTGTTTGGTAGTTATTTGGAATGAACACTTTCAGAAATACAAATTTATGGCTTTTCACTACAAGAAAAATGCTCAACAACAACACCCCAAAGACAACAGATTTTAGCTAAATCGTTGTCCTTACAAGCATTCACAACGGATTTTCGCTAAACCGTTGTGGATGAGCGGATTTTTTGTTAACGACAACAGTTCACTCAAGCCTAAGACAATACTTTCTTGAAGCGTTGTTGATTAGCGGTCTTTTTATTTTTTTACAACGCGTTTCTTGGGTCTTCGACAATGTTTTTGTAATCCGTTGTCGATTAATGCCTAATCTTTTTCAAAATACAACATTTATTCATCCTTTTCGTCAACGGTTGGTTATACCGTTGTAATTAGGGTCATTTTTTTCCTTAAAGACAACAATTTTAACAACAGATTATAAACCTAAAGTCGATAGGCATTTATCATGTCCTTATTTATTTTAATTGTATAACTAGTACTTTTAGTTAGTTTATCAATTTATTTTAGTAACTTTAGTATAATTCTAAAAGTGCTGAGAGTTTTAATTTTTATTTTGTTATCAATTCTTTATCTCATGGTATAACTATCACCTTTAGTTGACTTACCAATTTTATTTTAGCAACTTTAACATAATTTTAAAAGTGTTGGGAGTTGTAATTTTTTTTTATCAAATCTTTATTTTTATTTCATTTGAAAAAAATAATAATAAAATATAACAACTTTATAGGTTAAACCTTTTGGTTTAGCAACTTACACATAAGTTTAAAAATATAACTAGCAACTTTAAATTTAGACTTTTAGTTTTGCAACTTAAACATAAATATAAAAATATAACTAGCAACTTTAAGGTTGGCCCTTTTAATTTAGCAACCTTTTTTTTTTTTTCCTACCTAATAACATTATATATTACTGTATCAGTGACAATATCATCAGATTCAGACAGATTTTTCAGTAAATCTAGAAATGAAAAAGAAAACAAATTGATTTTATTCATTACCCCTTGACCCATAACAGAACATCAAACCCTAGCAGCCACGGGCGGCACCAGCGGGGGCACCAGGGGCGATGAAAGAGAGGAAGCCTAAAACGCCTCCCTGCTGCTCCTACTCATCAAGGAAAAGATCTTCAGGAGCCCTAAAAGTACCGTGCAAGCAGACAAGACCAACTCCAACCATGAGGGCGGAGACGAGAACGGATCCGACGCTGGTGATTAATTTAACTTCTGTTTTTTGAATTTTTTTTGGTGAGATTTGGAATGTGTTTTGTGGTTTGATGTCTGAGTTTGGAATTTTCTGTCAAATATTATGTGATCTTTGGCCATTGGCTTTTTTTTTTCCTCTTATGGGAGATGCATTTGTTAAGTTGCCTTTGTGATTTTTAGTCATTAACAAATTTGATCTTTTCTCAGATTATTTATACAGGCTGACTGTATGACTATGAACAAAATATCTTTAGGCCTTGCAGTCATATGGTACCACACCATCTTCATTTTGGCAAATGGGATCTCATACTGGATTAATGTGTTTTTGTTAGCATTGTATATAAAATTCTCCACAGCCTGTGCAAAAAGTTTCACTGGATTTTTGAGAGAAGCCTTCAATGGTATACTTAGTTTTCTCAGGCTTTCTATTCCTTTGGCTATAATGATCTGGTATGTCTAGTTATTTTCTTCTCTTTCTCATTTTGGTGTCTCTGGGATTTGTTGAACGTTCTTTCTCACATTTCGTGGTTATGGATTTTATTACTTATATATGCAATATCTCAAACAATTATCACAACTTTTAAACAAAATCTGCATTCAATTCAATTTGTGGAAAATTTATTCTGGGTTTCATACAACATATTGAAAAGGTGTCTATTAGTCAACCCCACCAAATGAGTATCCCCATGGTTCTTAACCTGGTAAGTGACCAATAATTCGTTCTTTTAAGCATTTAGTTGTGATGGCTTTTGTCAATAATAATTTCTCTCTGGTTCACATTATTGCCCCAGGCATTGGGCATGTTGTTATCAAGAGAGCAAAATTGTATGTCCTTCAAATAGTGAAAAAAACTGCTATAAGTAATTTTTTCTTATGATATACAACTTGCATAGTTTTGGTTTTGTCTGTTGGTCTGTGTTTATTATACAGAGGAGTTTGGTTCCCCTGGCTCAAAAGTTTGGTTGCACTAACATATATGGTCTTTTTACATAAACCATAATCTTATTAAGTAGGAATTTCTACATGAGTGCGAAGAAAAAACAGGAATTGTGGTTATATAAAGTTAATAAGTATACAAAATGATCCTTATCACCCTAATTTACAATATTCTCTGGCAGTGTGAAAAAGTTTACCGACCTGCATTACAAAGGCGCTATCGGATTTTACCCTGGTTATATACTCTATTTTACTTGGCTCATACAAGGGGTACTCCAGTGGCAACTCCTACATTCTTTGCTGGTATATTCTCCCTTCCCTCATAATAGATAAGTTGGTGACTTCTTGGAATTTAGAGCACAATCTCGTCTTCTTGGTCGCTTATAACATTTCAAATTTTTCTGCAGATCCTACTGATTTGGAGCTTAGAACACAAGAAAATTCATTTCTGTTGGGACCACTTCTCGTATATGCCAGGTTTTACATCTCTTCATTGGAGATAGGGTGCTAGATGATGTGTGCATGTTAGATTGCCTTAAGAATACTTGATACCGTCTTTCTTTTTAAGGCCATCAAGATTGGCATATGCAGTATTTCAAATAGAGCCCATATGTATATATATATATATATATATGATGTGCTCGATTTATTTCTCATTATCATTGATAAATCTGTTTGTACGTTGTACTTATATAATTTTTTCATGTTGCAGCACTGAAGAACAGTCCAGTTTTAGGAATGTCAAGAAGCTACCTATTTGGGACATACTTAAAGAGGTATTTTGAACAGTCCAATTTTGAACAGTCCAATGAATCATTTATTTGTATTTTCCCCCTATTTTCATCATTGGGTTTTTTACTTGATGCCTTTTTTTTTTTAACCGTCGATCACATATTGACTCTGCTTTTGTTGAGTGAAGGTGGTGGATAACTACGATAGGCCTGATCTGAAGAAGGCAACCCTTGTTAGATTGAGTGACGTGAGTCGAAGCCTCAAGGTTGCCAAGTCTGGTGTCAAGAAGAAGAATAGGCAGGCTTGAGTTTGAAGTAGCAGAGTGCACATTACATTCATTATTGTATTTTGGGATGAATACTTTCAGTGACACTATAGTTTGATGGTTTGCTCTTAAATACTTGATATTGTTTTGTTAAAATTTGCAGACATGTACTATATACAATCACTTGAATGTCATGTTTTGTTTTAATTAGTTATATGTTGCTTTCTTGTATTGTGTTTTCTTTTCTGCATGTATGAAATCAAAAGTTATATTACCACATGGGAAAAAATAATAGACACCAAATAGAAAATGCATTAGCCGCGGTCCAAAATTACAACGGTTATTATGGCTTGTTAAACTGTTGTAATACTTCAAAACCACAATGGATATAATCTGTTGTCTATTACAATAATCAGTCGTTGTCGTAGATGGTGTTGTAAAAAAGTCCGCTCAATGACAACGGATTATAACCGTTGTCTTATTGTTAACGACAACGGATTTAAACCGTTGTCTTTGAGCGGACTTTTTTACAACACCATCTACGACAACGACTGATTATTGTAATACACAACAGATTATGTCCGTTGTGTATTAGCGAAATTCTTGTAGTGTTTAAATTTCTATTCTTGCACTTGAGTCTTGACGGACACTAAAATGCAATTTTACCAAACATTTAACCTCATAACTCATAAGAGCATTACTCCTACAACACGTAGTCATAATAACATAGTCGTAAAATCTTCAAAAATCTTCAAAAAGGCTTGTGTAATCATAATAACAGCCAAGTAAACACAAGTAAATTATACCTTATCTCATTACTAAAACAGCTCTTGTCCCATACTGAAAAATACAACAGGCATCTCTAAAATCCAGGTATACCCACAATTTTAGAGAGGCATTCGTAAAAGGAGAGGAGGATCCATTATAGAAAAATATAAATATACCCTAGTTAGCTAGCTCTATACAAGAGAAGGATGTGGCTTGGATCAATTTAACAGGGTACCCAAAGAACTACTAATTAAGTAAATAGACACTTTAAATATTCAAGCTCATATATATAAAGGGAAAAACACTCACTAAAACTGCACAACTACGTCGGATTCCGAGTGCTTCAACGGGTTTGGTGTAAGTGATGCATGCTTCCGGAAAGCAGGAATGCTCTGAGATCGTTTCCTTAATTTACAACTCCCAAGAGGCGACGATCTTTTCTCGTTTTTGTCTTTGAGATGAGATGCGAAAGAGCACCTCAAGGACTCAGGCAAAGATTCGCTTTTTGTTCTTAGGAAGAGGTCAAGATTTTGTTGATACTTCTCTTCATGAAGGCCGTTTTTATTTAAGACGTCTCCTGAGACAGGCAACATACCGTTGAGCTCCATTTTGTAGTAGAAATCTTCTTCATCATCAGACATGTAACCGTTGCCTGGAAAATCTTGCATTGCAAGATCGTCATACTCCTCGTCCGATTTTGTGGATTCCTCATCCACAGAGCCTTCCAACTGAAAAAATCACTGGCAATGAGAAACTATTTTTCCAAACCAGTGGCATAAATATATCATAGGGATAATTATATAAACACCCCTAAGGTTTAGCCTACTTACAGAAAACTCCAGTTATTTTTCAAAATTATAAATACCACTTATAGTAAAATACAAACCTCAATGGGGTGTACGTAACACTATAAAGGGTATTTGTACTTTTGAAAGATAATTGGGTTGCTTTTGTAATTAGGCTGAACCTCAGGGGTGTTTTTACAATATTCACTCTGTTTCAACAACTAAACTATGGCGCTCACCAACATCAAGAACTGTCAACTAATTAAACAATCCTAGTATCATTACCTCCTCTTGGAGATTTTTCTGTCCATCATCAAGATCCTCATCACTGTCCACCTCACTCTCGGGTGCCTCATCGGCTTCTTCATCACTACCATGCACAGAAAATTCTTCCTTGAGCTGCAAAAGCAGGACGATACCAAAGAGAAATGTAAAAAGAAAGTTAGCAGAATCAGACAATCGCCACCATGACCCACTAATATAAACAGAAGTTCCTGCTAAAAGAGTAAAATAAATTTTATCCCATTAAATTATGGCATATTTAACAATTAAGTAATTAACCCCCTAACACCTCAAAAACCATCACTTTCCCCTGCGGTGCAAACGTCAGCCCTCCCATTAAAACTTTTGGCTGATGCGGCATTTGATGCAACACAGTGGACGAACTATAATTTGCATGAATAGTCACTATATAGTTTAGGGTGTAAATTATATCTTAATGTATCATTTATGGAGTAACATTCACAAAAAGAAAGAGACAATCAAGAATAAAAAAAAAAAAATTACATTAAGTGCATGTTAATTTCAAACTAATTGAAGCGTTATACTTTCAAAATGAAGGTATTCTCGAGCATAAATAAAAACAATAAATACGCAAATACTTGAAAAATATTATTCCAAATGAAGCGATTAACATTGTACGTTTATCTAATGAAGTGAAACATTAGATATCAATATTAGTAAAATATTATTCTAAATATTATTAAGTATACATGTAGCGTCTCTGTAGTGAAAATAATACCTAAACAATTAGCAATAATAACTTAATATAATTCCACAGGTGAAACTGCACTCTTGGAATATTTTAAAATAAGAAAAACGTACCTTTGCACAAACTATATATTATTAATTAGATAATAAATAAAAGTGTTTTACTTCCAAAAGGAAGGTATTCCCAAGCATAAATTAGAAAGAAAAAAAAATACCAACAGAATCCAATTCATACAATCAATTCAATACAAATGCAATGTAGCAATTAATATGAGGAATGTCTTAAATTATCTTTTTCTATTGTCCGAAAGGGTAAAATCTATGTGAATCTATACTAATTTACTATTACGACTGCCAATTTATTTAAGTAGTAAAAAAGATGATTCTGATAAGATGTAGATATGGAAGGTATATATATGGTGTGAGAGGTCTTCGTAGTTCAAATAATTTACCCCATGTATCATAATTAAAAATCATTCTTAAACAAAAAGTATATCTATAAAATAACAAACTAATTTGGATTAACTACAAGAATAGTTCACTTTTAACCTAAACTATAAATAGTTAAATATAATTAACTGAAGCATATTTCAAAAGTATATCGTGATTGTATACCTAATTTACGATGATATTCTTCATATGAGATTATGCAATTTAACGCATAAATTTACGTATATTGATATGACATATTTACCTAGAATAGATATCTCAGCAATTTCAAATGAATAAGAATTGACAAGTAATTCCAAGTCAAGGTTTTCCAAAAGTAACAGGTAATTGATTCATATAGTGCAGTTCAGGGGAAAAATTGTATTTTACCTATAAAGGCATTGTTGGTAATTCATTTAGTGTTGCAAGGATAATTTGGTAATTTAATCTGTAAAAAATAACATAGATGATGGTTGTATTTACCAAAAGCCAAAGCAGCTAATGCCATAAATATAAATTCTTGAAAATATAATGATGCTTAGAAATTCCAATTTCACTTGTCCTTCACTGTGATAAATACCAATTTCAGCATACACGTAAATATATGGTAATGATACACTCAAACATACCTCCTTGGAAGGACCCCTTGGTGAGCTGCAGCACGACGAAAAGCATCTACTACCATTATCTGTCAACTCGCCTCTCGATTCATCCACGCTGCTGGCACGACTTGTGCCTCCAGTGTCACTAGGCCATGCACTAATCCCGAAGTGACCAAACTGCAGGTTGACCGGTTCAGCTTTACCTATCTGCAATGGCCCATACATAGGTGTTCCTATTCCATTCCTAGTAGAATAGCCCATAATGGGCTTGCCGTTATCATCTATTATGTCAACAGGCCAAGCCTTTGCCACAGAACCATCATTATTCAAAAGTGCCATCAATTGTCTACTAGAACCTTTTCTTTGAATCAACTGAAACATTCCCTTGGAGCTCAATGAGTTGGCAGTACGTTGATTTCTATATTCCTCATCAAGAACGGCAACTGTGTTTGTGATTGGATCATAAAGCTGCTCTCCTAGCTCACGCCTTCTTAGGCAGCTGAAAACTGTTGCATGAATGACTGCTACACTTTTATCAACATTAGTGTTGTTTATCTTTGGCACCAAATGTTTAACTGCTCGGTTGCAGAGATATTCTTGGATTGTTCTGATATTTCGTATATATTTAACGTACTTATTTTTAGCAGGGTCCAGCGTCATATACTTTGCACGAACAGCAAATCTTTCCATGTGCTTCTCCTCGTTTGATATATAAATCATGAATGGTATGATGGAAGGATGTTTCTTCATGAGCCCCATCTGCATGGAAAAATCAAGTTGTGACACTCTGAAACAACATATATATATATATATATATATATATATATATATCGAACATTTTCATAAGTTTGAATTCCAGAATGACAGCATGACTATATCATGAATTATTACCACAAAATTGAGACTTAGGTGAACACCCTCCACCACTACTGATTCTTTCCTTTTCTCCCAAGCAGTTATCAACCTATCAAGGCTATCAATTACCATCTCACTCTGTGCTTTAAATCCTTCTACTGCCATCTGTTTTCGACTAATCAAATCATTGGTGTTATTATTTCCCTCAGATTTTCCAGTTGCATGGTTACTATGTTCATCATTCTTAAGCAGTGAGGTGGCAGAAATGCCAGCTGATTTCTTTGCTTTCCTTTTGGCCTTAGCTTCTGCAACAGCGAATGGATCTAAATATTCCCCAGCATGATAGGTCGAAGCCCAGAGTAATGGATTTTGCTTTTCATCAACAAAGCTTCTCATCATATGCCGAATTGAATCAGTAGATACTATAGTCGTAATACCCAACCTGCTACCCTGCAACGATGATGCTCCGTTTAGAAACAACTGGATAAAAGTACTAGCCCATAAGGAGCAAGCATCTTTTATAATAGTTATATGAAGAAATACAAAAGGAAACGTAACGGTTTCCATTATAAGCAGGATGCATCAGCATGTTCAGGAAATTCATTTTTAAACGAGTAACCATCAGTTCTTAACCCTTTACTCCGACTTATAAAATATTATAAAGCCCAAACATACAGCTATGATGAAAAGTGAAAAGCATTGTTGAAAACAATGTCAAAGAATACGAATAAAATTCCTTCATAAATATCACATTATATCTCATTCTCCATGGAATAACTTACTTTTCTCGTCAAGAACAATGACATAAGAAAACTTATGAAATGAAAGCTAATGAAAACTAATAATAAACAGAAAAGAACAATACGATGAATTGATAAATGTGACATCATAAAAAATAATAAAGAATGACGCTAAAAAAAGAAAACAAAGATAGGAAATCATTGAAAATTAAAACCAACCAACAAGGCAGACAACGTAGATTTCCCACAGCCGCTCGTGCCACAGAGTAACACTGTTATAGACTCCTTTCTTTCTCGGATTCTGAAAGAGCAAAAATAAGGCAGAAAATAATTAACACAAGTTCATAACACGTTACAATAAAGAATAGTACTCTAAACAATTTAGTAGAGCACAACTACTAGCTTCTTGAGCAAACACTAATCAGCAAAGACTATTATCCGCTCCAGTATCCAATATTATATTG
Organism: Rehmannia glutinosa; assembly: GCA_016081115.2. Lineage (NCBI taxonomy): Eukaryota > Viridiplantae > Streptophyta > Magnoliopsida > Lamiales > Orobanchaceae > Rehmannia > Rehmannia glutinosa. The sequence goes on along the minus strand of JABTTQ020000023.1, from coordinate 629,624 downwards.
ACAACACTAATATGTAATATGATTATGGTTTGCCGAACTGCCCTTTGCAAAAACAAAAAGCTTAAGAATTGAAAATATGTAATAGAACCCAATTTACTCCTGCTTTTGCCAACCACAGACCCAACCTCCCGTTTTCATCATTCCTTCTCTTCCATATTTGAAGATCGAAAAGCACATGTGAAAACTATTTAGAACGAGAAATCCAATAGCACGTGGTCATACATAACACCAGTAATTCATAACAAAACCTTGGATAACCGGCAGTTTGGCATATAAGCTATGTCATAGTATTTCAGAACAAGTCTCAAAGATACTTCTAATAAAGGAAAAGCTACTTGAGTTGCATGTGATACATAATGCCGGAGAGATAAATATATAATATCTAATTAGTTGCCAACTAAACCCAGTATCTAAAAATGTTAAAAATTAAATGGAATAGAAACGACTTGAAAAACAGCAATTTGGCCATGTAAGTTGATAGAACAAGAAAGATGTAACATCAAGCCGAATCACATAGCAGAACAAAACTGTGAAAAGATGTTTTTCTGAATAAATCATCTCATATGCACAATAAATCAACATAGTTCTAGATGGTCCTGGGATGCAACTGTACCTGCATGCTATGACCAAATCCGCCCTCTGATTTGGCCCGACATACTTGTATTCAGACAAAGCTTCACAAACAACATCTAGAAATTTCTTTCTTCTAACAACAACAGTGGTGCGTCGTTTATACAATTCAAATGGTTTGCTCTTACTCTGATTTTCCTCCAAAGCTAAAGTATCAACATCTGTTTTGTCCAAGCAGGCATCAACATTGTATTCAGACTCCTGTTGGGATATACTTTAACATCTGGTTGTGAAACCCTAAAAATGTTGAAACCAACCTCTCCTCCAAACTTCCACGTCTCATTATTTCAAATACCCTTTGGCTAATCTGTACAAAATAGGAATACAATCAGAAAGGATTGGCTAACAGAACTACAAGATCAATACCAGAAAAACTACAGAAATGGAAGTTATAAATCACAGTGAATAATGCAAGATGACCAAATGCGATTGCAAGTTTGCAACCATGCAAGATCTAAACTGCAGGCTTGTTTCATAAGAAAAACATATACACGCACCTAAATCAATATGTACGTCATTCCATATATTAAACTCAAAAATAAAAGACACTTTCCTAGCAGAAGCAATATGGCTTCATTTACAAAATTTTGAACATTAATATGCTACAAACTGTCCAAATTCAGAATTCTTAAAATGCTAATGACTAAAACAAAACATTAATTCTAGAAAAAACTAATCAGTCAAAAAACATGTGGAGAGATCCAATAGGTAAGTATCAACATAAGATTGCAAAGCAGAGAGCCAATTATCAAATCCCTACTTATAAATTAAAACACACTACAATAACTATCTTTTGTGGTTGGATTAAAATATGACTGATGATGCTTGTCTCCACAAAAATTACACAAATCCAACAAAAAGCACAAACGAAATGTTTTCAACTAAACCAGAAATTAGAAAACACATATGCATCCTCAGATCCCTGATCCACTAGTGCATGGCTGCAACTGGAATTGAGTAATAAGAGTATAATATATATAAATAAAATCAGCAAAAAAGCTGCAAGACCAAAAAATCAATTTTAGTCAAACATCTCAACTCAAAATTTCTCCTTTAAATAAGATTTTCCATCACATCAACACACACACAAACACAAACAGTGGTCAAACTACCTCTTTACGTACGTACATGTACACCGTGCTCGGTTTATTCCATGCCACCCAACTGGGTGGCCACTCACATTAGGTCATAACTCTTGGATCATCACACACACACACCCACATGGGTGTGTGTTTGATCCAAGGGCGATACACCCAAGTGGGTAGCTACCCACTTGGGTGGCATGGAATTTACTCGTTGTGCTCATCATTAAGGCCATGCATGTTTAAGAAAAACCACATGCAAAGTATAAGGGCGACAAATTACAAAAAACAAGATACATACTGTGAGAGCCGATCTTAGGTTTCGAGAGACGGATCATAAAAAGGGACTCTTGCGCTTACACAAAAAAATTAAAAATAATAAAATCAACGTTTCAAATGTAATTTCATTGATTTGATATATGGATTAAGATACGTAACAACGAAAATATCGTAATCCAACTTTATATTTGGGCCTCGTTAAAATAAAGCTACAAAAAAGATCGTTCAATAGAGAAATAATAAAAAAGGAAAAAAAATATTAGTTAGATACAAATGGGAAAAAATCTCTTGAAAAGATGGTTTTAGATACAAAGGGGGGAAAAAGTCTATTGAACTTAGAATCCGCCTAGAATTGAGCTCTATACCTCAAACATCATCTTTTATTTAAAAAAAAAAAAAAAAAGACATGCGAAAGAGAGAGAAGCAGAAAGAGAGACCTTAAAGGCATGACGAGGCTTGCAACCCATGAGTTGCAGAGTGCTCTGGAGAACGGAACGCGAGTACCGAAACGACGGCGTCTCCTTATTCTCAGCCGGCGCGGCGTCGTCATCCTCCAGCACCACTAAGTACAGCAGCTTCGTCAGAACCTCGGGCACCGCCATTCTTCAAGCGTGTTCCATCTCCATGCACGCAAAAAGCATAATAAAAAAAACACCTAAAATAAATCCAATCCAAAATTCACAATCGAAACGCAGGATTCCAAAAATCAACCGCCATTATGGCAATGCAGAATCACAAAAGACGAAAATCGTACCTGAGGAAGTCAAATCCAGCGACTCCGATTCGAAACTCTACGAGTCGATGCAGTAAGAATTGAGGAGAAAAACATGAAAAAAGAGAGAAGGAGAAGGAAAACGAGGCGGTTTCCGAGGCGATCTGGCCATTTGTACTGCCACCTGCTTCCACGCATCATAACATCTGTACCTCCACGACTATATAACCGACCCGGGGGTGGGGTGGGGGTGTGTGTTTGTGGTAAATTGACGAATTTAGGTCTGGGACCAATCGAGATTTTCTATTCCACTTGTGTTTCATTTCGTGTTTCAAAAACATCCCTATACGCCAAGTGTGTATTGATGACATCATTAATTTACACTTGACGTGTATTTAAGATCTTGGAATACGAGATAAAACACAATTTGGAATAGAAGATCCTATTCGATGCGAGACGGGATAGATATTCTATTCCACTTTTCCTATCTATTCTATATATTGGAATATTGGTTTAATTGCACGTCTACAATTGTGACATCATCATATACATATGTCATTCAATTTGAAATATAAATTGGAATAGGAATAGGAAATCTCAATCCGTTTTGGATTCTCTGGTAAGGGATGTTAGAAATTTAGATATATGAGGAGTGGCAAGATGGTAATTTGGGCATAATAAGAGGGTGAATTTCGGAGAATGAAAAACCAATGAATAGTACTGGTCAAGAATATGGATGAAGTTGAGGGGCTTGGTCTTGTAAATAATTAAACATCCGCACTAATTTTAGGGAAAAACTTTATATAAATTATGAATGGGTGAAATAGGTTTTTTTTTGGTACACTTGTACGAGATCGAACGTCAATATTCTAAAAACACGAGTTTGCTTCTATCATTGAAACAAAAAGTTGATCGCAAATAAGTTTCAAATTCTAGTTCTTTCAAAAAAAAAAAAAGTGATTTTTGTTTCGTGAGGCGAACAGTGTGGATTCTTATTATTGGTTTTGTAAAATATATTTGTTGAAAGTGTTTCATTTATTAGACAAGTCATACTTAATGTATCTAATTGTTAAGGTTAATGTATGATGACAATGTCGTATAGTTTTACATACATGCAAATTTTAATTAATTTTAGATTCCGAGTTTTCGTAAGGTTTGATTTTAAGTTTTGAGAAAATAAGATATTATTTTTCAAATTAAGAAAATATAAAATTGGCAAGCAAACAAAATTCACCTTATCACATAGAAAATCAACAATACATGCATAGATATAGAAAAAAATAAAAAAATCTACCAAGATTAAGGTCATGGCACAAAAATACCAAGATTTTCAGCCTTATTTATTGAATCGTGATTTTTGTCTATATATAATATATTAAAACTTACCTAAATTATAATTTTGCCAATAAATTTAATTAATATTTTTACACTATGTTTTAGGTGGAAATTAACCAAACATAACAAATTCAAAATTTCAAATTTAATTAGTAATCTAATTTAATATTTGAGATGATACTTTCGCTTTCACTTACTAAAATAAGACGATGCCGTCTGTATCTTACGAATGAAATCATTAAATTTTTGGCATAAAAGTATGGGCCCAACCAAAAAGGAAAAACAGGAGGTAGAGAGAAACAGGGAGGAATAGATTTTGTAGGTCCACGCCATAACTATGTGAGATGTCACCATTAATGAATCATTATTCATAATTATAATGGGATGGGTTTTATTAAACTCAAGACACATTGCACCAAAGACCCTTCTTTATATTTTTTAAAATATTAAAAGAAATTAAAAAATACTATTAGTTCGTTTTAAGAAAAATAATTTTATGGAAACTGATATCACTTAAACATGTATTTAATATTTTTTTTAAAATTAAATGGGGTGATCCGTCTGAAAACAAAAATTCAAGACCCGCTTCAACCTATTTATAATAGCAAAGGCAAGAATAGGTTTGCCCAAGGTCAAATTTGAACATGTTCCATAGTTATGTTTTTATATATAATAAGTTGGTAGTAATGGTTGGAGAGAATTGGATAGTTCTCAAAGAGATTGAAACACTCGGGAGTGATTGAATATGTTTTTATTTTGAAAATTACATTTTGCTAGAGAATAGTGGTAAAAAAATTTGGAAAAAAAAGATGATTTTTGAGAATGTGACTGATGTGAGATGAAAAAGTAATGATGAAAGTTCATTTGATTTAAAAATAGCAAAATAATAATTGGATATGATTGGTAGTTAGAAATGTATGAGTGAGTGAATAGTGAAATTTGTGGGAGAATGTATAATAATGATTAGGTTTTTATGAAAAAATGTGTAGATGTGATTGGTGAGAGAAAAAAATAAGAAAAAGTGAAAGTGGGAGAATAGTATATTTTCTAAAAAATTTCATAAAATCGCATGTTTGGCCAAAAAAAAATCTCCAACTTAACAAAAATGGAATCTTATTCATATCCAATCACGGCCTTAGAGTTCGAACCCCGATCAACACTCTTACAAGTTACAAAGGATCGATATATCACTTTAGCTACAAGCTCGTGGTTCGTTCCCATCACATTTCTTGCACACAAAAATTGATATGTACAACAATAAATAGACTTACATGACCACTCACCTCATGTACACGTTTATATAAGATGATGTCATAATTATATATGTGTTTTTCATCTAATATAGTGGAATATAAAATTAAATAGGAAAGTGAAAGATCTCATTCCCCCATTTAGGTGAGTTCTTCGGTGAAGTGTTAAGTCCAAAGGATATTACTCAAATACTAAAACATAAGTACAACATATAATTTTTTTAAATATATACATACATATATTGAGTACATATCTAAGAGGAGGCGTGATAATAATCGAACTTCAATCAAACCTTTAGTCCGAGCTTGAGAGTTTTAACCACTCAACTACTATTCGGTCCTCAAACCGCGTACCACGTTTAATTTGAAAATGTAAGGTTGTGATTGGTTATGAGAATTTTTCCCAAAATTTCATTTTTGAGGAAAAATTTTTAGAATATGTGAATGTTTGTGAGAAAAATAAAAAAATCAAAGAAAATCTCATTTCTCTCCAAAATTAACTCATTTTTCTCTTTCTTTCTCACACTTCTCAATATTCAATTATAGTATTTATTTATTTCTCATCCCCTATTCATATAATGAATTTCAATAATTTCTTTAATTTATCACTATTTTTATTTTTTTTTCTTTCTTAATTTTGATAACAAAAGGTATAAAAACGAGATCTTTATTGTCTATTTTTTATTTAATTTTTTATTTTTATTCGGTTTTCATGCATTATATTTTACACTATTATTTTCACAAACAATCAACATCTTTAAAAGATTCTTCATCACATCAACACAATCATTACTTTTTTATCTACACATCGAACTTTCACTTTTAAAATAAATTTCTCAACTATTCTCTCATAAAATAAAAGTAGATGGAATGAAAACACAATCAATCACACACTAGAATTCTAATTCTTTGTACTATCAATTTTGTACAAAAAAACCCGATCTATTATTAAAACCTTCATATACCCTTAAAACCACACAAACTATACTTGATGGATAAAAGTACCCTTAATTTAAATAAAATGTTAACTTTACATTGCACCCTTATTTTAAATTATATTGAATGTGTTCCTCTATAATTAACCATCAAATAATTAGATCCCTAATTTTATTCAACAAGAATTATAACACCCTTACCCTTGTAACACATATTTATATAGTATAAAAATATAGTTCATAGGCGGACCACCGCATTGCGCATAAGATTAATATGTTAATCATCGGCTATAACCTTTTTCGCACAAGCGAAAGCATTTACTCAAAACGATTTTGCAATACTTGTTCACATATGTGCATCTATCCATATTACATAACATTAACGATTGTGCACTTTTATATACGTATCCAAAAATATAGACTCCTATATGAAATGCAAATGATGAGTGAGGAGAAGGATGGGAATCGGTCGGCCGACCTTGGATCCATGCCTTAACTTTTGTCACACTCCACGGATCAACTTTTATCTACAACAACTAAAAATTAACAACGTTGCATTTGGTGAGTTGCAAGCTCAGCAAGTATAATCCAAAAACAAGTTATTTAATATCACACAAGCACATTATCACAACCATTTCACACTCTTTGTTCATAACATTCGTAAACACATAAATGCGTGTGTTGATCATATTCTTTACTACTGCTATGGCGGCTAATACCAAGAATATATCGTGATCACGATGATGGCCATGGCACTATATAATTCTTAATTCACGTAGAGTTCGGTGAAGTCGGGGTGGTCGTAAATGCGGTACTCTGTAATCCCGAATTTCTAGATGATCAGTAATTCTATAACACATGATTCAAGGTTATTAGTGGACATAACAGAATCCATTAATCTCTCGATGAATGCATTTCTGTAATCATATCTTTCATTCCATATCAATTACATCAAGAGATCACATATCTCATTTCTATTTCAATATCATCACATAGAGATCATATATCTCGATTTCATCACAATATCACCAAAGTGAATCATTCAATTCACATTAGAGCGCAACAAGCTTCTAATTACCATAACCCGAGAAGTAAGCAATTCATTCGAGCATATCAATTATATAATCACGCAAGTCAAATAACAAGCTAAAAGATTATACTCACAAGTGGTGCCTTTATCTCGATGACTTTGCCTAGTCGGCCTTATCTGCTTCTTCTTTTTCCGATTTTGTCCTCGCTTCGCATCTGTTTCTCTCTTTTTTCCTTTTTTGTATTTTTAGTGGTGAGTATGTTTGTGATAACACAAAAACTCCTGTCGATCCATCTAACGGGTCCGACTTTGTTGACAGATCTTACCCGCGGACCCGGTGGTATTTCCGTAATATTAGCAAAGTGATGTTTTAGTAGTTTTCGAACCACCAAGATACTACCCTTCAAAAGTATTAGTCGTCCTTCTAAAAAAGTATTAGCACTTCTTCCGAAATGTATTAGTAGTTCCCCAAGAGTTTTAGTATTTCTCCTAAATATACTCCCGAAATGTATTAGCAAGTCCCTCAAAAAAGTATTAGTAGTTCCTCGAAAAAGTATTAGTAGTTCCCTGGAAAGTATTTTAGTAGTTTCCCTGAATACAATTAAATTTTTCTCCCAAAATGTATTAACAAATCCTTCAAAAGTATTAGCCGTCCTTCTAAAAAGTATTAACGATTCTTACGAAATGTATTAGTAGTTCCCAAGAGTTTTTTTTTGTATTTCTCATGAATATACTCCCGAAATGTATTAGCAAGTCCTAAAAAAGTATTAGTAGTTCCTCAAAAAGTATTAGTAGTTCCTTGGAGAGTATTTTAGGGTGCGATTGGATATACTTTCATTTTGAAAATTTTTTTTTCGCTAGAGAATAGTGAAAAAAATATTCGATGAAAGTTTTTGGAAAATTTTGAGAGTGTAAATGAATATGTAATGATAAAAGTTGATTTGATCTAGAAAAAGTAAAATAATGATTGGATGTGATTGGTGGTTAGAAATGTGTGAGTGAGTGAATAGTAAAATTTATGGGAGAATGTGTAATAATGTTTAGTTTTTTGTGAAAAATGTGTAGATGTGATTGATGTAAGAAAAAATGAGAAAAAGTGAAAGTGAGATAATAGTATATTTTATGAAAATTTTCATAAACACATGTTTGGTCAAAAATATTCTCGGAACGAAAATAAAATTTTGTTCATATCCAATCGCGCCCTAGTAATTCTTCCAATATAATTAAATTTTTCTCCGAAATGTATTAATAGTCATACGAAAAGTATTAGTCGTACTTCTAAAAGTATTAGGCGATTGATTTAGTAGCAAGCCTTAAAAATAAACGAAACGTGCAATTATCGGTAAAATTGTGTTGTTTGCCATCTGTTTGCGAGCAAAAATGCATTTTGTGGCCGATCCATATTTCCCGCCATTTTTCCGGATAAAAATGAAAAATGGGAATCAATAATTGAATTTCTTTTTCCTTTGTCTTCCTTTGCTATGGAGGAGATGAGTGATTATATGGGATTTTGTACGTATATATAAGAGGAGGAGCATTATGTGCGGCGCTTGGGGGAAACAAAACGATGGGAAATGGTTGGAAATGGTTGCGAGATGCAAGATGGAAAAAGGGTCGCAAATTGTGCGGAGACGATTAGATTGGATTGGATTTGTTTGAGTGGGTTTTTCCTTTTCTTTTTTTATTTTTTATTTTTTTGGGAGTCCGGGTCGGATCGGGCGATGGGTAGGATATTTAGACCCGTCTAACAGAATTAGATCCGTTAGACATCTGACGGAGAGACTAGCTCTTGTGATAATAATTTCTTATTTTAAGACAATTAAGTAGAATAAGGTATAAATTAAAATACACTTTGATCCTTTTTGCATCATCAGCAAACAATTTTCTTGCATGAGTTTCCCGCTTACACATGTACTAATATATTCTTAGATTTATCCTATTCTAATACCCAACTTGCTTATGTTCTAAGGTAAGCCTTTGTCCCCTTAAAAAAAAGGTAAGCCTTTGGATAACAATTACAATATATAATCAATTCACACTATTCTGCTATACTTGCACACACACCCACGCCTATATATATTTATACATATACCACATGAACATATACTTATATATGTGTGTATATATATTACATATCCTTTATATATAATATACATATTAATATCTTTATAATTAATTAGCACAAGACTTGATATTTATCCTCGTCTGTCGTTTCGTAATTAAGATTTTAAATTTTGCTACTATATTATTATTATAACCATTGTTTTCCCTTTTTTTCTTATAAAAACAAAAATATTGAAATCACGTACTATTTGTTAAATTTAATATCAGCTCACTTTTAATTGTCCTATAGATATATACATCGATGCCACCTTTCATCTATAAATCATCATGTATATCCTATCAATATTAAAATTAGTGATAGCTAACATAATTATGCTAAAAATGAAAAATTCATGATATTACATGCATTCTAATTTTTAATATGATATTCAAAATGCACGTAGTTATGCTTATGACTAATTAATTCTGGTAATTAAAAATGCAATTATTCTGTTATGACAATAATTTTATTAAATATTAAAATAAATAGAAAATACAACTTTATTTTATACAGGAGACACATTAGTTTTATAATAAAAATAATTATTACATATCATTACTATTATTTTTGAAAATATAGTTGTAACAAGTAGTAAATTTAGAGTCAACTTAGTAGATATTATCTAACTGAGCATATAATTATGTTATGTATGGTACACACGTGCAACTCAAATATATTAACCAATTAAATCTATGTGTAATTATTTGTTATATGTGATAGAGAAATCAATACGAAAAAAATTGTAAAACATTAGTGCAATTAATAACTTTATGGTGAAGAAATTAAGAAATAAAAATCGAGAAGATGTTTTCTAAACACTATAAGAAAACAATCAAATTCCAACAAAATAATTCCAACGAAATAGAAAATTGATTGGAATTTTTAAAATTCCAACGGAAATTCCAATGGTACATTATATTGTTGGAAATTCCAATCAAAATTCCAACGATAAACTAAACCGTTGGTATAAGCTATTGAAATTTCCGTTGGAATTTAAAATTTCAACGGAAATTCCAACACCACAACAAATCGTTGGAAAATTCAAAGCATATCATTGGAAAATTCCAACAAAAATTCCAACAAGAAAACAAAATGTTTGAATTAATAATTGGAATTTCCGTTGGAGTTTTTAAAATTCCAACGGAAATTTCAATGGTACAACATTGTAGGTCCCAAGGGGGTGTGAGTGTAAGGTTTAGAAGGGGGTTGAATAAACCTTACCAACTTTTCACTTTTTGGTCCTTTTTAAAATTCGAGTTGATACTATACACCGTGTCCTTGGTGGACAACCAATTTAGTTAATCAAGAGAGTTAGTCACTCAACAGACTCGACGAGTGTTGATAGAATAACTCAAATTTGTTAAGATTGAATTAGCTCAATTGTGGTTTGTTTTCATTGGAAGACTTAACACCCTTAAGTTTGATTTAGTAATGATTTAATACTGGGTTTTAGTCCGACTCGAACTTCTTCACAGGGCAAATGCTTTGCTACTACACTCACTTGCTCAAGCTCTTGGATTTGATCACGAAGCCCTCCAAAACTCGAGACCGGTTCGACCTTGAACCTTCCTACAATCCTTCGTGGAATGTAGACCCCTTTCTTCCAAAGTTTCCTCTTCAACTGATTGAAGCTATCTTTCCTTCACGGTGAGTGTTAGATTGATTTTCCTCGTAGTGTAGGCTTGAGGATTAAACTTGAATGATTTTGAGAATATTTTGATTACGATTCGAGAAATTAGCTTGAATGTTTTTGGTTCGGGTAATCAATGTCTCATTTTCTCGTAGTCATTCCTCGGCCTTTTATAGTGATCTTTCAAAAATCTGCCTTGAAGAGATAGGCTTATTTTTGAAAGTCACTTGTGGTCGTTGGCTTGTCTTGTTGCGATCCTTGGAGTTGCCACTTCCTCGTATGAATTGTTCTTGACTTTTTCGAGTTCGACACGGTGTAGTACTTCCCATTGTTCATTCCTTTGCACGCTTCTCGGGACCGAGCACTTCGAGAAAGGTAGCATGGAGGTATTACTTGTTTAAGTAATTCTCTTGATTTACGCAACGGATCTCTTTCGATTATCTCGACTTGACCGCATTTCCTTGCTTTCCCCAGGTGACTTAGAGTCGACTTCCAATCATTAAATGACTCGTCTGTCACTTCAACTAGAGACTTGACTATCTTGAGTTGACTTGACCGATGCTTTTACTCACCGCATCTCACCGCACCTTGATCGAGTTCCGTCTTCTCTTCTTTTGCCAAACTCGGTTGTCTCGCAATGAGTCTTCCTACTAGTCTCCGGTTGTCTTCTTGCATGTTTGGGCATAGCGACTTAACTCACTTGACCGGCCCTATTTATTACAATGCGATTTACAACAAAAAATGGGGTGCCAACTTCCTATCCTAAGTTTTACATGGCATTCATCAAAATCAACAATAAATTTTCCAACAATTTCCCCTTTTTGATGATGCCAAAACTTAAAACATTCAAAATGTAAATAGCAAAGATACATACAGATAGTGCATTCACAGAGAATGTATGCGTAGAATCAATCCTTTTATTGATCATAACATTCTTGTTCTTTTACACAACTGTTTACAAGGTGTATCAAAGCAAACATTTATGTCTACGCAAAAAAATAGAGAATTTACAGATTTATTACAGAAGACTTACATAGTATGTATTTACATAGTAAAATACATGAAGGAGTGACAAACAACACTTCATCTCCTTCACGCCTCCTTCTTTCATCTTCTTCAGTTCTGTCATCTTCTGGTCTTCTTCTCTTTTTCTCATCTTCAGCCTTCTTCTTCTTCTTTTCATATGCCTTCCGGGCAGCTTCATCTCTTCTTAATCTCTCTTGTCTCTCCTCCCATAGCTGAGTTTGTCTTTTATTTTCTTCTTCGATTCTTTTCACATACTCAGCATTGTTTTTAGCCACTTGCAGATTGGCTACTTGGTCAAGACTGCACCAGAGATCCCTCCTTTCTTGCCGGATCTATGTACTCAATGTTTTTTTGGGCGGAGGCCTGGAGGTCTAAAACCTCTTCCTCTACCACGCTTCTTCCTCTTCCTCCGGGCGTGTATTGTACTGGGGTCTTCTTCTCCCAAATTGAGTGACCCGGCGGAGTGATGCCGTGAGTCTGCTGTTAGCTTCTTCACATAACGTGAGACCCTTTTCCCGGTCAAGATAAGTCCCGGCTTTAGCCATAGACATGTTTGCGAAGTATCCTTCGAGATGCGGCGTTTTAAATTCATCAATTGATCTTGGCTCGGTCCCGACATCCGAGATGGCATAAGTGTCTCTGTCTCGGAATGCCTCCATGTTGTTTCAAGATGTCCATAACTCGGGCATTCAACCTTCTTTCCACTTCCTCCATCCCCGCTTCAATTGTCTTTCTCTTTTCGGCCATAGATGCAGCAGTGTTGGAGTGGCGAGTCACTGGGAGTTTGCTCTTGATAATATCACCGGTGACAAGACCTTGTTGGGGGTTTGTGCAATCATTAAGGTCACATCTCTCGATTCTTCCCCCTCAAATGGACTTTCCTTTATTTTCCTTGTAACTTCCTCACTTGTCTTTCCTTCACAAACCTTCTCTTTTTTCAAATGGATCTCTTTAGCGCTTTAAGGTATTCCTCTTCCCCTTTTTGGCATCATCAAAGGAGAGAGAACCCTGAAACATACTAGCAAGCGAAAGTCGAGTCTGCGATAGCCGAGTTCTCGCTTCGAGTCTTGTGGTGTATCTTTGCCTGCACGCTCGAGCGAGTAGCGTTGGATTCACTTTAGGCAACTTCATCTCGGCCATAAGAAGGCTGAATTTTCTATCCATGTTTTCTTCCATACGCAGGAGCTCATTCTTATTTTGTTCACGCAGCAGCTTTATCTCAAAGAAAGATGTGAGATTCATGCATGTGCTCAATGTGTTCTCTCAATTTCGTCTTTGCATTAGCGTTCTCGCTCTCCCGGAGCCTTTGTTGAACAATGTTCAAAATATCTAGCTTGTTCCACGCGCATTGTTTCTTGATGTTGCCACCACTCCCCGATTCGACTATTATGCCTCTCAAGTCGGCAGTAGGTTGGCATCTTTGTTATCCATCTCATGTCCATCGAGGCCTGGTGCCTCTCTATCCGTTCAATTTACGCAAATAATTCTTTGAACACCTCCCGAACTTCATTTGTTTCCTCTTGCGGTGATGGCCCAAGCACGTCAAAATCATAGTCGGTTGAACGATGGTATCGATGGAATGACAGGATCTCAGTCCGTGGAAGCGCGAGATCGTTTTTCGACTCTTCGGGAGGTCGGGTACCTCCGGAGAGAAGGAAATGATTCTACAAAGGAATCATCACCGCAATCGGATTTGTTCAATGATAAAAGGTGCACGTGAAGTTCCCCGGGAGTCGAACTGTTGCGGCTTGGGAGCTGCGCGATGGACACTGTTTTGGTGGGTCTCGTAGTGAAGTTGACCCGACTTGCCGAGCCTCGGCTATCTCAACACCGTCGGTCTCAAATGGTTTTCCAATTGAGTTGGTAGTCCTCGGCCTTATCGAGCGTCATCGGACGATGATGAGATTTCCATGGGTGGCTCAACATCAAAATTGAAAGTTTGACGAGTAGTCTTGAGGTCGACTTGCTCGTGGTTGGAACATCCTTAGTGAGTCTTTTGGATCGATCCACGGGGGATGACTCGGCCATCGCCTTCTTCCGATCCCGGAAAAGTTACATCGATTATCCTGGGGAGTCGTGAAGTGCGCTAATCTCCTTTTCGGATGGATCAATGATAGCGGGAGGGATGTTCTCTACTTGACTTCTTTACCCGGGAGGTCTCAACCTCCCGTTGGCCTTCATTACCTCCTGCCGGTCTCAACTCGGCGAGGCTGGACCTCCTTTCGACAAAGTCGGTGTCTTAGGGTCTTCTCGTGGTGGTATCCATTGGAGTCTCAACCCCATGGATTGCACTTTCATCGCCCGTAGTGTTAACTCCTGTGGCCGTATTCCTTCTCGTGCCTCGATCGCATCGCAGCGGCGTCATTAGCCTTCGAGCGGATTGGCACCTCACCGAGAGACAGTCTCAATCATCGAGCTTCGTTGATGGCAACTTCTTTGTGTATTTTGTGTTTGTACTTTCTCCACTTCGCCTCCTAGATTCGTTGTGGAGTCATCTGCAAAGATCCTCCGACCTCACTGCCCGGTGGAGGAGTTTCCCCCTCGGTGGCGCACCACCGAGTGACTTGGAATGGGGTTACTCGTCTCCAAACTCCCCCGGCCGTTTCTCTTTTGAGTGTTCACCGTTGGGGCGGTGGTAAGACACCTTCATTAGGGGTTGGCTCACCGGGGCCCCACTAACCCGTTTCATCGCCAGCTTCTCTTAATTCCTTCTTCCGAGTGAGTGAGGGAAGTGGTGGCGGAACAATCGGCAATATCTTTGCACCACTCCCATTGGGTCCAACTCACCGTGTTTGGGAGGACTCTCCTGGTCCCTCCATCATTCTTTTCTCATGAAGAATTATGGATTCGTGCATTGCTTGCTGCATTTGCAACTCTTCGTAGCGGCGAGGGTCCGATCCTCATCACTATCCGATAAGACGTCAAGGAGATGATGTGTGTGTTACGTGGGTGCGGTGATAGGGCGGATGATGGCCTTCTCACGTGCCTCGCCTTCCTCCGCTGTCTCTCTCATTCTCCTTGTCCTTGAAGATCTGCAAGATATCTGCGATTTTCTTCATCCAATGCTTGGACCACGCCGTGGTCACTCCAAGAAAGTTCATCGGTTCCTCTTCTTCTTCGATAAACTCGGTCGTTGGAACTGTTCCTAGATCGACTCAATTTCCACTTCCTCCACTCTCATGACGATTTTGGATGTCGGATAAAGTGGGGATAGGATCATCACATCATCATCTCTTTCACTTCTTCTGTCTCTACTGCTCAACTACAAATGGTCTTCATTTTGCCTCTGTCATCGCGCTTGACAGAGACTTGGTTTCATCAATAATATCCGGAGACTCTACTTCTCCAGCCTCCCATATCTGTTGCGGCTAAGTGGCTGACTCGGCCCGGTTTTTCAAGTTCGGATTGCTTGATGATTCTTCTTCGTCTCTTAGTTCGTACCGGAGGGATTTCTGTTCGGAGAGAGTGTCTTCGAGTCCTGGCGGCGGGGCCGTCTTGGTGTTTTCTTCGAGGAGAAGGCCGTCTTAGCTTATCAATTCTCCTCTTTTTGAAGACCGAAGAAGGTATTTGAGGTTTCTTCTCGACCGCTATTTGGGGGGGGAGACACGGTGTGTGGGCGGCGACTCGACTCGCGAGGGCGGGAGTAGATTTGTTTTTCTTAGGCCAGGGCGCGATTCTCTTAGCAGCTGCGGGCGACTTTCTTCTTGGTGGAGAGGAAACAGTTGTATCTTGAGGGTCACCGATTTCCCCTCACTTGTATCGCTCTCTTGGCGTGGGCTCTCTTGTGCGCCGAGAGGTTTGATCTAAACATCCTCTTGTTTACATGGAACGCCTTTTTCCATGTCGAAGAGGGACTCTTTCACCTCCATCACCCGCCAATCACCAGGCCATATCCCGGGGATCCTCCAAATGCACCATTCTCCTTGAAGGATTTGTTCCTACATTTTGGCGAGTCTGCAGTATACAAACTCAGGCTAGTTTACTTGCTTTTCTTCAATGATCGCAGCCATTACGATCGGTTTTGCTTTAAACAGGTTGGTCAAAGCCGCCAAATTTGATGTCTATGCATTTGACAACTATGTCCAACAGTTTGTGGTAGTCCTCCTTCAAAGACCCCTTTTTAGTCAGTGTAGACTATCTTTTCAAAGATAGTCGGTATTGGCTCTTCCTTCCAAGCGGCAGCCAAGTCTACGTCGGCTTCATTGATTTCTCGGTGCTCCTTCCGCCGGTAGTGAGCGGTGTTCGCTGCGAGATCCTTGGCGAGATGATGAACTCCTTCCCGTGAATGAGGATTTAATCCCCTCATCGTGAATCTCGGCGTTCACGTAGAACGTGCGACCTCTTCCACATAGGTCGTCGAGAACTCCATCGTCGAAATGGTTTCAAATGGACGTTTCGAGCTTTTCAAATGATTTTCTTTATGAGGGCGTCATCGGACCCTGTTTGACCATTCCCTCGAAATCCCCAGTAGACCCAGTGTGGATTTGCTTCCCTAGCTTGACGAAATCATAAGTTGATGCCATTTTTCAGTATTTCACGAAAAGAAACTTAGAAGTTGATTTGAATATTGATAGGGTTTTGAGAAAGTTTTGCCTTTGCTTCTGAGATAGAAATGAACCGTTTTGGTAATATGTGAGAGAAAACAGACGAAAATGGTTTAAGTATGGTTTCTGAAAGGACGTGCAGGTGATTTTTGAAATGTGATCGAAATCAACGGCTTAGATTTTGCACGCCGATTAGCATTTAATGTCTCGAATTTAATGCGGCGAAGATTTATATCCAATCATAAGCTTGGTATGCGACTTTTTGTCTGTACACATCATCATTATGCTAACGTCATTCTTAAAAACATTCCCGCTTAGTAAAAACGATCGCGTTTTTGTCACTTTGCTCATAAATGACTCAAACATCCCTTAGCCGATTTAACTCTTATGGTCACAGCTTCTCTCAGGTGACTCACCGTCCTAATTCGATATAGTTGTCTTTCCGACATGGTGATTCATTTAGGCGATTTTGAGAATTCATCCTTTCTCTCTTTTTGTGTTTCATTTCTTTTCTTTGAGTCTTCCGAGTGTCACTCACTCAATTAACCCTAACTCATGCTTGAGTTCTTCAAATCTTGATTCACATAATGGTTTTGTGAATATGTCGACCAACCTTTTATCGGTTGAAATATATTCCAAGATGATGTCCTTCTTTTCAACATGATCTCTTATGAAGTGATATCTAACATCGATATGCTTTGTTCTTGAGTGCAACACAGATTCTCGAGTGATTGCAATTGCACTTGTGTTATCACACATGATTGGAATTTCCTTTTCCTCAACTTCATAGTCTCTCATTTCGCCTCATCCATAGGATTTGGGCAACAACAATTTTTGCCCTATGTATTCTATAAATACTGCCGAGTAGAGGTGGCTATTGAATTTTGCTTTTTTTTAAACCAATGAAATTAGCCTATTTTCAAGCATTTGACATGTGCCTGAAGTGCTCTTCCGTCAACTCTGCATCCAAAGATAGTCGTCAGTCGAATAGCCAATTAGCTTGAATCCACCTTCCTTTGGATACCATAAGCCAACTTCTTGGCTTCCTTTCAAATATCTCAAAATCCTCTTAGGCAAATATCATATGGCTCTCTTTTGGAGCGATTGAAATCTCGCACATACACCTACAAAAAAGGTGATGTCGGCACGCTTCTTTGTGAGATAAACCAATGATCCAATAAGTGTTACGTATCTTGTTTGATCTACTGGGCTTGCCATCCGCATCCATGTCCATTTTGACCGATGTATTCATTGGTATTTTCACGTAAGACTTCTCCTCCATACCAAATTTCTTCATCAAATCTCTCCGTGTATTTTGTTTGACTTATGAAGGTTCCATCCTTCAATTTGTTTTACTTGGAGTCCAAGGAAGAATGTCGCTCTCCCATCATGCTCATTTCAAATTTGCTTTGCATGAGGTTTGAAAATTTTTCACATAGCTCTTTGTTTGTGGATCCAAAAATGATGTCATCCACATATATTTGAACAAGCGATATGCTCTTCTTGTCTTGAATTAGAAAAGTGTTCTATCTACTTTTCCTTTTGTGAATCCATTCTCGCTTAGGAATTGTGACAAAGTATCATACCATGCTCGGGTGCCTGTTTCAATCCATACGAGCTTTCTTGAGTTTGTATACCTTATCTCCAAGAGTCTTCCGCTCAAATCCTGGAGGTTGTTCAACATACACTTTTTCTTCCAATAACCCATTTAGGAATGCACTTTTTACATCCATCGATATACAATAAAATTCTTGTGAGTCGTAGGCAAAAACATCCTTATAGTTTCCAATCTTGCTACGAGGAGCAAATGTTTCATCAAAATCTATTCCTTCTTCTTGGCAATATCCTTTGGCTACTAGTCTTGCTTTGTTTCTTACCACCAACCCTCCCCGTTCATCTTGTTTCGAACACCCATTTAGTACCAATAACATTTTGATGGGTGGGTCTTTGAACTAACTCCCATACTTTATTTCTTTCAAACCGATTGACTCTTCTTGCATAGCTTGAATCCAATGTGTGTCATCCAATGCTTGTAACACATCTTTAGGCTCTATTTGTGAGATAAAGCATGTGAACATAGCTTCTTTGTTGAGTTCGGATCTTGTTTTGACACCTTCTCTTATATCTCCAATGACAAGTTCGTGGATGGTCTTTCGGCCATCTTACATCGAGGTTGAAGTAAGTTAGGCGGATTCGAGTTGTCTAGCAGGTGTGTTGCTTTGATCACTCTCTCGCAATCACTTAGCCGCAAATTTTCCAAAGATTTTATGAGACTCGGCTATATCATCTTCATCCGAGTTTATAATTCCCGGCTTTGACTTGACGGCAAGATAGGACTTTTACGTATGGTTGGATGATTCAAATTTCGGTGATTCTTCAATGTCTTCTCCATTTACATTTGGCTCATCGAATACCACATGAATGGATTCTCCGCAACCATAGTCCTTTTGTTGAGTACTATGTAGGCTTTGCTTTCGGTGAGTATCCCAAGAAGATACCTTCATCGACTTTAGCATCGAAAGCCTTTAGATTGTCTTTGCCATTGTTATGGATGAAGCATTTACATCCAAATATTCTAAAATATGCAACATTTGGTTTTTTCTCCCCGTCCAAATCTCATAGGGAGTCTTTCGTCACCGTCTGTTTATCATACATCTTTTTTTGAGTGTAGCAAGTCGTGTTGATTGCTTGACCAAAAATCTCTTTGGTAACCCCTTGACTAACATGGTCCTTCTTTGCTTCTTTGAGTGTTCTATTCCTTCTTTCGCAACTCCATTCTGTTTGTGGAGTCCTTTAGCTGCAGATAATTCATGACCAATTCTATTTTCAATACAATATTGAGTTATTATACCATTGACAAACCTCTCGATTCCTCTCGATCGATCTTATTTTGATAATGGTTTGGCTCTTCTCATTTTGAATCATCTTCATCACCGTGTGTAGTTTACGTAGAGTTTCTTTCTTCTTACACATGAATATTGTCCATGTATATCTTAAGTAGTCATCTACTACCACCAAGGTATATTTCTTCCCACTTATGTCTTTGGCTGGTTCAATCGACCAAATAGATCCATATGTAGCGGTCAATGTCCTTGTTGAAGATGGGCATGTCTTTTCTTTGAATGATGATTTGATCTGTTCCCTTCCGCATGCGTCACATATACTCTCCTTCTTGTATCTTTCGAGTCGGAAGACCTTCCACAAGATTACTTCGGCAAGCTTGTTAAGTGTTTTGAAATTCAGGTGACTCGGCTTTTTGTGCCACAACCAACTTGATTCAAAGTGCTCTTTGCTAATAGACAGTCTTTGGGTGTAGCGGTTGACCAATCTACTACATACATGTTCTTTTGTCTCGCATCCTTGCAACACAACTTCATTTGATTCAATATCCTTGATTTGGCATATACCCATGTTAAATCCAACATTATAACCCTTGTCATCACGAGTTGGTGATGTTTAGCAAGTTGAAGTTGAGTCCTTCAACATATGCAACATCCGTGATTTCTAATCCGTTTTTCTTGATGGATCCATTGCCTCTTATTTCTCCCCCGGAGCTTCATTTCCTCCAAATATGACTTTTTCTCCCTTAACTTCCTTGAATTTTGACAGATTTTTCTTGTTTCTGTCATATGTCTAGAAAACGACCACTATCCATGTACCAGGTTCCTTGGCACTCGCTTGTTCCTTGAACCGCAATCAAGGAAATTAAGTTTTAGGTACCCATATTTGTGCGGGTCCCGAGGGGTTAGTATTGTAAGATGATCCAACCAGCCTATAGCCAAATGATCGGCTCTAAGGGGTTGCCATCTATCGATGCCATAATCATAATTAATTTTGGCAAATTGCTTGGGGTTCTAGGTTCATACAAATTTGTCTCTTTTGTCTGTATGCTGTATATGTGTTTTTAGCAATTGCCTTCTTTGGGTAATTGTGGTGTCTCCGAGTGTAGTGCCTAGGTGCATATGTGTCTTTGATGAAAGCTCTTATACTTTTGGAATGGCCTTTCTTTGAGTTCTGTGGCCTTTGCCATTTGGGCTTATATTCCATAAGTTTATGATGATAGTTCACATCGTTCCAATCGGCTTGGCTTGGATATTTTCTACCATTCCCATCATATGTGTTTCTTTTATAGAACTTTTGGGGTTTTTGGTAGCTCTGTTTCTTCTTTCTGAGTAATTCTGTTTGGAGTTTGCTTTGAGGAACTTGGTGAATTTCTTCTCACTTGTCCTCTCAACGCACCCAATCGGTTGTTTTCCTTTTCCTTTATAACCAAGGCCAGCTTTGCTTGTAATTGTGCTTTGAAGTGAATGTTTGTGCACCATTTAGAGTTTTGGATTTTTGAGACACTTCATTGCTTGAAGATCCTTTTTCCAAAATTACTTTTGGAATTTGACATAGCACAGAGGAATTAAATCCTAAGCTGTGTCTTGTCTCCACATTCTCTTTGACTCATAATAAGATCATCCAATGATTTAGATGCCTTAGTGAATGAGGCAATCACATTTTTGAGGTCATTCTCCCTCTTTTCTATGGCGCTATTTCTCTGCTATTAGCTTGGCATTTTCACCTTTTTAAACTTTTATTCTCATCGCTATTTGACTTAGAGTACTCGGCTCCTTATTCACCGTGTGAGTTTTGGCTCTTGAGTAAATTTTTTTCCTCATTTAGTAGTGTGTGTGAGGATTTAATGTGTTCAAAATCTTTCATCATTTTGCCTAATGAATAATAAAGATCGAGTGGGTGATGAAGTGTGTGTATCACATCCACTATCATCGAATCGAGTTTGATGAGTTAGAGTGTACCTCATCTTCTTGGTCGGGTTGATCTTGTTCTTTGGCCATCAAACGGATCGGGCTTCTTCTTCGAGTCACTTGAGTAGTCGGCTTCACTTTGCTCTCAATCACTGTCTCTCTTGACTTGGTTGTCTCGGCAGCAGTCTGCCCAACATTGCCTTTTTCTTTTCTTGTCTTCTTTCTCAAGACCTTTCTTTCTTCTTCATTCCTGTATTTGTTGACTACGGGATATGGACAATCAATGGCATAGTGACCTGGTTGCCTACGGTTCCAAAGATAGATATTCAACCTTTTGATCACTCTTTCCATTCTTGGATTGTCACCTTTGATATTCAACTTTTTGATGATATGTTCTCTTGGTTAGCCTATCTTCCCTTGACTTGGAGGGAGTTGAGTGTCTTCGGAAGATTCGCCCTTGCCTCTCTTGTAGTTCTTATTGAAGAACTTGTTGAACCTTTTAACCATCGGGGCTATTTCTTACGGATCAATGACTTCTTTGACCTCGGCTCTCTTTCCATCCTTAACAATTAGAGCAATTGTTTTGGAGTGCAAATTGTCTCTTCCTCGATCTTTTCTTCTCACTCAAATTCGTAGGCTTTGAGATCGAGAATAGTTCATGGTTGGAGGTCTTCGATAGGTCCATGGAATGTCTCGATGCCATGACGACCTTCATTTCCCATTCACCGAGACTTTTTAGGATCTTCATACACATTTCTTCTCGTATATTCCTTTCCAAGTGCGATAGCTCGTTGGTGATTTACGTGAACCGAGCATCCAGTTGATCCAAGTTTTCTCTGCGATCATTTTGAAATTCTCAAATTTTTGTACTGACACTTGATAATTTATTTTCCTTGATTTGCTCACGAGCCTTCACAAATCAATGTTAGCTTGTCCTGATTTCTTTAGCCGTTTTGCATGATTTGACTTTATTGAACATGGCTTTGTCGAAGGTTTTGTAAAGGATGTCCTTGGCTACATTGTCCAGGTTGTATCTTTTTCTCATCATCATTTGTCCATTCGATTCTTGGTTTTTCAACCATAGGTCGGTCTAGGGCAACATCTTCTTCACCTTCACCGTAGCTCTTCTTACAATTGTGTTCACTTTTAAGATTTGCGGTGGCCCATCCTCTATCACTATCCACATCTCATCATGTAATCTTTGATAGATGAGCCTCGCATACGAATTTTCCAATCATCAAATTCTTCAATTGTGAACATAGGGATGCGTGTCAAATTTGCTTCCATGATAATAACTTTTAATGATAAAAGGAGTTTTGAAAACTTAAGTACTAAAACAGACTTTGAAAATTTGGAGATCTAGTTCAAGAACTGGTCGGAAGGCTCAATGAACCAACCGCTCGATACCACTTGTAGGTCCCAAGGGTGTGAGTGTAAGGTTTAGAAGGGGGTTGAATAAACCTTACCAACTTTTCACTTTTTGGTCCTTTTTAAAATTCGAGTTGATCTTATACTGTTGTGTCCTTGGTGGACAACCAATTTAGTTAATCAAGAGAGTTAGTCACTCAAATGACTGATTGAGTGTTGATAGAATAACTCAAATTGTTAAGACCGAATTAGCTCAACTGTGGTTTATTTTCATTGGAAGACTTAACACCCTTAAGTTTGATTTAGTAATGATTTAATACTTGGGTTTTAGTACTTAGAGATTATCGGTTGGATAGCAAATATGTCAAGTGAAATTAGACAAATAAGATGCGGGAATTAAAGTGTTGAAATGTAAATGACACGATAAATTTTTATAGAGGTTCAAGATGGGGTAATTCTTCTACTCTCTGTTCTCCAACTCTGGAGGAATCCACTAAGTATTGATCGATTATACGAGTGGTAACAGTCCGGATACAAGTTTTGATCACACGAGATGACTTGATCCTTTGGGACTCGATCACCGAGATGCCTTGGTCACTTAGGCGGCTTCTCGTCCGACTCGAGCTTCTTCACAGGCGGTTGCCTTGCTACTGACTCACTTGCTCAAGCTCTTAGGATTTGATCACGAAGCCCTCCAAAAACTCGAGACCGTTCGACCTTGAACCTTCCTACGATCCTTCGTGGAATGTAGACCCCTTTTCTTCCAAAGTTTCCTCTTCAACCGATTGAAGCTATCTTTCCTTCACGGTGAGTGTTGGATTGATTTTCTTCGTAGTGTAGGCTTGAGGATTAAACTTGAATGATTTTGAGAATATTTTGATTACTGATTCGGATATTAGCTTGAATGTTTTGGTTCGTAATCAATGTCTCCTTTTCTCGTAGTCATTCCTCGGCCTTTTATAGTGATCTTTCAAAAATCGCCCGTTGAAGAGATAGGCTTATTTTTGAAAGTCACTTGCCACTTCCTCGTATGAATTGTTCTTGACTTTTCGAGTTCGACACGGTGTAGTGCTTCCCATTGGTTCATTCCTTTGCACGCTTCCGGGACTGAGCACTTCGAGAAAGGTAGCATTGAGGTATTACTTGTTTAAGTAATTCTCTTGATTTACGTAACGGATCTCTTTCGATTATCTCGACTTGATTGCATTTCCTTGCTTTCCCAGGTGACTTAGAGTCGACTTTCAATCATTGAATGACTCTTCACCACTTCAACTTGAGACTTGGCTATCTTGAGTTGACTTGATCGATACTTTACTCACCGCATCTCACCGCACCTTCATCAATTCCGTCTTCTCTTTTTTGCCATACTCAAATTGTCTCGCAATGAGTCTTCCTTCTAGTCTCCATTGTCTTCTTGCATGTTTAGGCATAGTGACTTAACTTAGCTTGTCCAAATTTCTATTTGTTACAATGCGTTTACAACAAAAATGGGGTGCCAACTTCCTATTCTAAGTTTTACATGGCATTCATCAAAATCTAAACACAATAAATTTCCCAACAAACATGTTGTTGGAAATTCCAATACCAATGAAAAATTTCAATAGGGGTTAAAATATTTGATAGTCTTATTCATAACAATAAAATATATCTTCTCTTTTGGAGTCAATCATATTGAAACTACATAATTAAACCCGCTTGACTTGGGACAAATTGATGATGGGTGACCTCTTTGGGAAGTTAAAGATATTGGATAATGAGATGAAATGATTGAATATTCAAATGGATATATACAATTGGAATTACCATTGGACTAAATTCCAATGGTATAACTCCGTTGGAATAATCGTTGGAGTTTTTTCCAACGATTATATATATATTCCAAAGTGGATATATCGTTGAACTAATGGTATAACTCGTTGGAATTAGAGTTGGAAAAACGTTGGAGTCTTTTCCAACGATTGTATATTCCATGGATAAAGACGATTGGAATATTTTTCTCTTGGAATTTTGCCACCAACGGTCATTTTACCAATGATGAATTTTTCTGTTTGGAATTTCCGTTGGAATTGATAATTCCAACGGTAATTGGCAAGTTCCAACAGATTTTTTCGTTGGAATTTTCATGTTTTCTTGTAGTGACAATAATAAATGTGATATTTTTAAATTTAATATGATTAATAGTATATTACCTGGTTATTCATAATAATTTTCCTTAAGATTATAACTTTTCAAAAGTTAGCGGTAAATAAGAATTAGTTCAAAATTATTAATAAGTGTCATAAAAAAATTTGTTTTATAATTTATAATATTTTTGATCTTTCTCAAATAAATTTATACACATCTCAATAGAAATATTTATAAGTATAAATTCATATCAACGAATTCGACCCTAAACTTTAATACCTTTTTTTTTTTTTTTTTTTTTTGAGTACAGGGGGGATTTGGGGAGGGGACACACGCACCTGTATGGGATCAATCCTAAACTTTAATACTTACTTTTTAAAGCAATACACACACATAATGATAGCAATATAAACTTATTTCTTCAGAAAAATTAATGTCACTTTTCTATAGCTGTTTTATTTATTTTATATCCAATTACATATTTATTTGTTTAAGAAAATTAGAGTTACGTACAATATAGGATCAAATTATTGAAATTAAATTACAGTTGACATTACCATATGGTTCAGGGGTATTTTGGTCCAAAGAATATATTTTGTGTTTCTTTAGGGGTTTTGAAGGTCTTAATTTTAATTTTAATATAAAGTAGAGGAGATTAGTTGTTACAAAATTAATAGAACATAGGAGAACATAATTGGTACAATTATGGACCTTATATACCCAAAAGAAGTGACTGAAGATTCGAGAATTAAATTCAAATGCTAGTCTTACATTATTCTTATGTTATTCTTCTTGTCTGTGGACAATATTTCTTAATTGGCACACAATTACAACATGTGTATTTTATTTATTTTTTTTTTTTCAATGAAGGATCCTAACAAGTAGCAATTAACAATTTATTTATGGGCAGCCAAATTTTGTTATCTAGAAGTGGAAATATGCATTTCTAATGTCAAAATTTTGAATTAGTACCCACAGAACCAATTCCTTTTAGATTGTAATCTGAACTTGATACAAGTGGACCAAAAGAACACTGAAAAAATAATGCAAACGATTATATCATGGAGAACGGAGAGTATTTCATATTTTTCATTTTATTTGGTGATATGGAAATTACTATCCGAATACCCTCCAATATCCGCGTTTTTATACGGGTCCCGACCCAACCCAAGGGCCCGGTCAAGTCGCTCACGAACTCTCCACCGTTAATGGAGCGCCGCGTGTATGATGATCCGCATTTTACGGTGAACAAAAGATTATAAATACGTTACGAAAATTAAGGTAAAATTAAGATAAAATGTAATTAAGGTAAAAGTCCCTCGAATAAAGTACATTACCTCGCTCCCGGAACCTAGGTCGGTACATCCGATTCACCCTCCTAATCATATTTTGTAATAAAATCTAAGAAATGGATGGGATCTTTATTCAAAAAAGTCAAAATATGATTATATTATAAGTATTAAATGAACCAATTAGAATTTGTAAGTGTTTATAATTTCTTTCAAAACATAAATAATACTTTTCTATCTACTATTTGTAAGAAAAAAAAATCATCCTTTCAATGTGTTTTCTAACCGGATTCCTACCCATGTCGAATGTCTCCATACCAGTCGGTCGTAAATAGAATGAAAATTTAAATTAGTTTTTAAGAACAATATAAAACCGAACTGCAAAAACACAATGTTTATTCCATTTCTCCTTTATATTGAATGCATGCAGGAACGCTGGGGTTTGTGATTAATGACTTCAAATTATAAAAAAATATAATGGAAAGAAAATAAGGTTATCATGTATAATTATAAAAAAATATAATTATTTTCACTTGGTGACCGCTTATTAGCGTCACAAAGTATATTACCTACGCTTTTGAAAGCGTCATGAGTTGTGTTGTTAAATTTGATGTCACGAAAATATCCGTGACGCAAGATCTATGTGTAGGTAAATCTCATTTCATGACTCTTTTATCAAATGCGTCATTATGTGGTGACGCTATTTTCTGTCACAATTAATAAAAATTTAATATGTTTTAAATGAAGCTTTGCTTACGGTAAAAACGTTGTTAAATTTAGGGACACTATTAAGCGTCTCTAAAGTTGCGACGCTTTTGAAAATTAGTGTCATTAAAATTATGATAGATTTTATATTTCTAGCTTTTGTAAAATTTATTAAAGATCAATTATTTATTAATTTTTATTTAAACTTAATATTTTGTTTTTGACTCATTTTGAATATATTTGTTGTTAGTCAATTATACACCACATAGTGTCTATTTATCGATGTGGGATAGATATTCTAATTTTTTTACTTTGTGACGCTTTTTAATAAGCGTCGTCATTTTAATGAGACAAACAATAAAAGTGTAAGTAAATTTTAAAATTTTGGCGACAAATAAAAAAATGTGTAAGTAAAATAAAAAGTGTCATCAATTTTATGACGCTTTTTAATAAGTATCGCCATTGTAATGACACAAACAATAAAAGTATAAGTAAATTTTAAAAATTTGGCGACAAATAAAAAATGCGTAAGTAAATTAGAAAGTGTCATCGCTTTTATAACGCTTTTTACTAAGCGTTGCCATTTAAAAAGCGTAAGTAAACTATAGTTATCGTGACACTTATAAAAAAGTCGGTAATTGTTTTTAAGATAATGACACTTCCATAAAAGTGTCATTAAATTTACTAAAATGCTAACGCTTTCCAGTAAGTGTCACTAATTTTTTATAATTTACAACGCTTTTTAAAAAGCGTCATTAAATACTTATTTATAATGACGTTTTTCGGTAGCGTCATTAAATTTGTGTTGGGATAGACCATTTTTCTTGTAGTAACATATTAAATATCGAAAAATGTATTATTGGTCATCTTCATGGGCAAATTTATTAACTAGGTTAGACTCATTTGAACTTACGCAGTGAGACGGAGTATTAATATAAAAATAATAAGATTATAATATTAGTGATTATATTAAAAAATCATTTTTTGTGAAAAAGATTCTTACTTTGTCATAATAATAATTTTTCAAAATTTTGACAACAATAAGTGAGACGCTTATAGTTGATGTGGCATGTAACTGGACTCCTTTGGCTTGGGTTGGGTAAGGAGCCCAGATCGCACACGACTATGAGTTCAGCATTGGGGTTAGGCCCGATTCTTTGACTAGACTAGCTGTTCCCTCCAAAGGAGCCGCCTTGATTTGACCTTAACAAACGATTATCTAGTTGACCTGCTCAACTGAGTAGCGAGAAACGGATACAATACAACACGAATACTAAATGTCATTTTTATCATGTCTTATAATTTTAAAGATACACATGCATACATATCAAATTATATTTTTATATTATTAAAATTATAGATTTACTAAGCACATGTGTTTTTATATTATCTATTTATTTTATTTTATTTTTTAAATTTTCAGACTTGAAGGTGGATTTGAGATTTTGCAGGTGTTTGGGAATTTATATTGGGAGGATTTTGAAATAAATCACTCTCCAAAAAGTCCGTTTTAAAGAAATGAGAAAATATGACTTCTCAAATTCACTTCCCACAATTAGTTGGATTGGCATTTTCCTACATTCAATTTCTATTTAAATTTTTTTTTTTTTTTAAAGTCAAACCATTCTTTTTTTTTTTTTTTTTTTTTTTCCCCCTACCAATATCGAGATAGTTGTTACATGTCACATCCCGTCAGCGGGAGAAAATCAAATAACAAACAACCTATCACTACGATATCTAGAAAGACTATCATAATGAGATATCTAAAAATAAAAGGAGATCCAATGATCTATGAAAATCAAGCTCGGATATCCCAAATTGAGCGCTAGGAGGTGGTGAGAAGCCGTGCCCTCATCAATTTTCCCAACTCTTCAATTTCTATTTAAATTACCATTATTAAACTCACCACAATTATTGTTTTGTAACATCTCTTTCTAAAGCACTTTAAAGACACTTGCAAACATGCACTAAGACCCAAACATGCAGTGAGACCAACTCCAGCGCTATAGCCTATATAGTTGCACGGATGAGATCTTCTATTTTAGAATGGTGTTACATTTCCTATTCCACCGCACGGATGATTGACATGTATATAGAAGCCTCGAAATTGAAGATCCCATCGTATTTTTTTCGTTTGTGGCAAATGCCACAAACATTTTCGTTTTTGGGGTGAAAATGGGAGACTTTGAATATTTAGCGTGGCGCCCTTATAAAGAGCGTCTACTTAGCGGCGCCTATATGAGGGGCACTGGCGACATACTGTTTTTTTTTTTCTTACGTTTCGCCACGTAAATTGGCGCCTACAACCTGATATTTTTTTAATTATTTTCGAAATTAAATTTTAAATATAAAATACAATTTTCGGATATTCTTGAATCGAAATATTACTCAATCCAAACACGATTACATAATAAAATTTACACCACATAATTAAAAAAAAAAGAAAAAATTACATATTAAAATACTAAAATAAGATACGGCATGCCATTACAACATAAGTACGCGAAACCGTGACGCAAAACAACGAGAACACCTGCACGATCAATCTTGGCATGAAGAAGAACTTCCTTGCTCGGATTAGATTGTGATGGAAAGTAGCGTTTAGGGTGAGCCGACAAGTTGCTTGAGCTTTGTGTTTTTACGCTCCTAGTATATTAAACAATATTTCGAGCTTATCAAATAAAGGTTCTCCTCCATCATATAAGCATTCGAGTAACGATGTCGTCATCCTAAAAATTAAAGAAAATGAATGATTAATATACTTACATTACATAATGGTATATAATACAACTCGCATGATGAAAATAAGAATATTTAACTTACCCAATGCCAAGTGACATAGTCGGTTGCCCGCTGCGTGCACGAAATTGAGTTTACGATCCCAATATACACCGTACTTAGCATTTTGGCGAACAAAGTATAGCGGGCTTGAAGATGTTTAACTCGTTGATTTACCTCGGCGAACTTAAAATGCATTGGAATGCAAATTTGAATCGCTCTGGAACCAATCGTAAATTATCATTCTCGTAATATTTAGGAGAAATCGTCAACTTGTGGTCGGTTTTGATCCAAATCCATAATTTCATACAAACGTCCTATTAAGTTTGATAGGTCGATACTACGGTCAATATATGTTGCTCCAACAACTTGTCCTCCAAAATGGACAATTCCTCCAATTTCGTCTTACATGTCTTCAAAATTATACAAAATTATTATTTAGAAAATGCCTAAACAATAATCAATTAAAAAAAGTAGACATATTAATTAATTTAAAAAGGGTTACACGTTATTTATTACAAGCAATTATAATTATTTTATTCTATTATTTCACAAACTTTTTTTTTTAAAAATGCCTATTATATTATTCAACAAATTTTAATAACAATTTATAAAAATGTCTAAAAGTAAACTAACATTATTTATAGTTTTACTATATTATTGTACTAATATTTTAAAAATACCTACAAATTACCAATAAATAATTTATTATTCTACAAATTTTACTAACAATTTATAAAAGTACCTAAAAATAACAATTAACAAAATAATTCTACCAACAACAATCATTCACAATAAAATAAATAATTAACTAAATAAACTAGAAAATTTAAAAATTGCTCAAAATGTTTGAAAATTATTTGAAATTTTCGAAATGTGTATCGACTCAACCGCAACGCGCCGCATCCCACCACCACGCGCCGCCGATCCACCACCACCACTCACCACCACACCACCACACCACCACTCTACACTTACCACCACTCAAAACTCACCAAGGAAAAAGAATACGAGAAGAAGGGAGGATGTAGTCAAGGGTTATTTTTGTTTACGGAGGAGGAAGAAGGGAGGACACCCTTTATAAAGGGGTAGGCGCCCTTCCCTAACGGCGCCGACAAAGAAATGTCGGTGTGCGGCGGCGCGCCTTTGAACGGTGCTCACTGCAATTTAAAAAAAAAAAAAAATTGGGGCGATGGCGCCCTTGGTAGTGGCGCCCACAGCGGCGCCAACTCAAGTATACGTGTCCAACGATTCAAACGTCAACAGTTCGAAAATCGTTGACCCCGATTTTGATTCGAACGGATCGTAAACCTTATTTATAAGGTTAGGTTACTGATTCGAAAATTTGAAACCGGAAACCGCCGGTTTAACCTAGGCGGATCGACGGTCTTTAATATTTTTTTAAAAAAGCTGGTATTTTAATTTTTGTGACCGTTGGTGGCGGTTTTAATCAGTAAACCGGCTTGGTTAAAACCAAATTTTATTTTTTCATATATATATATATTTTTATTTTTTTGAAAATTCAAATTTTGAAAAAGTCAACGGCCAAGATCATTTGACACGATGATCAACGACCAAGATCGTTTGATCGTTGAAAACCGCCGGTTGAAACCGACGGTTTTTTGAATTTTTTTTTTTTTTGAATTTCATATTTTTTTCCCTATAAATACCCCTTATAATTTATCCATTTTTCCTCACACCTAATTTCTAATCTCTCAATTCTCTACATTTTAATCTCCCAATTCAAGCTAAAGTGTTTAATTTTCAAGTTTGAATTTCAAGTTTCAATTTAATTTTTAATAGTTTTATACTTTTAATTTCATTAGCTATTTTAAAAAATGTCGAGCCGTGGAGGATCTTCCCGTCAATCTAAGGGCAAAGGTTTGGCGTCCGGTTAGAGCAACGACCACCACCACTACCACCACGTTTTGAAGAAGCTTTCAATTTGAGCGAAGATGAAATTGATGCTTGTTTTGCTAGTTTGCAACAAGAATTGAGGCTCAACCGAAATCGCAAAATCCAACTCAAACTCAAAGTCGTCGAGCTCCGCCACTTAGATCCGATATTTTTTCTATTCATTTTAAAAAATCCGGATCATACAACCGGAGGTTTCAAAGTTACTTGCCATTATTGCACTAATTCCTACAAGTTTAGAGGAGGGGGCGGTTATCGGACGTTCACGAACCATCTCAACAAAAATATCCGGATAAAGTTGGGCTAGATCGTGCTCAAACACATCTACCGACGGGATTCACGGGTTCTTCAACAGGTATGGAGTCTTCTTCTTTTTATTTAAATATACCGATATAAGTGCTAGAAAAGAGGCGAGTTAAATTTGTTAGTGGTATGTCACTCCCTTTTAAATTTGCCGATAATACACTTTTTGAAAGGTTTACTAGACTAGCTTATAACCCTGCTTTGCTAATAAAATTTCACGTTCTACATTGACTCGCGATATTAAAAAATCGGTTTGTGAATTTAAGTTACAATTAATTAACTCATTTGCTAGTTTACAAACAAAAGTTTCAATTTTTTGGATGTGGAGTGACCATTGGCAAAGAAGTTTTTATATGAGAATTACTTGTCATTGGGTTAATGATTCATGGACTTTGCAAAAACGTTTAATTGCATATAGAGACTTTAATGTTGAGCATACCGCTATTAATATTTCTCATAAAATTCATACTATTTTACAAGAATATGACTTAGTTACAAAAAAATTCAATTTCATTTGATAATGCTAATGTTAATACGGCTAGTTTACAATCACTTATTAATATTTGTGAACCTTCTATTGGTGGTAAATTTTTTCATGTTCGTTGTATATATCATATTATTAATTTATGTATTCAATATGGTTTAGCTACTTTAAAAGAAGAAATTGCACTTATTAGAAATGCGCTTTTATATTTATCAAGATATTCTTCTTTTTTTGAAAAAATGGGCTAGATATTGTAAAAATATTGGTTTGTACCCAAGAAAATTTTCACCCGATGTGCCAACTCGTTGGAATTCTACATATAAAATGATGATAGTTATCAATATAGAGAAGCTTTATGTTCATTTTTTGCCGATCAACAATGTGGCATAGTTTTATTTCCCAATCAATGGGATGCATGCTCTAATTTATGTCAACTTTTAAAGGTTTTTAAAGATGCTACCGAAGAATTATCCGGTGTCTATTATCCTACATCAATTTTAGTTGTAGATCGTTGTGTTAAAATTGCACTACTTTTTAGATCTCTCATGCCTTGTGCTACTTTAGGACCAACTATTGCTCAAATGGGATTAAAATGATTAAAATATTTCACTTATATTCCTAATGTATTTTTAGTCGTAAAAATATTAGATCCTAGAGTAAGATTAGATGGTTTAAAAGAATTGTTAGGAATTTATTATGATGCTTTGTTTCCTATTAAAGAACATGACACTCCCATTCCAAGCGTAGTAGTAGAGAATGCTAAAAATGTTTATATGATATTTTTAGAGAATATTCAATAAAATTTGGTGATAGTTTTAGAAGCTCATCTAGTTAAATTGTTTCTACACCGATGTTGAAAATACTAGTGATATTGATACGTTTAATGAGGCGTCGGTATTTGCACCATTAGAGAATTTTTATGACGCGAGGATACCAAAACATTCGAGAGGAAGCGCGCCCCTTATCTTGAACTTGATACATATTTAACATCTCCTTTTGATTATACTTGAATTTGTAGTAGGGAAGTCAAAGTTCGATTTGTTAAAGTGGTGGTCAAAGAGGTCTTCCTCTTTTCCTATAGTAACATTAATTGCGAGGAAAATATTAGTTGTTCCCGCCTCAACCGTCTCAGTAGAGTAAGCATTCAAATGAGAGAGGTTATATTATGGATCCTAGATGATCTAGATTAACAAAGAGAAAATCTAGAGGCTCAAGCATTGCTCCACGATTGGACAAACGCCGAGTGCGTGAGCAACACGTCAATTTTGATGGTTCTCAAGAAAGCGACAATCTTGATATCGGATCAAGCAACGAGTCACAAAATGATTGAAGAATCACGTTGCCACCTTCCCTAAGGTAAGTAAAGGTAAAGAGAGAACTACGTAGGGTTTTGATTCCTCTATGAGGATACGTAGACAATTTTATTTCAATATTCAAAGTTAAATTTCAAATTTTTAACTAAGAATATTAAATTAAAACTCAAACTCATTTCTTTTTTTTTTTTTTTTTTTTTCTTTGTGGTTTGTACTTTGTAATTTAAACTTTATACGAAATTGTATTAACTTGTAATTTTATTTTTAAATTGTACTTTGGAATTGTAATATCTTAGAATTTTTCATTTTGTAAATTGTAAATTGTAATTTTACTTTTAAATCAATAAAATTAATTTTTGTGTTACTCAATTTCATTTCCTTCATCAATTGTGTTAATGTATCAATTGTGATAATTTATTAATATTAAAAACTCAAAAATTCAAAAATTCAAAAAAAAAAAAAAATCGAAAAACCGCCAACAGAACTGGAACCGTAGGTTCCTGGTTCCACCTAGTGACAGAGGCAAGTTGCCCCTTACGGGGCACGTGCCCCCCTAAGTTTTTTTTTTTCATTTTTTACTATATATTTATTTTAATTAAAATAAATTATATATTAATTAGGTAAAAAATCAAAATATTCCATTGATTATTTTTTATGTAGTTACTATTTATTATTTATTTTTAAAAACTATGTATTAATTAGGTTAAAAAAGTGTGCCTCACTAATTGTCTTTGATGTAATTTATAATTATATTTAAGGATAATTACAAAAAGACTCCTTGGGTTTGGGCTAATTACAAAAATCCAAAGATATTTCAAAATTACAAAAAGTCTCCTTAGGTTTGATTATGTATTAAATTTAAGAGCGTGATCGTAATATTTCTATAAATATCGGGAGTTGAAATATTTTGCCTTATGAAGGAGGAAATTATAAGACACAGTCAAACTTCAATGTTTTTTTGTTGTTGTTGTAATTTACAAAAACCTTTGGAGTTTTTATAATTAGTCTAAACCTCATGGAGGTTCTTGTAATTATCCTTATACTTATATTGTGCCCCCCTTGTGAAAATTTTCTGATCCGTCCCCTGGTTCCACCTTTTGGGCAAATCGGAACCGGCGGTTCGAACCGTTGGACACGTCTAACTCCAAGGCGTCTACACTTAAATTATCAACATCTCCCGTTTTCACACCAAAAATGAAAATATTTGTGGTATTTGCCACAAACAGAAAAAAATAACCCGATCCTATCCGATAATGGCAACGCAGAAAACCATTTCTAGCACTCCACTGCTTCGACACTCTTTTTTTTTTTTTTTTTTTTTCTTTAATTTGTAAAATATCTCTCCTAATCATAAATATTGCAATTAATTTTGTATTTCAATTGTAATAGAAAATAATATTAAATTAATTCAAGTGATAATTGTTTTTATACATAATATGATGTGTAATTTGGTTAATACTATGAAATTTAAAATACTACACAAAATTATAAATCTTTCTAAATGACAACATAAAATACTAAAACATGGAATTAACTAGGGATTTCAAACGGGCGGGTCGAGACGAGTTTGGCCAAACCTAGACCCACCCACGAAGAGAATCTTGGACACAGGACCCACCCTGCCCTGCATTGGACCCGGGACCCAGCAGGTCCAACCCGCCGGACCCGCTACAATGAAATTAATCAACTCTGCTGCCACGTAATTAGGCCCCTCTGTTACAAAGAATTCAGTTTATTCTTCTAGTTTGTAGTTTGTAATATTAAATGTTAATGTCTTGTTCTAAAATTTACAAATTCATCAAGAATATTTAGGCTGTATATTTAATTGGCGCCCCCATTTTTTTCCAATTATAAATCTCTTAATTTGCAAACATATTCTGAAGCCACCCAAAATCTTCAGATTTCAGAAATTTAAGACGGACAGAAATTCCCGTGTAGTGAGTTAACTCAGTGAACAGACCAGAACTTGACTTAAAAATTAAATAAATTTGACTCAACTAATCGTATACAGGGGCGGGTCCATAAAGACCCATGCCCCACCCGAGCCAATTTAACCGGGTTTGAACCCGCCCGTTTAATACAGATTCCAGTTTTGACTCGTCACATTGCCATCCCCAGAATTAACAATGATAAAAACTACATAAAATTACTAAAATAGATAAAATTACATAAAATAACTTAACATAAATTATTGAAATTACAAATATGTTTATCAATTATAAAATAAAAAAATCAATATTAAATAAATAAAATAAAGGATCTTATGAATTTTTTTTTTTTTAGTGCGAGAAAGTGGTGCAACTGCTTTGGAGATGGAGTCGAGACAGAATGCAGATTATAGACAGAATGCAGATTACACACTAAAGGAGATGCTCTAAAGTATCTATCGATAACATTAAGCTTGTCTCCATAAATTACAATCCAAATCCATTCTATAAAATCTTAAAACTCCATCTAAATTGCAGAGAGCCAACACTACATTATCATTTAACAATATCCAATTATTCATATTACCATGACAAATTTTAAGCAAGTACCAGGTAAGACTTGAATCCAACAGGAGACAAAACTGTTTTCATAGGACCCCATTAAAGCATCAATCAGTAACAACGCTTCCAGTCCCATAAAAGAAGTTAGTAAGAGTCAACCTAACCTGGTGGTATACAACTTGTGAAACAAAATCTCGACGTATCCTACAAGAGACGAGACAGATCATAATTTTCTTGATCACACTGAATAATTGCCAATGCCTTGCTGAGCAGCAGCAGCTGCTGCAGCGGGTGATTTCGGCTTAGGTTTCTCGACAACGATGGCTTGTGTGGTGAGCACCATTCCAGCAACTGAAGCTGCATTTTGCAGCGCACATCTTGTCACCTTAGCCGGGTCGATTACTCCAGCTTCGACCAAATTCTCATATTTGTCAGTCATTGCATTGTAACCGAACTCCCATTCACTAGCCTTGACTTTCTCTCGACAACTTCACCTTCAACACCGGCATTTTGAGCAATCAAAGCCGCTGGTGCTATTAGCGCCTGCAATGACAATGACAATATTCTCATTCAAAATCAAACTTCCATTGAGATAACCAAAACCATCGATGACGCTAAAAAATGAAACAAAGATTTGATTTCGAGGCTATCTGTTAATTTGCTAAATGATATGCTATCTCCACTAAAGTAGAGAAAATAAATTCCCAATTGAAGTACATCTGTGATAAGAGACTGAAGCATAATTAGGTAATTATTCTCCAAGGGCATAGGAAGCATGCACCCACACAGACTAAGATAAGAGACGAAGCATAATTAGGCTAATTATAAAAAACACCCTTGAGTAACAGAGGTTTACTACTCACTGAAAAACTGTGGTCTTTCAAAATTACAAATACCCCTTTGACATTTATTTCTATTTTGCAAATTGCACCCTCAATACAGGTGTAATTGTTAAGAAATACAAACCACAAGGGGATGTTTGTAACATCTTAAGGGCATATATTTGTAATTTTGAAAGATACTTGGATTTTTTTGTAATTTAGTCCAACCCATATCGGTAGTTTTGCCAATTATGTTGATTATAGCTGAACTGCCACACGATGAATGAAAATCCAAATTGTTGCAACAAATCGCAGTATACTATGTCATGCAATGCAGCAGCCCCTTTTAAATTAGAATCGAACAGTGCAAAAAGTCAACTTTTTATAGAGTTCGCGACATAATTCCAATCTATTACTCATTATTCTATATATGCGTGCGCGTCTGTGTGTACGGACACGAAACCAATTAACATAACATGGGAAAAACATTCTTTACCTTTTGGATAATATCAGCACCTAGCTGCTCTTCAGCATCTTCAAGCTTGTCCTTTATTGCCGGAACATAAGCTGAGAGATGCACCAATGCAGCACCACCACCAGGCACTATGCCTTCCTCAATAGCAGCAAAAGTTGCATTTTTAGCATCCTCAATACGAAGTTTACGGTCCTCAAGCTCAGTCTCTGTTGCAGCACCTACTTTGATGACAGCAACACCACCAGACAATTTAGCAATTCTTTCAGCAAGTTTCTCAGAGTCATAAACTGAATCGGTCTCAGACAACTCCTTTTTGAGTTGAGCAATCCTAGCCTGTAACTCATCCTTTGATGCAGCATCGGCAATGATTGTTGTGGAGTCCTTGCTGATTGTTATCTTTCTTGCTATACCCAACTGGTCTACATCAGTGTTCTCCACAAGCAAGCCCAGATCAGAAGCTTGATACTCAGCTCCTGAAATATAGCAATATAACATATAAAATTTTACACAACATATCAAACCCATATATTTTATCAAAATCTGGGAATGGAAAATTTAAGGTTTAATTACAAAATGAACCCTCAAAAGTTCAGTCTGATTTCAAAAAAAAATTAAAAACCAATTATCTTTCAAATTTACAATTACCCCTCGATATTTGTTTTTAATTTACAAATGCGCCCTCAATTTGTTACGCAATTACAAACCTTAAGGGGGAATTTAGAATTTGAAAGATAACTGAATATTTTTTGTAATTAGCTAAACCTCAGGAACAATTGTAATTTACCCAAAAATTAATTTGCTAGAAAAAAATATAAATTAAGTAGCCACATTCGCACCCACGGCCTCTATTTACTCCTGTTTAACCTTGTTTGCTTTCACTAATTTGAAAAAAATACTAGTTGACAAGTATCAGGTGTTCAAGGGCTCAGACAACTTTGATTGATAAAAGGCAGAAGCGTTCAAAAAGTATCATTCTTACCAGTTAAAATGGCAATATCTTGAAGAAGAGCTTTCCTTCTTTCTCCAAAACCAGGTGCTTTGATTGCAGCCACATTCAAGATGCCTCGGAGCTTGTTTACAACAAGAGTGGCCAAAGCCTCTCCAGTGACATCTTCTGCAATAATAAGTAAAGGTGCTCTTAACTGAGTGGTCTTCTCTAGCAAGGGAATAATGTCCTTGATTGCGGAAATCTTCTGGTCAGTAACCAATACTCTTGCATTCTCAAATTCAACAATCAGCTTCTCAGGGTTGGTGACAAACTGTGGGGAGATATATCCTCTATCGATCTGTGAGCCAAGAATCGACAAACATGAGACCATCCTCAGCAGTAAACTAGTTAAATCTAAAAGGAGCATAAAAGAAAGGCAGCTAAGTGGAGAAAAAAGAACGGACCTCCATTCCTTCTTCTACATCAACAGTGGTCTCAAACGAAGACGATGACTCAATAGATAATACACCATCTGGTCCCACCTTGTCAACTGCATCAGCAATCATTGCTCCAATGCTCTCATCGTTACCAGCAGAGATTGAGGCAATGGCTGCAATTAAGATTTTTAGTAAAAAGAAAAAATAATTAGTGTGCTGATCAATTAACATTTAATAACTGCTAAGCTACTGGCTTATATTTCACGCAATACCTTTGATGTCA
Organism: Rehmannia glutinosa; assembly: GCA_016081115.2. Classification (NCBI taxonomy): domain Eukaryota; kingdom Viridiplantae; phylum Streptophyta; class Magnoliopsida; order Lamiales; family Orobanchaceae; genus Rehmannia; species Rehmannia glutinosa. The sequence goes on along the minus strand of JABTTQ020000023.1, from coordinate 590,605 downwards.
TCACGACCCTTAATGGGCCTAGCTTTCTTTTCAAGCTCATCAACCAAGCCCTGCACAGTTTTATCAATGCCCTTCTTCAGTGAAACAGGATTGGCACCTGAGGTAACACTTAGAAGGCCGAGTTTGATAATTTCACGAGCGAGTACTGATGCTGTAGTCGTCCCATCACCAGCAGAATCATTGGTCTTGCTGGCAACCTTCACACACAAATCAAAGATTCAATAATAAAATAAAACCAGCAATGATGTATGTTACCTAATGCAAACCGACAACAACGGTTCAGTAATATTTCAAGGAGTATAAAGTAAAGCACGTTAAGAACCAACCTCTCTAATCAAAGCAGCACCAGCATTTTCCATAGCATCAGGCAACTCTATTGCCCGTGCAATCGTCACCCCATCATTGACAACCTTTGGGGCCCCAAACTCATCCAAGACTACATTCCTTCCTGCATATATTATCACAGAAAGCCGTATGTAAGCATATGCAATATGTTACCTCCCACAATAATAAAACTTCACTGTCAAGACTAACATCTCCATTTACTGAAAATTATAACAAAAACTGGAAAATTTGGACCTAGAGTTCCACTGTAACCATCCAGCTAATGGATTATGGATAGCAAAACCATTTAATCAATAATAAATTTTTAAAGACATCATTATTCACTCATCTCATAACATAATTTTTACCGAAGAGATGCACTAAACATCAAACAATTCAGCTAAATTTGCAAAAGCAATGCAACAGATTGCGCAATTTTCGAAGAATTACCCCTGGGACCAAGAGTGAGACCAACGGCATCCGCAAGCTTATCGATACCAGCCTGCATTGCAGACCTTGACTTCTGGTCAAACGCAATTTCCTTAGCATTGGCCCTCACCACAAACCGATTCTTCGCCTGCTTCTGCCCACACTTCTGACCCTGCTTCAATTGGCTCACTCTCCTATTCTTCGATCCCCACTGAAACAAAAACAACAAAAAGTTACTTAAACAAACATGAACCAGAAAAAAAAAATAAAAAAAAAATGGGCAGAAGAGGTAATACTTGTTTGGAAGGGGAAGGGAGGATGGAGGCCGTGGAGATAGCATTGGCTGAAGCCATTGTCGTGTGAAGAAATGGAAGATGAGTCTTGGTGGGATTTTTGCAGCAAGTGCACTGTGGATAAGAGAGGAAGTAGAAGAAATGTAATAAGGCAAAAGAGTAGAGACTAGGGCTTACAAGAGTGAGGGTTTTCTAGAAGTTCCTCCATATTTCTATATTTTAAAGAAGTCTCTAGAATAAAACTTACATTTATGAATAATTGATAAATAAGGTTGTGATTGTTATGGAACAAACAATTTAAGACCACAAGTATTTAGGGGAATTTGCAAAAATACCATTTTTTTATAATTTTTTTTAGGAAAATGCCACCCAATCTAAATTTTTTTAATTATACCCTCTCACCTATGTGAAATGTCCAATATAACCCTCAGCAAAGAAAAGGTCATTGGTCATTCCCTTTCCCTCACATTCTCGCCTCAATTTGAGGAAGGGAAAAAACAAAAGGTGCAACAGTTACTCTGATGGTCCTCTCTCTTTCCCGTCTCTGCTCCCAAAAAAATTTCCGCGATTCCGACTTTCCTGGCGTCCTGACTGTATTGTAATCGGCGTCATCTCTTCTCGGACTATTCCCTCTGTGTCGCGCTAAGTTTGTGGTCACATTCCACTTGGTAACGACTTCTAGTCCTCTTCCGACCGGACTTCCGACATCTACCGTTTGTCTCATTTTTCTCATTCTGGCGTCCATTGTGAAGTGCATTTCCCCGTAAGTTCGATTTTTGCTATCTTGTTCTTCAAATCTAGGGTCTTCTAGGGTTTTTTGTTGCATTTTTGTATTTTTTTTTTCCCTTTTCAGACCATGTGTTTTAGTATGCTTGAAGTTTTCATCTTTGGTAACCTTTTTTGATTTTCATGGTTTTTGGGTTGATGGGTTTGGGTGAAAGATCTCTGCATATTTTCCAAAAATAATCTTAAGCAGTTTAGGTCAGAATGGGTCGGTTTGAAAGCATGATAGTGTAAGTCCAAGCGGCTACGATAATCTAGAGGGGGGTGAATAGATTATCTCCATCTTTTCGATTTCGCCCTCTTTTTCGATACAAATGTGCCAAGATAATAACAAAGGTACGGAATGTAAATAACACACGCGATTTATAGAGCTTCACCCCACCTAGGGACTACGTGCTCTACCACCCCAAAGATATCCTGGATGGGTTTCGAAAGAAAAAGATTTTATTAATAATTACCAAAATTATTACAACAAAATCTTACACCAACACCTTGAAAGAGCACCACACTCTTCTTCAACACCATCTTTGAGATTACCACAATCTCACTTAAAGATTACCACAATCTCCAAACGGCACCTTGTGAAGATTACCACAATCTTCACCCTTGAAGAACACCACACTCTTCAACACCTCAACAAGAAGATTACCACAATCTTCTTACACCTAACACCTAGTTCACCCAAGTGTGTTCTTACCACAAGAACACTCACAAGGATATCTTGTGTTTGAATGACGACCACAAATTCAAGATTACAACTCGATAATAAATAATACAATTGAGTGCAAGTGTAATCAAGAATAGCCTAGACCTCAAGAATGTGAAAGTGAATAGCTAGGCAAATTACAACAAGAAATAAGACAATGTAAGAACAAGTGTATTCTAGAGTGTATCTTGTTGTGTTTTAGTTTTCTCTCATGTGTTGTTGCTTCAATTCTTCCTCTATATATAGAAGATGTCTTGTACATGATAGGCTCCTCTTGGGGACATGAATTCTGTAAAAAATTGCAAGACAATTGAAGAAAAGAGCTGTTAGAAATCAATCCCACAAATTAAGGAAAAGATGTCTGATGCACAATGGTTATATTTTTGTTGTCAAACTTAAGGGCGACCGGTCACGCACTTATTACGATAAGAAAAGAACACAACAAAAAATCAACAGGGTGACCGGTCTGGGGGGGTCGACTGTGCATTCTAGGGTGCGACCGTCGCCCACGGTGACGGTCACCCCGACCTATTTTTGGAGTTCGGGAGTTCTGTTTTTAGTGCAATGCGTTCCCAGTGTACCGTCGCCTCTTTGGTCGACCGGCCGACCTCCAAAATGAAATGTTGTCCGATTTTTGTCGAAAATAAACCTCAAGAAATACTCCGAAAAATTCGTAAAAATATTTTAAACCGATCGGGAGTATTTAGGACAACATTAGAAATATAGTTTTGATAAAATAACACATTAACACAAAATCATCAAAAGTGTTGCCCGATATAAACTCTAATAAATACTCCAAAAAATAGTAAAAACATTTTAGACCAATCGGGAGTACTAGGACAACATTTAGAAACATAGTTTAAATGTAAAAACCCATTGACACAAAATCATTAAATGTGTTGTCCAATTTTGTCGAAACTAAACTTGAAGAAATACTCCGAAGAATATTAAAACCATTTTAAATCATTTAGGAGTATTTGGACAACCTTTAAAAAAACATTGTTTTGGTGTAAAAACAAAATCATCAAAATCATGATAAAACCATTTATCAAACAATCTCCCCCTTTTTGATGATTACAAACCAAAACAATTCAACAATGCCGATTTTGAAAACAAACAATTCTGAGAGGCGATTTTGAAAACAAAACAAGTTTTTCGGTCATAAATAAATATCCGTTGAGAGCGACAATATTCCGCGCAAAAAAGGCAAAGATAAGAGTAGAGTTCTTCAAACACATATAGCAAATGCTCATCCTATCAACATGCACAACAAAAATAATATAGAAGCAACTTCAACATAAGCTAAAATCTTAGCTTTTCAATATTTAGCTTAAGTATCAAAAACTTAAAAGCTCCCCCTGTCAAAGAGACATCATAAGAACCGTATATAAGTCCATACTACAACCAATGGACCATGATTCATACATAATCATAATGCACCAAGTGGACTAAATATGATCCACAACTTATGGCTTTATGAAGCCATAGCTTATAGCTTCTTTTCGTTAAGCTTATCTTAGCTTCTTTGAGCTAAAGAGCTTATAACTTGTTTCTCCCCCTTTGGAATCATCAAAAAGAATGTTAGCACGATAAATACATTATATATTCATAACAAAGTGCGCAAGTAAACCGATGTATCGAGCTATTTTGAACATTGAAGCTTTTAAACCAAATAGGGGGGAAGAGTCGAATTATACGACTTGTAGAAGCTTATGAAATATCATTTGATAAGCAAAACATGATCTCTATAAATATATAAGACTTTTGAAATCGAGAGAATCATGTAGGTGATGAATTTTTCATTGAAACATTTTATCGAACATTTGGCGGGCGTCAAAATTAGAAAATGATATATATAACCCTTGTAAATGTAATCAAGCCAAGTTTTTCATCACCAAATACAATTAAACAATTATCATTCATCAACAATCAATAAGCTCATCACAAAAATATATGAACTGCATCAAGAAACATACATATAAGCCACAAACTCAAGGGTTCAACCCAATTGAGCTAAAGAGAGTGAAATTCTTACCATTCGATCGGAAAAGACAAGCAACAATGATGATAACCGAGCTAGGTAGTCCCCAAAATATATAATTCATGCATCAAAACACATTTGAAGTGAATTGTGTGTGAAAATGTCAAAGGGGACGAAATATAGAGGAAAAACTGTGAAAATAAGAAAACTGAGGACAGAACAAGTTTTAACCAAAAACCTCATCAGGGCGACCGGTCCAGGCGGGCGGCCGTCGAGTCGGCTGGGCGATCGGTCGGCCCTCGCCCCGGGCAAATTTTTGTTTCAATCAGAATCCAAAAATCCGAATTTTGATCCAAAAATCCGATTTTTCGCCCCTAAGTTTTAAAAACGTGCAAAATACAAACGTAGTCCTCATTCAATATACATTATGTCATAATCAAGCTCGAAATGAGGTAAAATACTCGGCGGTTTAACGATTAAAAAGTCCGCGAGTTATCCTTGAGACGGAATTAAACACATCTCAAGTTTTTGTTAAAAACTCAATCCCTTTAAAAAAATATCGAATCTCAATATGTTTAGTTAGATTATGAAGAATTATATTTTGAATACGGAAAACCGTATAATAAATACCGGACTTGTTATCCCGAAAACTAAGAACGTTTTAAGACTATGGATATACAAGTCATAATAAGAAGTGCCTTTCAAATGTTTGAAAATTTCTTTTAACGGCACTTTTAATGAGATTCGTTGGGATAGTTTTTGAAGTCGAGCATATAGACATAAGGCATATGGAATGTCAAGTCTATAGGAATAATACAAGAAAACATACCTTGAGTTTGTTTGTCGGCCGATATGCCTTTCTCAACCTTTGTCAATCTTTAGCCATAGAGGTTGAGATGGTTCTTTCTTCTTCAATGTCTTACTTCTTCAAAGATACTTTTGTATACTTTAATTGTGAATTTATAACCACCTTCTTGGCATTGATTAACTTGAAGTCCAATGAAGAAATTTGAGCTCCCCCCATCATGCTCATCTTAAGTTCACCTTGCATTGACTTCTTCTTGAAAATACCTTCGAGCTACTAACCTCGCCTTAGTTCGACCAATGTAGCATTGGTCATCGAGTTTGTTCCGGAATACCTTTTTTGTGTTCTTCATACTATCATCATAGGGCATCCAATTGATCTAAGGTGTTCATAATAGAACATTTACATCCAAATATTTTGAGGTAACTAATATTTGGAGTATTTCATTTCTTATCTACACAACTTAATAAACTCATTAACGGCATCACTTATATAAGCAAGAGAAAAATAGCCCAAGTGTAAAAACATGCCTCAATCATCAATCACAAAATATCTTGCATAAGAGCATAGTAGAACTAGACACTATATATATAGACCATGAAGCAAGAAACATATACTATGCATTTAGAATATCATCAAGAGTCTAATAAATCATGCAAGTTCAAATAAGCTTAAGAAAGCTATAAAAGGTCTCTTTTGAAATTTGAAAATCCGATAGCATATAGTTGAGACCTCATTTAAAAGAAGTATTTGAACAAGAGTTGACAAAGCAAATATGTGCAATCAAATATCGAATAGTGCCTTTCAAAAAAAATCTAAAAATCCTCTTAATGGCACTTGTATGAAATACTATGAAAAACAAGCACATAGGCACATGGCAATACATATATCTAGTTTATAAGAGTAAGAATAACACAAGTAAACGTACCTCGATAATTTATGCCTTTCTTGACAAATAATGACGTAAATGGCCATTTGTGAAAATATGTAAATCCTACACAATTCTTAAAACAAATCTAGCACAAATCATAATGATAAAAGTGTAGGCTAAGAGATATCACAAGTAAGCTCATGCCATAAAAATCCATAAGAGATGATAACACAATTTAGTCTACAAAAATGCACAAGAGTTTTAAAAACATCATATAAGGTCTTCTTTTTCAAAAACAATTTTAAAAGCACAAATATATATTGAAGACCTTAATTAAAAAAAAATTAATACTTGAAAACTCATTTTGCAATTAAGACACAAATAAAAGCATGCATAATAACAAAATAAAATGCATATTTAACTAGGGAGATACGGGTTACCAATTACGCCATTTCAATGACACAAATAAAAAACATGGTTGTGCCGTTCCCATTGTTGATGATATCTTCCCTTGAGAAGTCACTTTGTTGAGGATGACTTCTTTGATTACTCCATTTCAAGGTTTGTTGCCTTCTCATTGTTGAAAGTCTCTTCTTCTTTGAAAATCATCTTGTTGATGATGTCTTTGCCATTTCAAGGATTGTTCTTCCCATGTTTGATTATATCCTCTTCTTGAAATCGGCTTTGTCGAAAATAGTTTCTCCTTCTTTGATCAAATGAAACGGTCATTTGATGTCTTCTTGGCGGTATAAATTTTCTTCGATCATTATTTTTCCGGGTACCTAATATGACATTGTTTTGTGGTACCCTCATGTGTTTGGGTCCTTTGGGATTAGTCTTGAGACTTTTAGGTCTCCAACAATAATTAGAGCTATTTCTAGCCCGACAAGTATTTACTGTATGACCCTTTTTACCCGCAATAAAAGCATGTAATAATTCTAGGAGCATAATGACTAACGTGCTTAGAGACTTGATTCTTTTTCATGTGATTGACACCCTTAGGCTTATGATCAAGTTCTAGTTTCGAATTATCATAATAATCAACAATATTGGTCATTCTATCGGTACTCAAGTTCGATTTAGATAACTCATTTTTCAAGAAATTTATATCCTCAACAAGAGTACTATTTTCTTTCTCAATGTTTCTAACATTGTCAAGAGTGGTGGTGTGAGCACATGATAGTGATTCATAGGAAGTAAATAAACTATCTTTATCATTTTTCAAAACAATGAATTCTTTTTTCAAATTTTTGTATTCAACAAGTAAGTTTTGGAATTCATCTTGTAGCTCATCATAATCATTTTGCAAATCACTATATTCATTTTGCAATTCATTGTCATAAGAAGTAGAGGGTTTAGAACTTACCTCGTTTTCTTCGAAGCCTATAAGACAATGTTCAACTTCTTCATAGTTGGAAGTTGAAAAAGGCTTATTCCTTGAATTTGACCTTGTATCCCTTTGAGAAGTAGATGCTTTTGAGTTGCTCCTTTTATTTGCATATACTTCATAGATGGCTTCTAATTTTTGCCATACTTCATGTGCCGATCGAATACCTACAACATGATCAAATTCCAAAGTGGTAAGTGAACAATGTAAAATATTAAGAGCTTTACCATTTAAGGAGATGATTCTCTTCTCTTCATCATTGAGCTCTTTGAAGCCTTTAGAGGTGTGGTGTGTATTCTTCGTCGGAATGGATTCTCCATTGATGACGGTGTTCCAAATATCGAACCCGCAACCTTGTAAATAGCATTCCATTCTTTCTTTCCAAAATGTAAAATTTTTGGAATCAAATAGTGGTGGCTTGGTAGTGGATGTGCTTGCATTAAGATGAGCTTCGTTCGTAGCGACGATCGTTCCTCTTCACTCGCGATGTGAAACGAGCTTGCCAAAGAGTTTGGCTTTGATACCACTTGTAAGTCCAGCGCTCGATAATCTAGAGGGGTGAATAGATTATCTCCATCTTTTCGATTTCTCCTCTTTTTCGATACAAATGTGCCAAGATAATAACAAAGGTACGGAATGTAAATAGCACACGTCGATTTATAGAACTTCACCCCACCTAGGGACTACGTGCTCTACCACCCCAGTATATCCGGGATGGGTTTCGAAAAGAGAAAAAGATTTTATTAATAATTACCAAAATTATTACAACAAAATCTTACACCAACACCTTGAAGAGTGGTGCTCTTCAAGGTGTTGGTGTAAGATTTTATTGTAATAATTTTGGTAATTATTAATAAAATCTTTTCTCTTTTCAAACCCATCCCTGATAAACTGAGTGGTAGAGCACGTAATCCCTAGGTGGGGTGAAGCTCTATAAATCGGCGTGTGCTATTTACATTCCGTACCTTTGTTATTATCTTGGCACATTTGTATCGAAAAAGAGGGCGAAATCGAAAAGATGGAGATAATCTATTCACCCCCCCTCTAGATTATCGTAGCCGCTTGGACTTACAGATAGTGTTATTTTGAAGTTTATTTCTGATGTTTATCAATTGGTTGGGTTTGATTTTGGATGTTGTTTGCGTTTTTCGCCCTCTGTTAGTTATGTTTCTTTAATTTTCCGCGTTAAGTGCATTTTATATATGTTGACCATGTGTACGACCACCCTACAACCATTGTGTCGACCACTGCTTATTTTCCGACTATGACTTCGACCAATGTTCGACTAGTATTTCGACCTAATGGGTTGTTTTTGTGATTAACAGGGATAAAATGGCTCTCGTTCCAAATGAGAAAGATCGGTTTAAAGGGAAGCTCTCATGTAGGTCTTGTTTCAATTCGATGGATCTGCGCGGTTGAAGGGGGATAATATTGATAAATTCAAAAACTCGGGCTTTGGATATTTCCTTGGAACCGATACCATACAGTTCCAGGGGCAGCTTGTGTTACAATTACTTTTCCGACAAAACAGTGGTCTTTCCACTGACAAGATTGTCTTTCACATAAACAATAAGGAGCCTGTCTTTGGGCTAGAAGAATTAGCTTTGATAATTGGCCTTGAATTTGGCCCTAAACCACCAATTCAATCAAAGCCCGAGATAGTGAAAAAAAATTGGTAAAAATAGCAGTGTGTATTTGTCGGACGTAGCAAGTGCTTTCAAAGAACATGCAGTTAAAGAGAAAGACAAAGGAAACATGACACTGAAATTGGCCCTTTTAATTTATATGTGTTGTACGGGGTACTATTGGTCTTCGGTCCCACCAAAAAACTGGATGAGCAATACATATATTTGGTGGACAATTTGAAGGCCTTCAATGCATATCCGTGGGGTCGCATTTTCTATGAATCCCTAGTGTATGATATAAGATCATGCATGTCCCAGAAGAGTAGAAAATAAGAAGCGAAAAGAAGAAGGATCACAATATGGAGAAGTTCGATGTCTCCGGTCTCACACATGCTTTACAAGTTTGGGCATACAGTGATGCCCGATGTTGGTAAACGTGTGCGAAACGTGTGATGGGTTATTCGATGCAACTCCCCGAATTTTACGTTGGAAAGCGATGATGCCCCACCACTCACTCATAAAAAATGGTTTTTAACTTGAAGCCTGGTGATCGTATTGCGAACGTGTGAGTTTTTCTATTTTATTTATTATTTATTATTAAATAGTTTACTTGTTATTTGATTTGAATATTGTATTTATTTAAATATTTATTCTTGAATTGAACACAGTGAATTTGGCTTTGATAATTGGCCTTGAATTTGGCCCTAAACCACCAATTCAATCAAAGCCCGAGATAGTGAAAAAAAATTGGTAAAAATAGCAGTGTGTATTTGTCGGACGTAGCAAGTGCTTTCAAAGAACATGCAGTTAAAGAGAAAGACAAAGGAAACATGACACTGAAATTGGCCCTTTTAATTTATATGTGTTGTACGGGGTACTATTGGTCTTCGGTCCCACCAAAAAACTGGATGAGCAATACATATATTTGGTGGACAATTTGAAGGCCTTCAATGCATATCCGTGGGGTCGCATTTCCTATGAATTCCTAGTGTATGATATAAGATCATGCATGTCCGACAGAGTAGAAAATAAGAAGGCAGAAAAGAAGAAGGATCACAATATGGAGAAGTTCGATGTCTCTGGTCTCACACATGCTTTACAAGTTTGGGCATACGAAGTGATGCCCGATGTTGGTAAACTGTGTGCGAAACGTATGATGGGTTATTCCGATGCAACTCCCCGGATTTTACGTTGGAAAGCTGATGATGCCCCCACCACTGACTCATAAAAAAAATTGGTTTTTAACTTGAAGCCTAGTGATCGTATTGCCGAACGTGTGAGTTTTTCTATTTTATTTATTATTTATTATTAAATAGTTTACTTGTTATTTGATTTGAATATTGTACTTATTTAAATATTTATTACTGAATTGAACACAGGTGAATGTGGCCAATAGATTGAAGCATTTTCGTGCTGAAAAGAGCTCTGGCTACTTCAAAAGTGTAGCAAATGGCAATAGGAAATGGTGGCAGCCATTTTAGCAGATGAAGATGTGTCGGATAAAAATGTGGACGTTGAGACATCGACACCAAGAAGGATGAGAACACGAATCGAGAACCAAAACTAGCACGATGTGGATGCGGGAAAGCCATCTCAGTGCATGTAAGTGATTCAGGACATCTTTTAAAATATTTTTTTGGTAATTAATTTGAATCAAAAATATATTTTCATGTGTTTTTCGAGGACTTTTTGATCTGAATCAAATTGAAAAAATAAGCAAAAAAATTGACAAGATTGAGGAGGAAATACTGACACTTAAATCAATGTTGTCAGCAGTGATGAAGAAGGTTGGCTATAAGGATGTTGACAGTGATAATGAAGAGGATGCAGAGAAAAGTGTTGGAGGAGTATTTGAAAGTTTTGGAGGAGAGGATGAGAGTTTTGGAGAAGATGATAGTGATTATGAGGGAGAGGAGACTTTTGAGGGAGATGAAAGTGATGATGATGGAGAGGGAGAAAGTGGTGAGGCAGAGGAGACTTTTGAGGGAGAGCAAAGTGACAAGGAAAGTGATGGGGAAAAGAAAATTGATGACAGGGGAAAAGAGTAACAAGGGTGACGAGAGTGACAAGAGAGAAGAGGCTGACAAGGGAGAGGATACTAATCGAGGCCAAGCAAAGGGGTATGTGAAAGACACAACCCCAGTAGCAGCCGACCAAATTATCGCACAAGTGATGGTCGAATTAGGCTCCGACCACCCAAACGACCAAGAAATTGATCGTGGTGTGGTCGAAATGGTCTCCAACCATGCAGTCGACCATTCCTATGAACCCTTGTTGGTCGAATCAAGAAACGACCCCAAAAACGGCCAACCTATTGAACGGGTCGACCCTATAGTGGGCGAAAAAGAGGCCAACCAAAGTACCAACCTTGTCCCCATTCCTATAGTGGTCGAAAAAGATGCCTCCTCTTTGCATACCCCCAAGCAATTACAAGTCGAAGAAGTTACCCCTGTATTTCCATTGCCTTTATCAGTCCACCCACCCGACCCAGATGATGTGTACAACCTTCATCTTGACCCATATACGGACATTAAGAAAAATTTATTTGGTGATTCATATTTTGTGGATCTCTCCCTGTGCAGAATAGGCCCAAACGTGAAAAAAAGAAAGGGGCCAAAAGGGAAGTCACCGTATACCAACCCCAGCCACCACATTTTCCTGGAAAAAAATAAGAGAAAGACTCAGAAAAGGGTTGTCGAGGAACAACCTAGGGAAACTGTTGGTGGTCGGTATGACCCTTCTGCAAACTATCCAGTTGAGAAGATGTAATCTTTTAATCCGTGGTGGGCCACGTCTTAGTATATAGTAACTCCTATTGCACCATTGTCCTTTGATGCTTCTGGGTGGTTTCCCCTTCTTGGTTTACCTCACTAATCACACCGAGAGCATGGCTCAACAATGCGGTATGTTTTCTCTTTTTTGTACTTGTACATTTGACTGCCATAAAATATTATGTATAATATTGTATTTTTGTTATTCAATGCAGAATCTAGATGCATTGACTTATCTATTGCTTTTTAAGAAGAACATTACGCCACATGCTTTCTTGTCTCGCTGGACTTGCACCGATGCATTATTTTGGGTGCGCAATGTTTTTTTTATATATATAATCATCTTAATTATTTCTCTTATGTGTAGTCATCTCAATTTATTATTTTGCATGCCAACAACAAAGAAGCATTTCTCTGGGGAAATGGTTAATTGCTACTCAGAAGAAGAATGAAGAAATAGACATCTATCACGAAGGGGGGACAATTTTGCAATATGTCCGTGGTCGGTACCCGAAGGAGCTAAGGTCGAATTGGCAGAATGTGACAAAATATACAGAGTGGCCTATGTTTTTGGCAATCATTGGGTACTTTATGAGCTGGACTTCACCGCGTGCACGATAACGGTATATGACTTCATGTCCAATACTACAACAGTTGCAAAGTGAAAAAAGAGTTTGTTCCATTGGCTCGAGTACTTCCCACAAGATGCAATATGGGAAATATTTGGGACAACAGAAAAGCACCCGAGGATGTCCATGCTGATTGGAAGATTGCAAGGATGGATCACCCGCTGCAGCAAACAAACGATAATGATTGTGGAGTTATGGCCATAAAATTCATGGAAGATTGATAGCGGGTATAAGTGTGGGTGAAATGGATCCTGGGATGACCATCCAATTAAGGCAAAGATTTTGTTCAGAACTTTTCAACAGTGAAGATATTGTTATCTAGTAGGATGTTGTATGTATGCTAACATTATTATCTATTTATTACCAGGTTGTATTAGTTGCGCTTTGATGGTAGTATGTTGTAAGTATTTAATTGTAGTATGTTGTGTTGACAATGGTATCTAATGGACAAATTGATAGTATTCCAACAAATTCTGTTTGTGGGTCCAAAACATCTATAAATTGATGTCATTTTGAAACTTTGAATAAGTACAAACACTTAAAATTCAATCCAAGACATCAATATTGGAAATAATTTCTGTTTCACAACAAACATTGCATAGGAAATAGAGAAACTAAATAAAAGACATCAATACTTGGTACAAATTGTGCTAAAGTTACAAGAACAAACACAAACGACCACACATACGACTAGCATGACGACCACCACTACGACTAGTAACGACCAATACATATAAAAACGACTGCCCCACCGATGGGTTAAACAACTGTGTTTTTTATTTTTATAGAGAAAATGATGACAATCCTGCAAGAGATGTCGATGCGAGAGACTTTGGCGGTTGTGTTCGATTGTGATGAATTACCGCTATCAAACTTGAATTCTTTCTTGTAGTTTTTATCTTATATCAGTGATTCTTTAGCTTAATTTAGTTGCATTAATTATTAATGATGATTCTCAAAGATAAAATATGTATATTATTATCAACATGTTAACCCAAAATTGATATGTTTATTATTCATTTATTTGGGTAGAACATGATTTTGTCTCAGCCCAACCCACTTATAACGTGTTAGATTCAGATCGTGTTTTCTTGTTATGTTAGAATGCTCACCATACTTTTAATCATAGAGTGGGGCATTTGATATAAAATCAAAAGAACAAGGGGACAGTATTTTATTTTTAGTAATGATCGAATATATATATATATATATATGCAAATTCAAAAAATAATAATTAGAAAATATAGATATATATTTGAACTGATGTAATAAAAATAATTAATAATTTTAAATTGAATATTGAGAATATTTTGAGGGAGTAAAACTTAGGTCATACATTGTTGTTTTGTCAAAAGCGATTTTACACTCCAACTATTCTAGAAAATGAGTTTATGTTGTCTAAGAAATTATCAGTAGAAAAGAAGTCAATTTCAGCTTTCACCTCCTTTATGGAAATATTCTTTTGAAAATACAACAAAATAAATTTTCACCATAATTACACAAATCTATGTGAAAATACACTACAATCACTCAAATCTATGTCAAAAATACATTCAAAAAACTATAACGAAACATATTTTCATTTCCAAACATAACCATAACAGAAATTCAGACAAAAAGTCGAACATATTCTCAATTCAGGATGAACATTAATAAAGTTTGAAAATTCACTTTCTAACATTGGAAATTGGAAATTGACTTGGAAATACATACATACAAGACCTTATTATTTCAAAATATGTTTTAATTCCTGGGAGAAAATTGCATTTCATACAAGGAACCACTATATAGCCAATTTTTCTGATATGATCTCCCCTGTTCCAAACTCGCATTTCATTTCTTATCCTACTGGATGGATAAGTGTCACATGTATATCACTTACTATATTAAAATCTCACAATTTATGCTTAATTTATAAACCCAAAAATGGCTTCTTAAAATCCTTTGACGATCTAATTGAAAATTGGTATTTTTATATTGTATTCCTTCTCTTTCTATTTAAATTACCATTATTAACCCTTCCCCCAAATTAATTTCATAACTTCTCTTTCTAAAATATTTTTAAAAAATGAGCTTCATGAAACGTGGAATTTAGAAAAATGCCACTTTTTTACAAATTTTTGGAAAAATGACACCCAACCTAAATCCTCTAAATTACACCCTTCTCACTCCTATGAAATGTCCAAGATACCCCTTTGCTCAAATTATTTTAATTTTTTCACAAAGTGTTGTTCCCTCCTAAAAATGAAACTTAGTTGACCATTCTTCTTCATTTCTCAAGGCCATTTATGACCGATTCTCCCATCTCCTCTGAAATTTTAGCATTTTGTGGCGAGGTGGACGACATTGTTCTCGTATCGGACATTTTTTATGGCAGCATTCGAGCAGAGGTTTATTTGGACGAAAAGCATCGACTTTTTGTGGGATTTTTTCATGATTTCTTTGAAGTTGCGGTCATTTGCAGCTGATTTGTTTCGAGTAGAGGTGTTACGAGTTCTAATTTCCAAATAGATTAGGTCGAAAATATGGAAAGATGTTAGTATTGTTCTTTGACTAATGTTTGCGGTTAATTTGGTTATTTTTCATTTGTAAACAAGTGTAAATACGCAATGTAGTTGGTGTTATGGATCGGGTAATATGTAACTATTTGCATTTTAGCAAATGTAATCGTTTAGAAGTTTGAAAATGTGATGAAATTATAGAATTAAGTCGATTTGGTAAATTGAATATTGAGAATATTTTGAGGGAGTAAAACTTAGGTCATACATTGTTGTTTTGTCAAAAGCGATTTTACACTCCAACTATTCTAGAAAATGAGTTTATGTTGTCTAAGAAATTATCAAGAAAAAGAAGTCAATTTCACTTTCACCTCCTTTATGGAAATATTCTTTTGAAAATACAACAAAATAAATTTTCACCATAATTACACAAATCTATGTGAAAATACACTACAATCACTCAAATCTATGTCAAAAATACATTCAAAAACTATAACGAAACATATTTTCATTTCCAAACATAACCATAATGAAATTCGGACAAAAAAGTCGAACATATTCTCAATTCTGGATGAACATTAATAAAGTTTGAAAATTCACTTTCTAACATTGGAAATTGGAAATTGACTTGGAAATACATACATACAAGACCTTATTATTTCAAAATATGTTTTAATTCACAGGGAGAAAAATTGCATTTCATACAAGGAACCACTATATAGCCAATTTTTCGGATATGATCTCCTGTTCCAAACTCGCATTTCATTTCTTATCCTCTTTGGATGGATAAGTGTCACATGTATATCACTTACTATATTAAAATCTCACAATTTATGCTTAATTTATAAACCCAAAATGGCTTCTTAAAATCCTTTTTGACGATACTCGAAAATTGGTATTTTTATATTGTATTCCTTCTCTTTCTATTTAAATTACCATTATTAACCCTTCCCCCAAATTAATTTCATAACTTCTCTTTCTAAAATATTTTTAAAAATGAGCTTCATGAAACGTGGGAATTTAGAAAAATGCCACTTTTTTACAAATTTTTGGAAAAATGACACCCAACCTAAATCCTCTAAATTACACCCTTCTCACTCCTATGAAATGTCCAAGATACCCTTTGCTCAAATTATTTTAATTTTTTCACAAAGTGTTGTTCCCTCCTAAAAATGAAACTTAGTTGACCATTCTTCTTCATTTCTCAAGGCCATTTATGACCGATTCTCCCATCTCCTCTGAAATTTTAGCATTTTGTGGCGAGGGTGGACGACATTGTTCTCGTATCGGACATTTTTTATGGCGACATTCGAGCGAGGTTTATTTGGGACGAAAAGCATCGACTTTTTGTGGGATTTTTCATGATTTCTTTGAAGTCTGCGGTCATTTGCGGTGATTTGTTTCAGTAGAGGTGTTACGAGTTCTAATTTCCAGCTAGATTAGGTCGAAAATATGGAAAGATGTTAGTATTGTTCTTTGACTAATGTTTGCGGTTAATTTGGTTATTTTTCATTTGTAAACAAGTGTAAATACGCAATGTAGTTGGTGTTATGGATCGGGTAATATGTAACTATTTGCATTTTAGCAAATGTAATCGTTTAGAAGCGAAAATGTGATGAAATTATAGAATTAAGTCGATTTGGTAAATTGAATATTGAGAATATTTTGAGGAGTAAAACTTAGGTCATACATTGTTGTTTTGTCAAAAGCGATTTTACACTCCAACTATTCTAGAAAATGAGTTTATGTTGTCTAAGAAATTATCGAGTAGAAAAGAAGTCAATTTCGACTTTCACCTCCTTTATGGAAATATTCTTTTGAAAATACAACAAAATAAATTTTCACCATAATTACACAAATCTATGTGAAAATACACTACAATCACTCAAATCTATGTCAAAAATACATTCAAAAAACTATAACGAAACATATTTTCATTTCCAAACATAACCATAACGAAATTCGGACAAAAGTCGAACATATTCTCAATTCAGGATGAACATTAATAAAGTTTGAAAATTCACTTTCTAACATTGGAAATTGGAAATTGACTTGAAATACATACATACAAGACCTTATTATTTCAAAATATGTTTTAATTCCTGGAGAAAAATTGCATTTCATACAAGGAACCACTATATAGCCAATTTTTCTGATATGATCTCCTGTTCCAAACTCGCATTTCATTTCTTATCCTCTTTGGATGGATAAGTGTCACATGTATATCACTTACTATATTAAAATCTCATAATTTATGCTTAATTTATAAACCCAAAATGGCTTCTTAAAATCCTTTTGACGATAATCGAAAATTGGTATTTTTATATTGTATTCCTTCTCTTTCTATTTAAATTACCATTATTAACCCTTCCCCCAAATTAATTTCATAACTTCTCTTTCTAAAATATTTTTAAAAAATGAGCTTCATGAAACGTGGAATTTAGAAAAATGCCACTTTTTTACAAATTTTTGGAAAAATGACACCCAACCTAAATCCTCTAAATTACACCCTTCTCACTCCTATGAAATGTCCAAGATACCCCTTTGCTCAAATTATTTTAATTTTTTTCACAAAGTGTTGTTCCTCCCTAAAAATGAAACTTAGTTGACCATTCTTCTTCATTTCTCAAGGCCATTTATGACCGATTCTCCCATCTCCTCCGAAATTTTAGCATTTTGTGGCGGGGTGGACGACATTGTTCTCGTATCGGACATTTTTTATGGCAAAGATTCGAGCGAGGTTTATTTGGGACGAAAAGCATCGACTTTTTGTGGGATTTTTCATGATTTCTTTGAAGTCTGCGGTCATTTGCAGTGATTTGTTTCAGTAGAGAGTGTTCGAGTTCTAATTTCCAGCTAGATTAGGTCGAAAATATGGAAAGATGTTAGTATTGTTCTTTGACTAATGTTTGCGGTTAATTTGGTTATTTTTCATTTGTAAACAAGTGTAAATACGCAATGTAGTTGGTGTTATGGATCAGGTAATATGTAACTATTTGCATTTTAGCAAATGTAATCGTTTAGAAGCTGAAAATATGATGAAATTGTAGAATTAAGTCGATTTGGTAAATTGAATATTGAGAATATTTTGAGGAGTAAAACTTAGGTCATACATTGTTGTTTTGTCAAAAGCGATTTTACACTCCAACTATTCTAGAAAATGAGTTTATGTTGTCTAAGAAATTATCAGAGAAAAGAAGTCAATTTCACTTTCACCTCCTTTATGGAAATATTCTTTTGAAAATACAACAAAATAAATTTTCACCATAATTACACAAATCTATGTGAAAATACACTACAATCACTCAAATCTATGTCAAAAATACATTCAAAAAACTATAACGAAACATATTTTCATTTCCAAACATAACCATAACAGAAATTCAGACAAAAAGTCGAACATATTCTCATTTCTGGGATGAACATTAATAGAGTTTGAAAATTCGCTTTCTAACATTGGAAACTGGAAATTGACTTGGAAATACATACATACAAGACCTTATTATTTCAAAATATGTTTTAATTCCTGGGAGAAAAATTGCATTTCATACAAGGAACCACTATATAGCCAATTTTTCTGATATGATCTCCTGTTCCAAACTCGCATTTCATTTCTTATCCTCTTTGGATGAATAAGTGTCACATGTATATCACTTACTATATTAAAATCTCACAATTTATGCTTAATTTATAAACTCAAAATGGCTTCTTAAAATCCTTTTGACGATACTGAAAATTGGTATTTTTATATTATATTCATTCTCTTTCTATTTAAATTACCATTATTAACCCTTCCCCAAATTAATTTCATAACTTCTCTTTCTAAAATATTTTTAAAAAATGAGCTTCATGAAACGTGGGAATTTAGAAAAATGCCACTTTTTTACAAATTTTTGGAAAAATGACACCCAACCTAAATCCTCTAAATTACACCCTTCTCACTCCTATGAAATGTCCAAGATACCCCTTTGCTCAAATTATTTTAATTTTTTCACAAAGTGTTGTTCCCTCCTAAAATGAAACTTAGTTGACCATTCTTCTTCATTTCTCAAGGCCATTTATGACCGATTCTCCCATCTCCTCTGAAATTTTAGCATTTTGTGGCGAGGTGGACGACATTGTTCTCGTATCGGACATTTTTATGGCGGATTCGAGCCAGGTTTATTTGGACGAAAAGCATCGACTTTTTGTGGGATTTTTTCATGATTTCTTTGAAGCTGCGGTCATTTGCAGCTGATTTGTTTCGAGTAGAGGTGTTCTGAGTTCTAATTTCCAGCTAGATTAGGTCGAAAATATGGAAAGATGTTAGTATTGTTCTTTGACTAATGTTTGCGGTTAATTTGGTTATTTTTCATTTGTAAACAAGTGTAAATACGCAATGTAGTTGGTGTTATGGATCGGGTAATATGTAACTATTTGCATTTTAGCAAATGTAATCGTTTAGAAAATTTGAAAATGTGATGAAATTATAGAATTAAGTCGATTTGGTAAATTGAATATTGAGAATATTTTGAGGGAGTAAAACTTAGGTCATACATTGTTGTTTTGTCAAAAGCGATTTTACACTCCAACTATTCTAGAAAATGAGTTTATGTTGTCTAAGAAATTATCAGAGAAAAAGAAGTCAATTTCAAACTTTCACCTCCTTTATGGAAATATTCTTTTGAAAATACAACAAAATAAATTTTCACCATAATTACACAAATCTATGTGAAAATACACTACAATCACTCAAATCTATGTCAAAAATACATTCAAAAACTATAACGAAACATATTTTCATTTCCAAACATAACCATAAAAAATTCGGACAAAAGTCGAACATATTCTCAATTCTGGATGAACATTAATAAAGTTTGAAAATTCACTTTCTAACATTGGAAACTGGAAATTGACTTGGAAATACATACATACAAGACCTTATTATTTCAAAATATGTTTTAATTCCTGGGAGAAAAATTGCATTTCATACAAGGAACCACTATATAGCCAATTTTTCGGATATGATCTCTGTTTCCAAACTCGCATTTCATTTCTCATCCTACTTTGGATGAATAAGTGTCACATGTATATCACTTACTATATTAAAATCTCACAATTTATGCTTAATTTATAAACCCAAAATGGCTTCTTAAAATCCTTTTGACGATACTGAAAATTGGTATTTTTATATTGTATTCCTTCTCTTTCTATTTAAATTACCATTATTAACCCTTCCCCCAAATTAATTTCATAACTTCTCTTTCTAAAATATTTTTAAAAAATGAGCTTCATGAAACGTGGGAATTTAGAAAAATGCCACTTTTTTACAAATTTTTTGGAAAAATGACACCCAACCTAAATCCTCTAAATTACACCCTTCTCACTCCTATGAAATATCCAAGATACCCCTTTGCTCAAATTATTTTAATTTTTTTCACAAAGTGTTGTTCCCTCCTAAAAATGAAACTTAGTTGACCATTCTTCTTCATTTCTCAAGGCCATTTATGACCGATTCTCCCATCTCCTCTGAAATTTTAGCATTTTGTGGCGAGGTGGACGACATTGTTCTCGTATCGGACATTTTTTATGGCAAAGATTCGAAAGCAGAGGTTTATTTGGACGAAAAGCATCGACTTTTGTGGGATTTTTCATGATTTCTTTGAAGGCTGCGGTCATTTGCGGTGATTTGTTTCAGTAGAGGTGTTACGAGTTCTAATTTCCGGCTAGATTAGGTCGAAAATATGGAAAGATGTTAGTATTGTTCTTTGACTAATGTTTTGCGGTTAATTTGGTTATTTTTCATTTGTAAACAAGTGTAAATACGCAATGTAGTTGGTGTTATGGATCGGGTAATATGTAACTATTTGCATTTTAGCAAATGTAATCGTTTAGAAGTTTAAAAATGTGATGAAATTATAGAATTAAGTCGATTTGGTAAATTGAATATTGAGAATATTTTGAGGAGTAAAACTTAGGTCATACATTGTTGTTTTGTCAAAAGCGATTTTACACTCCAACTATTCTAGAAAATGAGTTTATGTTGTCTAAGAAATTATCATTAGAAAAGAAGTCAATTTCAGACTTTCACCTCCTTTATGGAAATATTCTTTTGAAAATACAACAAAATAAATTTTCACCATAATTACACAAATCTATGTGAAAATACACTACAATCACTCAAATCTATGTCAAAAATACATTCAAAAACTATAACGAAACATATTTTCATTTCCAAACATAACCATAACAAATTCGACAAAAAGTCGAACATATTCTCAATGCAGGATGAACATTAATAAAGTTTGAAAATTCACTTTCTAACATTGGAAATTGGAAATTGACTTGGAAATACATACATACAAGACCTTATTATTTCAAAATATGTTTTAATTCCCCGGGAGAAAAATTGCATTTCATACAAGGAACCACTATATAGCCAATTTTTCTGGATATGATCTCCTGTTCCAAACTCGCATTTCATTTCTTATCCTCTTGGATGGATAAGTGTCACATGTATATCACTTACTATATTAAAATCTCACAATTTATGCTTAATTTATAAACTCAAAATGGCTTCTTAAAATCCTTTTGACGATCTTTGAAAATTGGTATTTTTATATTGTATTCCTTCTCTTTCTATTTAAATTACCATTATTAACCCTTCCCCCAAATTAATTTCATAACTTCTCTTTCTAAAATATTTTTAAAAAATGAGCTTCATGAAACATGGGAATTTAGAAAATGCCACTTTTTAACAAATTTTTTGGAAAAATGCCACCCAACCTAAATCCTATAAATTACACCCTTCTCACTCCTATGAAATGTCCAAGATACCCCTTTGCTCAAATTATTTTAATTTTTTCACAAAGTGTTGTTCCCTCCTAACAATGAAACTTAGTTGACCATTCTTCTTCATTTCTCAAGGCCATTCATGACCGATTCTCCCATCTCCTCTGAAATTTTAGCATTTTGTGGCGAGGTGGACGACATTGTTCTCGTATCGGACATTTTTTATGGCGGCATTCGAGCAGGTTTATTTGGGACGAAAAGCATCGACTTTTTGTGGGATTTTTCATGATTTCTTTGAAGTCTGCGGTCATTTGCAGTGATTTGTTTCAGTAGAGGTGTTCGAGTTCTAATTTCCAGCTAGATTAGGTCGAAAATATGGAAAGATGTTAGTATTGTTCTTTGACTAATGTTTTGCGGTTAATTTGGTTATTTTTCATTTGTAAACAAGTGTAAATACGCAATGTAGTTGGTGTTATGGATCGGGTAATATGTAACTATTTGCATTTTAGCAAATGTAATCGTTTAGAAGTTCAAAATGTGATGAAATTATAGAATTAAGTCGATTTGGTAAATTGAATATTGAGAATATTTTGAGGGAGTAAAACTTAGGTCATACATTGTTGTTTTGTCAAAAGCGATTTTACACTCCAACTATTCTAGAAAATGAGTTTATGTTGTCTAAGAAATTATCGAGAGAAAAGAAGTCAATTTCACTTTCACCTCCTTTATGGAAATATTCTTTTGAAAATACAACAAAATAAATTTTCACCATAATTACACAAATCTATGTGAAAATACACTACAATCACTCAAATCTATGTCAAAAATACATTCAAAAACTATAACGAAACATATTTTCATTTCCAAACATAACCATAATGTAAATTCGGACAAAAAGTCGAACATATTCTCAATTCAGGATGAACATTAATAAAGTTTGAAAATTCACTTTCTAACATTGGAAATTGGAAATTGACTTGGAAATACATACATACAAGACCTTATTATTTCAAAATATGTTTTAATTCCTGGGAGAAAAATTGCATTTCATACAAGGAACCACTATATAGCCAATTTTTCGGATATGATCTCCTGTTCCAAACTCGTATTTCATTTCTTATCCTACTGGATGAATAAGTGTCACATGTATATCACTTACTATATTAAAATCTCACAATTTATGCTTAATTTATAAACCCAAAATGGCTTCTTAAAATCCTTTTGACGATACTAAAATTGGTATTTTTATATTGTAATGCTTCTTTTCTATTTAAATTACCATTATTAACCCTTCCCCCAAATTAATTTCATAACTTCTCTTTCTAAAATATTTTTAAAAAATGAGCTTCATGAAACGTGGGAATTTAGAAAAATGCCACTTTTTTACAAATTTTTTGGAAAAATGACACCCAACCTAAATCCTCTAAATTACACCCTTCTCACTCCTATGAAATATCCAAGATACCCCTTTGCTCAAATTATTTTAATTTTTTCACAAAGTGTTGTTCCCTCCTAAAAATGAAACTTAGTTGACCATTCTTCTTCATTTCTCAAGGCCATTTATGACCGATTCTCCCATCTCCTCTGAAATTTTAGCATTTTGTGGCGAGGGTGGACGACATTGTTCCCGTATCGGACATTTTTTATGGCAGCATTCGAGCAGAGGTTTATTTGGACGAAAAGCATCGACTTTTTGTGGGATTTTTCATGATTTCTTTGAAGTCTGCGGTCATTTGCGGCTGATTTGTTTCAGTAGAGGTGTTCGAGTTCTAATTTCCAAGATTAGGTCGAAAATATGGAAAGATGTTAGTATTGTTCTTTGACTAATGTTTGCGGTTAATTTGGTTATTTTTCATTTGTAAACAAGTGTAAATACGCAATGTAGTTGGTGTTATGGATCAGGTAATATGTAACTATTTGCATTTTAGCAAATGTAATCGTTTAGAAAGTTGAAAATGTGATGAAATTATAGAATTAAGTCGATTTGGTAAATTGAATATTGAGAATATTTTGATGGAGTAAAACTTAGGTCATACATTGTTGTTTTGTCAAAAGCGATTTTACACTCCAACTATTCTAGAAAATGAGTTTATGTTGTCTAAGAAATTATCAGTAGAAAAGAAGTCAATTTCAGCTTTCACCTCCTTTATGGAAATATTCTTTTGAAAATACAACAAAATAAATTTTCACCATAATTACACAAATCTATGTGAAAATACACTACAATCACTCAAATCTATGTCAAAAATACATTCAAAAAACTATAACGAAATATATTTTCATTTCCAAACATAACCATAACAGAAATTCAGACAAAAAGTCGAACATATTCTCAATTCTGGGATGAACATTAATAAAGTTTGAAAATTCACTTTCTAACATTGGAAACTGGAAATTGACTTGGAAATACATACATACAAGACCTTATTATTTCAAAATATGTTTTAATTCCTGGGAGAAAAATTGCATTTCATACAAGGAACCACTATATAGCCAATCTTTCTGATATGATCTCCCCTGTTCCAAACTCGCATTTCATTTCTTATCCTCTTGGATGGATAAGTGTCACATGTATATCACTTACTATATTAAAATCTCACAATTTATGCTTAATTTATAAACCCAAAATGGCTTAAAATCCTTTTGACGATACTAAAATTGGTATTTTTATATTGTAATGCTTCTCTTTCTATTTAAATTACCATTATTAACCCTTCCCCAAATTAATTTCATAACTTCTCTTTCTAAAATATTTTTAAAAATGAGCTTCATGAAACGTGGGAATTTAGAAAAATGCCACTTTTTTACAAATTTTTGGAAAAATGACACCCAACCTAAATCCTCTAAATTACACCCTTCTCACTCCTATGAAATGTCCAAGATACCCCTTTGCTCAAATTATTTTAATTTTTCACAAAGTGTTGTTCCTCCTAAAAATGAAACTTAGTTGACCATTCTTCTTCATTTCTCAAGGCCATTTATGACCGATTCTCCCATCTCCTCTGAAATTTTAGCATTTTGTGGCGAGGGTGGATGACATTGTTCTCGTATCGGACATTTTTTATGGCGGATTCGAGCGCAGGGTTTATTTGACGAAAAGCATCGACTTTTTGTGGGATTTTTCATGATTTCTTTGAAGTCATGCGGTCATTTGCGATTTGTTTCAGTAGAGGTGTTCTGAGTTCTAATTTCCACTAGATTAGGTCGAAAATATGGAAAGATGTTAGTATTGTTCTTTGACTAATGTTTTGCGGTTAATTTGGTTATTTTTCATTTGTAAACAAGTGTAAATACGCAATGTAGTTGGTGTTATGGATCAGGTAATATGTAACTATTTGCATTTTAGCAAATGTAATCGTTTAGAAGCTGAAAATGTGCTGAAATTATAGAATTAAGTCGATTTGGTAAAATTTGTTTTGTACAACAGTTGGTTGGTCTATTGTCCGCTATGTAGTCGATTTGTTGGTCGGTACTTACTATTGGTTTGTGGTTGCAATCGGTTGGCTGGTCATGTGTGGTCGATTGTGTAGTCGTTGGTTTTGTAAGTTTCTGATTTCAGTCTGTTACTGTATTATTTCAGGTTCTAATTCGTGCTCAAAAGCTGGGGCAAAATGAGTTGTTATATAAATTGAAGAAAATTGGGATGGTTGAATGAGCATTGAATGTTTGGCAGGAAATTAAATCACAAAAAACTGATTTTGCTTTCATTACAGATTACTGTAATAATTTGTTGTAATATGGACTATGCAACTACTTAATATTTGACTGGATAATCAATATTGGTGATGAAATTGGTGATAAATTATCACATTCCCAATGCTTCTAATCTTCGGGTTGATGCAATATAGTTATATGATGCGATATGATTTATAATTGAAGACTATCAGCTGCTTGATATTGAATACATAATATTAATAATTAGATTACAAGTAATAATTGAAATCATAAAATAAATTACATTATGCTTCACATTCAAAAACATACAAAAGGGCCAATTTTAGAGTCATCTTGCACTTGCCTATTTCCTTTGCGGCATGTTCCTCGAAAGCACTTACTATGTCGGACAAGTAAACTCCACCATCCGTATTACCAAAAAACTTGTTCAAAATGTTGGATGACTTTAACTCAATTGGTGGCTTCATGTCCAAAACAAGCCTCTTTATTGTTTATATGAAATACAGTTTTTTCCTTCAAAAGCCCAGAATTTTGTCGAAAAAGTAGGTGCAATACAAGTTGTCCCGGAACTTGATGCTATCTGTCTCAAAGAACTGCCCAAAGCAAGATGTCTTGAATTTTTCAATATTTTCCTCCTTCAACCAATCACTAATAACTTTCGTTGCATTGAAAAGAGGCCTGCATGATAGATTGCCTTTAAAATGATCATTTTCATCTGGAACGAGAGTCATATTGTCCTGTTTCAAACAAAAACAACAAAGTGTAAGGTCGAAATAACAGTCAAAATAGGGTCGGAAGATAGTCGGTACTACAACTACATTACATAAGGGTCGGCCACATGATCGTTACACAATCGAGAACACGGTTGGAGTTGCATTAAGTACATACATACCGTCGAAAAATAAAGGAACATAACTAACAGAGGTCAAAAAATACAAACAACATCCAAAAACAACAAAATCCAATTGAAAAACATCGCAAATAAACTTCAGAATAATACTATCATGCTTTTAGAGAATATCAAAACGACACAAACAAATTTACAATTACTTAACATTATTTTTGGGCAAAAATGCAGATATCTTTGACCAAAATCCATTAACCCTAAACCCATGAAAGTCAAAAAGCTGACCAAAAACGAAATTGAATGCAACAACAACCAAAGATGAAAACTCGAAGCATAATACAACACATTTTCTTTCATTTCTATATGTTTTTTTTGGTAATTTGTTTGCTCCAGAAAATGTGTTGTATTAAGCTTACCGGAAAATGTATTTATCGGAGAGAATACAAGGTCAGCGCCGTCGAGTAGTCGAGAATCGCCGAAAAAAGTCGAGACGGGAAGGAGAGAGAGAAACCCATGGAGATAACTGTTAAACTTTTTTTCTTCCTCAAACACGTGAAAATGAAAGGGAGTGATTTGGGTCATTTTTTTGTAGAAGGGTACCTTGGACATTTCACATGGATGAGGGGTATAATTTAGAAGATTTAGGTTGAGTGGTATTTTCCCAAAAAATTTGTAAAACAGTAGCATTTTTCCAAATTCCCCTATATTAAAACTACAAATGAGCTTTTTCAAAAGGGTTCTCATAGATGTCCACTTCTTATAAATTAAAACTCGTCACCTATCCATGTAAAAAATTGGATACTTGTTAGTTGTTACTTATCTATACACCAAATGTACACCACCTGGCGTAGTTGCATGGATAAGACCTTTTTCTTTTCCTTCTTTTGAATACATGCTAGAAAGTCGATTTTAGATGGGACTTCTGTTACAGAATTATTTCCAAACAATGCAATAAAGTTATCTCAGTATCGTTATGTTTGTCTCCATAAGTTACAATTTCATTGCCACGAGAATTGACTCAAGCTCACCAATAGCAAAAGCCAAAAGTACAAACGAAAAAAACCACAACAGATGATAAATCAAACTATAAATTCACACAGTGAGACTTGAAACTAAAACCTTATTCTCATTCAATGAAATTGAATTAATCATATTATCAAGACATAGCAAAATTGTTTTAACATTTGGCTCACACCACACCACACCACCTCAATTAAGACCCATTAAACGATCATTAACATCCGATAAACGAAGCTAGCTCAGTCACTCCTAACCTGGTACACAATCTCGACGTATCCTACAAGAGTCGACATTTAATTTCTTGATCACACCGAATAATTGCCAATGCCTTGCTGAGCAGCAGCAGCAGCTGCTGCTGCTGGTGATTTCGGCTTAGGCTTCTCCACAACGATGGCTTGTGTGGTGAGCACCATTCCAGCAACCGAAGCTGCATTTTGCAACGCACATCTTGTCACCTTAGCCGGGTCGATTACTCCGGCTTCGACCAAATTCTCATATTTGTCAGTCATTGCATTGTAACCGAACTCCCATTCACTAGCCTTCACTTTTTCTACCACCACTTCACCTTCGACACCGGCATTTTGGGCAATCAAAGCTGCTGGTGCTATTAGCGCCTGCAATGACAATATTCCCGTTCAGCATCAAACTTCCAGAGAGATAACAGTAACCATCAATGATGCAATTTATTTGACAAACTGTGAAAAATGAAACAACAATTTGATTTCAAGGCTCTCTAATACACTACAAAAAAAAATTCCATTTTACCGATATAAATGATTTTGTCACAGTTACTTACAGAATATCAACGAAATAAGAAACATTGTTTTCCCCCAAACTATACCGACAAATCACCAATAATTTTTAAATTTACCAACAGAAATATTACATCTATTTACCAACCGTTTTAGATTTTGTTGGTAAATATTTACCTACACTTTATAGTTATCTTAATACTTACCTATCTGTAGGTAAATTGGTTTCTTCTCGTAGAGATAGTGTGTCTAATTCATACTACGACAAGAAACATGCATCACACTACACTATGTTATGCAACGAAACCACTTCAAGTAACATGCGAAGACTGCAAAAACTAAATTTTTAATGAGTTAGACTGCACAGAATTTCTATCTACGACTCATTCTTCTATATATGTGTATGTGTGCGTCTGATGACACAAAGATATCTATTTATTATCATAATATGTTGAACAAATATTCTTTACCTTTTGGATAATATCAGCACCTAGTTGCTCTTCTGCATCTTCAAGCTTATCCTTTATTGCAGGAACACAAGTTGAGAGATGCACCAATGCAGCACCACCACCAGGCACTATGCCTTCCTCAATGGCAGCAAAAGTTGCATTTTTGGCATCCTCAATACGAAGTTTGCGGTCCTCAAGCTCAGTCTCTGTTGCAGCACCTACTTTGATGACAGCAACCCCACCAGACAATTTAGCAATTCTTTCAGCAAGTTTCTCAGAGTCATAAACTGAAACGGTCTCAGCCAACTCCTTTTTCAGTTGAGCAATCCTAGCTTGTAGCTCATCCTTTGATGCAGCATCTGCAATGATGGTTGTTGAGTCCTTGCTGATTGTTATCTTCCTTGCTATACCCAACTGGTCCACATCAGTGTTCTCCACGAGCAAGCCCAAATCGGACGCTTGATATTCAGCTCCTGAAATATAGCATTTTAGAAGTTTTAACTTTTGTGCACAACATATCATGCCTGTATACTTTAACAAAATCTAGGGACGAGAAAATTAAGGGTTAATTGCAAAAGAGCCCTTAAAATTCAGTCTGATCACAAAAAGAAGAAACAACTATCTTTCAAAATACAAATACCCCCTGATATTTGTTTTTAATTTACAAATGCACTCTCAACTTGATACGCAATTACAAACATTAAGGAGGGTGTTAGTAATACCTTACACGGGTATTTCTAATTTTGAAAGATAACTGTTTTTTTATTAGGCTAAACCTCAGAAACATTATTGTAATTTACCGAAAAAAATAATTTGCTCGAAAAAAATATAAATTAAGTAATAACATCGCACTCACGGCCACTATTTACTCCTTTTTAACCTTCTTTGCTTTCACTAATTTAAAAAAAAAAATCTAGTTGACAAGTATCAGGTGTTCAAATGCTCAAACAACTTGGATCGATAAAAGGCAGAAGCGTTCAAAGAGTATCATCCTTACCAGTTAAAATGGCAATATCTTGAAGAAGAACTTTCCTTCTTTCTCCAAAACCAGGTGCTTTGATTGCAGCCACATTCAAGATGCCTCGGAGTTTGTTTACAACAAGAGTGGCCAAAGCCTCTCCAGTGACATCTTCTGCAATAATAAGTAAAGGTGCTCTTAACTGAGTGGTCTTCTCTAGCAAGGGAATAATGTCCTTGATTGCAGATATCTTCTGGTCGGTAACTAATACTCTGGCATTCTCAAATTCAACAATCAGCTTCTCAGGGTTGGTGACAAACTGCGGGGAGATATATCCTCTATCGATCTGTGAGCCAAGATGACAAACATGAGCCCATTCTCAACAGTAAAGTAGTTATATCTAGATGGTGAGCATTAAAAAGAAGAAACTATGTGGAGAAAAAAGAAAGCTTTCGCAATGCATACAGACCTCCATTCCTTCTTCTACATCAACAGTTGTCTCAAAGGAAGACGATGACTCAATGGATAATACACCATCTGGTCCGACCTTGTCAACTGCATCAGCAATCATTGTTCCAATGGTCTCATCATTACCCGCAGAGATCGAAGCAATGGCTGCAATTTAGAATTTCAGTATAAAAATTAGCTATTGTGCTACCAAATTAACATTTAAGAAACAGTGAGGCTAAATTATAGAACAGGCACATAAAAAACGCAATACCTTTGATGTCATCTCGACCCTTAATGGGCCTAGCTTTCTTTTCAAGCTCATCAACCAAACCCTGCACAGTTTTATCAATGCCCTTCTTCAGTGAAACCGGATTGGCACCTGAGGTAACACTTAGAAGACCGAGCTTGATAATTTCACGAGCGAGTACTGATGCTGTAGTCGTCCCATCACCAGCAGAATCATTAGTCTTGCTTGCAACCTTCACACATGAATCAAAGTTTCAATAATAAAACAACACCAACAATGATGTATTACCTAATGACATGAAAGCAATGAAAGTTCCGTCATATCTCGGGGGATGGGGGGTTGAAGCACGTTAAGAACCAACCTCCCTAATCAGGGCAGCACCAGCATTTTCCATAGCATCAGGCAACTCTATGGCCCGTGCAATCGTCACCCCATCATTGACCACCTTTGGGGCCCCAAACTCATCCAAGACAACATTCCTTCCTGCATATTATTACGGAAAAACCGTATTGAAGCATATGCAAAATCTTATCTCCCACAATAATAAAACTGTACTGTCAAGACTAATCATCACCATCTACTGAATAATAATAAAAACTGGAACTTAGGACACGGAGTTCAGATTTTCACTGACACTATCAGATAAATATCATTCTTCACTCATCTCATAAAATCGTTTAGCAGGAGGTAACATAAAAACGTATAATTGCATTAACCATCAATCAATTCAGAAAATTGAGCTAAAATTGCAACAAAACTAACAAGTGGTTCCAAAAATTGAGCAGTTTTCGAAGAATTACCCCTGGGACCAAGAGTGAGACCAACGGCATCGGCGAGCTTATCGATACCGGCCTGCATTGCAGACCTTGACTTCTGGTCAAACGCAATTTCCTTAGCATTGGCCCTCACCACAAACCGATTCTTCGCCTGCTTCTGCCCACACTTCTGACCGTGCTTCAATTGGCTCACTCTCCTATTCTTCGAACCCCACTAAAGCAAAAAAAAAGAAAATAAATTACTTGAACAAAGAATCAGAAATTTTAAAAAAAATGGATATAAAAAGGGGTATTACTTGTTTGGAAGGGGAAGGAAGGATGGAGGCCGTAGAGATAGCATTGGCTGAAGCCATTATCGTGTGAAGAAATGGAAGATGAGTCTTGGTGGGTTTTTGCAGTAGGTGTGGATAAGGGAGGAAATTGAAGAAGAAATGTGTTAGGCAGAAGGGTTGAGATTTAGGTAGGGCTTACAGAGAGAGTGAGGGTCTTCTAGAATATTCCTCCCTTTCAAATATATTTTTAAAATGTGAAAAATATATAGAAATATAAACATACATAAACATAAATGTGTGAATAATCGATAAAAACATATTCTGGAAGATATATTTATTTTTGTTTATTATTCAATTATATATTTGAATTGATGTAATCAAATAAATAAAAATTAAAAATTTAACTTTGAGGATCTTTTGAGGAAATAAAACTTATTCGTTCGAAAATACACTTACTAACTGTATTTTTATTGCTGGGAATAAAAATTGCAATTTGGGCAATGAAACCAGTGCTCATTGCCAATTTTCCGCTTTTAATTTTTGACAGTAACTTTTTATTCCAATTTTGAATTTGTTTTTATTTACCTTTTGCCCATTGCAATTTGTTTGGGAGGTGATTGGGTTTTTTGGGGGAAAGTATATTGGGGAAAAGAGGTTTCATTTAAGAGCAAATGGTGGGAATTACCCACTTGGGATAAGCAGATAGACTTTTTTTGATATGTATTTTTATCCACTTTTGGGGTTCTTTTACCACAATACCCTTGGCGCTTTAAATGCAAGTCTTTAAACTAGGTAAATTGTATTTCGCTTTCTTGTTAAATACATACATACATACGATTCTTCTCCATTTCTTCTTCATTTTTTTCTCTCACTTCTTCTTCTTCTTCTTTCTTCTTCTTTCTTCACAAAATATCAAGAAGTTCTTTTTGTGGTCTTTCGTAACCAAAATCGCACCAAAAATCGAATAACAAGGTAATGTTGCTTGATTAAAATTAAGCACGATATAAGTTAAAATTAGGCACGATATATCGTGCCTCGATTAAAATTAGGCATGATATATATCGTGACTCGGTTAAAATTAGGCACGATATAAGTTAAAATTAGGCACGATATATCGTGCCTTTTTTATGTATATGTACATGGGGTTGCCACGATATGGACACGAATACGATATGACACGATATGGGTATACGATTTTATACATAGGTGTGTGTATTTGGGGGAAAGTGTACACGATTTTCAAGGAAAACATTAATTGCATCATTTTCAAAATTCAAATCTTCAAATTAAAGGAGGGGCATTTTTGTCAAATTGGGTAGAAAAGAGTTTTCTTATGTCTATGGGTAGAAAAAATACTCACTATCCATAATGGTACTTAAAAATTCCCCCCTTCATTTAATGTGTTGGAATTATTGGCCCATTTGTGTGGCCCTAATCCAATAATGTAAGGCCCAAAATTGCGGCCAATGCTTAAGTCCAGGGGCGAGCCAGGACAACCTGGTAAGGGGGCAAGAGTTGGGGTGTCAATTTTGTTGTGTTTCGTGTTTACGGGTCGTGTTTAACACAAATATTATAGGTCCGACACGAACCCGAACACGACTCGTTCAATTATTTGTGTCAAGATAACCCGACACGACACGAAAACCTATATAATCTAAAGTTGACACGAAAAAAAAAAAAAAAATGGAGAAAAAATTAAAATTACAAATAAAAAGTACATTAAATATTCAAAAACATATTAAATTAGTGTTAAGTTCATGTCGGGTTATCGTGTCGTGTTAGAAATTGACGCCTCTCTAGCCAAGATTAAAAAAACAAAAATGACATTTGTGTATATATACAAGATAATAAAGTTTATATATATTACATTTGTATCAAAAGAATATATTAATATTCATTAGTAAATTTTCACAAAATACATCATTAAATCTCTAACTTGTTTAGAGCCTCTTTTTGCATATCACGAAAACCATCTACAATTTAATTTATCATTTTTTATAATGTTTTTCAATATATATTAGCATATATAATGAGAAACCCATTTTTTGATGAATAGAAAATATAATTTTAAGATGGTAATAAGTAGGGTGGGCATTCGGTCGGGTTTTGGTGCTGACCGACCCGATCGGATAATACCCGATCGAATCGTATTTTTAAAAGTATCGGGTTTCGGGTTACCCAAAACCCGAGTTCCAAAATACGAGTCGGGGATCGGGTATTTTAGGAAAACCCGAATACCCGATCGAGTACCCGATAATTTTTTAAAAAAACTGAAATTAAATGCCTTGAGGCCCTTGACTCGATTGTTGACCAAGAACGGAAGGTAAGCCCATTTCTCCATCTCTCAATTTCTTCCTCTCACTTAGCGGCGACGTGTGATGTTTTGTGGTTGGAATTTTTTAGTTGTTTGAAAATTGAAAAAGTTGAGTAGCCTTTATCTTTTCTGTTTTACCTATCAGCCTTAGTTTTTTTAATATAATATATTGATCAAAATGGGTGCCCAAACCCATGTGCTCCTTACTTTAGCTGACAACATACTTGTTTTTTAGGCCCAAGAGTCAAGACCTTATAGAAAGGACAAAAGTAAAGAGTTGGTACCGACCCAAAAAAAAAAAAGTAAAGAGCTGGTACCCAAAACCCGATTGATCGGGTACTGATTTTCGGATACCCAAAATGTCGGGTATCCAATATTATCGGGTCGGTAGCGGTATTTACTACCCGACAAATTCGGGTACCCAACCCGAATCCCCGAAAACCCGACCCGATGCCCACCCCTAGTAATAAGATAACATAAGACCTACAAAATCTCCAATTTAACTTACTAAAATTCATGGAATAATTTTTATCCAACAAAATTATGAGGGGGCCAAAATACTAAATATTAAAAATATAGGTACTAAAAAGAAAAAAAATTGGGGAGGCCAGGGCCCCGAGCCACCATATGGCTCCGCCGCACTTAAGTCACCACCCAAACCCAATGCCCTTTGTAAACTCGGGTCATGAGATCGGACGTGGGATCCGAATTACAAGTCGCAAATCCTTAATATCTAATCTCGTCGCTCTGATACTACACTCGATCCGAGCCGTTGGATTGCGCTTACAAAAGGGCTTCATCCGAAACCCTAATTCATTTTACCATGATATTTCTCTCTCATCTCTCCGCTTCTCTCGAGTATTCATTGGCTCATGCTTTTCTCTCTCTCTCTCTCTAAAATCCGAGTCTCTTCTTGGATTTAGCTTGTGTGTTGGGAAATTTATTGTTTAGATTTTGATGAATGTCATGTAAAACTTAGACTAGAAAGTTGGCACCCCATTTTCTTTGTAATTTGCATTGTAATAGATAGAATATACTAATCGAGTCAAGTCGGCTACGCCCGGACATACAAGTCAACTAAAGATCGGATGAAGACTCACTTGTGAAGCGGTGAGTGTAGCAAGGAAGAGAAGACAAGAACTCGATCAAGGAGTATCACCATGATACAATCACATGTGAAGTGTCGGTCAAGTCAACTCAAGACAACCCAAGTCTCAAGTTGAAGTGACAGATGAGTCATCCATGATTGGGAGGCGACTCAAGTCACCTGGGAAGTTAAGAATGCAATCAAGTCAAGACAATCGAAAAGAATCCGCTGTACGAAGTCAAGAATGTTACTTAAATAAGTAATACTTCAATGCTTTGCAATGTCTTAAAGTGCTCGATCCCGAAAGCGTGCAAAAGGAATAAACCAATGGGAAGCATCGCACTGTGTCCGGACTGGAAAAGTCAAGGTTCATTTAATACGAGGAAATGTCAATATCAAGGATCGCAACAAGCCAAGCCAACGAACACAAATGACTTTTGAAATCAACCTATCTCTTCAACTGCGATTTTTAAAAGTTCACTATAAAAGGCCGAGGAATCACTTTGAGAAAAGGTTACCTCGAACCACGAACATTCAAGTTACCATTCGAAATTTGTAACCCTTAAAAATTATTCTCAAGTTATTCAAGCAAATCCTCAAGCCCTAAATTTCGAAGGAAATCAATCCAACACCAAGATGTGAAGAAAAGAGAACTTCAAACTTTGAAGAGGAAACTTTTGAAGAATCAAAAGGGGTCTACATTCCAAGGAGGATCAGAAAGGTTCAAGGCCAAACTAGTCTCAAGTTATTGGAGGGCTTCGTGATCAAATCCAAGAAGCTTGAGCAAGTGTGAGTAGTAGCAAAAAGACAAACAGCTACCCTATGAAGAAGTTGAGTCGCACGAGAAGCCGGTTGTGTGACCAAGGCATCTCCAAACGAGTCCCAAAAGGATCAAGTCGGCTATGTGATCAAGACTTGTATCCGGATGATAACCACTTTATACTCGATCAATACTTAGTGGATTCCTCCAGGAGTTGGAGAAGAGAGGAGTAGAAGAATTACCCATCTTCGAACCTCTATAAAAATTATTGTGTCATTTACATTTCAAAGATTTACTTTCTGCATATCATTTAATATCTGGCGATAATTTGCTATCAACCGATAATTAGCAAAGTGCTAAAACCAAGTGTTAAAACCATCTTAAACCAAATTCAAGGGTGTTAAGTCTTCCACCAAAATCTCATCACGGCCCGAGTTAAGGTTTAGATTAAACAATCGAGTTATTCTATCAACAACTCAATCGAGTCCGTGAGTGGCTAACTCTGTTTGGTTAACTAACTTAGTCATCCATCAAGGACATAATTTGTGTATTTAACTCGTAATATTTTAAAAGGACTAAAATCGAAAAGTTGGTAAGGTTTATTCAACCCCCTTCTAAACCTTACTCACACCCCTCGGGACCTACAAGTGGTATCGGAGCGGTTGGTTCATTGAGCCTTCCGCACTGGTTCTCAACTAGATCTCCATCTTTCAAAGAAGTTTTTAACACTTGTTCTTTCAAAAGCCATTTTTTTAAAAAAAAAAGAAAGTTATTATCATGGAAGCAAATTTGACACGCATTCCTATGTTCACCATTGAAGAATTTGATGATTGGAAAATACATATGCGCAGCTCATCTATCGACTTTACATGATGAGATGTGGATAGTGATAGAGGATGGGCCACTGCAAATAATGAAGGTGAACACACGTGCAGAGAGAGCTGCTGCAATTGAAGAAGGAGGTCGCTTCCTTCCTGGGCACTATGGTTGAAAACCAAGAGTTGAATGGACAAATGATGACAAAAAAAGATACAACTTGGACAATGTAGCTAAGGATATACTCTATAATACTTTGGACAAAGTCATGTTCAACAAAGTCAAATCTTGCAAGACAACCAAAGAAATCAGGATAAATTAACCTTAATTTGTTAAGGATCTCAAGAAATCAAGGAAAACAAATTGTCTTTGTTGTTCAAAAATTTGAAAATTTTAAAATGCTTGCAGTGAAATAATGGACCGGTAGATGCCGTTTTAAAATTACAAACGAACTATCGAAGACTTGGGAAAGAATACACACGAAGGAGATGTGTATGAAGATACTAAGGAGCCTCCCACCGAGTGGGAAATGAAGACCATGGCTCTAAGGCACTCGATGGACCTATCAAAGACATCCAATCATGAACTATTCTCGGACCTTAAGGCATGAGTTTGAGGTGAGAAGAAAGGATCAAGAAGAGATAGATGTACCCAAAACAAATGCACTCATAATCAAGGAAGGAAGAGAGTCGAAACCAAAGAAATCATTGACCAGGAGGAAATCGCCTTGATGGTTAAAAGATTCAACAAGTTCTTCAACAAGAACTACAAAAGGAACAAAAGTGAATCCTCCGTGAAGGCATTCACTCCCTCCAAGTCAAGGAAGATAGGCCACCAAAGAGAACCGAGTATCAAAAGATCGAATATCAAAGAGCCGACAATCCAAGAAATGAGAGAGATGATCAAAAAGTTGAAAACTCCGTGTTGGAATTGCAACAACCAGGACACTTTGCTATTAACTCGTCCATATCCTACAACAATAAATATATGAATGAAGAAGAAAGAAAAGTCTTGAGAGAAAGAAGGCAAGAAAAGAAAAGAGCAATGTTGTTCTTTGAGACCGATACAGCTAAGTCGAAAAAACAAAGCAGACTCGAGAGTAGTGACCTCAAGTGACTCCGAAGAAGAAGCCTTAATCTGTCCTAATGACTAAAGAACAAGATCAACTTGACCAAGAAGATGAGGTACACTCTAACTCATCTCATTCGATTCTAGCGATAGTGATTGTGACACACACACTTCATCACCCACTCGATCTTTATGATTCATTAGGCGAAATGATGAAAGATTTTGAGCACGTTAAATCCTCTCACTCACTTTTAATTGAGGAAAACAGCCCATTCAAAGCCAAAACTCACGGTGACTAAGGAGCCGAGTACTCTAAGTCACATAGTGATGAGAACAAAGAGTCAAGGTGAAAATGCTAAACTAGTAGCAGAGATAACTACTATAGAAAAGAGAAAGGATCTTCAAGTAAGCGAGAGATAAGCTATAGAAATGACCTTATATTGAGCCAAAAAGAATATGGAGACAAGACAGGCATATGATTCAATTCCTTTGTACATAGTCAAACTCCAAAAGTGATCTTGGAAAAATGATCTTCAAGTAATGAAGCATCTCAAAAATTCAAGACACCAAATGTTGCACACATATTCATTCCAAAGCACAATCACAAACAAACGGCCTTGGATATAAAGGAAAAGGAAAACGGCCGATTGAGTATCTTTGAGAGGACAATGAGAAGAAATCAGTGAGCTCCTCAAAGACTCTCCAAACAGAAATACTCTGTGAAGAAGAAACAGAGCTACCAAAATCCCCGAGAAGTTCTATCAAAGGAACACAAATGATGGGAATGGTAGAAACTACCCAAGTCAAGTGATTGGAATAATGTGAAATATCAAAAAAAGACCTAAGAATACAAGCCAAAATGGCAAAGACCTAGAACTCAACAAAGGTCATTCCAAAGGCAACAGAGCTATCATCAACACACATATGCACCCAAGCACTACACTCGGAAATGTCACAACTACCCAAAGAAGGCAATTGCTAAAACACACACACATGCATACGTAAAAAGAGACAGTTGTATGAACCTAAAGCCCCCAAGCAATTTGCCAAAGTGAATTATGATTATGGCACAGATAGATGGCAACCCCTTAGAGTCAAATCATTTGGCTATAGGTTGGTTGGATCATCTTACAAAGACTAACCCCTCGGGACCCAGGCAAGTATGGGTACCTAAAAACCGATTTCCTTGATTGTAGGTTCAAGGAACAAACCGAGTGCCAGGAACCTGGTACATGGATAGTGGCTGCCCGGACACATGTCGAGAAACAAGAAAAATTTGTCAAAATTCAAAGAGATTAGAGGCGCAAAAGTCATATTTGGAGGAAATGAAGCTCCAGGGAAATTAGAGCACTTTGGATCCATCAGAAAAATGGATTAGAAATCACGGATGTTGCATACGTTGAAGGCCTAAATTTCAACTTGTTAAGATCAATCCACTCGTGACAAGGGTTATAATGTTGGATTCAATATGGGAGTATGCCAAATCAAGGACAACAATCAAATGAAATAGTGTTGCAAGGATCCGCACAAAAGAACATGTACGTGGTAGATTGGTCGCCCCGCCACACCAAGCACTTGTCTGTAGCAAAGAGTATAGTCGAATCAAGTTGGATGTGGCACAAAAAGTCAGTCACCCGAATTTCAAGACAATTAACAAGCTTGCAATGAGTAATCTTGTAGAAGGATTACCGGACTCCGTTTACAAGAAAGAAAGTGTTTGTGATTCATGCCGGATGGGAAAACAGATTAAATCATCACTCAAAGAGAAGTCAAGTCCATCTTCAACAAGGATATTGCATCTGTTACATATGGATCTATTTAGTCCAGTTGAGCCACCATCATAAGTGGAAAGAAATACACTCTAGTAGTGGTGGATGATTACTCAAGATATACATGGACAATCTTCATGTGTAAAAA
The DNA here is from genome assembly GCA_016081115.2 of Rehmannia glutinosa. Taxonomy (NCBI): domain Eukaryota; kingdom Viridiplantae; phylum Streptophyta; class Magnoliopsida; order Lamiales; family Orobanchaceae; genus Rehmannia; species Rehmannia glutinosa. The sequence continues at coordinate 551,324 of JABTTQ020000023.1, read as the reverse complement.
GAAGAAACCTTGCGTAAATTACCCCAACCGATGAAAAGAGTTCAAAATGAGAAGAGTCAAACCATTATAAAAATAAGATCTCGATAGAGGAACCGAGTTTGTTAATGGAATAATAACTCGATCTTGTATTGAAAATGGTATAGCTCATGAATTATCTGCAGCAAAGGACTCCCACAAAGTGAGAATGGAGTAAGCGAAAGAAGGAAATGAACTCTCAAGGAACCTGCAAGAACCATGTTAGCAAGTTGGATTGCCAAAAAGATTTTGGGTCAAGCCATCAATCAATACCGCATGCTATACTCAAAATAGATGCATGATAAATAGACAAACCGACAAAGACTCCATATGAAATTTGGACAGGGAGAAAGCCAAATGTTGGATACTTGAGAATATTTGGTTGTAAATGCTTCATCCACAACAATGGTAAGGAAAATCTAAAGGCTTTTGATGCTAAAGCCGATTAAGGTATCTTCTTGGGATACTCAGTGAAAGCAAACCTATAAAGCATCGAACAAAAGGACTATGGTCACGAAAGAGTCTATCCATGTGGTGTTTGATGAACCAAATGTAAATGGAGAAGACATTGAGGAGTTAGGTGATAAGCTAAATCACCAACTATGCGAGAAGAGTCCCTATGTTGAAGCCGGAGCAATTAATCAAGATGAAGATGAGATAGTTTGAATCTCAAAGACATTGGAAAATCTACTGACTAAGTGATGATGAAAGAGTTGCTCAAGATAACACAAATGACTACAAGACGACTAAACCCGGCTAACTTACTCCAACCTCGATGTGAGATGGTGAGAGACCATCCACCGAGCTAGTCATTGGAGATGTAAGAGATAGTGTAAGAACCGGATCCGAGCTCAACAAGAAATGTTCACTTGTTTTATTTCCCAAATAGAACCTAAAGATGTGTCCCAAACATTGGATGACACACATTGGATTCAAGCCATGAAATAATAGTTGAATCAATTTGAAAGAAACAAAGTATGGGAATTGGTGCAAAGACCAATCCATCAAAATGTTATGGCACAAAATGGGTTTTCGTAAATAAGGTGAATGAAGAAGGTTACGTGGTAAAGAACAAAGCAAGATTGGTAGCTAAAGTGTATTGCGAAGAGGAAGGAATAGATTTTGATGAAACATTTGCTCTGTTGCAAGATTAGAAGCAATAAGGATGTTTCTTGCCTATCTTTGCACACAAGAACTTCATTGTATACCAAATGGATGTAAAAGCGCATTCTTGAATGGATTATTGTAAGAAAGAAGTCTATGTTGAACAACCTCCAGGATTTGAGCGAAAGAATCTTGGAGATAAGGTGTACAAGCTCAAGAAAGCTCTATATGGATTGAAACCGACCTAGAGCATGGTATGATACATTATCTCAATTTTTGACAGATAATGGATTCACCAAAGGCAAAGTGGATAGAACACTCTTTTTAGAATTCAAGATAAAGAGAGTATAGTGCTTGTCAAATATATGTGGATGACATTATTTTTGGATCCACAAACAAAGAAGGTGTGTGATAAGTTCTCAAACCTCATGCAAGGCAAATAAGAAATGACATGATGGGAGAGTCGACATTATTTCTAGGACTTCAAGTTAAACAGTGAAGGATGGAACCTTCATAAGTCAAACAAAGTATACCGAGAGATTTAATGAAGAAATTTGGTATGGAAGAGAAATCTTCTGAAAATACCAATGAATACATCGATCAAGATGGATATGGATGCGGATGGCAAGCCTGTGGATCAAATAAGATCTGAGCACTTATTGGATCATTGCTCTATTTAACAAAGACAGCGGGCGGACATCACCTCTGCATAGGTGTATGTGCAAGATTTCAATCGCACCAAAAGAAAGCCATATGACTGCAACTAAGAGAATCTTAAGATATTTGAAGGGATGCCAGAAGTCGGCTTATGGTATCCAAATGAACGAGGATTCAAGCTTATTGGTTACTCGGACTCGACTATCTTCGGATGTAGAGTTGAAGAGTACTTCGGTATATGTCAAATGCTTGAAACAGATTGGTTTCCTGGTTTAGCAAGAAGCAAAACTCAATAGCCACATCCACAAAATGGTGAGTACATAGCAGCGGGCAAACAAGCAGCCCAAGTCTTATGGATGAGACAATAATTGAGAGATTATAAAATTGAAGAAAAGGAGATTCCAATTATGTGTGATAACACAAGTGCTATTGAATCACTCAAAATCCTATGTTGCACTCAAGAACAAAGCACATTGATGTCGATATTATTTTATAAGAGACCATGTTGAAAAGAAGGACATCACTTTGAATACATCTCAACCGATAAACAAGCATTGGTGACATATTCACAAAGCCATTATGTGAATAAAGATTTGAAGTGCTTAAGCATGAGCTAGGGTTAATTGAGCTAAGTTGACACTCAAAAGACTCAAGGAGAAGAGATGAAACAAGAAAAGATGAAAATAGAGTGAGCTCATGAATCGCCTACGTAAATTAGCCGTGTCGAAAAATCAAGTTGTATCGAGTTAGGCGAAAAATGACCGAGTACCTATGTGAAAAGATAGAAGAAGAATTGAATCAGCTAAGGAGTAAGCTGAGTCATTTATGAGCTAAGTGACAAAAACGCATGCGTTTTTAATAAGCGGGAATGTTTTAAGGATGACATCGGTAAGAATAATGACATGTCTACAAAAGTCGCACGACAAAGCATATGATTGGATATAAATGCTTTGCCGCATTAAATGAGAGAAATTAAATGCTAATCGGGCGTGCTAACTGAGCCGTTGATCTCGATCAAATTTCAAAACCGTATGCACGCCCTTTCATAACCCATACATATACCAATCGTTCGACTTTCTCTCACACTACACAAAACCTGTTCATCTCTCCAAAAGCAAAGAAAGCTCTTTTCTCTCAAAACCCTACAAATATTCAAAGCAAATTTCTAAGGTTTCGTTCGGTAAAACTAAAAAAATGGAAACTACCTATAATTTCGCAAAGTTGGGAAAGCAAATCCGCACTGGTTCTACCGTGGATTTCGAAGGAATGATCAAATAGGGTTTCGATAAAACCCTCGTGAAGAAGATAGCCAACAAAATCGAGAAGTCCGGATCAAACCCTTTCTCACAATGGAGTTTGGATGACTTACGTTGAGGAGGTACATAGTTCTACGTGAACGTTGAGGTTCACGATGAGGGCATCAAGTCCTCTATTCACGGAAAGGAGTTTTTCATCACTATCAAGACCTTGCGAGCATTGCTTGCCTGCCGTCGGAAGGTGTACCGAAATACTCGGCCGATGTAAACTTGGCTGCATGGAAGGAAGTGGCCAAACCAGATAGTGTTGCTAAAGTTGTCTACACAGCCACGACAAGAAGTCACAAGAAGGAAGACTATCATAAGTTGTTGGATATTGTTGCCAAATGTGTCGACATAAAGTTTGGAAGCTTTAATCACCGTCCAAAACCAAGCTCATCGTCATGGTCTGCGATCATGGAAGAAAGAAGGTAAACTGGCTGAGTTTGTATACAAACAAACTCTGCCATAATGTTGGAAATAAGTTTTTCAAGGAAGATGGGTCGCTTGGAGGATCCTTGGGGTATGGCCTTGTGATTGGCGGTTGATGGAGGTGAAAGGAGTTCCACTCCAGGCATATAAAGGTGTTCCATGTCAATAAGAAAATGTTCCGATCAAATCTTTCCTGAGCTCGAAAGAGAGCTTATGCCAAGAGGGCGGATACCAAATGAGGGGGAATCACCGACCCTGAGGAAACAAACAAGTTGCCTCCCCTCCCAAGAAGAAAAAGCCGCCTTGCTTAGCAAAAGAAAGACGCCCTGCAGCTCGCTGTGAGAATGAACCTCAAATACCTTCTCCAGTTGACAAGAAAAAGAGGATTGACAAGCCAAGAAAGCCACTCTCAAACCAAGAATGTAGCACCGCCCCGCCGTCCAGGACTCGAGGAAACCGTGATCCGAACTAAATTCCTCCGGTAAGGACCAAAAGAAGAAGACTCTACAAGCGTTCGAGCTTGAGAAAACAAATTGAGTCTACCACTCACCGAATAGATCAAAAACAACTCGGAGAAGTAGAGTCTCCAAAATTATTGATGAAACCGCCAAGTCTACCGAGGCCGATCAGCAGAGGCACATCGAAGACCCACCAGAGATGAACAACCGAGAATAAGAATAAGTAACAGTGAGACAACTAAACCTCCCGTCGACAGTGTGTCTCCGCCCACGACAGATGACGCGCGGAGGGTGTTGAGCAACAAAGTTTGCTACTCTCCATTCCCCGAGAAAGAAGTACAACAGAAGATGATGACGATGATGTGGTCATGTTATCTCCACCATATCCGTAAATCCAAAATCGTCTCACGCGAATGGAGGAAGTGGAAGCTGAGTCGTCAAGGGAACAGCAGTTCAAAGACCCGAGTTTGTTGAAGAAGAAGAAAGAACTCTGCTGAATTTTCTTGGGTTGACAACATGGTTCAAGCACTCGATGAAGAGAACTGCCGGATATATTGAATATCTTCAAAGAAAAGGAGAAGGAAAGGTTGGCGTAAGAGGTCGGCTCGTGAGAAGGCCAACATCTATCCCTTCACCGAACCATCGATCACACTCATCCCCACTTCGATGTTCTCTCGTAAAGTGATGAGGACTTGGACCCTACTGCTGAGACAGAAAAATTGGAAATGCAGCAAGCCATGCGGGAATCCAAGATGATGCATGAGCAACAGCTGATGGAAGGACCAGGAGAGTCTTCCAAATCTCAGCTGGAAATTGATCCATTGGGAGTGGTGCACCAAATTGCCACTGTTATTGCTGCAACCACTTCCCCAGCTCACTCAGAGGATGGATCTAGGGACATGGTGATGAAACTGGGAACTTGGGGACCCAAGTCGAGCCAACCCCTGTTGAAGGTGTCTTACCACCGCCCCACGATCAACACTCAAAGGACACAATGAGTTTGGAGAAGAGTGACCCCATCACAAGTCACTCACGGGGTGTGCCACCGAGGGGAAACTCTCTCCGCCGCAGCCTAGGCCTGAGGATGTTTCTTGAGATGACTCCACAAAGAATCTAGGAGGCGAAGTGGAGAAGGAACAACGAAAAGAAACACAAAGAGTTGTCACCGACGGCTCGGACGATTGAGACTGCTCACTGAAGTGCAACCGCTTCCTCAGTCGAGGATGCCGCGATGCAATCGAGGCACATGATGGTTCTCGCCTGGACTTAACACTGGGCAATGAAAGTGAAATCCATGGAGTTGAGACTCACTGTGGATGCCACCCTAGAAGACCCTAAGACAACCGAGTCGATCGAAGGGAATGTTCATGCCTACCCGATTGAGACTGCAGAGAGGTCAAGGCCTACGGAGGTTGAGACTTCCCGAGGTAAAAAGACAATCGAAAAATCCCTCCTATTATCATTGATGCAACCGCAGGAGATAAGTGCCCTTCACGATTCCCAAGACAACCCCCGACGTAACTTTTCCGGATCCGAAGGTGAAGATGAAGGAGTCATCCCCCTCCCTTGTAAGTCCAAAAGACTCGGCTAAGGATGTTCTTCCTAGCACGAGTAAGCCGTAATTCAAGGCTTCGTCAAAAGTTCAATTTTGATGATGAACCAAGCTTTCAAGACTCATCATCGTCCGATGACGCGATGGTGCGGCAGAGGACACACAAATTCATTTGAAGCCACCACCGAGGTTGAAGAAGTCGCATTGAGGCAGTGAGGCTCGCCACCGCCAACCTCACACTAAGGCCCACCGAGACCGAGTCATCTGCGCATGCTCCCAAAGCCGCATCAGGATCGACTAACCAGGCACATCACGCCACGAGTCATCATGTGAACATATTCCCTATGTCCGTGATGATACATTTGAAGAAACGCTTCTTCTCACGGAGCTACCCGACTGGATGAAGAATCGCCTACAGAGCGCAGACGCTTCCACAAACTCCGATCCAAATATTTCCACGTATACCATCATCCCAACAAATTTTGATTTAGATATCGCTTGGCCGCCAATCGAGACAGAGGTGACAGACTTTGCAGAGATCGAGAAGATGGAAAGGCACTGGCCTCATTGGATTTGCTACCGGATAACAGAGATACAAATCTTACAGCTAATCTGCGTGGAATAATAATCGGGAATCGGGAATGGTGGCAACAACAACAGACAATGCGTGTGGAACATGTTTGATATTTCAAAGCATTGTACAATAAAATGCTAGTCCGGAGCGCTGATAATGCTTGACATGAAGACGATGATGCAAGAAAATATTGATAGGATGCATGCCTCTCATACCACCGAAATGGAACTAGCTGCGAGAATTTCATCGCAAAGAACTTTTGCGCGTGGAGGAAAACATGAATGAAAAATTCAGCCTTTCTTATGGTCGAAATGAAGATGGTGACAATCTGAATCAAAAGTCACCCGCCGAGATATCGAACAAAGATACTCCCGTACAGAGAATCCAAGCGGTCGGAGGCATTCCTAGGCGAAGAGACACATATGCCATTTCGGACGTAGGAAATGAGCCTTTAGATCTATTGATGAATTCAAACACTTGAATTCGAAGGATACTTCAAGGCATGCCCATAGCCCAAGCCTGGGATTTGTATTGGGAAAAAGGCCTCAAGCTATGCGAAGAAGTCGACAGACAAATGACTCTTGTAGTCACTCTGCTTGGAAAGAAGACCCCAAGACAATACATGCCCATAGGAAGAGGAATAAACAATGGAGTAAGAGGTTTTAGACCTATACCTCCACCTAAAAACATCGAATATATAGATCCAGGAAAGAAAGGAGGATATGATGAAGTAGCCAACCGGGAAGTGGCTAGGAAAATGCGACTATGTCAAAAGGATCGAAGAAGAAAATAAAAGACAAACTCAAATTTTGTGGGAAGAAAGACAAGAAAGAAAGAAGAAGAAAATATGAAGTCGCCGGAAGAGCCTACGAAAAAGAAAGCGGTGAAGAAGAAAAAAAGAGAAAGAGACCGAAGACGACAGAGAGTTGAAGAAGAAAGAAGGAGACAATGGCGATGAAGTGTTCTTGTCCACCCCGTCATGTACTTTCTTGTTGTAAATACATATTGTGTAAGTCTTCTCACGATGAATAAAAGTTATGCAATTTCTATATTTTTTTCGCCTATATGTAGAATTCCATATTGCTCGATACACCTTGTAAAACAGATATGTAAAGGACAAGAATATTATGATCAATAAAAGGATCAATTTTATGCATACATTCTCTTCTTCTACATTGTCAGTACGTATCTTTGCTATTTACATTTTGTGTGTATGTTTTAAGTTTTGGCATCATCAAAAAGGGGGAAATTGTTGGGAAATTTATTGTTTAGATTTTGATGAATGCCATGTAAAACTTAGACTAGAAAGTTGGCACCCCATTTTCTTTGTAACTTGTATTGTAATGGATAGAGTTGTACTAGCCGAGTCAAGTCGGCCTACGCTGGACATACAAGAGTCAATCAAGATCGGATGAAGACTACTGTGGAAGCGGTGAGTGTAGCAAGAAAGAGAAGACAAGAACTCGATCAAGGAGTATCAACCATGATACATCTCAGAAGTGTCGTCACCAAGTCAACTCAAGACAACCAAGTCTCAAGTTGAAGTGACAGATGAGTCATCCAATGATTGGGAGCCGACTCGAAGTCACCTGGGAAGTTAAGGAACTCGTAGTCAAGTCAAGACAATCAAAAAGAATCCGTTGCACGTAAGTCAAGAAGGTTACTTAAATAAGTAATACTTCCATGCCGCAATGTTTTAAAGTGCTCGATCCCGGAAGCGTGCAAAAGGAATAAACCAATGGGAAGATCGCACTGTGTCGGATCAAAAGTCGGGGTTCATTTAATATGAGGAAATGTCAATATCAAGGATCGCAACAAGACAAGCCAACGAACACAAGTGACTTTTGAAATCAGCCTATCTCTTCAACAGGCGATTTTTAAAAGTTCACTATAAAAGACTCGAGGAATCACTTTGAGAAAAGGTTACTCAACCACGAACATTCAAGTTATCATTTGAGTTGTAACTTGCAAAAATTATTCTCAAGTTATTCAAGCAAATCCTCAAACTAAATTTGAAGAAATCAATCAAACACCAAGTCGTGAAGGAAAAACAACTTCAAACTGTTGAAGAGAAACTTTTGAAGAATCAAAAGGGTCTACATTCCAAGGAGGATCGTAAAAGGTTCAAGGTCGAACTAGTCTCAAGTTATTGGAGGGCTTCGTGATCAAATCCAAGAAGCTTGAGCAAGTGAGTGTAGAGTAAGCGCAAATGTGCCCGTGAAGAAGAAGCCGAGTCGCACGAGAAGCCACCGTGTGACCAAGGCATCTCCGCATCGAGTCCCAAAGGATCAAGTCACCGTGTGATCAAGATTTGTATTTGGACCGATAACCACTTTGTACTCGATCAATACTTAGTGGATCCTCCAGGAGTTGGAGAAGAGAGGAGTAGAAGAATTACCCCATCTCATAACCTCTATAAAAATTATTGTGTCATTTACATTTCAAAGATTTATTTTCTCGTGATATCATTTAATATCTCACGTTGATAATTTGCTATCCAACTCGATAATTAGCAAAGTGCTAAAACCAAGTGTTAAAACCAACTTAAACCAAATTCAAGGGTGTTAAGTCTTCCAATAAAATCTCATCACAGCCTAAGTTAAGGTTTAGATTAAACAATCGAGTTATTCTATCAACAACTCAATCGAGTCCGCTGAGTGGCTAACTCTATTTGGTTAACTAACTTAGTTGTTCATCAAGGACATAGTGTGTATTTAACTCTATAATATTTTAAAATAACTAAAACTCGCCCTTCTAAACCTTACTCACACCCCCGGGACCTACGGTGTGGATTTGGGTGTGAGAGGTGGGATCTTTGTGACATACCATCTTGTCCACCATCTTTGTGTATGCGATCCTTCATCTTGAGTGATTTAGGACTTTGGGTGGTTCGATTATAGATCTAGGGTTTCCAAGGGTATTTTTGGTTAAAGGTGTGAGGTTCATCTTGTGGCAAGCTTTTATGGCATTCCTCTTGGTCCTTTGGGTTGTGATTCGTGGTGACTCATTTCTAGGGTTTTCCAAATTCCCAAAGCCAAATAATCTCAATATTTGGTTTTAAGGTTGTTGCCCCATATATTCGAGTTATTCTTTACTTTCTTATAAGTTTCTTTTGATTTGAGTCCTAGAGTAAAATTCGTATTTGTATTTAATAGGACTTATTGAGTCTACACTAGCTCATTTGTTTTACTTTGTGTATTATCCTTCTTTGAGGCGGATAGATACCCAACAGCCATGGGTAGCGAGCACATATCCGCCTCGTGGTGTGTTGGTGTTTCCGCTTCTTGAGCAATATTGGTGATTTGTGCTCCCAAGTGATATTTTTGTTGTGCTAAGAAACCCGTAACTTGCTTCCTGGTAGTAAGATTTTCTTTCTTCATTTTCTCTATAGCTAGATTCATTATATAGTTCTTAGGGAAACCCTAAGCATTAAGCCTCTCTACCATGTGCCTTGAGTGTAGTGGAATCCTGAGGTGCGAGGGGAATCCACCTTAGATCTCATACCTTTTATTTTTATGTTGGCTTATTAGTTTGGATTTTGTGTGCTCTATTGTTACCTCTTTGTGATACTTGTTGCTTTGTGTTGGATTCTATGCGGTCCATTCTCGCTTTTAGTGATACTTGTTGCATTAAAATTGGACTATGTGTTGTCCATCCGTGATTGTTTCTCTTTGTCAAATTGTGATAACTATTTAGCTATTGTGTTTTCTCGCATATGTGCAATATTATGTGTGATATACCGTGTGTAATATCCGTGAATATCGTTAGTCTTCTTTATCACTGGAACTCTTTAATGGGAAAACCGATTTTTAATCATAATCTATTTTAATTAATTGACTTATTAATATGTGTTTTTATATTTATTGTTACTATTGAATATATATTTTGTGAATAAAAATAGATAAATACATATTATTTTTATTATTTATTCGAAATGAGGTGGCAAACTTCAAATGAAAAAAAGATTAGGTTGCAAATTAACAAATAACATAAAGTTTGGGTTGTAAAGTGCAATAACTTTTAGCACTTTAGATGATTTGACGATTTTACCCTCACGTGTCGCGCATGTGATGGCATCTTGTTGGAACATTCCGCCACAAGATGCTTGAGGTTGCAATTTAGCAATCTCGCAAAGTTTTGGTACTAAATTCCAACAAAAAAAAATTTAAGTACCATCCGCAAAATGGGCATATTACATGTTGCAAAAATAATTTTCCTTTAAAATTTTTGGTTGTTCTACATTTGTGCATAAAAACTTAACAAACTTGATCCCAGTCCACAAAATGTATTTTCTTAGGATACCCGATGAGGTTAAAAAGTACACATTGTGGTTTAAATCTAAAAATGGTTTCAAATTGATTATTAGTAGGGATGTGGGTTTTAATGAAAATGAATTCCCTTGTCTTGAAGTTTCTAAACTGCTTTTTCAAACACAAAACCCTAATGTTCCTAATAAGGTGGAGCTCTCTAACTTACCTTCTAGTTCTGTGAATGATGGTTATGATATTATTGATGCTCAATGTGATATTGAGAATGTGAATGAAAACTTGCATGATAATGTGCATGATGATTTCCTCTAGTTGACACTGAACAAGTTAATGAACATGTTGATAATGATGATTTGAATGACCATGTGTTAACTAGATATAGAACTAGAAGAAATATTAGAATCCCTAATACGTTTGCTGGTTTTCACATGACTTCTTATGTGTTATCGTATTTGAATCAATTGAAAATTTTGAGCCTAAAACATATTCTCAAGCAATGAAATCTAACTCTTTGAAATGGTTGAATGTTATGCAAGATAAAATGACTTCTTTGCATGTTAATAACATTTGGGTGCTTGTACCTAAACTTGCAAATTGTTCTCATTGTGGATAGTAAGTGGTTATTTAAGGTTAAACAAGAGGTGTTAGGTGTTAGGTGTAAGGGCCAGACTTGTAGCCAAGGATTTTACTCATAAAGAATGTATTGATTACATTGAGATATTTGCTCATGTTGTGAAGTTTGTAATTATGAGAATTATACTAGCTCTAGTTACTCGGTTTAATCGGGAACTAAAACAACTTCATATTAAAATTGCTTTCTTACATGGTGGCGTAGATGAGAAAATCTTCATGAAACAACCTGAGGGTTTTGAAGATAAATCCAAGCCTAACTATGTGTGTTTGTTGAAAAGGCCTTGTATAGTTTAAAATAGTCTCCTAGACATTGAAATAAAAAGTTTAACCAAAGGCATGCAAGATTTAAAACTATGTATGAGCCATTTGACTAACGCATTTTAAACTTGATGCTAAGTCTCTTGTGTTCTCGGCGATTTATGTCGATGAAATGCTATTGATTGGCTCATGCATTAAGGTTGTTGATTAGTGAGAAACTACTTAAGTGCTAAATTTGACATGAAATTTTTAGGTGATACTAAGAAAATTATAGGTATGAACATTGATAGGGATAGAAATAATTCTATGATTTATCCGCATCAATCTTCATATATTGACAAAATTCTTCAAAAGTTTTCTATGAGTACTGCAAAAATATGTGAATGTTCCTCTTGCATCTCTGTAGGGTCCCAAGGGGTGTGAGTGTAAGGTTTAGAAGGGGGGTTGAATAAACCTTACCAACTTTTCGATTTAGTCCTTTTTAAAGTTCGTAGTTGATACTACACAATCGTGTCCTTAGTGGATAGCCAATTTAGTTAATCAAGAGAGTTAGTCACTCAACAGACTTGATCGAGTCGTGATAGAATAACTCACCAATTAAGACCAATTAGCTCAACTCGCAGATTTGTTTTCAATGGAAGACTTTACACCCTTAAAATTGATTTAGTAAAGATTTAATACTTGGTTTAGCTACTTAGGGATTATCAAGTGGATAGCAAATTTATCACAGAGTTAAACAAATAAGATGCAGGAATTAAAGTGTTGAAATGTAAATGACACGATAAGATTTTATAGAGGTTCAAGATGGGGTAATTCTTCTACTTCTCTCTTCTCCAACTCCTCGAGGAATCCACTAAGTATTGATCAAGATACGAGTGGTAATGTCCGGATACAAGTCTTGATCACACAACCGACTTGATCCTTTGGGACTCGATCCGAGATGCCTTGGTCACACAAATTGCTTCTCGTGCGACTCGAACTTCACAGGGCACTGCCTTGCTACTACACTCACTTGCTCAAGCTCTTTGGATTTGATCACGAAGCCCTCCAAAACTCGAGACTGGTTCGACCTTGAACCTTTCTACAATTCTCCTTGGAATGTAGACCCCTTTTCTTCAAAGGTTTTCTCTTCAACTGATTGAAGCTATCTTTCCTTCACAGGTGAGTGTTGGATTGATTTTCTTCGTGATGTAGGCTTGAGGATTAATCTTGAATGATTTGAGAAAGATGTTTTCTTGAAATGTTCGTAATTTAGGTAGTCAAAACTTTTTTTTCGTAGTCATTCCTCAGGCTTTTATAGTGATCTTTCAAAAATCTGCTCGTTGAAGAGATAGGCTTATTTTTGAAAGTCACGTGTGGTCGTTGGCTTGTCTTGTTGCGATCCTTGAGTTGCCACTTCCTCGTATGAATTGTTCTTCAACTTTTCGAGTTCGACACGGTGTAGTGCTTCCCATTGGTTCATTCCTTTGCACGCTTCTGGGACTAAGCACTTCGAGAAAGGTATCATGGAGGTATTACTTGTTTAAGTAATTCTCTTGATTTCTGTGCAACGGATCTCTTTCAATTATCTCGACAAGATCGCATTTCCTTGCTTTCCCCAGGTGACTTAGAGTCACTTTCAATCATTTGATGACTCTTCACTTTCAACTTGAGACTTGGCTATCTTGAGTTGACTTGATCGATACTTTACTCACCGCATCTCGCTTGCACCTTCATCGAGTTCCCGTCTTCTCTTCTTTGCCATACTCAAATTGTCTTGCAATGAGTCTTCCTTCTAGTCTCCATTGTCTTTTTGCATGTTTAGGCATAGCCGACTTAACTCACTGACTTGACCCCTATTTGTTACAATGCGGTTTACAACAAAAAAAAAGGGGTGCCAACTTCCTATTCTAAGTTTTACATGGCATTCATCAAAATCTAAACAATAAATTTCCCAACAATTTCCCCCTTTTGATGATGCCAAAACTTAAAACATTCAAAATGTAAATAGCATAGATACATACGGATAGTGTATTTACAGAGAATGTATGCGTAGAATCAATCTTTTTATTGATAATAGCATTCTTGTCCTTTACACAAACCTTTTACAAGGTGTATCGAGCAAACATCTATATCTATGCAAAAATAGAGAATTTACAGATTTATTAAAGAAAACTTTCATAGTATGTATTTACATAGTAAAATACATGAAGGGTGGGATAAAGAACACTTCATCTCCTTTCCGCCTCCTTCTTTCATCTTCTTCTTCTTCCGTCTCTTCCTCGGTCTTCTTATCTTTTTCTCATCTTCACCGCTTCTTCTTCTTTTTTTTCATATGCCTTCCTGATGCTTCATCTCTTTTTAGTCTCTCTTGTCTTTCCTCCTATAGTTGAGTTTGTCTTTTATTTTCTTCTTCAATTCTTTTCACGTACTCAAAGATTGTTTTTATCCACTTGCAGTTGGCTACTTGGTCAAGACCACCTTCCGATGAGATCCCTCATTTCTTGCCTGGATCTATGTACTCAATGTTTTTGGGGCGAGGCCTGTCCGAAACCTCTTCCTCCACCACCATCTTTTTTCCTCTACCTGCCTCTGGCGTGTATTGTACTTTGGGGTCTTCCCCAAATTGAGTGACTAGCGGAGTGACCAAAGTGAGCGATCAGGTAGTTTGTCAGTTTCTTTGCCTTCTTCACATAACGTGAGACCTTTTTCCCAAAGATAAGTACCAAGCTTGAGCATGGACATGTTTGCAAAATATCCTTCGGGATGCGAGCGTTTTAAATTCATCAACTGATCTTGGCTCAGTTCCCGATCCGAGATGGCATAAGTGTCTCTGTCTCCGAATGCCTCCATGTTGTTTCAAGATATTCATAACTCGGGCATTCATCCTTCCTTCCACTTCTCCATCCCTCGCTTCAATCGTCTTTCTCTTTTCACCATAGACACAAAGAGTGTTGAAGTGGCAGAGTCACTGGAGTTTCTTCTGATAATATCACTGTAAAGACCTTGTTGGGGTTTGTGCAATCATTAGAGCGACATCTCCCGATCCTTCCCCTCAACAGACTTTCCTTTCTTTGCTCTTGAGACCTCCTCATCTGTCTTTCCTTTACAAATGTTTCCTCCTTCTCAACGCCGGATCTCTTCACTCTTTAAGGTATTCCTCTTCCCCTTTTTGGCATCATCAAAGGAGAGAGGAACGCCTGAAACATACTAGCAAGCGTAAAGTAGAGTCTGCGATAGTCGAAGATTCTCGCTTTGAGTCTGCTGCGGAGTATGCGACGAAACTCGAACGAGTATCGTTGGATTCAACTTTAAGCAACTTCATCTCGGCCGTTTAGAAGGCTGAATTTTCGATCCATGTTTTCTTCCATACGCAGGAGCTCATTCTTATTTTGCTCACGCAGCAGCCTTGATCTCAAAGAATGTGAGATTCATGCAAGTGCTCAATATGTTCTCTCAACTTTGTCTTTGCATCAAGATTCTCACCACCATACCAACGAACTTGTTGAACAATGTTCGAAATATCTAGCTTGTTCCACGCGATCGCTTCTTCTTTGTTGCCACCACTCCCATTCTCGACTATTATGCCTCTCAAGTCGCCAGTAGGTTGGCACCTCTGTTATCCAATCTCATGTCCATCGAGGCCTGGTGCCTCTCCATCCGCTCAATTTCAAAATAATGCTTTGAACACCTCCCGAACTTCATTGTTTTTCTCGTGGCGGTGATGGCCAAAGGCAAAAATCATAGTCACCGAACAATGGTATCGATGGAATGACATGATCAGTCTGTAGAGAAGCGCGCGAGATCTCTTTTTCGACTCTTTCCGGGAGGTCGGGTACCTCCAGAGAGAATGGAAATGATTCTACAAAGGAATCATCACGCAACCGGGATTTGCTCAATGATGAGTGGTGCGTGAGAAGTTCCTTGTGGAGTCGAACCTCTTCTGACTTGGGAGCTCTTGCGAGGACTCTGTTTCACCAAGGTTAGTTGTGAAGTTGACACAACTTGCCGAGCCTCAGTGTCTCAACAAACGCTTGGCCTCTCACGGGTTTCTCCAATTGAGTTGATCGTCCTCGGCCTTATCGAGCGTCATCGGACGATGATGAGATTTCCATAGGTGGCTCATCATCGATTGAAAGTTTGACGAGTAGTCTTGAGGTCAAACTTGCTCGTGGTTTGAACATCCTCACCGAGTCTTTTGGATCGATCGCAGGGGATGACTCACCTTCATCGTCTTCTTCCGATCCCGGAAAGGTTACATCGATTGTCCTGGGAATCGTGGAAACGTGCTTATCTCCTTTTCGGATGGATCAATGATAGCAGGAGGGATGTTCTCAGACTTCACTTTTTTTTACCCCTGGAAGTCTCAACCTCCCGTTAGTCTTCATTACCTCCCGCAGTCTCAACTATAGTGAGGCCTTGGACATCCCTTTCGACAGTGTCACTGCCTTAGGGTCTTCATCATGGCATCCATTAGAGTCTCAACCCCATGGATTTCACTTTCATCGCGCAGTGTTAACTCCCGGGTTGTTCCTTCTTGTGCCTCGACCGCATCGCCAGCGTCATTAGCCTTCAGAGCGCTTGGCACCTCAACCGAGACAAGCCTTCAATCGTCTGAGCTTCGTTGATGACAACTTGATGTGTACTTTGTGTTTGTTCTTTCTCCACTTCGCCTCCTAGATTCGTTGTGGAGTCATCTCAAAGATCCTCGACCTTGCTTTGCGGTGGAGGGAGGTTCCCCTCAATCGGCGTACTAGCCGAGTGACTTGGAATGGGGTCACTTGTCTCCAAACTCCCGGCTATTTCTACCGAGTGTTCAGCCGTTGGGGCGGTGGTAAGACACCTTCATTAGGGGTTGGTTCGACCGGGTCCCCACTAACCCGCCATCGCCAATTTCCTTAGTTCTTTCTTCCGAGTGAGTCGGGAAGTGGTGGCGCAACAACGGTGGCAATATGTTGCACCACTCCCATTGGGTCTATCTCCACCGTGTTTTGGAGGACTCTCCGGTCCTCCATCATTCTTTGTTCATGAAGGACTCGGATTCGTGCATTGCTTGCTGCATTTGCAACTCTTCTGGTGGCGACAAGAACAGGTCCGTGATCCTCATCGCTTTCTTATAGACGCCAAGGAGAGGATGTGCATGTTTTGTGGTGCTGTGAAAGGGCGGAGATCTTTGGCCTTCGCACGTGCTTCACCTTTCCTCCATGCTGTCTCTCCTTCTCCTTGTCCTTGAAGATCCGCAAGATATCCGTGCGCTTTTCTTCATCCAAAGGGGCTGGACCACGTGGTCACTCCAAGGAAATTCATCGATTCCTCTTCTTCTTCGATAAACTCAGGCCGTTGGAATTGTTCCCTGGATCGACTTAACTTCCACTTCCTCCACTCTGCAGACGCGATTTTGGATGTCCGGATAAGGTGGGGATAGGATCATCACATCATCATCTCTATCGCTTTCTTCTTGTTGTCCCTCATTCTCGGGGATAGAAGGTAGCAAGCTCCGTGCTCCATTCTCGTCACTGCGTCATTGCAGGAGGGAATACGATCTTGTCAATAGGCGAGTTAGATTTCTCGGCTCTTCTTGTGTCACACACTGCTCGAACTACATTGGGTCTCAGTTTGCCTCGTGATCGCCTTCACAGACTTGGCTATTTCATCAATGATTTCTGAGACTCTACTTCTCCAAAGAGCTCCGTATATGTTTCAATTGAGTGGTGACTCGACCAGTTTCTCAAGCTCTAACGCTTGAAGATTCTTCTTCTTCTCTCTAGTTTGTACCAGGGATTTCTCTGTTCGGAGAGAGTTTTTCTAAGTCTTGGGCAAGGGGCGCCGGTGTTGTTTTCTTCCGAGGAGCTGTCTTGGCTTATCGCTTCTCCTCTTTTTGACTACCGAGAAGGTATTTGAGATTCCTTCTCACCGGCTAGGCGAGACACGGCTGCGGGGGGCGGTGACTCAATCAAGCGGGAGCGATTTGGTTTTCTTTGTCAGCGGGTCGTTAGCTTCTCTTAGCAAATGCAGGGCGATTTTCTTCTTTGGTGGAGAGGAAACAATTTGTATCTTCTCAGGGGTCATTCCCCCTCACTTGTATCGCCTCTCTTGGCGTAGGCTCTCTTCGTGCGCCGAGAGGGTTTGATCTCGAACATTCTCTTGTTTGCATGGAACGCCTTTCCATGTTGAAGAGGGACTCCTTTCACCTCCATCACCTGCCAATCACCGTGGCCATATCCCAAAGATCCTCCGAACGAACCATCCTCCCGTAGACAAACTTCGGCCACTTTCTTTCCTTTCTTCAATGATCGCGGCCATTACGATCAATTTTGCTTTGATAGTTGGTCAAAGTCGCCAAATTTGATGTCTATGCATTTGGCAACTATGTCCAACAGGTTTGTGGTAGTCCTACTTGAAAGAACCTCTTGTTGGTCAGTAGACTTCTCGGTCTTGGCTACTTTCTTCCAAGCGCGGCCAAGTCTACATCACCTTCATTGATTTCTCGTGCTCCTTCCACCGTAATGAGCGGTGTTCTCGCCAAATCTTTGGCGAGAGATGATGAACTCCTTCCCGTGAACAGAGGATTTGATCCCCTCATCGTGAATTTCAGGCGTTCACATAGAATCGAGCGACCTCTTCCACATAGGTCATCGGGAGCTCCATCGTCGAAATGGTTTTAGCCCGGACTTTTCGAGCTTTTGGAATCTTCTTTATGAGGCGTCATCGGACCCTGTTGACCATACCGAAATCCACAGAGACCAGTGTGGATTTGCTTCCCTAGCTTGACGAAATTATAAGTTGATGCCATTTTTCAAAGATTTTCACAAAAAGAAACTTAGAAGTTGATTTGAAGATTGATAGAGTTTTGAGAGAGTTTAACCTTTGCTTCGAGAGAGAAATGAACAGTTTTGGTAATATGTGAGAGAAGCGACGAAAATGGTTTAAGTATGGTTTCGAAAGGGCGTGCGGGTGGTTTTTTGAAATGTGATCGAAATCAACGGCTTAGATTTCACACGCCGATTAGCATTTAATGTCTCGAATTTAATGCGGTAGCATTTATATCCAATCATAAGCTTGGTGTGAAGCTTTTGCCTATACACATCATCATTATCTTTGACGTCATTCTTAAAAACATTCCCGCTTAGTAAAAACGATTTGCGTTTTTGTCACTTTGCTCATAAATGCTCAGCTTATCCCTTAGCCGATTTAACTCTTCTTCTTCTCACAGTTCTCATAGTGACTCAAATGTCAGCCTAATTCGGTATAAATTGTCTTTCCGATACGATGATTCATTTAGTGACTTTGAGAATTCAACCCTTTTTCCCTTTTTGTGTTCCATTGCCTTTCTTTGAGTTTTAAGTGTCACTCAGTTTAATTAACCCTAACTCATGCTTGAGTTCTTGAAATCTTGACTCACATAATGGTTTTGTGAATATGTCATTAACTCGTTTATCGGTTGAAATATATTCAAGTGATGTCATTCTTTTCAACATGATCTCTTATGAAGTGATATATGACATCGATATGCTTTGTTCTTGAGTGCAACACAGATTTTGAGTGATTGCAATTGCACTTGTGTTATCACACATGATTGGAATTTTCTTTTCTTCAATTTCATAGTCTCTCGATTCTTTGTCTCATCCATAGGATTTGGGCTTGTTTTTGCCCGACTATGTATTCTATAACCGTAGAGGTGGCTATTGAATTTTGCTTTTTACTAAACCAGAAATTAGTATGTTTCCAAGCATTTGACATGTGCCTCGAGGTGCTCTTCCTATCAACTCTGCATCCTAAGCATAGTCAGAGTCCGAATAGCCAATTAGCTTGAATCCACCTTCCTTTGGATACCATAAGCCAACTTCTTCCTTTCAAATATCTCAAGATCCTCTTAGTGCATCATATGGCTTTCTTTTGGAGCGATTGAAATCTTGCGCATACACCTACATCAAAGGTGATGTCCGCCACGCTTGCTTTGTGAGATAAAGCAATGATCCAATAAGTGCTCAGATCTTGTCTTGTTTGATCTACAGGCTTACCATCCGCATTCATTGGTATTTTCACGGAAGACTTCTCTTCCATACCAAATTTCTTCATTAAATCTCTCTGTGTATTTTATTTGACTTATGAAGGTTCCATCCTTCACCGCTTCACTTGAGTCCAGGAAGAATGTCGACTCTCCCATCATGCTCATTTAATTTGCTTTGCATGAGGTTTGAAAATTTATCACACATGACTCTTTGTTTGTGGATCCAAAAATGATGTCATCCACATATATTTGAACAAGCGATGCTCTTCTTGTCTTGAATTACGAATGTGTTCTATCTACTTTTCCTTTTGTGAATCCATTCTCGATTAGGAATTGTGACAAGGTATCATACCATGCTCACGGGTGCTGTTTCAATCCATACTGAGCTTTCTTGAGTTTGTATACCTTATCTCCAAGAGTCTTCTCGCTCAAATCCTGGAGGTTGTTCAACATACACTTCTTCTTCCAATAAACCATTTAGGAATGCACTTTTTACATCCATCGATATACAATAAAATTCTTGTGAGTGCATAGGCAAGAAACATCCTAATAGCTTCCAATCTTGCTACAAGGGCAAATGTTTCATCAAAATCTATCCCTTCTTCTTGGCAATATCCTTTGGCTACTAATCTTGCTTTGTTTTCTTACCACTGAACCTTCCTCGTTCATCTTGTTCTGAACACCCATTTAGTGCCAATAACATTTTGATGGGTGGGTCTTTGAATTAACTCTCATACTTTATTTCTTTCAAACGATTGACTCTTCTTGCATAGCTTGAATCCAATGTGTGTCATCCAATGCTTGTGACACATCTTTTAGGCTCTATTTGAGAGATAAAGCATGTAAACATGTCTTCTTGTTGAGTTCGATCTTGTTTTGACACCTTCTCTTTTCTCCAAATGACACGTTAAGTGGATGGTCTCTCGGCCATCTTACATCGGTTGGAGTAAGTTAGTGG
The DNA here is from genome assembly GCA_016081115.2 of Rehmannia glutinosa. Classification (NCBI taxonomy): domain Eukaryota; kingdom Viridiplantae; phylum Streptophyta; class Magnoliopsida; order Lamiales; family Orobanchaceae; genus Rehmannia; species Rehmannia glutinosa. Next base: position 531,130 of record JABTTQ020000023.1, on the reverse strand, counting down.
ATTGATCGTCTAGCAATACTGTGTTGCTTTGATCGGCTCTCTCGCAATCACTTAGCCGCAAATTTTCCACGAGCTGTTTGTGAAACTCGATTATCTCATCTTCATCCGAGTTTATAATTCCGGCTTGACTTGACATATAGGGACTTTTCTCGCATGGTTGGTTGATTCAACTTATCGTTGATTCTTCAATGTCTTCTCCATTTATATTTGGCTCATCGAACACCACGTGAATGGATTCCTCTCGTAACCATAGTCCTCTTGTTGAGTACTCTGAGGGCTTTGCTTTGTTGAGTATCCCAAGAAGATACCTTCATCGACTTTAGCATCGAAAGCCTTTAGATTGTTTTTGCCATTGTTATGGATGAAGCATTTACATCCAAATATTCTAAAATATGCAATATTTGGTTTTCTCCCCATCCAAATCTCATAAGGAGTCTTTGTCACCGTCTGTTTATCATACATCTATTTTGAGTGTAGCAAGTTGTGTTGATTGCTTGACCAAAATCTTTTTGGTAACCTGTCACTAACATGGTCCTTGCTGCTTCTTTTGAGAGTTCTATTCCTTCTTTCTCGCAACTCCATTACTCACGTGGAGTCCTTGCTTGCAGATAATTCATGACCAATGCCATTTTCAATACAATCGAGTTATTATACCATTGACAAACTCGGTTCCTCTGTCGATCTTATTTTAATAATGGTTTGGCTCTTCTCATTTTGAATCCTCTTCATCAAATTTGTGGTATTTTTTGTAGAGTTTCTTTTCTTCTTACATATGAATATTGTCCATGTATATCTTGAGTAGTCATCTACTACCACCAAGTGTATTTCTTCCCACTTATGCTAGCTTGGTTCAACTAGACCAAATAGATCCATATGTAGCGGATGCAATATCCTTGTTGAAGATAGACATGTCTTTTCTTTGAATGATGATTTGATTTGTTTTCCCTTCGACATGCGTCACATATACTCTCCTTTTTGTATAATCGAGTCCGAAGTCCTTTCACAAGATTGCTTCCGCAAGCTTGTTAATTGTTTTGAAATTCGGGTGACTTAGCTTCTTGTGCAACCTAACTTGATTCAATTTGTGCTCTTTGCTAACAGACAGTGCTTGGTGTTCTTTGTTGACCAATCCACAATATACATGTTCTTTTGTCTCGCATCCTTGCAACACAACTTCACTTGATTACGTATCCTTGATTTGGCATATACCCATGTTAAATCCAACATTATAGCCCTTGTCACGAGTTGGGCGATACTTAGCGATTGAAATTGAGTCCTTCAACATATGCAACATCTGTGATTTCTAATCCATTTTTCTTGATGGATCCAATGCCTCTTATTTCTCCTAGAGCTTCATTTCCTCCAAATATGACTTTTGCTCCTCTTTAACTTCCTTGAATTTTGACAGATTTTTCTTGTTTCTGTCATATGTCCGGAACAACCACTATCCATGTACCAGGTTCCTTGGCACTCACTTCCTTGAACACGCAAACAAGGAAATTAAGTTTTAGGTACCCATTCTTGTGCGGGTCCTGAGGGTTAGTATTGTAAGATGATCCAACCAACCTATAGCCAATTGATTTGGCTCTAAGGGTTGTCATCTATCGATGCCATAATCATAATTAATTTTGGCAAATTGCTTGGGGATTCTAGGTTCATACAACCTGTCTCTTTTTCTGTATGCTGTATATGTGTTTTTTAGCAATTGCCTCCTTTGGGTAGTTATGATGTCTTTGAGTGTGGTGCCAGGTGCATATGTGTCTTGATGAAAGCTCTTATACCTTTGGAATGACCTTTGATGAGTTCTAGGTCTTTGCCATTTGGGCTTATATTCCATAGGTCTTTGTTGATAGTTTACATTATTCCAATCAGCTTGGCATGGATATTTTCTACCATTCCCATCATATGTGTTTCTTTTATAGATCTTCCTCGGATTTTTGGTAGCTCTGTTTCTTTCTTTCTGAGTATTTCTGTTTGGAGTTTGGCTTTGAGAAACTCTGAATTTCTTCTCGGTTGTCCTCTCATCACACTCAACTGTTGTTTTTCCTTTTCCTTTATAACCAATGCCGTTTGCTTGTAATTGTGCTTTGGAATAAATGTGTGTGCACCATTTGGAGTTTTGGATTTTGAGATACTTCATTGCTTGAAGATCCTTTTTCCAAAATCACTTTTGGAGCTTGACATAGCACAGAGGAATTGAATCTTAAGCACATGTCTTGTCTCCACATTCTCTTTGGCTCATGATAAGATCATCCAATGACTTAGATGCCTTAGTGAATGAGGCGATCACATTTTGAGGTCATTCTCCCTCTTTTCTATGGCACCTATTTCTCGCTATTAGCTTGGCATTTTTCGACCTTTAAACTTTTATTCTCATCGGCTATTTGACTTAGAGTACTCGGCTCTTGGTTTGTGAGTTTTAACTCTTGAGTAGTCGCTTTTTCCTCATTTAGTAGTGTGTGTGAGGATTTAATGTGTTCAAAATCTTTCATCATTTTGCCTAATGAATCATAAAGATCAGTGGGTGATGATGTGTGTGTGTCACAGATCACTATCACTAGAATGCGAGTGTGATGAGTCGAGTGTACCTCATCTTCTTGGTCGTTGTTCTTGTTCCTTGCCATCGAGACAGATCAAAGCTTCTTTTCTTCGTAGTCACTTGAGTAGTCGAACTTCACTACTCTCTCGAGTCGGTATGTCTCTTGACTTGGCTTTGTCTCGCTTTTGCATGACATTGTCTTTTTCTTTTCTTGTCTTCTTTCTCTCTGAAGACTTTTCTTTCTTCTTCATTCCCTGTATTTGTTGACTACAGGATACGGGCAATCAATGGCATAGTGACCGGTTGCCTACGGTTCAAAGATAGATATTCAACCTTTTGATCACTCTTTCCATTTTTGGATTGTCGACCCTCCGATATTCACTTTTTGATGATCTGTTTTCTTGGTTGGCCCATCTTCCCTCGACTTGGAGGAGCCGAGTGTCTTCGGAGGATTCGCCCTTGCTCTCTTGTAGTTCTTATTGAAGAACTTGTTGAACCTTTTAACCATCAGGGCTATTTCTTGGGTCAATGACTTCTTTGATCTCGACTTTCTTGCCATCCTTAACAATTAGAGCAATTTGTTTTGGGTACAACTGTCTCTTCCTGGTCTTTTCTTCTCATCAAATTCGTAGGCTTTGAGATCCGAGAATAGCTCATGGTTGGATGTCTTTGATAGGTCCATGGAATGTCTTAGTGCCATGACCTTCATTTCCCATTCAATCGGAGACTTTTTTTAGATCTTCATACACATTTCATTCTCGTGTATATTCTTTTCCAAGAGATAGCTCGTTGGTAATTTCGTGAACCAAGCATCCAGTTGATCCAGGTTCTCTCCTGCGATCATTTTGAAATTCTCAAATTTACTCAGTACAACCACCGATAATTTATTTTCCTTGATTTGCTCACGAGCCTTCACAAATCAATGTTAGCTTGTCCCGATTTATTTAGCCGTTTTGCATGATTTGACTTTATTGAACATGGCTTTATCCAGGTTTTGTAAAGAATATCCTTGGCCACATTGTCCAGGTTGTATCTTTTTCTCATCATTTGTCCATTCGACTCTTGGTTTTCAACCATAGATGGTCTAGGAGCGACATCCTCTTATCCTTCCCAGACTCTTCTTACAACCGTGTTCACTTTTAAAATTTGTAGTGGCCCATCCTCTATCACTATCCACATCTCATCATGTAATCTTTGATTGATGAGCATGCATACGAATTTTCCAATCATCAAATTCTTCAATTGTGAACATAGGGATACGTGTCAAATTTGCTTCCATGATAATAACTTTTGATAATAAAAAGAGTTTTGAAAACTTAAGTACTAAAACAGGACTTTGAAAAATTTGGAGATCTAGTTCGATAACCGATGCGGAAGGCTCAATGAACCAACCGCTCACGATACCACTTGTAGGTCCCAAGGGTGTGAGTGTAAGGTTTAGAAGGGGTTGAATAAACCTTACCAACTTTTCGATTTAGTCCTTTTTAAAGTTCGGACTTGATACTACACAATTTGTGTCCTTGGTGGATAGTCAATTTAGTTAATCAAGAGAGTTAGTCACTCAACAGCCGGACTCATTGAGCTGTTGATAGAATAACTCAGCTTATTAAACTGAATTAGCTCAATCCGTAGTTTGTTTTCGTGGAAGACTTTACACCCTTAAAATTGATTTAGTAAAGATTTAATACTTGGTTTTAGTACTTAGGGATTATCAAGTGGATAGCAAATTTATCAAGAGTTAAACAAATAAGATGCACGAGGAATTAAAGTCTTTGAAATGTAAATGACACGATGAGATTTTATAGAGGTTCGAAGATGGGGTAATTCTTCTACTCCTCTCTTCTCCAACTCCTGGAGGAATCCACTAAGTATTGATCGATATCAGAGTGGTAACAGTCCAGATACAAGTCTTGATCACACACGGTGACTTGATCCTTCCTGCTGGGACTCGATCTGGAGATGCCTTGGTCACGCAGTGGCTTCTCGTCGACTCGAGCTTCTTCACAGGCAGGTGCCTTGCTACTACAACTCACTTGCTCAAGCTCTTTGGATTTGATCACGAAGCCCTCCAAAAACTCGAGACCGTTTCGACCTTGAACCTTTCTACAATTCTCCTTGGAATGTAGACCCCTTTTCTTCAAAGGTTTCCTCTTCAACCGATTGAAGCTATCTTTCCTTCACAGGTGAGTGTTGGATTGATTTTCTTCGTGATGTAGGCTTGAGGATTAATCTTGAATGATTTGAGAAAGATGTTTTCTTGAAATGTTCGTGATTAAGGTAGTCAAGACTTTTTTTTTTCGTCGTCATTCCTCGGCCTTTTATAGTGATCTTTCAAAAATCTGCCCGTTGAAGAGATAGGCTTATTTTTTGAAAGTCACGTGTGGTCGTTGGCTTGTCTTGTTGCGATCCTTGGAGTTGCCACTTCCTCGTATGAATTGTTCTTGACTTTTCGAGTTCGACACGGTGTAGTGCTTTCCATTGTTCATTCCCTTTGCACGCTTCTGGGACTAAGCACTTCGAGAAAGGTATCATGGAGGTATTACTTGTTTAAGTAATTCTCTTGATTTTTGTGCAACGGATCTCTTTCGTTATCTCGACAAGATCGCATTTTCTTGCTTTCCCGGTGACTTAGAGTCGGCTTTCAATCATTGATGACTCTTACATCACTTCAACTAGAGACTTGGCTATCTTGAGTTGACTTGGATACTTTACTCGATTGCATCTCGGTTGCACCTTGATCGAGTTCCGTCTTATCTTCTTTGCCATACTCGGTGTCTTGCGGAGTCTTCCTTCTAGTCTCCGATTGTCTTCTTGCATGTTTAGGCATAGGCCGACTTAACTCACTTGACCCGGCCTATTTGTTACAATGCGTTTACAACAAAAAATGGGGTGCCAACTTCCTATTCTAAGTTTTACATGGCATTCATCAAAATCTAAACAATAAATTTCCCAACAATCTCATTTTGTGTTAAGTAAAGATCAGTCCCCTAAGACTGAAACTGAAATTATGTCCATGAAAAACATTCCTTATGCTAATGGCATTGGTTCTGTGATGTATTTGATGGTAAATACTAGGCCTGATATTGCAAATGTTGTTTCTTGCCTTAGTAGATTTATGTCTAATCGTGATATGGTGCATTAGAATGCTTTAAAATGGTTGTTGACATATTTGAGTCATTCTACATATTATTGCTTGAAATTTTCTAAGTGTGAAAATGGTATGATTTTGAACGGATATGTTGATTCAAATTATGCCAATGATAAAGACAATCGAAAATCAACAACATAATATGTTTTCACTTTATGTGGTTCATGTATTAGTTGAAATCTTAATTACAACATACTATGGCGCTGTATATATAACAGAATCAAAATATGTTGTTGTAATTGAAGCTTTAAAAGAAGTCTTGTGGCTAAAAGGACTTGTTTAAAAATTGGTTTTCTAAAACATAAATTTGTTGTACTTTCGATTCACAATCTAGTATTGACTTTCTAAAAACCTAGTTTTCTTGACGAACCAAATATATTGATGTATGTTTTCACTTTATAAGAGATATTATTTAAAAAGGTTTGGTTAGTCTTGAAAAAGTGGTTTCTTAATACAATCATCTTTGATATGTGCATGTCCTATCAAAGTTCAAAACTTGTTTAAAAATCTTAGATTTTGACACTAGTGATTAGTTACCCCATTCTTACCCGTATTGGGTTTGACAGTTTACTATGTGTTTTATGTTAAATCCAAAATTGTTAAACTAATATTTCATATATATGCTTAATTGGTTTAATGGGGGAACTTAACTTGTTGTGTGCTTGTTGAGTATCTTTTCTTGTAACAACAAGCATAAGTGTTGTTGTAACAAAAGCCCTGCATTGCTAAGTGCAAAGTAGGCAAAGGCAATGATGATGGTTGTAACCCAATTTTATCTAATTAAATCACACAATGAGCCATATAGAGATTCTTGGAATTGTTGGCCCATTTGTGTGGCCTTGATCCAATAATGTAAGGCCCAAAATTGCAGCCCAATGCTTAAGCAACCAGCCCAATACCCTTTGTAAACCGGGTCATGATCGAATCGGGCGGGATCGGATTACAAGTCTGCGGATCCTTAATCTCTAATCTCGTCCGTTGATACTACATTTGATCTAAGCCGTTGGATTGCGCCTATAAAAGGGCTTAATCCGAAACCCTAATTCATTTTACATGTGATCTTTCTTTCTCATCTCTCCGGTTCTCTCGAGTGTTACTGTTGGCTCTGTGCTTTTCTCTCTCTCTCTAAAATCCGAGTCTCTTTTTGGATTGTTTTGTGTGGATTTGGGTGTGAGAGGTGACGGACTTTGTGACATACCATCTTGTCCACCATCTTTGTGTATAAGATCCTTCATCTTGATGATTTCGGGTTTCGGTGGTTTGATTCTAGATCTAGGGTTTCCAAGGTGTTTTTTGGGTTGGGGTTGTGACGTTCGATCTTGTGGCAAGGTTTTAGTAGCATTCCCTTTGGTTTTTCGGTTGTGATTCGTGGTGACTAATTTCTAGGGTTTTCTAGTCCCTGAACCAAATAATCTCAATATTTGGTTTAAAAGTCTGTTGCCCCATATATTCGAGTTATTCTTTAATTTCTTGCAAGTTTCTTTTGATTTGAGTTTAAAATTATGTACTTAATATGACTTATTGAGTCTATACTCATTTATTTTACTTTGTGTATTATCCTTCTTTGAGGCGGATATATACCCAACATAATGTATTCGAAAATATTTATAGTAGTAAAGAAATGCATTCGGGAAATGATAGTATTAGTCGGATAATGTATTTGCAAATGTAATAAATGTTTGGTTGGTTATTGGTAATTTGAAAAGGCAATACAATGTTGTATTTTCTTGCCAAACCACTTTTCATCCCAAAATAAGAGCAAATATTACTCCTCCATTGCAATCCACATCTTTTCTTACCCAAAATATTTCAAAACGTTTTAATCATTAATATCGACTACATTTCTACACTAACACCAAACTATGGTTATAAACGAATCGAGGAGAATCAAACATAATATTTATTTAGACTTTTTTGAATTTTTATCAAATTTCAAGAGTTGTGTTTGAATTGTGTTTGATTTTTAAATGGAAATGAGATGAACGAACTCAAATCAAACATATTTTACTATTTTCACTAATCGACACGAGTTTGAGCCGAGTTTCACATCCCACCAAACAAAGAAATGTAGTCGGACTTGGTAGTCTCATTATGTTAACGAATCGAATCAAACAAACTGTTAATGATCAATCTCAAGTCGAGTATCAAATAACTTGGTTTTACATCAAATGTACCAAACATTTATCAATACGTTTGCACGACAACAGATTTAAAAACATTTCAAAACAAACCCAACATTGACAGTTCTTACAAAATGAACATGTACAACCTGCTGCTTAACTTATACTCAGCATCCTGGCAAAATAGCAAAGAAACCAGTTGTACGTAAAATGAAAAACCAATAACCCCTAGAAATCATATTCATTTGAGCAATTTTTGCCTCATAAATGTTAGATATAGAAATCCATCTATACACCACCAATGTCCTGGACGCCGGTCCTACGATAACCCCACGAAAATACTACCGACATTTTCAGGAACCAAACAATCGAGAATAAGAGTTCCGAAAAAGACTCTGAAGCAAGAAAAGATACAACACAGAATGTTGACTTGCCCAATGAGCACAAGGAGATGGAGATAAATCTTCATATTTCTAAGATTCAATTTATTCGGAAAGAATCAGATATAGTTGCATTGGTGGTGACGAATAGTTGATTGTAGGGTTGCAAGTTTTTCAATAGCATCCGTGATTTGGACCTGTCGACAAAACAGATTTTCCGGAATTTTAAGAAATTTAACTAATTAAAGCAATATCCAAATGCAAAAAAGAAATAAAACGCATGCGAATGATTACCGTTTCATTTAATTATAGTCATCCGGTAATTCCACATGTTCGTGTTGAGCAGCCTGCCACCTCTTTTTCTTTTTAGTCGAAACGTGGGGCAATCTGGAAATTAATGTAATAATACGGAGATATACAGTTTTACTATGTTGTCCGAGTGAAATAAATTTGGAAAGATATAAAGTTCTTCAAAGAAATAACAATGTCAGATTAGTATGATTGCAAATATTCCAGTGTACATCAAGTCTCAATGGTAATCTCGAAGAAAATATACGTTGGTAAGAGATAGTCGATGTCTAAATCTTTGGCATATTTTATACTCTGCTTCTTTTGCTCTAAATGCCCATTTTTTCCACTAAAATCTTTATACCAGGGACCGATCTAATTTTTTTTTACGAGGGGCACAAGATAAATAAATAAAATTAGAATTACATTAAAAAGAATTAATAGGGCGCATTTTGCATTGAAATTTGGGTCTGTATTGAAATTCTCAATTATAAGTAGTAAAATATGACTATTATTGAAAAACCAAGAAGAGAATTTTGGATTTGCAATTTATAAATAATAAATAGTAAAAAAAAAAAGCTATGGGGACACGTGCCCGCATAGTGGGATATGTGCGTAGTAACTTGTTTTTGGGACAAAGCGATCCATAAATCCAATTTGAGTTTGAGCGAACTATAATATGCAAGAAGAAATTTGATCTGGGAAGTTAACGTTACCTCCTTCGGGATATATTGAGTTGTAATGAACCTCCGCCCAAAAACTCAAGAAAATAACTGCAGAAGAAATGACATAATTTTGTTCAACATAATAGGCGATGGAATTGTGCGAACAGATAATATAATTTCCCTCAAATCACGAAGCAAACTAATATGAGAAGTTTGGGCATGGAAATTCGGAAAAGATGGAAGATTTATAGATGATAATTGTAAGATAGTTGTTGGGAGAAAATGAAAGAAATAAAGCAACGGCATAGTGCAGATTTGCAAAACGAAAATTGGGCAAAACAAAAACAACCTATTATACATGTTAAATGTAAAAACACGATAAGCGGTTTACCTCGTTCAGACTTCTGAGCGTTTGGCAGAATCTCAATGTAACAGGTGTCCTTGAACGAGCGTTATGACAAATATTTTCATACCATACTGCAGGAAGTCAACAACAAGCATCAGTCTGCATGAATCACGGTGATAATCGAAAAACTACATAAAAATCAAGCGATTGAGATCTTCATTTATGTAAAATCAGATTCGTTTTGGTACCCAAACAGCAAACACAAAAATGTACGTATCTTTTTAACGGTAATGAAAGAAAACTTCTGTGTGATAAATATTATGTCACCGTTAGACTCTGAGATAACGCAAACTAAATAGTACTTGAATGCTGTTCATTTAAAATGTTCAAAATTTTATCATTTTTGAAATAATCAAAAGGAAAGCGTTCTGTTACAATGGGCTTGATCAACATGTGGAGACATCATGTCTATCACGTGTAAGGGCATGCAACGTGAAGTGTCAGGGGCAAAAAGGAAAAGGACAACAAATCAATGGAATTTTAACCGAAATAAGGAAGAAGATGAACTAGAAACATACGGAATCTGCAGCAGCTTGAAGAGTAACATGATCTCCCCACTCTCCACTCCTATATACATCCGCATAAAATCAGTAGTCAGTCAAAAGGCACATAAATGAGTCAACAAATAATTTAGTGCAGAGACATACTTGGACATCTTCGAGAGATAATGCTCATAAGCCATTGGTACATATCCCTCGTATATCTCTGGGCAAGACCTAAGCTATAACTCCAAATTGTTGGCAGATGAAACATCAGCTCGAGCAAATTAAAGCTACAATTTTTAAGAATAGGAAGATGCAACATAAAAAACTGACCTGCTTTACAATTTGCTGTCGGACGAATTTGTGATGCTCGGGAGTACGATAAAACTGGTCTGAAAGAGCACGAAACTGAAAAAACCTAAACCCAAGTTAGTCATGTCTGGTACCCTAATGAAAATATATGAAAGCTAATACCGACCAAAACAGAATGCCTGGTTCAAACTGTGAAAATGTGAAAGAGAGCTTGTTTGAGAATGCTCAAACCGAGTAAATACAACAAAACTGACCTGACAGTTACCATCACCTTGAACCTTGAATTCTACCAGCTCGTACACCTGTAATCTACAGAAGATGACATTAACCGAGTTGATATTTGCAATAGAAATGCATAAAGATTATGTCATATCTATGATTAGCGTCGCACTTAAGTTGAATTTGCAAAGAAATCCTGTCCCAAGGCTGCTATTAAGAATTGTCATCACTTAACCAAGACCTATATCTGTAATCTTTCACCAAAACTAAGAGAAATATCTAAAAAATTATTGGTATGTTAATAGTATATTGATAAATTATGTGCCATCTGATATTGTGCTTACTATCCCTTTCTTTCTCAAAAAAGCTGCGAAATCAAGATTAGCATTTGAACTGACATCGTCTATCCAAAATTAACGGTCACTATTTTGCCAAGTTTAGTGGAAAATGCTTGAAAAAGAAATCGAAATATCTGAAGTATGTATCCAAATTGGGCATGAATGATGAATCTGTTAACGAATCGCAAAAATAGAGTACTTATTTCTACATTAGAACTTCATTTCTGGGACAAGTCATTAATACCTGTCCAGAAGCCTTTGATGATCTAAAGTAGCTTCATCTACGGAGGGTATTTCACCATTAATTTTTGGAATATGCTGCAAGTATGAGGCACACGTTTAAGAAATGTTACTTACAAACTAAGCAACACGCATTAATTGCAAGTAAATCATGGCAATTCGATGCATATCTCATTTTAAATATCATGTCTAGAATGCATAACTTGTAAATACGTAATCTTTGAGAAGAAAGTTTTATATACTTTCCTTTTATTGCTGAAAAGGACTCAATAGTTTCAAATCTAATAAACAAACAACGTCGGAGCCAAAACGGGACTTAAACATAAGAAAGAAAGAATTTAATGAGACACTATTTTACCTAATTGCAAATGACGAAAACTATATAACCACATCCAACTATTAAAAAGTTCAAGACTATACTAAAAACTGGTCAGTTGTAAGGCACAAGAAGTAAAAATCATACATTGAAAATGACTCCCTGATAATGTCACACATTTATGCATATGATGCATGCCGCTATAAAACAATTAGCCAAGTCACATGTCTTACGTGGCCAAACTTCGAAAGCACAACAAGCATCCAAAAAAATTAAATAAAATAAAAAAAATTCTCTTTTCGGAGTAGAACTGGGATATCATTTTATTCCCATTCTGCTTCTGCTACATGAACTGAGTACTTGACAAAACAACACTTACGGGAATAGGAACCATCTGGTTCAATCTTTTGCCCACTTCGCCGTCAAAAGCAATCTCATCCGTTAATTCTAATGAATACGACCACTCCCCCCCAGAATACGATTTATCTCCTGGGCTAGAACACGAACCGGAAATTCCCAAGTCAGTTTCTTCTTCATTGTGATTCTCATTTCCTACAAGTCGTAAAAAAATTAATGAAAATCCATTAAGGCAAGAACGGTTAAATTAGAAACAGAAACAAGTCGGTTTTGGCTAGCTGGCATACCATCGATAACATAACTGTAGTTTCCCAATGACTGTGGAAACCAATCCTGAGGACAAAACGGATTTTGTTGGTTTTCCGCGCCTTCTTGGAAAGACTTGATTGGTTCGATCACGGAAAGTTGAGATAGTTCCTCGTGAAGATTATTTACATTAAGGTCATGGTCTCCTGCATAATTGCAGTTTCCATCGTATTCGTATCCTTTTAAGTAATGCCCTGGATAGCAATCTGTATTATGTTGTGGAATCGAACTACAATATCCACAATTGGAATACGGGTCGCCATCAAAAAGCTGAAGTCCCCAACGAACAACATCGGGATCTTGCTCATATGTAATCATGTTGAATGTAAAATATCTTAATCACAGTATTCCAGGCTCCAAGAACACAAAGCAGATTAGCTGCCGAAGAAACCAGAGAATCATGATTAGCAAGATCTACAACTTTTAAACTATAAGGAAAACATAGCATGAGCTTCCGAAGAGAAAAGCCTTAATATATTGTGTTTGAGAAATATGAGACTTTTACTTCGCTAACAAAAGTGCAGCAGTCATATACATTTTCAGTGGCAAATTCAATATTAAGAAAGCTCAGAAAAACAATTTTGAATGTTTTCGTGCCACTGCTTTTCATATATAAATTTAAAGAGTGAACACAGTTTTTACGATATCAATTTGTTTTTAGTACTTTAAAAAAGTCCCTTGGTGCAAATTTATATGTAAAGAGGCACCCTGTAGACCAGTATACTTGACAACAAGCATGCAACTATCATTGTTAGCCATCCAATAAAATCTATATCAACCATACAACTCGTGTGTGAAAAAGAATGTAATGACTGCATAATAGTCAATAAAGGATTTGAAGATGAATATGAAAATCAACCCAATGGTGCCGTGTAGGGAAAGGACGAGGAAAACAGTCGCTAAAGAATTCTTCAAACCTCAAAGGTGTAATAATATATGGGTTTCCATGACATTCTGTTACCTTGCAATGTAGATTTATTCCAAAACAATGACCATGAGAAATTAACATATATTCCTCTAATACAACCCTTAGCCACCCAGATAAACCTAACTATCGGCACGCAACACCTGTTCGTATGACGATGAAATAACGTAAAAGCAAGGTGATATACACATCGATTCTCAAACCTCGTACTCAATCAAACCCAATCCCTTTGTTAACACTTGGGGTGAAAAAACATTACCAAATCAGACAGAAGCCCAGTACAGCAAGTCAATCAATCATTAATGTAATCTATGCACTTGCATTTCAACTCATAGCAACTTAACTTGCAGAAACTAGACAGTTTGGACACCAAACAATCTGGCAACACATACACATTGATCTCAAAATTACTCTCACAAGACACAAACAGTTCTACTGAGATGATCATCAAGTAATAAAAGTAAAAATCATCCATTCTCTGTCCTTGGGCAGACATAATTTATTAATTTGTCAGAAAAAAACATTCCATACAAGATCCTAAAGGCAAACAGATCAATTCAGAAACTCAACATTAGTAAATATAATTTACTTCCCAAAAAAAAACATATCCCTGTTTATAACCTCAATTCAACACGTACGTACCAGAAATCAAAATCCCATCTGAACAGTAAGAGCTTAAGTCGAGAAAAAGAAAAATATAAAAAAAGAAACAGATAATGTACAAATGATCAATGTGAATATAAAGAAAATGTACAAGAAATAAACTCACCCTGAGTTTTCAAAATCTCAACTTTATCATCAAAATCCTACCAAACACACTCCTGATCCTGTATTTATATACATCACAGTCTCGATACGCCACAGACGAAGAGGGCCAAGAATTAAGACAGGGGAACAAATAATAATAATAATAATGGGTATTTGTGGATCGTAGAAAAATGGGATTTTTGATTGGAGTGAAAAAAATGTCGTGAATTTCGGGGGTGGGGTGTCATGTCACGAGGTGAATTTACTGTGGAGAGGACAATGGAATTGGAATCTCAGTTTGGGGTCTCAATTCCCAGTGTTTTCAGAAAGCTGTTGTTGTCAAACTGACGGCGATTCCTTTACCTTTGTCCGTTTTCACGTTTTCTTGTCTTTTTTTCGTTTTTCTCAATTATGCTCTGGTACGGGGATCACGTTTTCATGTATTTTCTATTTTTTATTTTCTTTTATGTATTGTTTTATTGCTACATGGAAAGTCTACATTTTGTACGTTATAATTTTTTTTTTTTTGAGGGGATTGTACGTTATAATTATTATTAAAGGATTCTGTCATTGTAGGTACTCTAACCGGGCTTCGTCATTTCAAGTAATACATGTGGCCACTCTTTCTCCAAATTAAGCAAAAACATTTTTATTATCAAATGGTTCTCGGTACAAACGTTCAATAAAGACGGAATATAAGTTCTCTAAGTTTCCTTGAGTGTTTTGCGTTAGGGTAGTTGCAACGGCAGCTCAAAACTCAACTCAAAAACACTTTAACCCAATTTAATAATTTAATCTCCATTGTGGGAGTACCTTTTAATTGTATATATAAGACTAGGTTCAATAAAAAATACTGCACTTTAGCACATGGAGAAGCGAGTTACACGCATGAGTTTTTTTGGATGGTAACTTGAACGCGCGCGTGGCGCATTGGGATCCGCAAAAAATGGATGTCGGCTACAATCAATTAAAGATTGAAGTTTTGTTTGTTTGAACAATTTGACCGTTTGAATTTCTAGTTTTTTTTATTGTGTATAAAAAATAAAGTAGTCCACAACGGCTAAAAAAATTTGAGGATGGTTTTACCAACAGATAAAAAATTAGAACGGTCTCTGAACCAACTTATCTCATATCTATAAATATAACTCTTACCTCCTTAGTTATTTCACTCATTTGTTTAAACAGAATATTGTTCTAGTAAAATACTAAAATTATAATCTTCTTCTTGTATTTTTGTAATCTTATTTTCAGATATTTATTCGGCATGGCTGATAAATTTAGTGGATCTTTCAATAAGTATTCTAATTCCCCAAATACACAAGAAAATCCAGTTTATCCCGCACAATTTTCTCAAAACTTTCCCGTTCGTCCGAACATTGCTTGACGCTCATTTTTATAGGTTTCATCCTAACTATTATGCAACTATGGGCGATCGGTTTATGATGCCACCTCCGCAAGTATTTACTCATCCGGGCATGCCATCAAGCGAATCAAAACAGGATGAGTGCGGAAGGGTCCGAATCGATAGAGAACCCACAACACCAAGTTCAATGATCGGCTCTTGGTTTCCACCATATTCAACACAATTTGGTTTAGAATATATTAATCGTAGCTCGTAAGGATGAAAGGGTGGCATGGAGTACGAAGGAGAATATAAAGTCATTTAATATATGTTTTTATCACGATTTTGATGGTTTTGTTTTTACACCAAAACAATGTTTTTAAATGTTGTCCAAATACTCCCGATTGTTTTAAAATATTTTTACTAATTTTTCGAGTATTTCTTGTATTTTATTTTCGATTAAAATTGGACAACACTTCCGTTTCAGCGTTGGACCGTCGCCTATAGGGGCAACCTCGTGTCTGGAGATGTGTTTTGAAACAGAAAATACGGCCGGGAGTAAAATAGCGGTCGGCCAGTCGACACCCCCTGTCGGCCGTGACTGGATATTTCTTATTTGAAACAAAAGCCCGACTTGTTTTTTGAGGATGATCGACCGGTTGGGCACATGGTCGATCGGTGGACTCCGTCGGCCGGTGCATGCCTGTGTAAGTTGTATTCTTATTTTCAAACGTCTATTTCTGCGCGACCGATCGCCTATGATTTGACAAAGAAAAATTCTAACCGTTGTGCAGTGAGCAATTTTTCCCTAATTTGTGGGATTGATTTCTAACAGTATATTCTTCATTTGTCTTGCAATTTTTCTGATTTAAATCTTCTAGGAGGAGCTATCATGTTCAAGACATCTTCTATAAATAGATGAAGAATTGAAGCAACACAACAAGAGAGAAAACTACAACACAACAAGATACACTCAAGCAAACATTATTTGTTCTTCATTGTTATTATTCTTGTTGTAATAAACTAAGGTCTTTCACTTTCACATCTTGAGGTCTAGGCTTATTTCTTGATTACACTTGCACTCAAATTTGTATCATTCATTATCGAGTTGTAATCTTGAATTTTTTGGGTTATCATTCAACACAAGATATCTTTGTGAGTGTTCTTGTGGTAAGAACACACTTGGATGATCTAGGTGATAGGTGCGAAGAAGATTGTCGTGATCTTCTTATTCAAGAGTGTGGTGCTCTTGAGGTGATTGAAGAATTTGGTGTTCTTCAAGGTTGAATATTGTGGTAATCTTCACAAGGTGCCGTTGGAGATTGTGGTAATCTCAAATGTGGTGTTGAAGAAGAGTGTGGTGCTCTTCAAGGTGATGTTGTAAGATGTTGTATTAATTTTGGTAATTAATAAAATCTTTTTTTTAAATCCATCCCGGAGATCTTGGGGTGGTAGAGGATTAGGCCCTAGGTGGGTTGAACCTCTATAAATCGACGCGTGTTGTTTACTTCCCGCACCTTTATTATTGTCTTGGATTGTTTTGTTCGAAAAAGAGGCGAAATCGAAAAGATGGAGATAATCTATTCACCCCCCTCTAGATTATCGTAGCCGCTTGGACTTACAAAAGCTAAAAGGGGCTTGTGGTACTACTAGCAATGACTCGAGAGTTAGGAATGAACAAAAGGATAAAAGTTTCTGGGAGCGTATCACCCAATACTATAATGAGAATCGCCTGTGGTAGGCATATGAGAGAATCAACAAATGATAAAATCATATTACTATTATGTTATGCGCGGCGTAAATCTTTTACAAGATTGTACAACAATTTCTATAATAATCGAAAATGTGGTCAAAGTGACGATGATGTATTAGCCGCTACACATGAGAAGTGGAAAAGAGAACATAAGAATAAGGCATTCAAGTTTGAGCATGTTTGGAGGGTTATGAAACAAACAGTGAGAAATGGGCTCCACAACCGATTGGCCGCCACGCAGATAAGAGAGCGAGGACGTCTGAATCAGGGGCTCATACTTCTTCAACCAACCTGGACACAAAGGATGAATGTAAAATCAGATCTCATCCAATAGGGCAACAAAAGGCGAAGAGAAAAAATAAACAAAAAGTCATTGAAGAAGAAAACCAACGTGAAGGCATTAGTGTGAAATCGAACAAATGCAACAATATCAAGCGAAAAAAGCTAGACCGTAAAAGCCAAGATCAAATAGAAAGAAGCTATGATATAGGGATTGTGAAATTCTTATGAAGGATACTGGTGGCATGACGGAAAAACAACTTTTTTGGCATACGAAAATGGTTGAAGAGATTACAGAGAGATGAGGCCTAAAGTAGATGTTTTTAAATTGATCTCTATGTTTTTTTTTTTAATTTGAATGATCTTTGTGGTTGTTGTATTGTAATATTTATGTAATTGAATATTCAATCATTAATGTTATTTATGTCGTTTGAAATTAAATTAGTTGTTACAAACTAGACGTTGCAAATTAGTTGTTACAAACTAGTATATATATATATACATATATAGGAATATGATCAAATGAGACCACATAATTAGAGTGAGACAATGTGGACTAATCCTATCCACAAATTTCAAATTTTAGATGGTTGAGATTTACCCAATTTAATGTTTTTTTTTGTTTTTTTAAATCAATAAAGGGTAAGATGGTAATTTTCATTCCCATTTGGTAACAAAAAACCTTCCACCGCTCCTCCACCGCCATCACCCTTTACATCGCCCCTACACCGACTGGCTATCATCCGCCACCATCTCCACCAGCGTACCTTCCTCATCCACCGTCAGACTCTGTCCCATCTTCGGCTCCCCTGCACCTCCATAAGAAACCTTCGTCTCCCTGCTCTCCCCTCTTTTCAGTCGGGTGATGCGTCACCTAGGGCACCAAAAATTCTACCACCGCCGGTAGCCATCTCCGATCCCATTATTAATATAGGTATAAGCATTGCCACCTCAATATAAAACGAGTCCACGATATGCTTGATTCGGGAATGGTGGAGGAGTTAGCCGAGTATTTTGTTGAAGAAGGCGATCGGAGTCTTAGGAGTTCAAGAGATATTTTTGGGATTTGAGAATAAAGGACATGATTGGAGGATTGGTGAAGAAGACAATGCTGGCGTGGAGAAAACGAGGGCCTACGAGGAGGCAGTGAGGATTACTGTATACTTATATGTTTTTTGATGTATACTTATATGTGTTTTGTTGTATAAGTAGTTAATTTTTATGTATGTATTTATGTTTTTGTTTACTTATATGTGTTTTGTTGTATACTTATATTTTTGTTTTACAATTGTAATATGCACGAAGACAAATATGTTAAATATACAATCAATAATGAGCGTGATTTTCTCTCTCTCTCTCTCTCTCTATATATATATATATACATATATATATATATATAATCGATTTACTTAATCTACGGTCTCCACATGTTAATGAGCGTGATTCTCTCTCTCTATAACGATTCATTAATTCACGGTCCCCACATGTTTTTGTTTGACAATTTTAATATGCGTAAAATTATGTTAAACATACATAAAATAGTGTTAAATATACATTAAATCACCGATAAATGTACAACATATCTTGCATGGCGAGCACATGCGGAATTTTCTCTCTCGGTAGCGATTTTCTCTCTCCCGACGTGATTTTCACTCTCCTAATAATCGATTCCATATTTGGATGGTCTCCCACATGTTTGTTTTAACAATTTTACCCTTTATGGAATTTAATTAAATGGTTAATATATTATTATCCCAAATTATTCCTAGCCTTTGATGTAAATGAGGGAGGGTTTTAAGATTAGTCTACATTGTCTCACCATAAAATGTGGTCTCATTGGATCCTCCCCTATATATATATTGGTCTTTATATATAGAAGTTGCATACACTCCATTCTACTAACATTGGTCTCTAAAAAAACCTTCATACCTTCATTTGTTTCAATATGTCTCAAGATCTCAATCAATCTCATGAATCTATCATCCGCACATATTGGAGAAATGAGATGTGGGAAAATGCGAAGATGACATTGATTGAATGTTGATTTTAATGCTTGAGCAAAAGAACATAAATTTCAATCACCTCAAAGTCCTTACATCGAAAAAACTCGGAGAAAGTGTGTGGATCGAAATCGTGAAGATGATCACACTTTTCTTATCGGGATTATTTCTCTCGATGATCGACATTTCATAGTGGCATATTCCAACGACGGTTTTGGATGCATAGTCTACATAGTCGATGCCTTGAAAAATTGTTCGAATATATTCAATGGAGGCGAGATGCAAATCAAAAAAAGGATTATCGCCACTTCGAAATGCACATGCTCGCTCTCTTCGTCGGTTGGCATATGGATCCCCGATCCGACTCTATCGATGAGTACATATGGATGGGTGAAAGATCGCCATTAGGGGATGAAATAGGTCGGGCCGGGCAGGCTGCGTCGGACGGCTGGGCCTGATTCACATTTTCGCTAAGCCTGGCCTATTAAATATAATAGGCTTTTTTTTTTTCACCTGCCTGGCCTTTTAAAAGCATAGGCCGACACGAGCATATTAAAAGCCTGTTAAAAGCCTACAAACCATATTTTTTATTTTAAAAATATATTTATCTATTATAATAATTAAATAGTTATATAAAAAGAATAATATTTAAACTATATAAAATATATCATAATTCTTATACTTATAGGCCATAAATAGGCCGGCTATTAGGCTTGAAAGGCTATTTTAAAAGCCTAGGCCCGACCTATTTACATAAATAGGCTTACAAGAAGGCCTTGGCCTGGCCTATTTATGAAATAGAGGCGCCTAGGTCGGGCCCAAAGTAGGCCAGGCCGTGGCCCCGGTAGGGTAGTCCGGCTATTTCCACCCCTAACTACCATTGATTGCTTGATTAACTTCTCGCGATTTGTGATTGATGTATTTGGGGCGGATACCTAAGAATGCCCAATGATCTTGACACCCAACGCTTGTTTCAAATGCACGAGCAGAGACACGATTTCTCTAGGATGTTGGGTAGTCTTGATTGTATCTGCAAGGAGTGGAGAAACGTCTTGTAGCTTGAAAAAGCCGGTTTATTTACTCGAGGTGTTTACTGGCGTCCCCACAATAATTCTTGAAGTTGTTGCATTTCGGACTTGTGGATATGACATGTTTTTTTTTGGTATTGTTGGGTCGCATAATGATGTCAATGTACTTAATGAGCCACCTTTATTTTAATGTCGTCACCGAGTGTTAATTTTACGATAAACGACACATCATATACAAAAGGATACTATCTGATAGATGGGATTTATCTTGAATGGGCTACCTTTGTCAAGAGCTTTCCATGCCCCCATGACCCCAAAGGAAAAAATTCAAGCAAAGACAAGAGTCTGCAAGAAAAGATGTAGAACGAGCATTTGGGGTGCTTCAAGTTCGTTGTGCAATAGTCAGAGGTCCTGCACGATCTTTTTATAAGGAAAACTTAAGAGATATCATGTGTACATGCATTATTTTGCATAATATGATTATTGAGGACGAGGGAGATGCAACCGTTAATTGATCAGATAAAGAAACTCCTCGGCCCAATAGAAATAGTCACGGGCCCCACACAAGAATTTCGGGATTACCCGAAGAACATGCGATAGAGAGTACATCACCAACTTTGAGCCAAGTTGGTTGAGCATATTTGGGCACATTACGAAAGCGATTAGTGAAACGGTTATTTATTATTAATTGTGAACTATTTAAAGATCTTTTGTTTTTATTTTTGAATGGATGATTGCATTACTTTATTTACAAATTGTTGTACCCATTCTTTTACCTTCAAATGTCTTTAATAATATTTGGTCACAAAGTTGTTACTTTCGGAAAAAAATAGAAATTGAATGATTTTTTTATTAAAGTCACAAAACTATATTATGAGATTAAAATATATTAATAAGTTAATTAATATTTATTGCAAATTTGTAATAAATGTATTTTTATTTATTTTTAATGAGTGAATATTAAATATAAAAGTATTAAACAAAAAATAGATAAATGTAAAATTAAAAATGATGTGTGAATTGATAGTGGGACCATTATAAAGTTGATTTTGGGGTTTATGATTGTGGAGATAGATTTATAGGTGTATTGAATTTTTTGCTTTTCATGTGGCGAATCTATCAAGATGTCAAGTTCTTTTGGAGTTGAACCATTGCAACCACCCTTAGAAAATTTTCTTTCCTAGGTGATGTCATCTTATAATCAATGAGCTTACACTCCATAAATTCTTATAAGTTAGGTAAAATGAGCATCTAATTTCGGGTAAAAGGGTCATATCCTATAATCTCAAACCATTTTTTCTAAAAGCAAGAACATTGAAATCGCGAAGGTATATAATTTTTTTCAATTTTTTTCAAAATTCTTTTCGAACCTCCTTTTTTGGAAATATAGCATAAATATTTGAATGCATAAGAGAATATATTTTAAACAGTTTCACTTTTATTCATAAACTTCATATTCAACAACCAAACTTTGAAATAATAAAAAGAAATAAACATCCTGCTAGAATTGGACAAACATCCATCTTAGCCATGCAACAGGTTCGAGGCGGAGAAGTTGTATGTTGACTTATTGAAATTTGATGAGGTGAAGATGAACATAAAATAAACTATGGGGCATTTACTGCCTATTATATGGCAATTGGATGGAATATCTGATGAAGGAAGATGAAAAAAAAAGGTTTTGAAGAGGAAATGGACTTCGAGGAAGAAGATGAAAACCAAGGAAGAAGATAAAAACATGGATGAAAGAGCTATCTCTGGAGTGAGCGACTCAATTACCCTGCAAGTAGCGAGGAACTACCTAGGAAAGGATCCTTGACTTTATATCACTCTTGATGTATCCTCACGTTGTACATCCCTAAACTATCACATTAGTCCCATTCATAGTTCAGATATTTCTCCATGTCGATATCTAGAGGGTGTCCCTTCCAGTTAACAGTGTTTTTCCTAATGGTTAGACCAATTTCTTCATTTGTTGATTATAGGATACTTAGTGTTTTGTTTGCTTTAAAAAAACCAACCTCTTATCATTTATCAATATGACTATAGTCGTAGCATACATAGATAGATATACTGAATATGAAATTAGCAATGCATGCACATGATAAATAAGGCGGTGGATAAGTCGACTCCTTTCTTTGTCATTATTTTATTTGAAAGTAAAGTCATCTTCATAAAGAAATAAAGACCCATTTTTTTAAAAAATAATTTAGCAAGTCTACAGGAAAAATAAATCCGCTCTGATCCACTAATGTAACATCCCAATTTCTAAATAAAAATAATATACGATCTTATAAAGTGCTAAAAATAATTTAAACTTAAAATTTCATTTAATAACAAGGAAATATTTACATTATGACTTTTCAAAACTTAAAATACTTTCATGAAAGCAAATCTCAAAACTTAAAAATAAATTCAAAATAACTAATCATCTCATGCAATATTAAATAATTATTTGAACTAAAAATAATGGCTTGATCGATAGTTTCATCGTCCCCTTTGCGAACATTCTGACTCCTTCATTCATTCGTAGAAATTATATATGTGGTGAGCATTCAACAGTCCAGTAGGGTTAATTAAGTCCAAATTAAATGCAATCATGCATATCAAACTGAACATGAGTTTCAATAGTAATAGTCTATACTGCCGGAGTTTCACGAAGAGGTTCTTTTTTTCCCGGACCACGTTCTCCCTCACGCGTCAATAGTCAACAACAATAGTTCAATAGATAATAACACATACTCGCAAGATCGATATACAATAAAAGCATTTAATAAGGACATAATATGAACTAATCCTACCTTAAAATGCAGTAGTTTCATGAAGTAAATGGAAACATAAATGCCTAGTATTCAAATTCCTAATCTCCTACAATGAAATAAATTTTTAACTAATAAACTGTTGTACAAGGAAAAAAAATAGAAAGAATTATGAATTTTGAATTAAATAAGGGTTCTAGAAAAATTGGCTTGGTAAATTCACGCCCCAATCTCTCATTTCTCCTTATTTTCTCTCTCATCATCTCCTTATTTTCTTTCTCCCATAAACTCACACCCCAATCACTTTTTCTTTTTTTTTTTTTTTTTTCATCAAATGTACATCTGCTCTTTTCCCAACCTATATTCCATATCCTAAGTGATGGCGGCCAAGCGATCATGGCGGCACCATGCCATGATGACAACTTTTCCTTCTCTCCTCTATTTATCTTTCTCTTTTGTTTTTTCATCTTGGATATTGATTTTGGAGTTTGGGTGGTGGTTTCCATAAACATGGGGGGTGGTGGTGGTGGCGGCGTATATTTTTAAGGAGAGGAACAACTTTAGGCGCGATTGGATATACTTTTGTTCGCTTATTTGTTCGCTTATTTTTAGCTTCACCGCAAGTGTACGGTGTAGTTTATAGAATAGGGTAAGCAAGGTCGTATCACGGAGACTAATAAATTAATGTGCTAAGTATTGAACTAAGATAGCCTTATTTTTATTTAGGCGGTCGAAATTGAATGATTGTTGTGGAAGAAAAGATAAGAATAACCACAAAAACACAAGATGAAAATAATAGTGGAATTATCAAGGAAATGAAATGGATTCCCTAAGTTATGGTTTCAATTAATATTCCTCTTGTTTTACGATTTAATCAAAGCCAAAGTTATTATCAATATACCTATAAGACGATCACATCGGTATTTTATCCTCCTCTTGAGATGTATATAAAGTGTAGATTGAAATATCTATGCTAGTATCTCTACTCAACATAAGATACACAACTCCCAAATGCACAAAAGATCAAATATCCTCACAAATATTCACAAACCTCTCGATTATGCAAATATTCATGTCAAGTACTCAAGATCTAATATTGAAACTCATCTCTCGAATTATGAATCAATATATCAAACAAGTTAAATCATTGGCCAAATGATAAAACAAGAATAAGAACAAAGTACTCAAATAGGCTTCAAGACAATAACTTCAACTAAGATTAAAACATTCAACAAGAGTTCAATTAATCTACTTCTAAAACCCGAAAATCACAAGAAGTTTAGCTACTCATTACAAATAAACAACTCATAGACAAATTGTTCATATTCATGACAAGCTAAAATGAAAGATTAAAGCATAAAGAATGAGAAAACTTAGGGAAATGGATAATCTCTCGATTAATCTTCAATCCTCAAGCTCCGATTTGACCCGATTCTTCCCTTGGTTCTTCCTTGATGAAGTTGATGTATTTCTTGTGTTCTTGGGTGTATTCTCAGCCTTTCCTCCATACCCTAGATCAAGCCTCCCATGTATGTATTCTCGGCCTTTCTTTGTCTTGGCGGCTTGCCAAGTGACTGAGCGCTGCAGCGCCCGCCCGAGTTTTTCACCCACCAAATGTTGGAATTTGCTTTTGAGCCCTTCTTCAAAGTTGTAGCTCTATCTCTTAGCTTTCCATAGCCACTTGAATCATCTCAATATCAATTTTGTAGAGAGTTATGGCCAAAATACGAAACGCTGCCAGTGATGGCAATTTCGACGCGTTTGGACGTTTCTTCAAATCAATCTCTCTTTGTTTGTTCGTTTGTACTTCTTTTGATACTCGATTCATTACTATGACTATAAACTCAATATAATTGGCTCTCAACATGTCTTGGCTACTCAAATGACTCAAAATACTCAAAAACAACACAAAACTCAAGTCTTGGAAGCCCAAATCAATGGTATAAAACCAAGTGAACAAATACCCCCAAACTTAAATTGTTGGCCGTCCCGGTCAACACTTTTAAAAACAAGACAAAACATGACCGGAGTAATGAAAAGTTGAACGCACAACAACTCCATAAAATTTTGTATTGTTCATTGTAGGTATCAAGCAACGAATTAACTGAGCCTCAAACATCTAACATAGAGCACATATTAAAGAAACCATGGTAAATGCTAAGAATTACACCTCACAAAGATCAAATGTATACTCTCATCTCGAATGAATATAGGGACGTGTTTACGCTCAATTCAATTCAATATTGCGAGAATTACCATAGGCTTGCAAATCGTCTCATATCTCCGCCACTAGGGATGTATGCAAAATTGTGAATCAAAAAGGACTTTTTTCCTTTGGTTGTAATGAAGGCTCTTTGGTTGGGGTAGGAAAATATGGATAGAGTGACTCAAACTCGAGCGTATAGACGGTGAGCATATAATTCATCTACATTAAAGCTCGATATGCTACTCAAATCACCTCTCATTTTCACCAACTCTTCTTATCTCCATCCCCTTTATTTTGTAAACTCAACCATTCACATTACAATTCTTAACCTCCAACTTCATCCAAAGAAAACTCATTCATCGAATAAATTTTTTTTTTTTTTTTTTTTTTGGACTCATATATGAGTTTTCAACATTTCATATCTCCATTTTCTTTCTCTTTTGTTCCCATCAACCAACTCTAACACCATCTTCTAAAATTTTGATTTTACCCATTCACCCTTATTCAATCCCTTTACTTAATGCTATACGCTCAAGTTTTGGGTAAAAGATTTATCAAGTTAAGGTTTGAATTGTGGCTATCAAAAATTAGGCAATAGGCTCAAGTTGGCTAACTAGGTATTTCAATATTATCATTAGGTAAGCAGAAGGCTTGAAGGGATAACAAAAATGGCCTTTGATCATTTTCACATTTCGCATACAAGATGTGACCTTGACAGAGATACCAGAGCAAGTTCTAGAATTCTAACAACATGGATGATACACTCAAATTACAAACAAGATCGCACAAAATAGAAGCGATAAATGCTCAAAAATCTCACAAGCTTGTAAATATGTAATTCAAAGCATCATACCACGTTCTCAATATCCATATGCTTAAAGTCATCTATTCATGGCTCAATCAATTCATACTCGACACCCAATCCAAACAATACAAAATTTTCAAAAATAAAGCACGAGAATCTCAATATCGGTCAACTCACTCCTTAAAATCTATGAAAACAATAAACGTGCTAAAACAAACAAACGTGCTTCTAATGCACATGCAACTTAAAATGCTCTACATGCAACTATATGAAAACACACAAACAAATGCAATTGTTTTTTTTTTTTTTTTTTACACACTTCAAATCAAAATACTCACACATTTCAAATCAAAATACTAACTCTCCCCCAAACTTGAATGAAATTATATTGAAACAAGGAAAAGATAGAATTTCAAGAAAGAAAAATGTGAAGTTACCATTGGGTTGCCTCCCAACAAGCGCTAGATTTACCGTCTATAGCTCGACGTATGAATTGGTGCCTCCTTGAATGCATATATTAGCTGCTTTGGGTCATGGTCAAGTGCCATATTTGCCTTACTTGCACCTAATAATGCATACTTGGGGTGTCCAAGCAAGGATTTGAGTCCTGGTGTAGGAATATACTTGATCCGGTTTACGTGTATGTTGTTCGTTTGCATACGTATGATCGTATTTTTCTCGCTCGGAACAACTTTCTTATAATATCTCGCATGAACTCGCTCATTCGTACACGCTTGGTTGTGTGTTCCTTGTCTGTTTTTGTTCCTTTTCGGGCGCCACATACTACTTGATCATGCATAAACATACAATCGTGTGTGGTTCTCAACTTTCTTGCTTTTCCAGGATCTTCATCTTCTCGTATTCGGTACCACTCATTTGATGAATGGCACTAGATTGTTCCTTCGAGTTGGCTTGATGGTGCTTAAAAATTGGCTCTTTTGATGTTGCCCACCAACAATTGTAACTAATTGGCCCATTTGAGTCTCGAGATTTTTCAATTGTGAATCCATAGTATTGGCCAATTGTGTCAATTGCAACTTCATCTTGTCCATCTTTGCTTCGTTTTTGGTAAGGCTATTTCCCATTTCCCTCATGAATAAATTTATTTGACTCATAAATGAAGTCGTTTGATTCATGAATGAAATGAGGCGTCTTCCAAAGATGGTTTCGCCTCTTCCATCCGAGCGGTGCACCTATACCAATTCAAAGAAACAAATCAAGCATTGTAGAAGTAGAATTTACAAAAGAAAAATGAAAAAATAAAAAAATGTCTAAATTAAGAATAATTCTATCTATCGCAATATTAGCACCAAAAATTGTATTAGTCCCAAGAACGGCGCCAAAAACTTGTTCGCCTTATTTTTAGCTTCACCGAAGTGTACGGTGTAGTTTATAGAATAGGGTAAGCAAGGTCGTATCCACGAGACTAATAAATTAATGTGCTAAGTATTGAACTAAGATAGCCTTATTTTTATTTAGGCGATTCGAAATTGAATGATTGTTGTGGAAGAAAAGATAAGAATAACCACAAAAACACAAGATGAAAATAATAGTGGAATTATCAAGGAAATGAAATGGATTCCCTGGTTATGGTTTCAATTAATATTCCTCTTGTTTTACGATTTAATCAAAGCCAAAGTTATTATCAATATACCTATAAGACGATCACATCGGTATTTTATCCTCCCTCTTGAGATGTATATAAAGTGTAGATTGAAATATCTATGCTAGTATCTCTACTCAACATAAGATACACAACTCCCAAATGCACAAAAGATCAAATATCCTCACAAATATTCACAAACCTCTCGATTATGCAAATATTCATGTCAAGTACTCAAGATCTAATATTGAAACTCATCTCTCGAATTATGAATCAATATATCAAACAAGTTAAATCATTGGCCAAATGATAAAACAAGAATAAGAACAAAGTACTCAAATAGGCTTCAAGACAATAACTTCAACTAAGATTAAAACATTCAACAAGAGTTCAATTAATCTACTTCCAAAACCCGAAAATCACAAGAAGTTTAGCTACTCATTACAAATAAACAACTCATAGACAAATTGTTCATATTCATGACAAGCTAAAATGAAAGATTAAAGCATAAAGAATGAGAAAACTTAGGAAATGGATAATCTCTCGATTAATCTTCAATCCTCAAGCTCCGATTTGACCCGATTCTTCCCTTGGTTCTTCCTTGATGAAGTTGATGTATTTCTTGTGTTCTTGTGTTCGATGCAGGCGCTGGCACCCTAAGGAGAAACAGAATGCCCCGTAGAATACTCTCCTTGGCGGCTATTGCCCCCATTTTTTGCTTAAATGCAGCGCCATCTAAACGTCCGAATTTGCTTTTTGTGTCTTCATAAGAGTTGTAGCCCTATCTCTTAGCTTTCCGTAGCCACTTGAATCAGCTCAATATCAATTTTGTGGACAGAGATATGGCCAAAATACTAAAACCTGCCATCTTTGGAAATTCTAGACGCGTTTGGACATTTCTTGATATCAATCCCCTTCTTGTTTGATCATCTTTGCTTCTTTTGACATGAGACTAATTGCTATGACTCTAGACTCAATATACTTGGCCCACAATATGTCTTGGCCACTCAAATGACTCAAACAATAGAAATTAATGCTTAACCTTTATGAGATATAACAAAAATGACTCAAAATACTCAAAAACAACACAAAACTCAAGTCTAGGAAGCCCAAATCAATGGTATAAAACCAAGTGAACAAATACCCCAAACTTAGAATATTGCTTGTCCTCAAGCAATTACAACTCTAAAATGAAAAATACAAGATACAACAATACAAACAAACGCAAAACTTCACAACCAATATCATTTGTCTCATACTCATTTCACTATCAATCAAGCATGTGTTTTAACATTGTGATCAAAAGTATGGAATGTACATGCCAACTCCATTTACATTATTCAAATAGATTCACGCAATCAAGTGTTTTCAAAATGATCCACTTTTTGAATATAGAGATGAGATGCTTATCGGACTCCATAGGCTTGTCTTTCACACTAATCTCCACTAATGTAGGCAAATGTAACACAAGGATCAATAGGACTTTTAAAGCTTGTAATGTGGGCTTAGGGTAAGGTAGGAAAATATGGGATTAAGTGGCTCAAATCACCCAAACACACAATTAACACTTCGAATTATCAATAAGCAACTACCCTTCACTTTTTGACATCCCCAATGTTTATGAACCTTCAATCCCGATGATTTTTCTCAAATTTTTTTTTTTTTACACATATTATTTTTTTTTTTTTTCGGAACCCCAAAATTATTCTTTTGCGTACATGGGGTTCCATGTTTTCTTTTCTTTCTCGAGGCAACTTCATTCAATTAAATACACACCCTTCTCATCATACCTCCTCAACTTCCAATATTTTTTTCTATACTTTGTGTGTATGATTGATGGGTAATTAGGATATTAACCTTTAGGCTCTGGGTATTAGATTGGTTGCCAAAGAAACGGGTTTATAAGGCTCAAAAGGGAACACTAGGGAAAATATAATACAAAGGTAGGCATTCTGGCTCGGCTTGTTCAAAGATGGCCTAAATCACTTCCTTAATGTTACTTCACCTAGGATTTCGCCTCGACTAGTGATTAGACAAGTTCTAGCATCCGATGGGATCATAAAGTAACCACTCAATTGCATAAATCATCCCCAAATAAATCAACGAGTTAAGCACATAGATGGAATTAATGGAAAGAAGATTAAATCACATTCAACACATGCTCTCTTGACCGTTCAACTCATATTCGACAAATTCACTTAGTCAAGCAATTTCACGGTTTACAAACGACCCGACTCTACTCAACTCAAAGCAAATATGCAAGACACAAAAAAAAACACGAAGAAAGTTGGATCACAAACTGAAAAAGGTATTACCACTCCCCCAAACTTAATATAACCATTGTCCTCAATGGAGGAGGTGCAACTCCTCGTCGGAATCGTGGGATGAAAGAGAAGCAACAGGGGGCCAATTGGTAGCACTCCATGGGGCCGATGCCTTTTTTCTTGTATTTCTACGATTTAGGAGGCACAATACCAACTCATCAAACAAAACCAAACACGTGGAAACGAGCAATGGGGTAAAGTACCACAATATCATGTGAAGACCATGGGAGACACATCAATGTTATATAATTGTGATCGACATGTGAACTCCTCCAAGCAATAAACCAAGAAGGGCATGCAAAAGTGTTAAATTTCTCATTGAGGTATTTTATCAAACACATTGTGGGCATAGATAGAGAATAAGGATGTGAAGGTAATTTATATAACCAATTATGCCCGAAATTTCAATACCGATCCAAATTCTATCACAATAAGCACCTTTTGCACATAATTTCACAAGAATCGCGTAATGAGCATGCAAGAGGGATAGGGGTGAGATGCAACATGACTACTTCTAATAAAACACAAATATTCTAACTAATCAAACTATGAAAGCAAGTAAAATGAGCTTGGGTTGCCTCCCAAGAAGCGCTAAATTTAAAGTCTTTAGCCAGACTTTTGTTTTACTCAACCGGGATCCAAAAACAAGTGTCGATCATGCCACGCCTTTGTATTTTCCAACGATGATAAGCGATCCTTTAGTGTATATAAGGCGTGGATGATTAAGGATCCGAATGTTGATGGTCTTTTGAAATCAAAAAATGTGTTCCTAATGATGAAAAATGGTTTATCAATCATAGTAAAGATATTTCTATCTTTACTCACATTAAATATCATGAAATCAGAGAACATGTTAATTGATCACCATTTTCAAACATTGTTCCTTCAAGTGTATGCTTCTTAAAATTTGATACATTTGTATTGAAGCTTACATCTAGAGTGCACATATTTTTGTCAATATGAGGATTTTCAATAGAGTGAGAGATAGAGATACTCCCCGAGTTAATTTGATGTGGCTCCTCCTCTTGTAAGATCGGATTGCACTCTTCAAAAGTCTCCTCCAAATTTTGAAGGGCGTCCACCTTTTTCATAATGGGCAATTCATGTTCATGATTTTCAATTTCACCAGTCCCAAGAATGATGACGACTCTTCATTATTAAGTTGGTCAATCATTTGTTGGAGTAACTTTGACATAGTTTGACATGTAATCTCAATTTGTTGAATGCTTGCCTCGGTTTGTAGTAATCTATCATCACTTTCTCGATTTCTTATCTTACACTCTTCAATAAACTCGGCAAGATTCTTTTCCAACTCGGACCGACGTTTTATCTCATCTTGTCGTCTTCTTGCCTCACAATCATCTAGAAATTGATAAAGTATTTCTTCCAAGCTAGACAATTGTTCTTGTGGGTGATGAAAGGTTTCATGATTTGTCATATTTTGGTCCATACATTTTCTTGAGGTGGATAATAAGGAACAAAATGGTTCACACTTTGACTTCCAAAAATCACAAAAAGCATCATCGGTTGGCCATATATATGAATACATTATAATTTCATCCAACGATGTGCCTAAAAAATTACACAAAATTAAAACAACAAAATAAAAAAAAAAAAAAGTCAAATTACAACTAGGCAATCAACCTTGATATCACACAAAACACATTCCCGAAGAACGGCGCCAAAAACTTGTTAGAGAATTTTTCTAGCCGCAAGTCTACGGTGTCAAGTTTTAATATAGTGATATGAGTAGGGTTGTCGTATCCACAGGAATGCGTGTATAAGTACCAAGTATAAATTACCTCGTTATATTTGTGAATCAATAATAGGTGGATGTCTCAATTTATAAATAAAAATAACTAGATATAACTAATCAAAATATAAACATCTAAATCTATGGGAGAATGAATTCTAGAGGTGTGATGAATCTAGTTTTCCTTATATTATCAATATGGTATATCAATCACAAATTACCAATTTATAAGTCAAGATTTCTACAATATCATTTCCTCTCTCGAGTGCCAAATGATTTTAGATCACAATTGGGAAATCAACATCTCTATAAAATTCACCAATTGAAATCTCAATAAAAACTATGAATCTTGGTTGATGACTTCAAAGGATTCACAAATCTCTCAATTCTATGAAATCCTGGGTTATGCTATTTCAAGGTCATGTATTCAATTACCTCTCTCAAGTGTCAAATCAAATACACCAAATACTCTAAATTATTGATCAAGTAATTTAGAAGCAATAAATCCAAATAGCACAAACATATTGGGAAATCTAGATTACAAACCACAATATCAAAACATAAGTTCAAACATAGATTACATCATCCCTCTAGAATTATAGTGTTTAGCTCATGATGAAAATATAAATATCAATAATCAAATGAGAATGCATCTCAAATGATATGCAAGAACAACAAAGAAGGAATTAAAGAGATTAAAGAAGAATCTTATCTATTTCTAGATGATAAATGTCTTCAATCTTCTTCCCAACTCTTTTCTTGTGTCTTGGTGGTGTTGGTTTTCATCTCCAAGTGTCCTCCATCCCCTAGTTCAAGCCTCCCATTTATCTACTTATAGTACCCTCCTTTTAGATCCAAAATCGGACATTTCTTGTTTTGTCCGTCACGAGTATTAAGCAGCTAAAACACAAACCTGATCGCCCATTTTTCGATGCCGGCGTAGCGCCATCTAAACGTCCGAATTTGCTTTTTGTGTCTTCATAAGAGTTGTAGCCCTATCTCTTAGCTTTACGTAGCCACTTGAATCAGCTCAATATCAATTTTGTGGACAGAGATATGGCCAAAATACTAAAACCTGCCATCTTGGAAATTCTAGACGCGTTTGGACATTTCTTGATATCAATCCCCTTCTTGTTTGATCATCTTTGCTTCTTTTGACATGAGACTCATTGCTATGACTCTAGACTCAATATACTTGGCCCACAATATGTCTTGGCCACTCAAATGACTAAAACAATAGAAATTAATGCTTAACCTATGAGATATAACAAAAATGACTCAAAATACTCAAAAACAACACAAAACTCAAGTCTAGGAAGCCCAAATCAATGGTATAAAACCAAGTGAACAACTTTCATTTTGAATTTTTTTATTTTTCTAGAGAATAATGATAAACAAATTGGAAGAAAAATATGAATTTTGAGAGTGTGATTGGATGTGAGATGAAAACGTAATGATGAAAATTGATTTGATTTAAAAAAAAAAAAAATAATGATTGGATATAATTGGTAGTTAGAAATGTGTAAGTGAGTGAATACTTTTGAAATTTGTGGGAAAATGTATAATAATGATTAGTTTTTTTGTGAAAAATGTGTTGATGTGATTGGTAAGAGGAAAAACGAAAAAAGTAAAAGTGAGATAATATTATATTTTTAAAAAATTTTAATAAACAATCGCATGTTTGGTCAAAAAAATTCTCTAGCCAACAAAAATGAAATCTCTTCCACATCCAACCGCAACATTACCTTCTTGCTTTTGTAGGGAAATTGTGAACAATAACCATAGGGCTTTAATTTATAGGTCAAGGTTTCAAGAAATATATGTTATGATTTTTGCTAAATTTTTATTACCGTAAAAATCTTGATTTACATGTCATAAATGCATACATGATTTGATTTGACTTTTACCTTTTGTGACTTTATTTTATTCTTGTAATCGAGTCAGAAATTAAATCCCCAAAATTATGAAAGTTAGGGCTTCAAGTCCCTAAAATTGTTCCCAAAATTAGTTCTAATTCGATCCTAATTTAGTCGTAATATCATCCTCAATTTAGTGGAACACGAGTATTACAAAATCCATGGCAAGGTATATTGTATTATTAGGACTTTGGTGATTCCCATTCTAAGTGACATATACTTTTTAATTACTATCTAAAATTGACATCGAATAAAATTAGATACATTGTTTTACATAGAAATAACTTTTAAATATAGTAAATCCGTTATTTTGATTTGTGATTACCTTTGAGTGGGTTTGGGGCTATCGAATTGATTGATAGTTGGGTTTCGGAGTTAAAACCTCCAAAATGGTACATGTCATACCTACTGTGGCTGGCTACAACTAAGACTATGTAATGCTTAAGTTAGATCAAAATTTTGAGGCCTAAGCTCGTAATAACTAGTAAATAGTAAAAAATGAATAATAATAACCATTGTTATTATCAGTAGCACATTATTTATTGATTTTTCCAACACATGTGAGGAATTTTATGGTAACAAGTGTCATCATTACAAGGTATCTTCTATAACGGTCAACTTGGTGGACCGTATCCTACTCAGAGCCGGTCTTAGATTTCAAGAGCCTCGAACTAAAAACAATAATGAGGGCCCTTGTGTTTACACAAAAAATTTAAAAATAACAAAAAAATAATATTACAAATATAATTCCATTGACTTACATATAAAATACTTATTTTAGTAGTAAAAAATTATCATACTCCAACTTTAATATTTTGGTTTCATTAAAATAAACTTACAGAAAAGATCAACATAGAGAAAAGACAAAAAAAAATATTAATGAATTAGTTATGAAAAATTGATATTCTTGCATTTTTATCTACAACCCATCAATCAATCTTTCATAACTAATTAATTACTGAAATTCACTCTCAATTGAAATCAAAGACAATGCTAAGTTATTAATTTTTGTTTTTCCAAAAAAAAGAAAGAAAGAAAACCACAATAGTTAGAAATAGAAAAGGGGAAAAATAAAATCATTTTTGCAATTGTCAAGACTTGAACTTATAACCTCCAAAATGTAAAATAAAGTTCCTACCAATATACCACATTACATTTTTGTCATTTATGCCAATCTCTATAAATATATAACTAAACAATATATGCACATATATTAACAAAAAAAAAAAAAAAAAAAACTTCCTGGGGCCTTTCTTTGGAGGGGTGCTTGTGCGGTGGCACCACCTCCGCCGCCAGACCATCCCCGATCCTACCCATCTCGTAGATCATCCCGAGCGTAAAATGGGTAATTAACTCTTTTTTTTTCTTATCAATAAGTAGTATCAAAGTATATTTCACATAAATAATAAATAGATATATTTTTAAAAAATGATAGGACTTTACTTATGGATATATGAAGAAAGATAAAGAGTATTTAGTTTTAGTACACAATGATTGGGTTTTTGTCCTTTTCCACTTGAAATTATGGACAGAATTATCAAAACAAACAATGTGTGTAGGAGGAATAATAAAAGAGGGGAATCGATTACGAGGCGGTGAGGTGGGGATCGAGGATCGATGAGGACCTAAACGGGCTGAAACGGCGTCGATTTATTGTGTTGTCGGAGTTGGACAACGTTGGGCGTGGCGAGCTTATGACATCACACTTGCGACTTATACTTTTCAAATTTGGATTTTTAATTGCAAATGATAATTAAATATTTGAATTCATTAAAGAGGTTGCATTATGATAATATGAGAAGAAGAATTATTAGGCAAGTATTTTTACTCAAGGATCCGATGAGATAGTTTCGAATCCGAGTTCATCATAGTGATAATGAATTATAACTTTGCAAATGAATATATGTTGAGTTCTTGATTTTTTATTTTTAAACTTGACCCAAACTCAAAAATCTAGCATATTATTATTTTTTAAATAATATTGTATATTTATAAAATTAAAAAAAATTAACAAAAACTTGACAAATGTTTTTAAAATTACAATTTCAATAATACCAAAATTATAAAATGGTAACAATTTTAAAATTAAATCTACCATTGGTTCTCAATATGTGCCTAATTAGGCGAGCTGTATGTGGAACTTCAATAATTACAGTAAGCCAAGTCTTGGATTTTAATAAACACAACTCAGATTCAAACACGATTCATTATCAATCTAATATTAATTGTTGTATCCGGTCTGACGTATACATATCAAGTATAGAAATGATTTTAAATCATGGAACTGATCTACTTGAGGAACTATTTCCTTAAGCAGGGACGAACCTACCCTATACCTCAGGGGGGCCTTGCCCCCCCCCCCTCCCCAAACTTTTTCTTTTTACACTTATGTATATATATATATATATGTGTGTGTGTGTGTGTGTGTATATGTATTATAAGTCCATGCGGCTACGATAATTTAGAGGGGGGTGAATAGATTATCTCCATCTTTTCGGTTTAGTCCTCTTTTTCGAATAAACCAAGCAAGACAAGAATGGAAGGTGCGGAATGTAAACAACACGCGTCGATTTATAGAGGTTCAACCCACCTAGGGCCTAATCCTCTACCACTTCAGTATATCCGGGATGGATTTCGAAAAGAAAAAAAGATTTTATTAATTACCAAAATTAATACAACACCTTACAACATCACCTTGAAGAGCACCACACTCTTCTACAACACCACCTTTGAGATTACCACAATCTCCAACGGCACCTTGTGAAGATCACCACAATCTTCAACCTTGAAGAATACCAAATTCTTCAACACCTAAATAAGAAGATCACCACAATCTTCTTGCACCTATCACCTAGATCATCCAAGTGTGTTCTTACCACAAGAACACTTACAAGGATATCTTGTGTTGAATGATAACCTAAAATCAAGATTACAACTCGATAATGAATATTACAATTATGAGTGCAAGTGTAATCAAGAATTGAAAGCATAGACCTCAAGATGTGAAAGTGATAAGCTAGGCAAATTACAACAAGAATAATAACAATGAAGAACAAATATCTTTGCTTGAGTGCATCTTGTTGTGTTGTAGTCTTCTCTTATTGTTGTGCTTCAAATCTTCCTCTATTTATAGGAGATGATTGATCATTGATAGGCTCCTCTTGGGAACTGATTTCTACAAAAAAATTGCAATTTAAATCAAGATTATAGTCATAGAAATCAATCCCACAATTTAGGAAAAGTTGTCTGTTTGACAACAGCTTAGAATTTTGTCATCAAACATTAGGGCGACTCGCGAACAAATAGACGTTAGAAAATAAGAACATAACATTACACAGGCACAGGTTGACGGGGTTCGGCCGGTCGAGCAAAACCAAAAACGAGCCCGGAAGTTCCGTTTCAAAAATTGCTCCCAGACACTAGTCGCCTATATAGAGCGACCGAGGTCGACAAGACGGGAGAGGGGGGTCCAAATGGTCACCCTCACCATTTTCAAAGAAAACATGAAATTCTCTGTTTTTTGCACACTTTCAGTACAGGTTGCCCTATAGGGCGACCGATTGACCTCAAAACCGAGGAGTTGTCAATATTAGTCGAAAAAGAACTTCAAGAAATACTCCGAAAAATAGTAAAAACATTTTAGACCGATCGGGAGTATTAGGACAACATTTAGAGACATTGTTTTGGTGTAAAAACACATTAACACAAAATCATTAAAAGTGTTGTCCAATTTTATCTAAAATAAAACTTGAAGAAATACTCAAAAAATATTAAAACCATTTTAAATCATTTAGGAGTATTTGGACAACCTTTAAAACCATTGTTTTGGTATAAAAACAAAATCATCAAGATCATGATAAAATCATTTATCAAACAATCTCCCCCTTTTTGATGATTACAAACCAAAACAATTTAACGATGTCGATTTTGAAAACAAAACAATTTTACCGGTTAAAAAGAATTATCCGTTGACGCAACATAGACATAAGGATGGGAGTATAGATTTTCAAAAATATTTTTGCAAAAGCTCCCCTATCAATATGCACAATAAGAATAATGTAGAAGCAATCAACTAAAAAGCTAAAAGCTCCGCTTTTACAACTTGAGCTTAAGTATCAAGAGCTTATAAGCTCCCCTGTCAACAAAACATCATTAGATATGAATATGAGTCCATACTACAACAAATGGACTAAGTATAATCCACAACTTATGGCTTTTAATAGCCACAACGTATAGCTTCTTTCTTTCGAACTTATATTAGCTTCTATGAGCTAATGAGCTTATAAATTGTTTCTCCCCTTTGGAATCATCAAAAAGAATGTTAGCACGATAAAAACATCATATATTCACATCAAAGTGCGCAACTAAACCGATGTATCGAGCTATATGAACATTGAAGCTTACAAACCAAATAGGAGGGAAAGTCGATCATACGACTTGTAGAAGTTTATGAAAACTCATTTGA
The DNA here is from genome assembly GCA_016081115.2 of Rehmannia glutinosa. Classification (NCBI taxonomy): domain Eukaryota; kingdom Viridiplantae; phylum Streptophyta; class Magnoliopsida; order Lamiales; family Orobanchaceae; genus Rehmannia; species Rehmannia glutinosa. Next base: position 493,109 of record JABTTQ020000023.1, on the reverse strand, counting down.
TTTGCAAAACGTGATCTCTATAAATATATAAGACTTTTGAAATCGAGAGAATCATGTAGGTGATGAATTTTTTCATGGAAACGTTTTATCGAACACTTGACGGGCGTCAAAAATTGAAGAAGATATATAAAGCCCTTGTAAATGTAATCAAGCCAAGTTTTTCATCACCAAAAGCAATTTTACAAATATAATCCAACAACAATCATCATTCACAACACAATTATATAAGAATTCCATCAATATATCAAGTAGAAGCATTTTCTCTCAGGTTCAACCCAATTGAGATAAAAATAGTAGAATTATTACCATTTAATCGATGAAGATGAGTAACAATGATGATAAATGAGCAATATAATCCCCAAAATATGTAATTTATGCAACAAAACACATTTGAAGTGAATTGTGTGTATTTTCTCAAAAAAAAAATTGTGTGTGAAATTTGCAAATGGGACGAATATAGGGTGAAAGAACCAAAAATGGCTAAGTCTGGAAAACAGAATCGATTTTAACCAAAAATTCATCATGGGCGACCGGTCAGGGGCATGGGTGACCGGTCGAGCGGTGGGCGGCGGTTGGCCTCTCCCTGGCGACTCATCGGTTCGGTTTGTTTTGAAAATCCGAAATTTTAACCAAAAATCTGATTTTTCGCCTCTAAGTTTTGAAAATGTGCAAAATGCAAACGTGAACCTCATTCAATACACATTATGTCATAATCAAGCTCGAAATGAGGTAAGAGACTCGACAGTAAATGATCAAATGTCCGTGAGTTAACTTTGAGATGGAATCAAACACGTCTCAAATTTTTGTTTTAAAAAAAACGCAATCCCCAAAAAATATTGAATCTCAATCTATTTTAGTTCGATTATGGCGAACCATATTTTGAGAAATTATAATCACCGGACTTGTTATCCCAAAAATATGAACGTTTTAAAATTTTGGATATACAAGCCATAAAAAAAGTGCCTTTCAAATATTTGAAAATTTCTTTTTGACACACTTTTAATGAGATTCGTTGGGATAGTTTTGAAGTCGAGCATATAGACATAAGGCATAGAAAATGTCGAGTCTAAGGGAATAAGAAAAGTTAGTGAACATACCTCGAATATGTTTATCAATCAACATGCATTTCTCAACCTTTGTCAATCTTTACATTGATAGCCATAGAGGTTGAGATGATTCTTCCTTCTTCAATGCTTAACTTCTTCAAAGGTACTTATGTATACTATAATTATGAAATATGACCACTTATTGGCATTGTTTAACTTGAAGTCCAAGGAAGAAATTGAGCTCCCCATGCTCATCTCAAGTTCACTTAACATCAACTTAGAACACTATCTTGCATAAAAATTCATTAGTGGCACAAAATCAACTCAAATATGTACTGATAAGCAATCTTGCCCTTTTTCAAAAACAAAGAGAGTAGTATCAACTTTATCTCTTATAAAATCATTTTGCAAAGAAATATATAAGTTTATCAAACAAAACACGGGATGCTAATATCAACCGTACAATGCCTTTTATAAAAAGAATTTGGCCTAGATAAATTTTCAAACCCCGGTTGTTTTACATAGACTACTCCTTCAATAAAACCATTTAGAAAAGTAGATTTAACATCCATTTGGTAAAACTTGGAATTCTATTAAAACAAGAATGGGCAAGTAAAATGCGAATAGCTTCAAAAATATGCTTGGTGCAAATGTAACATCAAAATCGATGACCTTCTTCTTGACATTACCTTTGAGCTACTAACCTTCCTTTGGTCATTAAACTTGTTCCAAAATATCAAAAAAAATTCTGCAAAATCTCAACAAGATATCTTTGCACAAGAACATAGTAATATCGAATGATAGAGATACAATAACAAGTAGCACGTACTATGCTTTCAAACAAATCACCAAGAGTTCAATAAGACATGTAAGTTCAAATAAGCTTGTAGAAAGCTATATAAGGTCTCTTTTGAAATTTGAAAATCCGAGAGCATATAGTTGAGACCTCATTTAAAAGAAGCACTTGAACAAGAGTTTTGACAAGAATGAATATGAGCAATCAAATGCATAATTTTGAGAAGAGGATAAAAAAATCAAATATTTTATCAGAACAAATATAATCCTTTACAAGTCTCGGATAAAACAAGCTTTATAGAAGAGTGCCTTTCAAAAAATCGAAAAATCCTCTTAATGACACTTATGTGAAATACTTTGAAATAACTTGAAGAACAAGCACATAGGCATATGACAAAAATATATCGAGTCTATAGGATGAATACCAATGATGAGCGTACCTCGATAGTTTAAGCATCTCTTGAAGAGGATGAGGAAATATATATCCTATACATATCTTAAACAAGTATAGCACAAAACGAATATGATACAAGTGTAGGCTAAAAACAATAAGATATATCACAAGTATGCTTATGCCAAAAAAAATCCATAGATAATAAAATATTTTAGCATTAGTAAATGCACAAGATTTTATTAAAATATTATCCAAGGTCTCCTTTTCAAAAAAAAAAAATTAAAAACACAAATATGTTGAAGAGCTCTTGAAAATATTTTGAAAAACCATTTTGACAATTTAAGGCACAAATAAGAACATGCATAATAACAAAATAAAATGCATATTTAAATGGGAGATACGATTTACCACTTTCGCCATTTCCATGGTTGTGCTGTTCTCATTGTTGATGATATATTCCCTTTTGAAAATCATATTGTTGATGATAGCTCTTCATATTGCTCCATTTCCAAGGATTGTGTCCTTCCCATTGTTGATAGTGTTTCCTTATTGGAAATTTATTTTGGTGATGTATTCTCTTTTGATTAAATGAAATGAGCATTTGATGTCTTCTTGGAGGTATGAATTTTTCTTGATTCCGCCGGGTACCTAATATGACATTGCTTTGTGGTACCCTCAAATGTTTGGGTCATTGGGAATTAGCTTTGAGACTTTTGGGTCTCCAATAATAATTAGAGCTTTTTCTAGCCCGACAAGTATTAACCATGTGACCCTTTTTACCACAATAAAAATAAGTAGTAATTCTAGGAGCATAATGACCAACATGCATAGAGACTTGATTCCTTTTCATATGATTGACAACATTAGACTTATGAGCAAGTCCTTTATCACAATTTTGAATATCAACAATCTTGGTCATTTTATTGGTACTCAAGTTGGATTTTGATAAATTCTTTTTCATGCAATTTATATCCTCAACAAGATTAATATTTTTTTTTCAAGATTTCTAACCTTATCAAGTGTGGTGGTATGAGCACATGATAGTGATTCATAGGAAGTAAATAAACTATCCTTATCATTTTTCAAAATATTGAATTCCTTTTTCAAATTTTTGTATTTAACAAGTAAGCTTTGGAATTCATTTTGAAGCTCATCATAATCATTTTGCAAATCACTATAGTCATTTTGTAATTCATTATCATAAGAAGTAGAAGGTTTAGAACTTACCTCATTTTCTTCTTCGAAGCCCATAAGACATTATTCATATACATCATCGTTGGAGGTTGTAGGAAGCTCATCCCATGTTGTTGGGTTTGATGTTGTACCCATTTGAGAAGTAGATGTTTTTGAGTGACTCAGTTCACTTGCATATACTTCTTCTAATTTTCTCCATACTTTATGAGCCGATTTAATTCCTACAAGATGATCATATTCCAAAATGGTAAGTGAACAATACAAAATATTAAGAGCTTTACCATTTAAGGAGATGGTTTTCTTCTCTTCATCATTGAGCTCTTTGAGGCTTTTGGAGGTGTGTGGTGTGTCCATCATCGGAATGGATTCTTCAATTACGATCGTGTTCCAAATATCGTACCCGCAACCTTGTAGATATCAAATAGTGGTGGCTTGGTGGTGGAGACGCCGGTAAGGTAGACTTCATTCGTAGCCGATGATCGTTCCTCTTTACTCGCGATGTGGAACGAGCTTGCCAAAGAGTTTGGCTCTGATACCACTTGTAAGTCCAAGCGGCTACGATAATCTAGAGGGGGTGAATAGATTATCTCCATCTTTTCGGTTTAGCCCTCTTTTTCGAATAAACCAAGCAAGACAAGAATGGAAGGTGCGGAATGTAAACAACACGCGTCGATTTATAGAGGTTCAACCCACCTAGGGCCTAATCCTCTTCCACCCCAAAGATATCCTGGATGGATTTGAAAAGAAAAAAGATTTTATTAATTACCAAAATTAATACAACACCTTACAACATCACCTTGAAGAGCACCACACTCTTCTACAACACCACCTTTGAGATTACCACAATCTCTCTTGAAGATTACCACAATCTCCAACGGCACCTTGTGAAGATCACCACAATCTTCAACCTTGAAGAATACCAAATTCTTCAACACCTCAATAAGAAGATCACCACAATCTTCTTGCACCTATCACCTAGATCATCCAAGTGTGTTCTTACCACAAGAACACTCACAAGGATATCTTGTGTTGAATGATAACCCAAAATCAAGATTACAACTCGATAATGAATATTACAATTATGAGTGCAAGTGTAATCAAGAATTGAAAGCATAGACCTCAAGATGTGAAAGTGATAAGCTAGGCAAATTACAACAAGAATAATAACAATGAAGAACAAATATCTTTGCTTGAGTGTATCTTGTTGTGTTGTAGTCTTCTCTCTTGTTGTTGTGCTTCAAATCTTCCTTTGTTTATATGAGATGATTGATCATTGATAGGCTCCTCCTGGGAACCGATTTCTACAAAAAAAATGCAATTAAAATCAAGATTATAGTGTTAGAAATCAATCCCACAATTTAGGAAAAGTTGTCTGCACGCCTGACAATGGTTAGAATTTTCATTAAAACATTAGGCGACCGATCGCGCACAAATAGATGATAGAAAATAAGAACATAACATTACACAAGGGGTGACGGTCGACCCCATGCCCGGCCCGGTCGAGCAAAACCAAAAACGAGTCCGAGGAGTTACTGTTTGAAATTGCTCCCAGACACGATCGCCTATAGGGCGGCGGCCGACGGCACCGGTCGGAGGGGGTCGGCCGGTCTCACCATTTTCAAAAAAACATGAAATTCTCTTTTGCACAACTTTCAGTACATGTTGCCCTATAGGGCGACAGTTGACCTCAAAATCGAGGAGTTGTCCAATATTAGTCGAAAAAGAACTTCAAGAAATACTCCAAAAAATAGTAAAAACATTTTAGACCGATCGGGAGTATTAGAACAACATTTAGGGACATTGTTTTGGTGGAAAAATACATTAACACAAAATCATTACAATTGTTGTCCAATTTTATCTAAAATAAAACTTGAAGAAAAACTCCAAAAATATTAAAACCATTTTAAATCATTTAGGAGTATTTGGACAACCTTTAAAACCATTGTTTTGGTATAAAAACAAAATCATCAAAATCATGATAAAACCATTTATCAAACATGTATCAATATTTGTATGTGTATATTTATTAATATATGTATATGTAGTGTTTTAGTGTTTTTATCTCCAACCCAAACTATTGATCAATAAAATTTGTTGGGGAAAATTGCAAAATTGGTCATGTATCTATAGGGGTATTGCAATATTAGTCCTGTAACTTTTAAAGTTGCAATTTTAGTCCTGTGATAATTTTTCCCTAGCAAAAATAACAATTTTAATCATGTAATTTTTAAAAATTGACAATTTTAGTCTTTTATTTTTAGTTATGATAATTTCAAATCATATTATTCAAAATAACTAATTTTGACAAATTTGTACGTATTTTTGTATTTTCATAATTAGGAAATAATATATGTAGAACTCGTATCTCAGATTTTGATTCAGATTCATGAGTCTAAAATTCTTCCATCATAGGCAATATAGTACAAATGATAAATAAATTCAACTTGAGTGAATCAAATATAGGCTCTGATACAATTTTATACTTATCTTAGGTATATTGATTATTTTGCCTATAAAGGACATTTCGGAAATAATTGAAATATTGAAATAGCCCTCAGGACCAAATTTGTTTTAACTTAAAACTTATAGGACCAAATTTGCACAAATCTAAAACTTACGGGACCAAAATTACCAAAAAGGTAAAATATACAGGACTAAAATCGCAATTTCAATACTTACGTAACTAATATTTAAAATTATTGAGTATACATCTCGATTAAAATTTAGTGATGTATTTTGAAATATTTAATTTAACTATGAATATTGATGCAATATTAAATATAATTATCACATATATATAGGATTTGGATCCCTGATCCCTATATAACTTATATATGTGTCCCTATATATATATATATATATATATATATATATATATATATAGGGATTGGTTCAAATGAGACCAACCTCTTTAGGTTAGTCCATAAGAACACCTATGAACCCTTGATTTAAATTTTTTTTATGGTGTAGATCTATTTTGTTATTTTTGGGTTATAAGGGTATGATTGTACTTTTATATTTAATCGCTTTTATTAATTGGACATTTATTAGCTATTTTTAAGGAAACATAATCCTACCTTTTCGATTACCCGATTTTTAGAGAGGAAAAATAATCAATTTCAAGCATTTTTTTCAAAATTGATACTTCTTTCCGCCATATTTGTGAATAGTCATTTTATTGTATACTTAGTTCAAATGGACTTGTATACTTAGTCATATTTTATTGTATATTTAGTTCAAGTGGATTTGTATACTTGGTTCAAAGGATTTGTATACTTGGTTCAAAGTGGAATCGTATTCTTAGTTAAGTAGTTTAGTGAATTTGTATACTTAGTTCAATGGAATTGTATACTTAGTTATATAAGTAATTCAAGAAAAATTGTGTATTTAGTTCGATGTAATCGTATACTTAGTTAATTGTTTACGTATACTTAGTAATATTTTAACGTATAGTTAGTTAAATGTAATTGTATACTTAGTTAAATGTTTATGCATACTTAGTAATGCTTTAATGTACGAGATAGTTTAGTGTAATTGTATACTTAGTTAATTGTTTATGTATACTTAGTAATGTTTTAATGTATAGTTAATTTAGTGTAATTGTATACTTTTCATTAATTGTTGCATGATTAATTTGCCATATTTGAATAATTTGCGAGGTTCGAATTGGAAAGGAGAAAAAGGAAAGGTGAATTGCTTGATTATGGGGCGTGATTTATGGGGATGTGATCAATAGTAGATCATGTCCCTATAATGTAGGAGGAGGTTACCATGTCGATTTTATGGATTCCAATTTTACCCTTTCTATTGTATAATTAGTTACGAAAACTTGTATAGATTGTAACGATATCTTGACCATTGTTTTGCTATTTGGATGGTCTAGATTCGGTCTTATAGACTAACCTAAGAGGGTGGTCTCACATGATCCTCTCTCTCTCTCTCTCTCTCTCTATATATATATATATATATATATATATATATAAATGCTTGATAATTCACTTTAATTGTTAGGCGCTCGAGTATCTCTACCCAAACTCATGATATTAATACTACTTGTACTCATCTCAAACCCTTTAAGAAATCATATCTATTACTTGTATCCCAAATTTGCAAAAAGTTACTCGTACCATCCCATTAGGATCGGAACATATGTGGGGTATCCACGTCTATCGATGTCACCCCAAGTTGGCCCCCCTCAGTAATAACCGCCCCTGATTTCCTAGAAAAAACAACTTGACTAAACCTAATATGGCCAGAACAAAGAATCTAGGCGCTCGACTGGAGCTGGTAGTTGGACTGCTCACATGGGAAACAATATATGAATGGATCATGTCGCATTAAATCCACATCACCCATTAATGCTCATCTACATTGAATGCCCTCAAACATTTAATGTCTATCAACTCTCTCTCAAATCACGTGCATGATATCCTTCCCCTTAGGATTAGATGATTAGGTAGACTACTCGTATTAATGATCATTGAGGCCTATACTTAGGGGTGTAGGTAGTGGCAGATGCATGACTTAAGACTTGAGGGTGGGGGGGGGGCGCTATTTCTGAAGACCTATATAAAGATTTTTTCTCAAAATTTTAGGGGGTAAATGTAATTTTCCATTAGTTTATATATAGTTATAAGAGTAAAAACAATTAAGCTAAAGAAGCAAAATAAATTTTAATTGCCCCCTAGTTCTGCCATTGGGTGTAGGAATGAATAAGATATAACTTCCTATAAATACCATTATCTGGTTGTCAAGTATTATGTATTCAAAGCATTTATTGAGCATTTAAAACAACAAGCTAGCTAAGCTAATAGAATACGAATACGACCAGATTTTGTCATATACAACACTTCTTTCATTACCCTAATATATATACTATTTCTTATTCCAACTCAACTCATTTGCTCTTAACAACAAAGCTCGTATATGTATGCATTATGTAACTTCACAAGTAATTTGATGACAATGAGGGAGTTAGAACCCATTTCAAATGAACTTTACATATGGAAGTACATTTGAGAAAAAAAGGTGTGTTTGGTATATTTTTTTTACAAGAAAAATAATTAATTCAAACTAGCAATACATCGATAGAAGATACAAACGTATCTGCTAAAAAACATAAAAGATGAAACTATGAAAAAATTTATAGAGCTAGTTTAATAACAAAAATCGACTTAAAGCCTACAATTTTGAAAATTATATAGTGCCTAGAATACCCCATAATATGATTTGTTATCTCTCTCCACCAGATCGAAAACTTGTTTGAATCGTCCACACAAGAAAAACACTGAACCAAGATGGTGATAAACCAAGCGCCACACTAGATGGAGAAATCACAAACAAGAAAAAATAAATAATCCAGATTTATGTGGGAAAATCACTTATTTAGAAAATAAAATGATAAAAAAGATGTAAATGGGGTGGCAAAAGGAAGAGAGGTGTTTGGTACTATTTTGAAATGAACGTTTACAATAAATGACTTCTCTAAAAGTATATTTTGATGCGATGCAAATTTCATGACTTTTGAATTTTTTTATTGCATTTACACTAAACAATATAATATTAAAGTATATCTATATCAAATACCTAACATTATTCATAGTTTTCCCCACAAAACTCATCTTATAAATTGGACATTTATTCTTAAAATATTCCACACTTACATATTTCTTTCAAAAATCATGATACATACACATTAATTACACACTACCATTACCTACATATAAATGATTTTATAACGAAATTTTATTGCCTACATAATACTAACAGAATAAAAATATTATTTTCTCTCAAATTATACTTGACAAATTATCGACAATTTTTAATTTACCGATACAAACATTGTAGATAATTTATGAACGATTTTTCGATTTTGTAGGTAAATATTTACCTATAATAGTTACTTACGATACAATAATTTTACCTACACTTTTTAGTTTTTAATATTACCTACATATTTTTTATTGATAAACTGATTTTTCTTGCAAAGACAATATATTATATATATAAATGTTCATGATTATGTCAACCAAATGCATTCGCTTGATAAAAAAGTAACAACTTCGTAATAACATGCACGTTATGTTGTTTCATTATTAAAATACCATTTGGGCTTTTGCGCCTAATGCTCCTCTTTGGGTTGACCACATAGCATTAGACTATCGGCTTTTTTTTTTGCAAAAAAAAAGACTATCGAAACCGAACCGAAAACCGCGGTTCGAACCGGTCAATGGTTCGGAAAACCGTTGATCCCGGTTTCGGTTTTGGTTTTGATTTTTGAAACCGAAACCTCCACGGTTTTTAACTTTTTTTTAAAAAAAAAAAACTGAGATTTGAAATTTGAGTTTGAATTGCCAACGGTCACTATGTGATCATTGTTGGTGCCGATTTTATCGTAAATCAGCGATTTCGGTTAAAATCGGCGGTTTTCCATTTTTTTTTGAAAATTCAATTTTTGAAAAAATAAACGGTCAAAGATTGTTTGACCGCCGATCAAAATTGTTTGACCATTGCCAAACGGCGGTTTTAACCGAAACCGCTGGTTCAGTTAAAACCGGCGGTTTTCCCATATTTTTTGTTTTTTGAATTTCAGAAATTTTCCTATAAATACCCCTTATAATTCATCCATTTTTCCTCATACTTATTCTCTAATCTCTCAAGTCTCAACTCTCTACATTCTAATCTCCCAATTCAATTATTCAAGCTTCAATTTTAATTTTCAAGTTTAAATTTAATTTTTAGTAGTTTCATACTTTTAATTTCATTAGCTATTTTAAAAAAATGTCGAGCCGTGGAGAATCTTCCCGTCAATCCAGGGGAAAGGTTTGGCGTCGGTTCCGAGCAACGACGACCACCACCACCACCACGGTTTGAAGAAGCTTTCGATTTAAGCGAAGATGAAATCGAGGTATATTTTGTTAGTTTGCAACAAGAAGGTGAGGCTCAACCGGAATCGCAAAATCCAACTCAAACTCAAAATCGTCGAGCTCCACCACTTAGATCCGATATTTTTACGGTTCATTTAAAAAAAATCCGAATCCTACTACAACCGGAGGTTTCAAAGTTACTTGCAACTATTGCGCCAATTCCTATAAGTTTAGAGGAGGGGACGGTTATTGGACGTTCACGAACCACCTCAACAAAAAACATCCAGATAAAGTTGGGCTAAATCGTGCTTAAACACAACTATTGCCGGTATTCACAGGTTCTTCATCAGGTATGGAGTCTTCTTCTAATTTATTTAAATATAGTGATTGTAACTGCTAGAAAAGAAGTAGCTAAATTTGTTAGTGGTAAGTTACTTCCTTTTAACTTTGCCGATGATACATTTTTTGAAAATTTTACTAGACTAGCTTATAACCCCGTTGCTACAAGAATTTTTCGTTCTACAGTTACTCGCGATATTAAAAAATTGGTTGGTGAATTTAAATTACAGTTAATTAACTCATTTGCTAGTTTACAAACCAAAGTTTCAATTTGTTTGGATGTATGGAGTGATTATTGGCAACGGTTTTTATATGAGAATAAATTATATGTTATTGGGTTGATGATTCATGGAATTAGCAAAAACGTTTAATTGCACATAGAGATTTTAATGTTGAACATACCGCTATTAATACTTCTCATAAAATTCATACTATTTTACAAGAATATGGCTTAGTTACAAATATTTTTTTCAATTTCATTTGATAATGCTAGTGCCAATATGACTAGTTTACAATCACTTATTAATATTTGCAAACCTTCTATTAGTGGTAAATTTTTTCATGTTCGTTGTATGTCATATTATAAATTTATGTGTTAAAGATGGTTTAGCTACTTTAAAAGATGAATTTTTCATATTAGAAATGCACTTTTATATTTATCAAGATATTCATATTTGTTGAAAATATGGGCTAGATGTTGTAAAAATAATGGTCCGTACCCAAGAAAATTCTCGACCGATGTGCCACTCGTTGGAGTTCTACATATAAAATGATAAATGATAGTTACCACTATAGAAAAGTTTTATGTTTATTTTTTTGTCGAACAACAAGGTAGCATAGTTTTATTTCCGAATCAATGGGATGCATGCTCTAATTTTTGTCAACTTTTAAAGGTTTTTAAAGATGTCACCAAGAATTATCCGGTGTTTATTGTCCTATATCAATTTTAGTTGTAGATCGTTGTGTTAAAATTGCACTACTTTTTAGATCTCTCATGCCTTGTGAACGTTTAGGACAAACTATTGCTCAAATGAGATTAAAATGGTTAAAATATTTCACTTATATTCATAATGTATTTTTAGTTGCAAAAATATTAGATCCTAGAGTAAGATTAGATGATTTAGAAGAATTATTAAGAATTTATTATGATGTTTTGTTTCCTATTAAAGAACATGACACTTCCATCCCAAGCGTAGTAGTAAATAATGCTAAAAAATGTTTATATGAAACTTTTAAAGAATATTCAATAAAATATGACGATAGTTTTAGAAGTTCATCTAGTTCTACTACTTCTACACCTGATGTTGAAAATACTAGTGATATTGGTACTTTTAATGAAACTTCTGTATTTGCACCATTGGATCAATTTTATGACGCGAGGATACCAAAACGTTCGAGAGAAGGCATGACCTCTTATCTTGAACTTGATACATATTTAACATCTCCTTTTGATTATATTAAATTTGTAGTAGGGAAGTCAAAGTTCGGTTTGTTAAAGTGGTGGTCAAAGAGGTTTTATTCTTTTCTGATAGTAAAATTAACTGCGAAGGAAATATTAGCCGTTCTACCTCAACCGTTTCCGTAGCAAGCATTCGGTGAGGAGGAGTATATATTCGGATCTAGACGATCTAGATTAACAAAGAGAAAATCTAGAAGCTCAAGCATTGCTCCACGATTGGACAAAATCCGCAGTGCGTGAGCAAGTCATCAATTTTGATGATTCCGAAGAAAGCGACATTCTTGATAAGGAACAAGCAACGAGTCACAAAATAATTGAAGAATCACGTTGCCACCTTCCCTAAGGTAAGTAAAAGGTAAGAGAACTACGTAGGGTTTTGATTCCTCTATGAGGCTACGTAGGTAATTTTATTTCAATATTCAAAGTTAAATTTAAAATTTTTAACTTAAAATATTAAAATAAAGCTCAAACCCATTTTTTTTTTTTCCTTTCTTTGTGGTTTGTACTTTGTAATTTAAATTTTACACGAAATTGTAGTAACTTGTAATTTTATTTTTAAATTGTACTTTGGAATTGTAATCTTAGAATTTTTCCTATTGTAGCTTATAAGTTGTAACTTTAGTTTTATTGTTTTTAATAAAGTTGTAAATTGAAAGTTGTAATTTTACTTTTAAAGCAATAAAATTAATTTTTTGTTACTCAATTTCATTTCTTTCATCAATTACTTTATATTCAATATTAAAAATTAAAAAAAAAAAAAGACCAAACTGCAAGATCAATCACATGGTTTGGAATCGAATCAAAACCGTCTATAAGACGGTTGGGTTCCGATTCAACCACTTTTGGGAAAATCGGAACCGGCGGTTCGGGCAGATTGAACACGTCTAGTTGTGGATAGGGATGACAATGGGTCCGAGTAAAACACGGACCAACCAAACCCTTTATTTGGGTCGGGTATGGGTCCAATAAATTGGTACAAGGAGGATAATGGGTATTGGTTTTGGACACATCGGCTATGAATCGGGTAACTGACACGACATATATATATATATTTATTTTTAATTATTTTATTTTTTTAGTTTATATATACAAAGGAATATATTGTTGTTCAAGAACTCTTGATTTATATAAGTTGGTGTTTATATCATAATTCACATAATATCTACAAAATTATATAAATACCATAAGTTTTGAGTCCATTATTTTGAGTGAAATCTTACAATTTTGGTCAAATATATAAAATTAGCGGTCTAACAGTCTTACCCGCTAGAAAGGGGATGGGTTTGGGTGGGTATGGGTCTAAGATAAGGCGGGTTGGGGCGAGTATGAGTATTGCGTTTTCTTAACGGGTCCGATCCGGGTCAAACCCATACCCAACCCATTGAGTCATTGACATCTCTAGTTGTGGCTTTAGGCCTAAGTTGTTTTTTAATTCTAAATTGATCAAATGCCCAAAAAAAATTATTCTCTCGTTCCAATTTATAGTCCAATTGAAATTTTCACCGTGAAGCCCCGATTTTTCCGAGCTTATAATTGATCCTTATTGTCGTTTATACTTTTGATCGACTATTTTACGCGTCATTTTGACGGGTAATTTTTAATAATACATATATTTTGTACTTTATTTCATTTTATTTAATTACTTGTGATCATGATCTTTATTAATTCTATTCCTCATTTATGATCACTTGATTGATCATTATTACTATTTTTGTATTTATTAGTCACCTTAGAATTCTAAGAGACTATTTATTTTAGAGACTTTTACCTTATAGAATTAAGATTTTGATTTAGATTAAGTGATCAAGGAAATCACTAATTATTTTGGAGATTGATATATTTCATCTATTATCATCAAATTTGGGACAAAAAAATGTATGGAATTACCATAATGCCCTCATAGTGGAATGACCAACATGGATATTTTTGGAGTAAAAATATCATCCAACTCTTGTACACCTACACCTTATATTAGTCATCTTGTGTATAATTATACCATTAATTCAAACATTATACACATCATCTTATACCACAATTTTTTTTTTTTTTTTTATCATTAATTCCCCAACGTATTCCCACTCATTTTAACTATTCCATTCAAGCCTCCCATCTTGTGCCCATACCTTTGACTAGCACTTTGTCTCCCCCATGCAAGGAGCAAGTTACAAGCTTGAAATTTTTTTCTTCCTCCCTCTCCCCTATCACACGGCCATATGGCTGATTTTTGCAAAAATTGAATCATTTCACCTACACAAATTACACCAAGTCTTGAAAATTCTCCTCCCTCTCACTTAATTCATTCTTCTTCTTTCTTAAAGACTTAACCAAAAAATTCAAGAACTTCCCTTTACATCAACAAGAAAATTGAACACCCCCTTCACAAGGTAAGAAATTTTATCTTCAATCCATTTTTGATATCACATTGTTCTTAACTTAAGTTTGAATTTGGTTTGGAGGTACATTTAGAAGACTTTGAAGATTAGAGCTTGACAACATTTTTGAAGAAGGACCTCAAGCTTGAAGAAGAAATAGTAGAGGAATTTAGACTACAAGAGTAAGAATTGAGTACTTGACCCCTTCTTTCCTGCTCTTTCTAATTTTTTTCAAATTTTAACACCCCCTTTTCATTTTTGAGAAATAGGGGCTGACCTTAGGAGATTTTGGAGTTGAACCAAAATTTCCAAATTTTAAGCTTCAACTAGTCTCCAAACACCTACTACACAAGGTAAAGTGTAGTCCTTCTCATTTTCTTATTTCCTTCTTTTTCTCTTTAATTTTTCTCTCATTTTCTAACTTCAAATTTTTGATATTTTTTTGAATTAGGGGCTGACCTAAGAAGCCTCATCCAAAAAATTGTGAAATTATCCTTTATTTCACAATTTCCAATTTTAAGGTGGGTGGAAAAATATTTTCCAACTTTTAGGTGTTTTGATTAAATGCATGTAGAAAATTTGATCATGAGCCTTGAGATATATATAATCTATGTATTGCATGTCAATTTTATATATCAAATCATGAAAATTCTCAAGAGTTGCTCAAATTTGCTATTTATTGAATTTTAGGTGCATGCATGTGCAATTTAATGTTTTAATTGATGAATTCTTGTATGTATTGGACATGCATGTGTATGATCTTTAAAATCTATGTTTTGGATGCCTGGAAAAGTCGAGCATAATTGATTAAATTTCAATTTTAGACTTAAAAATGTAAAAATGAAAAGTTGGTGGACTAAATTGCAAGAAAATGAAAGTTAAAGGACCCCTCTGCAAATTTCGAAAATTGGGACTGTACTCAGGTTCAAAAATGACTTTTGGACATTTTAATAAAGTTTTAAGAGTTTTAAGATAAATAAAATCAACCTTTAAAAGCCTAAGGACTAGATTGTAAAATTTTGAAAGTTTAAGGGCTACTTTGCAAATTTTAAAACTGTACGAGACCTTAACTTTAAAATTTGAAATTTTTACTCTTAAGGTACTGGGAATTACATATTTTAAAAGTATTCCAAAAATCCAAGTGGTTAGGGCTTGGAAAACAATTTTACTAAAATTGAGGGACTAATGTGTAAAATACTAAACTTGAGGACCCAAATGAAATTTCCAGGACTTATGCAGCCCATGCACCTGGAAATACTAACTTAACTATAACTTAATTATATTTTGGACCCAAGGTTCAAATTTCATGACAATTGGACCCCTAAAAGCCTTAAAGGCAATTATTTCAAAATGGGACAAAAATGATATTTTCAAAAGTTAAAGGACCTACACATATTTATTTTAAAAACTGCTTTTGTCCCAATATCCCACTAACCTTAATGACATTTTCCAACTGGAATCACATTAAAAGCCCTTCCGGTTTGTGAGTTCCGATTATTTTAAACTTAAGGTCCGAATTGGCAATTTTTTACAAATTTGGGGCCAATGTGAGAATTTTTACAAAATATCGACCTCAAAATTTTAAAAACCTGAATCTCTGGACGATTTGGAGAATTTAGGAACTGACCTCTTAATTTTTCAAGGTCGGAATATTTATTTATTCGAATTTTAACCCCAAAAGTGTTGGTTTTTACAAAACGGGGCTAAATTACAATTTTTCTTTTATAAATGACCTAACTCAAATTATTTTCTCTTTTACTAAAATAGCACCGAACCCTCTGACTTGGAGATTTAATTAATGTATTTTACTTTCCCAAAAACCCTTGACTTATCGGATCAATTTGACCGATTAATACTGATCGCGGGCGACTTTTGCTTTTGCGATTTTGAATCTATAATGGGACCTATGTTCCACCTAATCTTTCAAGATATCGAAGGTTGCTTATCCTTCCGATAATCATCTTCATCCAAAAATTCCACCAACGCCAAAATTGCTACTCGCGATTTTTCAAAATTTTCTTCTCGAATCGCTTTTCCTAATCAATAATACTTTCATTGCTGGTTGTTGATGTCACATTATAACTACTTTCTGCTGAGTCAACTTGGTGTGTCGGAGCTCACGACGGAATGGATACGTCGGGGGATAGAACCGGCAGCTCGGTTGCTATTCCACTCTTCCTAGGCCCCATCGTCCTAATCCATGCAACGAGGGACGGAGTTTGTCCAAGGGAAGCGGTCGTAGTACTTGAGGTATAATCATGATTATGACAGATCCGAGCCTTGTAAGCTCCATGTGGATTTTGTCTTTGCCTATGGAGCGATAAGGTGCGGTCTTGGACCATCTGCTGCCCGGGGAGTTACAAGGAAGAAGAACGAAGGAATCGTTATCGATCCACACGATTCCGGAGTTATCGGACCCGTTTGGTTGGCGCTACAAATCCGTGCACGCAACCGCTACTTGTTTTGCATTGGTTGGCGTTACATATCCGCAAATGCGCAACCATTATTTGCCTTGCATAGGATTGGCGTTACATTTTTAAATGACGCAATCTACTGTCTTGGCCGAATCACATAGTGCTGTGTGACCATGAACTATTTTCTCAAATCGTATAATATATTACTTAAATATTTTATCACGGCGTTTGCGAATTGTGTGTGAATTCATGCATCATACTCACGCGTTTTCATATAAGCTGTTTTCTCGCATTAACTATATATATCGCCACACTTGCACACGATCACCCCATCCACCGAGATTTGTCTCATCCCCACCTATTTTCCAACCTTAGATGAGGATTTCGTTGAAGAAGCGGGCAGAACCTACCGGATTGAGACCTTGTACTCTGCGTGTTGGATTTACTACTTCTTGTTGTTGATTGGACTCTTTTAGTATGTTGTTGTCGGACTTTTGTATTTCTTTACATTCCGATTTAAGAAGGGCGTAGGACCCTTTGACTTTAAGTTGCTATATTTTGTGATTTTCGGGATGTAATATGGATTATGGATCGTAGATAGTAAGTTGTATTCGTACTTGTTATTTTATTTCATTTATTTATTTAGACTATGTTTCATTGGGTTCTCGTTGATATCTGTATGGGTGTTGGTTATTGTATTTAAGTTGTGGATCGTTCGTCGCGTTCCGTTTGGGCGTGACATTCACACATATTAAAAAATATTAGAAATTACAAAATATGTAAAAATCACTTGATTTGCCCTCATTTAATAAATAGTGTAAATTACAAAATGCATATTAAATAAGGTTATAATAGTAAAAGAATCGAAAAAGTACTATTAAATATGGAAAACGGACTATATATTTGGGACATCCAAAAAAGGAATACTAGACTATATATTTGGGACGAAGGGAGTAAATCTCAGTATAAGATTAAAAAAATAGAAAAATGACAAGTAACAATAAGATTTCTACTTATAAAAATTTGATGTATGCAATAACATACACATAAAAAAATAAACAATTAGATCAATGAAGAAGTTGAATCGTCCACCTATAGCTTCAATAGTTCACTGCGTTTTTTTGTTTCAAGATCAAATGTAACTTCATTACTAGTTGACCATTTATAATTAACGAAATTGAAGTATATAACGCTTAACATTTACAGGGTGTCCCTCTAAAATATCTCATAAAATATTTCGGAAGTTTATAAGATGTCCTCAAGCATTCATATTAATTTGGTAAAATCTTAGAACAACCTTTAAGCTTTCGAATATAAGATGTTAGGATTTTACAATCTTATTTTAAAAACAAAAAGACAAAATATTTTTAAGTTTATCTCGTTCTATTTATCTTAACCATATTAATTATAAAACTCCAGTAAACTTCTTATAAACTTTATAATTATATTTTATCTTGTTTTTTCCTCTCTCTCTCTCTCTCTCTCTCTCTCTCTCTCTCTCTCTCTCTCTCTCTCTCTCTCTCTCTCTCTCTCTCTCTCTCTCTCTCTCTCCAAGTTCGGTCCCGTCATTGCAGGTTCTCGAACCAGGGCCTTGTCATTGCAAGTAATATCCGTGGCAATTGGACTAATCCCAATGGTTTTTTTACCTGACAAAAACTCATGTCAGACGGTCTAACAAGTCAAAACCCGTTAGATGGATCCCCAAAATATTAGTAGGGACCGGTATTAACAGTTCTACTAAAAAATATTAGCAGTCCCCCTAAAAAATATTAGTAAATAATTCACTTAAAAGTATTAGCTTTTGTAATATTGAACAATGATATAATATCACGAGAGCGCTAAATCATCATCTCAAAATTATTAGTAGTCCATCTGAAATTATTCAATAACCCTATAAAATGTATTAGTTTTTTTCCGTCAAAAGTATTAGTAGTCCTTGTGAAACGTAATAGTGGTTCTTCCAAAAATATTAGTTGTTCCTTATTAGTAGTCAAACTGAAAAATATTAGTAAATATTAAGATTATGTTGAGTCATTGGGTCGATGAGTCACTGGGTCCATAGATCGAGTAGATCCATTAAGCTAGATCTGTCCAATCGTACCAATAGACCTAATGGTCGCAGGTTCAAGTCCTGCTATACCCAAACCTGCCTTACACTCTACTATGAGTAAGGACTAATTCGTGGCTTCAAAGATGACTCTTTGGCCTTTAGACTCGCTTCCGCGACTTCGCCCTTTAAGTGACAAGGGGTGAGGTAAGGAGTAGTATAAGAGTGGCTCGGTCATCGATAAACCTCTCATTATTCATTCTATAGGGCGGGGCTGCGGACCAAGAATCCAGCAAAAGGGCTGAAAAACTCCTTTATCAAACCTTCCCCTTTTCATAATAATAAGGTAAGCATCAGAAGAACCGTTTAGGTGCTTTCCCTGGTCTTTGCTACCGGGTGGATGACTACGCTCGTTGAAATCCTTGATCTGTGAAGTCATCCTCCTTAATTAAGGAGGAGTGCCAAAGCGTAGACCATCTTCAATGGCGGTCCTAACTAAAGAAATAGCAATCTGCTGCGCTTGTGAGGATCATCGTCCTCACTGCGGTAGACTTCTGGAGAACGGGTCCTTTAGGCGCTTTATCAAAGATTTCAGGTGTTTTTCCAATCTCTTCCCCTTTTCTTGCTGCCATTTTAGGTATCCAATGGTGGTAGAAGGTCGGAGAGCTCCCTATTATGTATTACCAGTTCCCTTTACTAGACTCTCTCTCTTTACTAGACTCTCTTAAGACTTAATAGTTCATTTGGCTTGGTCAAGCGAAATCAACAGAAAACATTTCTCTCTAAAAAAGGGGGGAAAAACAAAATGAAAAATAGAAAAGAAAAAAGACAATCATAGGAAAAAATTTGGAACGGTGAAAACTCATCCACCTCCTAAATCACCTCCCCGCCATTTCTTCCTACGAGAAACCATACTCCTGACATTTTCCTCATTTTCTCTCTCTCTCTCTCTCTCTCTCTCTCTGGAAAGAGAAAAAAAATTGGTTTCTTTAATGTTTTATCGTCAAATATCAATAAATCCTTAGGAAACCATAATGACACGATGGTCGCAATGAAATTATTAGCGATAACGTTATGTTTCTTGTTGGGCCCATTATCGGTGAGCCATGCAGCCCCCGGAGACGGCGGCGGCGGCGGCGAAACCAACTCGGCGGCGATGCAGCTTCTTTCTCAGGCGCTCTTCAACCGTTTCAGCAATTTCTCCGCCTATCTCGGCCCAGAAGTTGTCAAACACCTCGAATTTTGCATTAGCAATATGTAAATAAACCAAAGAACGCATTTTTTTCTGTAATGTAATGTTTTGTGTGTGGCGAAATGACGATCGAATTGTTTAGTACGAGGAATGATCGAAACGTCGTCGGCTTGTAGTGTTATTAATTTTTGTCTAATCCTCTGTTCTTCAGCTAGCTATATCTGATTTATTCAATCTGGGATTTTTTGGTCTGATGAATGTTTGTTAATGTTGGGTGTAGGGATACTGAGTGGAATAAAGCATTTAATTTCTCGAAAAATACACAGTTCTTGGCTGAATGTCTGAAAACCGATAGAGGTATGAAATTTTTGCATGCATTTCGAACCTTAAATTCTTCAAGTCTAGTTGGACCAAAAAAATCATGTTTTAGTTACATGAATTTTAAATTGTTGTATATAGATTTTTTCTTGCAGCTGATTAAATTGTTGTACTAGATTATTAAAAATTGCTTGACATTGTTAAGGTTTTACCTAGGTTGGAGGGTTCATGATTTTGAAAATGAATAGAATTTCAAAAGAATGAGGGGAATAATGAGTTTTAAATCATTATGAGATTACTTTATCAGCTATCAATTCTTGTTGATCTTGTAGCAGTTGAATGAACAAAAAAAGGGATTTTGATCTTCGGGCGATGGATCTATAAGAATTCACCTATCGCAATAACAAAAACACCTGATTTGAATGATCCCTTGAATTTTTGGGCTATTCGATCATACCCTTCACTTGTACGGAGTTAAATTCTAGAAAATTCAATTTTCTAATCGGGGGAGGCTGAGTATGAGATTTATCAAAGATTTAGAGAGGGGTTATTTCTTTTTTTTTTTTTTTGTCGAACGATAGAATTATATTAAAACAACTCAAAAACTGAAATTACAACTACAATCGTAGCCAACGGGCTAAGAGCACAAGACTAACTAAGAGCCAAGCGGGAATTGGTAAAACCAATTGATTCACATGTACTAAAAAAACTACCCACCCCAAACTACCCACTCCACGGGGAGACTTGACTCCTTAAAGGACTCGTAATACACCAAAAAACTAAAATCGGGCACGAGCAACCACTACATCTTTTGAGAGAAAAAACTTTCTACGAGTTTCGCAAATCAACCGAGAAAAGAAAACACAAACAAAATAAGAAAACAACGAAAATACTAACAAACTAGAAAAAAAAAAAAATTGCCTCTCCTCTCCCAAATCTCTCGCTTGACCCATCGTCTTCTCCGCTCCAAGACACCTCCGTGAAGCTCCGACCCGCTTTCGCCCTGGACCAAAAATTCCGGCCACCTTCATACGCCCAAGGGACCGCCATTTGGTATCCCTCCAATAGAAACCATGGAGGGGAAGGGGGAGGGGGAAGGAGGGAGGGGAGGGGGGAGAGGGGAAGGGTCGGCGGCTGCAAAGGGAGAGGGAGGGGGAAACTTAGGGTTTTTTTTTTTTGGGGGGAGTTAGAGAGAAGGGGGAGACAAGAGAGTTAGAGGAGAGGGGTTATTTCTAAATTCTTCAATTTTTGTTTTTCGTTTCGTCATTTCTTGATGCCTTTTTCTGGATGACACAGATGCTGTGCAGCGGTTATGTACGGCCGCAGAAGTAAAGTTCTATGGCGCTAGTCTAATAGAAAATGCACAAAGTGGGAGCGCAAAGAGTAGTACCTACCTTAAACCTAACAAGAATTGTAACTTATCCTCATGGCCATCAGGTTGTGAGCCAGGGTGGGCGTGCAGTGTGGGAAAAGATACGAAAGTCGACCTTAAAAACTCCAAAGACATTCCCCTTAGAGATATCGATTGTCAGTCTTGTTGCCAAGGGTTCTTCTGTCCTCGTGGTCTTACCTGCATGATACGTGAGTTTACTATCGATACTTGAATTCGAAATAATATGGTAAAATCAGTTATTATACATTGCCTCAATCAGCATTTGCATATTACTTTCACTATCTAGCAATCAGCTTATTGAGAATCTGTATAGTTTTGATGAGCTACTACTTAGTAATATATTGAATATTATCCCAAATATCAATATAACATGCTGCTTTCTGCAATTGCTATTTTGTTCTCGATATATTCGCACGTCATGTCAGAACTGCTTTGCTTTTGGTATGCATTTGATTTATTCTCTCACATATTCATTTGTGACTTCAAAAGTTAAACCTCGTTTTTAAGCTTTAATGAGCTTCTTTTCTTTCCGTAGCAAAAAAGTTCTCCAGCACAAAATGTAGTTTCATATAGTGTAGAATATTTGATATTCGTTTTAATTGTGTGAACATAATTAGACTCTTCTGGACCATAGCAAAAAGCTTTAGTTTTTATAAATATCCCACTGAATGTCTATCTTTCTCCAATAGTGCAAACTATGTCAATGTAAATAGTTTGATTCTGATTTTCAAGAAAAAAATTCGTGGCATCATATAAAGTTACTTCATAATTAACCTCTACCATTCAATTTGCTGTAAATCATCAGAGATGATTTATTCACTTATTCTAACCTTTCATTCTAACCGGAACTTTTGATACGACATTGTACTTTAAAATGTATCTAATTTTGTTTCCCTTTCTTACTTGAAGCCTGCCCGTTGGGATCTTACTGTCCTCTAGCAAAACTGAACAAAACTACAGGTGTTTTGCGATCCGTAAGTCTGATTTTCCTGTAAAGATATTTTTTTATTTATTAGTATCATGATTTAGTAGCTTTGAGTTGTGATTGATCCTCTGAAAATTTGGAAGGTATCGATATCAACTACCTCCAGGGCAACCGAACCATACCTGTGGTGGAGCAGATATTTGGGCTGATTTCTTGAGTGGTAAAGAGTTGTTTTGTTCCGCGGGATTTTACTGTCCCACTACCACCCAAAAACTTGCGTGCAGTAGAGGGTACTAATTGTTATCTCAAAACTTGTAAAACGTGTCTATTAGCCCTCGTCTTTTTCGAATTCTATGGTGTCCTCATGGTTCAGTCATAGCAAGTACCACCCAAAAACGTTTTTTTTTTTTTTTTTTTTTAGGACTTAAACTGTTTAATTGATGTTACTATACTTATATATTCTGTGTTCGTTTTTTCAATATTTTGCAGACATTTTTGCAGGGCTGGTTCTACTGCTCAAACAAGTAAGTCTAATCTTGCCTCTTCACTTAAACACTTGCTTTTGCCTTTTAGTGATCAGAATGTGTTCTTTGCGAATTTTCTTCTTAATCAGTGTGGTGTACGTGTAAAAAATACTTTGATATAATCAGAGTTAGCGAGGAGTAATAAAGTTTGTGATTTCACATATAGGGACTTAGAGTAACGTAATTTTAACGCCTTTCAAACTCTCATAGCTCATGTTAGCTTGTTTTCATTGAAGCAAAAATCTTTTATTTCGTAATTGACTAAGGCAAATCTTATGTAAGGTCATGTTGGCTAGATTTTTCTAAAGCCTGTTATGCTAGCAGGCTTACAAAGGAAGTTATAGGGGTTTCTTGATAACATGAATGAAATGATAAAACTAATTATATCATCATCATCAATTGCACCTTATCCCACTGTGTGGGGGGGGGACGTGAAGTTTATAGTGTCAATCAATTCTCTAAAATTAGTTAACACTATAAATTCATGTAAAAAACAAAGTGGCAAAGTTTTACGCCAAATGCCTTCTGTTGCAACTTTCATACAAAGGAGAAATGAGATGAAATTTCAAAACCATCATTGTTTTTCCATTTGCATGGAAAATATCATGACACGCCAATGAGTTGAGATAGTTGATATAGTCATAAGAAAAACATTTAAATAATCCCCTTGATATTTATAAAAATATTACATTACGCCCATAAATTTACATAATAAAACCTGAGATTTGTTTTTTTTTGTAAGTTTGAAACATTATGGTTTTTTTATAATTAGCCAAAACTCAGGGGTGTTTTTGTAATTATCCCTATAATATATGATATCTTGAGGACAAATCAAGAGTTTTTCAGAAATGTACGATGCGTTGAATTGAGATCCTCTGTTCCATTTTTAGTGTTTCATCTTCTATGTTTACACTATCAATACATGCCACGTGTACATGATGACGTCATGTTTGTACACGTGGCATTTACACAATTCACATGAGTACGATCAAACACTAAATGAAATAGAAGATCTCAATTGTATTTATTCTGTCAAACTTTGCATGGTTTATCTGAAAATTGCACTTTTGCATTAACATAGGCAAATTCTAAAGTTGGATTTTCCGTCGATTTCCTGAAAGTATTTTCAAGCCTGAGAATATGTACCCGTTCCTCCATGATCTATCCATTCGTTTATATTAGTCATTTTAATAAGGGTTTTACTCTCATGGATGATTTGGCAGGTTGCTATCAGCTGGCAACTTGCGAGACGCAAGCTGCAAATCAGAATATCACGGCCTATGGTGTCATCTTCTTCGTAAGCTTTTATACTTCATTAAGGGATAATTACGAAAAAAATGAAGTTCGGGCTAATTACAAAAAAAAATCCAGAGGTTTTTGAAAATTGCAAAAAAGACCCTTGAGGTTTGATTCCTTCTTACATTTTCCCCCTTCATAAGCAAAAACAAAAGAAAATAAAATTCAACCCCCAATATTTTTAGAAATATTACAGTTACCAGAATCAAACCTGCGCGGTTCTTTTTCCCAATGTTGAATCATCTCTGAGTGTTTTTGTCATTAGCCCAAATCACAGGGCTTTTTTCTGTATTTATCCCTTCATTAAATTCACTGGTTAAGATAATTTCAGTTTTGCGTCTGTAACTCACATGTAGTCTTCTGCTTTTGTCAAATTTAGGGTGGGATTACTCTAGTTCTTCTTATTATATACAACTGCTCCGGACAAGTTCTCAGTACCAGAGAGAAAAAAACAGGCAAAATCCCGAGAAGCTGCAGCAAGAAGTGCTAGAGAAACAGTACAGGCACGCGAAAGATGGAAATCGGCAAAAGAAGTTGCACGAAAAGGTGCAAGTGAGCTTCAGTCGCAACTTTCACGAACATTTTCGCGCAAAAAATCCGTGAGCCAGGATTCAACAAAGAGTTCAGGCATACCTAAACCAGATGCAAAAGGAAAGAAGAAAAAAGAAAGCAACCTCACGAAAATGATGCGTGATCTCGAAGAGAATCCTGATGGTGATGAGGGGTTCAACATGGAGATTGGTGACAAGAATTTGAAAAAGAACGCGGCAAAGGCCAAGCAACTCCAAACTCGGAGCCAAATTTTCAAGTACGCGTATGGTCAGATCGAAAAGGAAAAGGCCCTGCAGGAGCAGAATAAGAATTTGACTTTCTCTGGTGTAATATCTATAGCTTGGTTTGGAATTCTCGAGCAGGCCGCCTATCGAAGTTTTTTTCCAAGATTTGACTCTTACGTTGAAAGGTAAAAACAAGCATTTATTAAGGTGTGTGACGGGAAATTAGTGCCGGGCCATGTTTCGGCTGTCATGGGCCCGTCAGGTGCCGGAAAGACAACGTTTTTATCGGCCTTGACGGGGAAAGCTACTGGATGTACCATAACTGGTTCGATTCTCATAAACGGGAAGGATGAGCCAATGCAATCGTACAAAAGAATTATTGGTTATGTTCCTCAAGATGATATTGTGCATGGAAACTTGACAGTGGAGGAGAATCTCTGGTTCAGTGCAAGATGCAGGTATACTTCTTACAATTCATAACCGGTTAAAAGGACTATGTTTTTTGGGATAATTACAAAAACGCCCCTGAGGTTTGGGCTAATTACAGAAACATCCAGGAGATGTTTGAATTTTTTTAAAAACCTTGAGATTTGATTTGTCTTATTAAGGGGTAATTGTAATATTTCTGTAAAAGTAGGGGATTTTTTGAAATATTTTTTTGTTATGAAGGGGAAAATGTAAGACAGAACCAATCCTCAAGGGGTTTTTGTAACTTTCTGGATTTTTTGTAATTAGCTCGAACCTCAATTTTTTGGGGTAATTATCCCTTCTTTTTTTCTTTCTTATTCTCATTGCGACCCGGTGGAATGCAACTTCTGTTCTTATGCTATTTTACTTATAATCGTCATGCTTTAAACCTTTAACTTTTCTGCAGGCTCCCGGCTGATATCGACAAAGCAGAGAAAGTCCTAGTTGTTGAAAGAGTAATCGAGTCCTTAGGATTGCAGGCTGTAAGAGACTCGCTAGTAGGAACAGTTGAGAAACGAGGAATCTCTGGAGGTCAGAGGAAACGAGTAAATGTCGGACTGGAAATGGTTATGGAACCTTCTCTCTTGATCTTAGATGAGCCGACGTCTGGCTTAGACAGTTCTTCTTCTCTGCTACTACTTAGAGCACTTCGTCGTGAAGCTCTCGAAGGAGTAAACATATGCATGGTGGTTCACCAACCTAGGTAATTTTGAGTTTTCACATATTCATGATTTTATAGTAGGGTTATTTACAAAAATTACCCTCGATGTTTAGCCTAATTAAAAAGAAAACACATTTATCTATTCAAAATTGTAGATACCCCTTAAAGTGTTACAAACACTCTCTTGAGGTTTGTGTTTACCTAACAAATTCCCTCCCTCTTGAGGGTGCAATTTACAAAAGAGAAACAAATGTCAAGGGGGTATTTGTAATTTTAAAAGATAACTGGTGTTTGTTGTAATTAGGCTAAACCTTAGGGGTAGTTTTGTAATTACCCTTTTATATACTTCCACCGTTATTGTGCCAAATAAATGAGCTGATTTTGTATCTGGTCAGTCATTAGTTTTAAACTATCCATGTTTTCTCGTATCATCTTAAGATGGGATCAACAGCTAATATGTGAGAGAATCATTTATCTATGAAACTATATAAATGGCTATCATTATTCCACTCATGAATCGTCTTTGGACTTTGGAGGCATATTATCTGCCACTCTCTCTGTTGTTCCAAAATGTACCTTTTTTTCTGAAAACTCTTGTGCAATATCAAATTTGTTTCATTTTCCTTTTCCTTTTTTTTCTCAATTTAACTGGTGGATTGCTTTTTTTTTTTTTGAAACTTCAAAATGGTTTCTGACTGAGAAAGATAGGAATATTTATTAGGAGGTTAGAATTCAAGCACTATTAGTTCATAAGTAATATGTTTCTCATTCTTTGCTTGATGGTGAAATAATCATTACACCATAAAACATGTTGATTTCAACCTTACATAAGTCACTTTTTTATTTATGGTTAATTACAAAAACTACCTCTGAGGTTTAGCCTAATTACGAAAAAAATCAGTTATCTTTTAAAATTTCAAATACCCCCCGGCATTGTTTTTAGCTTACAGAATTGCACCCTCAAGAGTCTTCAAGGGGAGGTGTTTGTTAAGTAAATACAAATCTCAAGGGATATTTGTAATTTTCAATATATCAGGAGTTTTTTATAATTAGGCAAATCCTCAGGGGTAGTTTTTGTAATTATCTCTTTTATTATATCTTGATAACTTTCTGCATCATAAGACCTTGAATGAATTCCTTGCTCATGTTTCGACAAAGTTATGCCTCCTATAGATATCGAAATGAAAACCTTTCCTTGAGAACACTACACGTGAAAATTTCTAAATGTCGGTTAATATTTGCCTGTGAATACACATGTTCTTGAAAAAGTTAATTTTTTACTGAAAAATCAGACACTTCTCATTTTTAATCATTTGATCATTTCTTTCTGTAGTTACACCTTATTCAAGATGTTTGATGATTTGATACTTCTAGCTAAGGGTGGCCTTACGGTATATCATGGTCCCGTTAAGAAAGTTGAAGAGTACTTTGCAGGCATTGGGATCGTCGTCCCTGAAAGAGTGAACCCTCCAGATTACTTTATTGACATCTTGGAGGGGATTGTAAAACCGAGTGCTAGCACAGCTGTAAAATTTAAGGAACTTCCTCTCAGATGGATGCTTCATAACGGGTATCCTGTGCCGCCGGACATGCTTGACTCTGCAGGGGTTGCATCATCGTCGGCGAAGATTCGCCCACGGTGGAGCGAACCCGGCCGCTAAAGCGGACTCGGATCAGTCCTTTGCCGGTGAGCTGTGGCAGGACGTCAAGTTTAGTGTTGGACAGAAGAAAGATCACATAAGGCTTAATTTCAACAACAGTCGATGGACTTGTCTAATCGGAAAACCCCGAGTGTCATGCAGCAGTATAAATATTTCGTCGGGAGGTAAATATTTCTATATTTTCTTAATTGCAAGTTGTTTTTCTATAGTTTCATGTTACTGTGCCTTTTTTATCACCATTTACTTGGTGTCTTCTATAGAGGCACTTGTGTCTTAAAACTCTTGAAAATGAGGGAAAATAAATTCTTTGGTCCCGTAACTTGGACTATTTTGAGATGTAGTCACCTTTAAATTTTAGTCCAACATCTATTAAAAATTTGGATGTTTATTCTTATTTGACCAAAATTGTGTAATTTTATTGGAAATTGCTCACTATGATTTGTCACGTGTAAACTTGTAAAAAAGTGGGGATTTGGTCATATGACACAAAAAATGCCACAAAAACATTTGAATCCTCAAATTTTATGTGCCGGTTTTTTGGTGATTTGAGTGTTATTTTGAGCTGTTAGAGTTTGTGTTTGTCCCACATCGCTTAATCATTAAAATTCCTAAATTTCTTAGACACATTTGGGGAGCACCCCCATTTAACATTTCAAAGCACCCAGGTTTGGTTTGGTAAAATTACACCCATTTGGATTTCAGACTAGATGTTAGAGTTTGTTTTGTCCCAAGATATTGGACCAAAATTTGAAGGTGTATTATGAGTTCTGCTTAAAGGACTAAATTTAAAATCATCAAAATCAAATTTCTTAGACACATTAGACTAAATTTTAGTTTCCTGATGAAAATGACCAGTTATTTTTGAAAGATATTGGACTTTGATTAGGATAAATTTCCAAGTAGTCAAAAGGACTAAAAATTTATTTTCCCTTGAAAATGACCAGTTATGGATACTTTGAAGGGATAATTACAAAAAGTCTAATTACAAAAAAACTCAGCTTTCTTTCAAAGTTTCAAATACCCTATTAGTTTGTATTTATTCTACAAACACCCCCTTTAAAGATGCATTTGTAAAATAAAAACATTGTCAAAGGGATATCTGAAATTTTTAAAGATAACCGAGTTTTTCTGTAATTAGGTTAAACCTCAAGATTTGAGTAATATTTATAATTATCCCTAATTTTAAAGCATAAATGTCATTTTTGTGGATGAAAGCCACAAGTGATGAGTAAAATGATAGCATCTTGTCTCTTTTGATTGGAGATGCACATGATTTAATACTTCTTTTCTAAAAATGGAATCTGGTTTCGCCTTTTGACTGATTTTTTTTTTTCTCAGATTGGGAAAGCAGAGATTAAGAGAAGCTAGAATACAAGCTGTGGATTATTTGATTTTACTATTGGCAGGAGTCTGCTTAGGAACGCTTGCCAAAGTGAGCGATGAAACCTTTGGCTCTACCGGATATCTATACACGGTCATCGCAGTTTGTAAGTTCAAAATTCCCATCTTCATCATCTTCCTTGAATTGCACTTTCGTGCATATTTAATAATTGAAACTACCCCTAAGGTTTAGCCTAACTACAGAAAACTACAGTTATCTTTCAAAATTACAAACACCCCTTAAGGTTTATATTTCTATCAAATACCCCCTCTAAGCTTCAAGGGGTATTGGTAATTTTGGAAGATAACCGGGTTTTTTGTAGTTAGGCTAAACTTCAGGGGTAGTTTTTGCAATTATCCCTTGTAACAATTTATCATACTGTTCTGTTTTCCTACTCTCTTTTCAATATTACCGAATGCTTAACTATGTTTTGTAGCCCTACTCTGTAAAATTGCTGCTTTGAGATCGTTTTCTTTGGATAAGTTGCACTACTGGAGAGAAAGCGCTTCCGGCATGAGCAGCTTGGCATATTTTCTAGCAAAGGACACAGTTGATCATTTCAGCACAATTGTAAAGCCCGCGGTTTATCTATCGATGTTCTATTTCTTTAACAATCCTAGGTCTACCATTTTCGACAATTACTTGGTCTTGCTCTGCCTTGTGTACTGTGTTACCGGCATAGCTTACGTTCTCGCCATCTACTTTGAACCTGGTCCAGCCCAACTGGTGAGCACTGTTAAACTCTTTTCTTTTAGGGTTAATTACAAAAGCACCCCTAAAGTTTGGGCTAATTACAGAAAAACACAGAGATGTTTCAAAATTGTAAAAGAATTGGTCAGGTTTGATTATGTCTTTAAATTTAAGGGGTTAACTGTAATATTTTTATAAATGTCAGGGGTTTGAAATGTTTTTTTGCTCATGAAGGGGAAAATGTAAAGGATTTTTTTTTTTTTTTAATTTTCAAAAATCTCTGGTTTTTTTGTAATTAGCCTGAACCTTTTACTTGTAATTATCCTTACAAAAAATACCCTTGTGGTTCAGTCTAATTACAAAGAATTCCAGTTATATTTATAAATTATAAAATTACAAATAACGTTTTGAAGTCTGTTTTGTGTTTTACAAATACCCCCCAAAGGTGCAATTCGTAAAATAAAAAAACGTCAAGGGGATATTTGTAATTCTGAAAGACGGTTGGATTTTTTGTAATTAGATTAAACTTCAAGTGCAGTTTTTGTAATTAACACTTTCTTTTATGACATGTTATACTTTATTTATCTTATTTATGTATAACAAAACCATTACATTCTATTTTTAAAATATGCAGTGGTCAGTGTTGCTTCCTGTTGTTTTGACTCTCATTGCCAACCAAGAGGGAGATACATTTGTCACCAAATTAGGAGACTTTTGCTATACCAAGTGGGCTTTGGAAGCATTTCTGCTAGCTAATGCCGAAAGGTTCGAAATTACAATCCTATAAACTACAATCTCCTCTCTTAAAAAACGCACGAATTCGATTATCCAATACGCCCTTAGAAAAATCCGTAGACCACTCCATCTACTGGGGTGTCATAAACGATTAAAAAGTAGATATATGGTACCAAAACAGACGAACGCAACACAGAACGTGGCAAAAGTGAATCAAAGTAAAACACGAGGTACCAAAATTATTATGATCTGAAAGTCTGGTACCAAAAGTGAAAACAAGCTATAGTTTTGCTGATAAAACTGAAACTATCCTGTCAACATATCATCAAAATTAGGGATAATTACGAAAACACCCCTGAGGTTTGGGCTAATTACAAACAAAATCAGACTTCTTTGAAAATTACATCTTCCATATTTTTTCCGGTGATTTTCAAAAATATTTAAAAAAACCCTGACATTTATAAAAATATTACAGTTACCCACTTAAATTTAAGACGAAATCTAAACTTGAAGGTTTTTTTTTGTAATTTTGAAACATCTCTAGGTTTTTGTAATTAACCCAAACCTCAGGGTGTTTTTGTAATTATCCCTCAAAATTATTTGTAAATATCATTGACTCGACATAAATATTCGATGTTTCACTTGCAGGTACTCTGGTGTGTGGCTTATCCAAAGATGTGGTGCATTAAGACAAAGAGGTTATGACTTAAGTCACTACTATCCTTGTTTAGGATTCCTGCTTATTACGGCATACTTAGTCGGCGTTAGCATTTTTCTGTCTCGTCACTTTCCAGAAAAAGTAAATTCTATGATGATTTTCTTTTTTTTACACCAAACAGGAAAATGTATAGGAAAGCAAGATTTGAGAGAGTAGGAATTTCAGACAAACGTTGTCATGGGTACGGATATAGGATTGATCGATTCGAAGTTTTTAGATATAAAATTCCAATGGAAATGATCGCCTCCAGTCTTAATATGACACTGTTTACACACAAAAACACGCTTATAAATGGAAGGGATAATTACAAAAACACCCCTGAAGTTTGGGCTGATTACAAAAAAACCTAGAGTTGATTCAGTCTTACGTGATTTTTAAAAATATTTCAAAAAATCCCCTAACATTTACAAAAACATTACATTTACCCCCTTAAATTTAAGACAAAATGAAGCGTGAAGTTTTTTTTTTTGTAATTTTGAAACATCTCTGAGATGTAATTATCCCTAAATGGCATGTGTTGTTTACTTTATATTTTTGTTGTGTCATGTAAAATATGTAAAACTTAATTTTTTTATTTTATTTTGCCCTTCATTTAGAAGTTGCTTTGAACAAAATTAACAATTGACAACCTCATCAATCAAGAATGAATTAACTGAGTGAAATAATAAATAGGGATAATTAAAGAAAAATCCTTAAGGTTTGGGGTAATTACCAAAAAAAACCCAAAGAAGTTTCAAAATTATAGAAACCTCCTCAAATTTTCTTCCAAATATTATAAATAGCCAAACAAAAAGCCGGAATTATTTGTAGTATATGGAAAAGTTATATGATGGCGTCGACAAATTTCGTGAAGTCAACCAAGTTGGGGCAAAATCTAAGACATAATCAAACCTTAAAGGAGTTTCTGTAATTTTGAAACTTCTGTGGGTTGTTATGTAATTAGCCTAAAACTCGGTTTTTTTTTTTTATCCCTAATAAATACTACAAAATTGATGAAGGATTTTGAATAAATCCTTTTATAAGGACTTCTCCAAACATATAGTCAAAACTAAAAGCTAGAAATCCTTGCATTATCAGGCAAAATACACCATTATCCTCAAATCCTGAAATATTAAGGACTGCCATGCAAAGATTCAAGACTTGAAAACTAGGCTTTCTCCCTCAATACACATCAAACCACAAAGATGCTGAATCATTTTATGCTTCTCACAATCTGCTAAGGCCACAATGCCATGAACTATCAAAACATCAGGTTCAACTGAGACGGCCATTTAAGCCATCTTTTCCACTTCTCTATCCCGATTTTCGTGAAACCAGCATACGGAGAAAAACGCGGGCCGTTATAAAACACAGGGACGTAGATGGTTACCTGAAGAACAGATAAGCTTTTGAAAATGAGGGTTCATCTCCAAACCACATCCCCCATAAATTTGAGAGCTGGGACACCCCTTATTTCTACATCAATCAAGGGCGACTCGATTAGTTTCAGTTTTGCTAACTCCGAATCTTTCTGGATCATATCAAGAGCACGCATCTGATCCTGCAACCAACAAGTACCAAATAAAATAAAAGGCTTTAGGACTCTGGACCAGATTTCATAAGTTCATAACTCTGAATTATGATTTGTTCATTTCATATCATCCTTACCATCATCTTTGTTTTTTTGTTATCAATTACATCATGTATATTTTCATTTTATTACAATGCATAATTATTATTTAAGCAAAAGAATTTTATTGTTATTATAATTCAACAAGCTTTATTTCTAATTCAAATGGTTTGCAAACTATCAAACAACTATATAAGAGCTGGAGCTCGGATCTCGAGCTTTGAGTTTTTGAAGCATTTCAAACAACTATATGCAAATTATGAAATTAATCTGTTTAATATATTAATTATTATTTATTACCTTCCTTCTCATTGAACAAAACTTGCAATCAGATGCCGATGGAGGTAGCAGTTGATTTACGATAAGTCTCTGAACTGGCACTTTTTCCTTCCGTAAGGATGCACACAATCTTGAAGATTCACTAAGTGCCATCACCTGCACAAAATCACACCAAAATAGTGGTAAATGCAGCAGAATATTAACAGAAAAAGATATTACCACTAGTGTGCTAGTGATAATACCTTCCGAGGTTTAGACTAATTACAAAATAATCCATTTATCTTCTAAAATTACAAGCACCCTCCTGGATTTGTTTTTAGCTTACAAAATTGCACCCTCAAGAAACCTCAAGAGGCAGATATTTGTTTTGTAAATACAACCTCAACGGGTTATTTGTAATTTTGAAAGATAATTGGAGTTTTTTTATAATTATCCCTAACTTAAACTAAAAAGCAAAAGATATATGGGTTTATTACAGTGGGAATTGTTACTATCACAAACTCTGTGGTCTCTGGGTCACGGAAAAGATCACGCACTTTTGCCATCCTTTCTCTCAGTTGCTCAAGCTTGTCATTCTGCAAGAATTCAAGGTAAAACAAACATCGCAATCTAAAACTATAATTAAAAAATCTGTAGTGACTACTTAGTGAAATAAACTTCTAAATAATTAAAAGGGATAGTAACAAAAAGTCCCCAAGGTCTGGGTTAATTACAAAAAAACCAAGAGGTTTTTGAAAATTTCAAAAAACCCATTGAGGTTTGATTCTGTCTTAAATTTAAGGGGGTAAATGTAATATTTTGGCAAATGTAAGGGAAGCTTTTGAAATGTTTTTTGCATATGAAGGGGGGAAATATAAGACGGGTCAAACCTAAAGAGGTTTTTTGTAATTTCTGAAAATCTCTAAGTTTTTTTGTAATTAGCCCGAACCTCAGTTTTTTCATTTTTTTCTTTTTTGTAATTATCCCTAATTAAAAATAAGTAACAAAGGTAACAGTGAGTTGAGCTTACACCATCTTGCTGTGGCTCTCCTTTACCGAAAGCCGATTTAAGGGCTGCTGTTGCTGAAGCTATCTTCTTCTTGAGCTGAATTCAGCCATACAGTGAAGAGCAGTAAATCAGTAAAACCGCAGAAGACTAAAGTGAAAGATTAACTACACTTACATTAGGACACACACATTGTCAGTTAATTACAACTTGAGAGAAATTAGGAAATTTCAATGCTCAAGAAATGAAAATCATAAGAAACCTTACTATTTAAAATTGTGAAATAAAAATCATTTATTATTTTCAAAATGTATATCCATATCAAAATCACCAATCACAAGGGGACTGGGGTATAAAATGTAAGAATGTGAAAGTCTATAATAATATCCCAAAGAAATCGCTTTATTACCCTAAAGGTATAAGTATTTGCAAGTTAGCATACCCACCTTCATCATCTTGCCTATAGAAGCATCCAAGAAATCTGGCAAAGACAACAGTCGAAGAGTGTGACCCTTCAAAAAAAAGAGGAATCATTTTATCAATGCTTCTAAAACCACTCGCCAAAAAGAACAAATAATAATTCCTTACTGTGGGAGCTGTATCAAACACAATGCGCCTAAATCTATTATACTCTTGCGACTCCACAAATTGCATGACCTGCAAGATCACTGTAAAGTTACTCTATGGCGAAAATTATAATTTAGTAGTTAGTACCAACCCAGAAATTTTTACAGCAGTAATTACTTATACATGCCTTTGAAATCGCAAGAGCTTCATCTAGACCAGGAGGAGGAGTGTCCAACAGCTCTCCAAGCTTGAGTTCTCCCAACTGCTCATGAAAGAAGCCGTAAATTATAGATGCAAATCTAGATGCATGTTGATTTGGAACATAATTCTCTAATAACCGGTACATCATTTTTGTAGGTCAGTAAAAAAATGCAACTCTAGATGAAACTATAGGTATGGAGGGAGTGGAGTGACTTTACTGTTATTACGTGCTCACATAGCCAAATAGTAAGATAGCTTCACCAAAACCGAAGTACGTGTTCGAGTAATTCCCATTTCCTGGACCCAGTTAAGAAACTTTATCTAGGGATAGTTACAAAACACCTCTGAGGTTTGGGCTAATTAGAAAAAGATCCAAAGATGCTTCAAAATTACAAAAAAAAATCTCCTCAAGTTTGATTATGTCTTAAATTTAAGGGGTAACTGTAATATTTTTATAAATATCAGAGAGGTTTGAAATGTTTTTGGCTTATGAAGGAGAAAAATATAAGAGATGAAATCAAACCTCAAGGTGATTTTTGCAATTTCCAAAAACCTTCGGGGTTTTTTTTAAGTAGCCCAAACCTCAGGGGGCTTTTTGTAATTATCCCTTTTATCTAATATGGAGCATACTTATGATCATCCTAAAACAACAGCTATTTCGCCCTTGCAAAAGGTGCAATTGGAGCCTTTTTTGCTAATTGTAAGGGTTCCACCAATTTCCTCCTCATATGTCTTCCATTCTAGTAAATATATAAAGCACCAAAATGTAGCAGTAAATGCCATTGTTCAAGTAATCAATTTATCATGAGAAATTACGTATAAACGAAACACCAGATAGAGCAACCCAGGAAATGCTAAGTAACATAATAGACTAAGAGTAAGGGAAAAACATTACGAAAGGCACTGACAATAATACCTGTTCTCACCTGGTCAGCAAGCATTCCAAGGCCCATACTATCCATGAAGTTTTTAACACCCCCTTCACCATGTAGACTCGCAGATCGAAAATCTTCCCTAGCTTTCTCAGGGTTTACCTATGATAGGATGAACATAATGCATTGTCACAAGCACTAAACATATAGATGGAAAAGGACATCAATAATGGATACCTCAAGCGCATAAAGTGGAGAATCCACACCTTGTACGGGAACAAGCATCCCTCCAGTCAAATCCTACGAAAAACAATTAAAATGATTACACAAATGATAATTTTCTCCAAGAATTACCTTTTCTTAATTTAAGTCAGAATATCAAGCATAGCACGTGCTGAATAAGTCATTACTTGATCAAAAGAATCGCTTAATGAGTGAGCAGGGTCAGTGGAAACCACAATAGTGGGGTGACCATGGTTTGCAAATTTTACGGCAAGTGATGCTGCACAGCTTGTTTTCCCAACACCCCCTTTCCCACCTAACATGTAATATTTCCTCTGCGACCCAGAAACCATCTCATCGAATCCAGCAACTGTCTCCAAGGCAGTGACAACAGATCGCACTGCAAGAACAATATGCACCACAAATTACTTTATTTTTTGTCAAGGCGCTCTAATTTCAAGACAAGATGTAGAATGGGAGCAAGCTTCAGCCATCAAGAGAGGTTAACCCTGTCATGTTCAATAAGAGTAATTCATTGCGCATTTTTACAACCTTGGTATTCTTTATGCCCAAACGTCAATAAAAACTAAAACAGTTTCGTTGTCACAAAAGAGTTCCCAAGGAATTTGAGTAAAGGTCTTACCTTTTATCATTCTTTAATCTATTTTTTTCGCTTCATTCTATCCTTTTCTATTATTTATTGTCATTCCTAGTGGTCATTATTCAAAGTTGTTCATCACCCTTTACGTTAAATCTGAAGAAGTTCAGAACATAGACAAGAAACCAAATGGACCTAAGTAGCCAACTAGTACACAGATTTTTTGTCTAGTATCTAAAAACCACCAACGTTCTTATCATACCCATTATCAAAATTTGTTCTGGGGTTTAATTGTTGGTATTTATCTTTATGTATTATCAATATTAACTCATTTTACACCCTTGTCAATCAAATTCCCTAATCTTGCATTGAGGAATAACCTGCTAACCTGCTGGACCAGAGCATAATCCACCTAAGCTAGTAATGAAACCAGTTTACCATTCCACTGTCTTAACAATCCTTAAAGGAGTTGCCTTGAGAATCAAATATGTTATACTAGGTAACATTTTTCATTGTTTTCATGAATCAGATTGCCAACCTTGAGAAACCTAAAGAATACAATTACATGACTATGAACAAAAACCAAAATATTATTACACAGAAAAACGAAAATAAATTACCACATAAAACCACACCTTGTTAATATGACAAATAAAGAACTAAAACTACACTAAAGAAACAAGCAAGAAAAGAGCACTGGGACTAAATACTCAACTGAAATATCAAATATTCCGAAATCCCACAACATAAAAAACGAGGGAAAAAAATCAAAATGCAAGATTTTAACTTGAACTAATGTGTGTGTGGAAACGAGCAACGGTCACCTTGAAATGGCGGTCCGAGTGGATTTGGGTTGATACGATTAGAGAGGAGGGAGCATAATAAAGTTCTGCTGAATTTAGCAGATGAAAAATTGCAAAACTGGGATTTGGGTATGTGATGGAATAGAGAAGCCATGGTGGCTATTTCCCTTTCTTGACAAACTCTTCTTCGCGAAAACGCAAAAATGCCTCCAAGACTCCAACTGTGGGAACCGAAGGTGGCCAGGAGGAGGGAAAATAAGGGCTTCATTATTAGTACTCCCTCCATCCCAATTACATAGTCCAGTTAGACTTTTTACACAAATTAAAAAAATGTATTGAAAATTACAAATATATAAAATAATTACTTGATTTGCCCCTATTTAATAAACAGTATAAATTACATAGTACTATTAGATAGGGTTATAACAGTAAAAGAAGGGGGAAAATACTATTAGATATGGAAACTGGACTACATATTTGGGACATCCCAAAAAGGAATATCGGACTATATATTTGGGACGGAAGGAATATTTAATATGCTTAATTGCAGAACTGGTCCTCTTAAACTTTCTATTTTGGTATTTTAGGACATTTATTTTTTCAATTTGCAATTTAGAACTTCAATTTAAAAAATTCGGCACATTGAAGACAATTTTAGCTGAAAAATTCAAAAATGACCGGATTACCGATGTGGTTGCCACCTCACAACTTCAGATTGTGGATTTTCATTTCTTCGGAGATATTGTTTATCGGGATGTTGAGTGATATAACATACATTTTTCATATGTTTATGAATTAATATTATTAAACTAAAACACAACTTAAGTAGCAATTTCGCAAGAAATTTTGAAATTCTTAATTTGTGATGGTGAAGTAGTAGTCACGTCATCAATCCTGTCAATTTTAAATTTTTCGGCCAAAATTGTCCTCAATTTGCCCATTTTTTTTTAAATTAAAGTTCTAAATTACAAATTCAAAAATATAAATCTTAAAATGCCACCAACCCACCAAAGACAGTTATAATATCACTGTTGGTATCTATTTGTCTCAAGAACGAATTAATTACATAAACAATCAAATATAACTAGTACAATAATGAATCATACTGGAAAAGAAATTAGGGATTACAAACCAATACTAAAAGAATTAAATAATAAAATGAATAATAATATATATGATGAAACTCTAAATCTTCAAATGCCAATAAAGTGTACATGAAAAATCAGCCATTGGTCGGCCCTTTAAGCATAGGTAGATCATGAACTCGTTGTGTTTATCACAAGGGAGCCGCTATTCGCACCCCAATTTCTTATAAATTCAGCTCACTCTCTATCCTCACAAAATTAAAATAATTGGTATACCCTTACTATTAAAAAACAATACACTTCAACATTTTTTTTTGAAATCGTGCCACACTTTAAAATAGGGTATGATTGTGTCACATTTTTTACATCAGTTTCTTAAAGAAAACCGATGTAGAAAGTGTGGCCCGATCGTGCCATGTATTAAAATAGGGCACGATCGTGCCTATTCGAACATGGCGAAAAAAATACACGATCTTGAAACAAAAAAACCAAAAAAATGTAACACCATTTCGAACCAACCTATTAAACCTCCAATCTATTAAAAATGACACATTTTCGCACTTAATACTGCAATTAAAATAGCACGATAGCAAAAACAAATTAGCAACTAAAACCCTAGAGAAGAAAAAAAAAATCTGGAGAAAAGAAAAGATTGGGTATATTTTGATTAGTTTTTTGACAATAAAAGCATAATAGTCATTTTTAAGTTATTTTAATTTTGTAAAAAATAGAGGATGAGATGTATTTATAAAAAATTGGGGTACAAATAGCAGCTCCCTTATCCTAAATAGGTTAATAATCAGTCGACTGTCAAGGGGAAAGTAGTAGTTATGTTTTTCTTTTTTTTTTTTAGGGAAATAAGTAGTTACGTTTGATAATCAACATCGGTATAATTTTGAGGGGGTTTCTTTTAATCAGGTTAATGCTCCACAGTATGCTAATAATATTGCAAATCAGGTTACCAATGTTGATGAAGTTTTAATGATATTCCAACAGTGATCCCACAACCTCTTGCCCGTAGTCCTTTTGCATCTGCATCTCAAAACACTTGTACTGATATTACTAATGATCTAAACGGTGAGATGAGGCAAAATACCATTCCAAAGTCTATGAGGACTAAACCGTGTTATGAAATTACTAATTGGAACAAACTCATAGCAATAGTGATGTGAGAAAAATAAAGGTAAAATGAACACGAATATTTTACGTGAAAAATCCCCAAATAATTTGAAGTAAAAACCACGGGCAAGTGTAGGAGCAGTTCACTATAAAATAGGGATTACAACACATTCTCTCTAAATACAAAGAAAAAATTATATCACTCTATCTCTTGAAATATGAAAAACTAACATTCTCTAAATTGATAATAGCTTTACAAATTGAGAGTTTGAACTCACATAATTTGTTTTGGGATGATTTTTTGTTTCTGCGAGAAGCCCATTTATATACAAAATTTGTTGCACTATTCAACTTCATTTTCAAGTGGTTGGCCGGATAATCAAATTTGATGGCATCCTTTCTCATTTTGTCAAAAGCTAGCTAAGGGCATCTCCAGTGGCAAAACCCCTTAAAGGTTTTTCCACAGTTTTCGGAGTGCCATGTCATCTGCCACATCAAAAGTAAAAAATCTAACATTTACAAAAAAATTGGCAAATTTTTTTTTTCGTCCTTTATCTGAGGCTACTTTGAGATTTGGTCCTTTTTCTTCTTACTTTTTACAATTAGTCCTTTTTCTGTATAAAATTTTGAGATTCAGTCCTATTACCCCCTATAGCAGGTAATCTTGACCTGCTACGATGTGGCATTTTTATTTTCGAAATTTTTCATTTAATCACATTTTTTGTTGACTTGGTAGACTTGTGGATTGTTTTGGATGAAAATTAATCCTACATGGCAAAATGGAGGGAAACTTAAAGTTTTTGAAAAAACTGAAAAAATATCTAATAAATTTGAAAATTATTTCAATAAAATTTAAAATTATTTTCAATTAATTAAAAAAATTATAAAAAATATCCAAAATTATTGAAAAATCTAAAAGTTAAAATATATAAAATCTGATCATTTGTTTAAAAACTAAAAAAGTAATAAAAATCAAAATTATTTTATCCAAAAATTATAAAAATAAAATATGAAAATTATTGAAAAACTATAAATAATTTTTTAAAAAAATACATTTATTTAAAATATTTTAATATATTTTAATTCCAAAATAAAAAAAACTCAAAACTCTTTTTTAAAATTTTGAAAATTGTTTTAAAAATTCTGTATTTTCTAAAAATATTCAGATTTTAATATCTCGATTTTGGGGCAATTTTTAGAATTTAAAACAAAGGATTTTTCAAAAACAAATTTCAGTATTTTCTTTCATTTCTAGATTTTTTTAAATATTTTTTATTTTGCAAAAAAAGTTCTATGCTTTTACCCATTTTGGAGTTTATATGAAAATTCAGATTTTTGGATTTTTTTTCAAAATATTTCGATAGTTTTTAATTCATTTTTAGATAAATTTCCATATTTTAAATTATTTTCCAGATTTTTAATTTCATATTGAATATATATAATATTTGAAGTAATTCTAAGATTTTAACACAACTTTTAGTTTTATAAAGAAGATTTCAGATTTTTAAAATATCCTTTAGTTTTAAAAACAACTTTTTTTTATTTTAGTATTCTAAAATATTTTAAATAAATTTCAATTTTTAAAAAAATTAAAATAGTGTATTGTGTTTTTAACAATTTTCTGATTTATTTTTTGTAATTTTCGAAATACATTAATAACTTTAAGGTCCCTCCATTTTGCCATGTAGTATTAATTTTCCCTCCAAAACAACCCACAAGTCTTCCAAGTCAGCAAAAAATATGATTAAATTAAAATTTTCGAAAATAAAAATACCACGTCAGCGTAGCAGGTCAAGATTACCTGCTATAGGCGGTAATAGGACCAAATCTCAAATTTTATATAGAAAAAGGACTATTTGTAAAAAGTAAAAAGAAAAAGGACTAAATCTCAAAGTAACCTCAGATAAAGGACCAAAAAAAATTTGCCAAAAAATTTCCACAATGGTTAAACCTATTTCACAACTTTTTAATGGGCCCACCATCCAATTCACATATTATTTATCTTTATTTCACTTCATTTGACATCTTATATAAATATATATTTGTCACAATTATTTTAATTAATATGTTTAATTTAAATATTCAAAAATAATAATTTTAATTACTAATTTGATATTTAATAAATATCTAATTAATATTTATTCTCGATATAATAATTTTAAAATTTTTTTTTGAAAATTCATAAATTTAAAAAAGATGGGTTACAACATTACAAATTGAAATGTTACAAACAACTCATACAAATTAAAACATAAGATAATTAATGCTTCATACACTGATATTTTAATCATTCACCCACATTGAGTGTCCAAATATGCTCAACTAAATCAACTCGAAGTTGGTGATGTACTTCACTATCACGTAGCTCGTAATGGTCGCGGAGGTAGTTTCTGAATTCTCGTGTAGACCTTGAATTATTTGTGGTGAAGAATCTGTTGGTTGATCATCCGACCAATCACCTACTATTTCTCCCTCGTCCTCAATAAT
The DNA here is from genome assembly GCA_016081115.2 of Rehmannia glutinosa. Classification (NCBI taxonomy): domain Eukaryota; kingdom Viridiplantae; phylum Streptophyta; class Magnoliopsida; order Lamiales; family Orobanchaceae; genus Rehmannia; species Rehmannia glutinosa. The sequence goes on along the minus strand of JABTTQ020000023.1, from coordinate 450,618 downwards.
CATGTTATGCAAAATAATGCATGTAGACATGATATCACTCAACTTATTCCTATACCAAGATCGTGCAGGGCCATCATGCCATGTTGGGTCATCAATTGAAAATATGGTGAATGGTTTTGTAAAGCTTCGACAATGCGAAGGAACAATTGTTTGCGCATGCGAAATCGTCGTTGAAATATACCATCATGCCATGTTGGGTCATCAGAAAAATAATCATTGACAAGACGATTGTGTGCATCTTCACGATCTCGGTCTATATATATTCTCGTACGTTTTGTGTTGGAAGTACTTTGAGCTACTTGAAATCTCTGCTCTTTCTTATCAAGGAGCTCTAGAATCTTTCGATCAACATCGTCTCGAGCATTCTGCCTTGCTAGATCTTTCCACATTTCGCGAATAGTGGCTTTCTTAGAAATATTAGAATCTTGAGATATTTTTGGTTAGATGAGAAAGATATTATTGTGCTTGAGAAGATAATATTGGTAGTGTGAATGATTGTAACACTACTAGTGTATATAAAGACTAGTTCATAACGGCTAGTTTATAACGGCTGGTTTATAACGGCTAGTTTATAACGGCTAGTTTCGAACATGAATATCATTAATATTGAAAAAGTGAATTGCATAAAACTGAAACAATAAAACATATCAAATTGAAATAGTACAACAAAACATGAAAATCAACCTACACACATCTATGACAAGCCATGCCTTTTTTTAATTTTTTCTAAAATTATGTTATGAAATTGAAGCTGTTGGGGGGTCATCTGACTAGTATCCTTCATGTAGATTTCATATTCCTTTAAATAAAGCTCAACGTTAGTCTGTTCCATCTTTTCCTTTTTGTATTTCTTTAAGCATCTCCAATTCAACATCTAGATCTTTTTGTGAGTCGTCGACTTGTTCAACTTTATTTTTTTCCTTTCTTTTTGCTGCTTTTTGGCCTATTGGACGAATTCGTGATTCATTAAGAATAACATCATCACTCGTATCCAGATTGGAAGAGGAATTATATGCCTTTGATTCAGATACTTTTGTTTTCTTGCCCCCTCGTGTGCCTTCTTCTGTCGGGGCCCATTTAGGACAGTCCTTGAGAATTCTCCACGCATGGTCATACCTGAAAGGTTTGCCATGTAATTTCCTCCACTGTTGATTTACTTCTGATGTTACTTGATCGTCGCTCCATCCACTCGCTCTTTTTCTTTCCTCTTTATTGTATGTTGAAGCATACTCATTCACATCTCGTTGCATCTGAAACCAATGTGTTTTCAGGTTCACCGACGATCTCGCAACAGTTTCTTTTTTCCTATTCTCATTGAAGTATTCTCCAATACGTTTCCAGAATTCTTTATCTTTTTGAGCATTACCGATTCTTGAGTCGCAACTAATAGTCACCCATGCGCTAGTAAGAAGCTTCTCTTCGTCCATTGACCAAAATGTATGGGTAGTTACCGGTTTGGTGTCATTCATGCCCGTTTCGCTTCCTGGCTCCGTATCAGCATTCAGGCAGATGTTTTCAAGCCCCTCTTGTGTAGAATATGATGGAAATTGTGACTCTTGAACAGAAGACGGTGTTGAGGGCTCTTTTTCGGTACCAGATGTATCAACACTAGCCCTTCTAATCTCATTTGGAGCCACAAATGGTGCATGTTGAGGAAGAAATACATCAGAAGATGGTATCATTCCAAATTGGCTTGCCATGGTAGATCAATAATCGAATTGAGGCATGTAAAATGGAGCTGGACAAGCATTACTCGGTAGATTCGGTAAAATTTGAGGGCTTTGAAAATTTGGATGAAATTGTGGAAAACTTTGGGAGCTTTGTGTGGTAGGAGAAAATTGAGAAGATTGGAGATTAGGAATAGTACTACGATTTTGGGAGATATCATTTTCATCATTTGAAGAATTTAAGAATTTCCTAAAGAATTCTCTTGAATTTTCATTCATTTTGGTAGATATTATTATGAAATGTGTGAAAAACATAAAATAGATTTGAGGTGTATTTATAAGTGAAATTAAATAAAAAAATAAAAAAGCCGTTAGAATTCAACGGCTATATCTAAATGGCTAGTTCAATTAATCAAAGTTGAGACCAAATTCAATTCACAATTCCCCATTTTATTATTTGGAGCATCATCAATGGTTTCTTTAATTTTTCAATGAACATTGAATAAAACAAAAAAAATTTACACATCCCACTATATCACATGACAAAGGTGGCCCACATTGTTTTACTTTTTGCACCTTTTAATGCCTATCAACCGGTTCTTTGGCACAAACCAGTTGATACCCACAAACCCCAAAACATTTGCCACAATGGACAGCTTTTTCAATCACACGGTTTTTAATGAAAAACCCAACCAAAAACCCAACCGTTGTAGTTGCTCTAAATATAAATATTAAAAGATTTGCTGCCACTTTTGTCGCCTACCCAAATGTGAAAATAATTCACCCACATGGGTGCTTTGCAAGGTCAAAATATGCGAGCTTGCCCACATTTGCTGACAAATAGGGCTGTAAACGAACCGAGCTCGAACGAACGAGGGTTGTTCGTGTTCGTTCGTTTATTTTAAAAGGTTGTTTGTGTTCGTTTGTTTAATAATCGAACATGTTCACAAACGTTCACGAACAGTTCACGAACATGCTCATTAATTGTTCATGAACAACTATATGAACATGTGTATAAAAATGTTAAATACACATTGTTCATGAACACTCAACTCAAAGTAAATGAACATTATGATGATTGCAAATGTAAATAGCTTGTAATATTAAACTAAAATAAGCTTATTTTTTATAATAAAGTAATGAATATTAAGAATTAAATGTATAATTAATAATTAAAAAATGAATAATAAACGAACATCAAACGAACACTAAATGAACATGTTCGTGAACAGTTCATGAACATAAACGAACAAATTCTCTTGTTCGTTTATGTTCACTAAGCTTAATAACCGAACATGAACGAACGCTAACCGAGCTCGTTCACGAGATGTTTGTCGAAAGCTCTGTTCGTTTACAGCCCTACTGACAAACGACTAGCCTATAAAAAAATGAGGGTTATTTTCAGTTTTAGTACCTCAATTATACCTAGTTTTCAGTTTTGATCCCAAGGTTTTGATTTAATCGGTTTTAGTACCCAACGCGTTTTGAGTTTTAATCAATTCGATACCGCCGTTAAATAATCATTAAAACCCGACCGGTTGATCTGGTTGTAGAAGGTTTTCCAAACTTTCGAATGTATCATTTTTGGTACCACTATGTTTCTTGGTTTTTCAAATTTGGTCCCTAGATATTTCAAATTTTATTCAAAGGACCTGATCTTTTCAGTACTCCAACTCTTTAGCTTTGGGCAACGAAAATGGTATCAGAGCCTAGGTTTATTAAGAACTTTTAGTTAAATTTATTATATTTATGTAATTAACAATTGGTGAGGAGAAATTACTCCGAGATTATGGATCCGGACCGATGTCCGAGATGTACCCCTTTACAGACATATCGTCAAATATTGACGATGTATGCACAAGAACACCTTGACCAGGTTTCATATTGGGAATACCAACATGAAGAAAAGGAAGCGGCGAGGAGCCGAAGCGGGAAACCTTAAGGCAATGCAAAATGCGGCGAGAATATTATAAGCGATTCACGGATGCTTAACTGGACACTTATATGTTCACTTGATGAACCTTCAAGAAAGCGGTTCATGAAAATTCCCATCGAACAATGATTCCCGATGGAGTACCGGAGTGGAACGAGATACTTCCCAGACAAATCTAAGATCTCCAAGATCATAGAGAAATCCGAGAAAGGCGGTGCGGAAATTATGGCAACCGCCATATTCATTTACCGACAAGTTCATCAAATCGAACTGGATGGAAACGATGGTGAAACATCGAAGGAAACTCTTGAACTCCTTCATGATATTCGAAACGAGTCAAGAACCGGAGGGCGAGGCCAAGTTCATCCGGAGGAAGGAAACATATTGATTTTAGGGCGGTACCCTATTTACACCAAAAGGGGAAAACCAACCAAAGTCATACGAAAAATGACGGATGAGGAAAAGCTCATTGCTCTAATCAAAGGAAAATCCATCAAAAATTAAAAAAGATGGATATTGAAAAGATGAATCTTAAAGATCTACATGACTGACCCGGAATCCTTCATGGGATTAGGTATTGTAGATTTAAAGATGAACGCAGCGAGTGAGAATCGGCTTTGGTTACCTATGACCCACAAGGTAGACCAATTCCTCCACCACGCCACCGATTAATCCTAACGTCGAAGAAATGCGGGTTCACATCATGGAGCTCGGGGCGAGAGGATGCCACATCTTTGTCAGGATTTCACGACCGGAGTGATCCACTTTCGGGGACGGGAGGTCGAAACCCTCTTGCGGGAACTGGACAACCTACCGGAAGGCCGAATGTTTATCGGCGCCTTATGGAAGATCGCACCTCGACCCAATACATCCGTATGGGTTGATGTTAAATCTGACATCCCAGATTTTAAAAAGCAGAGAAGTTCTCATTGATGAATGGGCTTGACTATGAGAATTTCAGCGAGAACCCTCGATCTTACAAAGGATTCATTCATTTTACTCCTTGAAATGAGTCTTGAAGGATCGGTGAAGATTGCCTGGGATATGACCGATGCTTTAGTACGAAAAGTTCGGTCACATCGGGGAATCACTTAAAGGAATTATCGATGGTATGACAAAACTATTCAAAATCCAATTCATCGGCACGGGTTATTTCGAGGATTAGAGGATGAAAAAAAAAGAAAGAAATATAAACAAGCCCTCTATAGCCTTGAGTTCTTTGGATATTTGTCATATTGAATATATCAAGTTATTCACCGAATACCGGTGGAAATCCAAGATTGAAGAAAAAGAAGCCGCAAATTTATTCTTTGCCAAGATCCCGAGTCCCCGGAGAGAAATGCTTATCGGGAATACACGTGGAGTCAAGTAAAAGCGTGGCCGAAAAAATGTCTTTCCTAAAGGCGAGTTATCCGAATGGTGCTATCAAGCGGCTACCTGCACAGAATTACAAGAGATTAAGAGGAATTAACAAAGCGGTTCCTCTATGTTGCGTGGACAATGATATCCCAACAGATTGTGGGAGGTCAACCAAGGCGCACAAGAAGAAGGAGAGAAGCCATCCATACCGCCAAGGAAGCAACAACAAAAGCGGGTCTTCATGGAGACCTAGAAGGTTAGTCAAAACAAAAGCCCGAAGTTATAAATCGGGACAAAGACCGGCCAAGCGGGAGTAGAGCCTCATCATCGAGGTTCTAATCAAGCAAGTACCAGAGAATCTAGGGAGAAGAACTTTCGGGCGTGCTCACACTAGAGCTAATGAAAGTTTTAAAGATTGTAATTGCTGGACATGCGGAGCAAGAGGGCATATCTCAAACGGATTGCCCGGACAATCAAAAACGAGGAGTCGAGGCGTTCGAGGCCACACCGAGAAATCGAAGAAGGCATCTATTATCGATTTAATACGGGTGTATCAATTCGAGGATATTCCCTCGGATGAAAGCATCTATGAAGAAGAGATCTATTCGATGATGGAAGTGACTCAACTCGGAATCGAGTGAAGAAGAAATTCTTCACGATCAACGGGGAGGATATGTCGGGATTCCTCTCTCACACGACGGTTTCTCATAAAACTCTTATGAGAATCATGAAGGAAGATCCAAAGCTTCAAGTCTATGATGGATTTACAATTGGAGCTATGGAAAAAGCATTGGATAAAATTGGGTTTCGTAACATAAAACACCAAACTATCCACGGGGTAACAACCGGAGAATTTGCTATTCGATGGAGTTTACCAAGAACCTGATCGAGATGCGATTGGTCCCTATTAGAGAAATACAATAGATCAAAAGCAAAGTTAAAAGAGAAGTTGCAAATACACTCTCATGGATTCATATCGGAGCCATAAGAGTAATTATTAAAGCAACATTCAAAGAATGAATAGATTCGCCTCTTAATCTTCTTTGTCTTTGACAAGCGAATCTCGCATCTCAAGGATTCATGCCTTGGAGCGGTTCTGAAATTTGTATGCGGGAAATTGGCATTTAATGTCTATCCTAGAATTGCATACAATTTGGGAGATCGAGACTTGAGAGTCCTAACCCTTCATCAAGATTTCAAAAGAGTCGATTTGATGAAAGAAGGAAACATGCCTTACTCGATCACATACAAGATTTCCTATGCTCTCTCGAATACCCATCATTCCAAGTATTCTTGAGAAAGGAATTTATTGAAGTCCCAAGAATCTTTGAGGACTTTGCCAGGGTGGTGTTAGCGAGAAATCATTGAATCTCCAACTATTAAGGAGATTGATATGATAATTCAAGATCAACCATCTTCAACAAAAGTCGGAGTCTCGAGTTGAGCACAGAAGGATGTCTTTCCAAAGAAGACGAGAATGGTGAGTAGCGGCCGTTGGGAAGAAAGGAGACCAAGTAATGCGATTCGGCGCATCCCGATGTTTTTAAAACAATAGGAGAGCTGAAATGTCCGAAAAAAGATGGCGAGAGGTTGAAGTAATATTCGACATCACTCAAAAGGATAACATTTTTCCTTGTGGTGTTTTATATTATCTCCAACAACCAATCGTTGGAAGGTATCGGAAAGCGAAGATAGGAGAAATTGAGCTTACTATCACGGGAGTTGCAAGAAAGGTCCCGAACAATTAATCTTGGGAATTGAATTTCTTGAGGAACATAAACCTTGGGAAAGATTACAAGACGGAATGGAGTTCACGATGGCTAATAAAAGATACGAATCGGATGACCACTAGTCCATTCTCCATATACATTTCTATTGGAATGTTATATGCTTTGAATACAAGGCCGAGTATTTCGCCGCCTATATTGATTCAGTCTTAGGAATATGTCTTGCAAAGCCGGATGTTTTTCCTAAAGAAATTGGAGAAGATTTACCGGCTATTGCGGAAGAGATTTCTCAAAAGGATTCTTATCCTTAACAGGGAATTAAACAAGCGAAAATAATGATCGGAGGAGCGGGCGTACCCGGTACAAAGTAAAGACGCCACCAATCTATTTCCATGATACAGTGCGAGATATTATCTTTGGGAAATAATTTCCTACAAACATTCAAGCGGTTCACACAAGAGAACGAGGCGAGAAGACTTATTTTCACAACCTTATGTGATCATAAGATTATTGTCCGTAGATCATGAAGCATTTTACCGAAAAATGCCCATTAATTTTCGCGACCCCGGCGTGGTGATGAAGCCAAACCGCGCAATCCAAAAATGGCGGATCGAAGGAAATTTGGTGAAGCTTTATTATCCTATAGACAATTTGGTTCCATCCGAAGGATCGAAGATATGGGATAATAACTTGTATTCATTCGAGTACAAGGAGAAGAACGAGTCACTCCGAAGCCATTGCGAGAATTATGGATGAGTCTAATGGAGAATCCACAAGAGTGATGTAACCATAGAGGAACAAATATCACTCGAGGATATCAAGAAAGAAGATCCAAAGGAATTACAATGAAGATCCTTTGGCTTGATGGGATAAGAACGAGCTTAAAGCTTCCTTAAAGGTTAAACCTGAAAGGAGTACGAGTTCGTAAGATTCAAACCAATCCTTATGAACCGGAAGATCGTGAGGATATGCAAAAGATACTTAAGGAACATCTTGACCTTAAGTTAATTTCACCAGGAGTTTCTCCATACAATCCAGGATTCTTAGTCGAAACCATGGAGAAATCAAAAGAGGAAAGCGAAGACTTGTTATTAATTACAAAGGGATTAATAACATTTTGGAGTTCGACGGATACTATATCCCAAGCGAGAGAACATCCGTTAATCAGTATCAAAGGTGCCAAGATATTCTCAAAGTTCGATTGCAAGTCCGGATTCTACCAGCATTAAGATGGAGGAAGAAAGTAAGAAGTTTACTGACTTTCTCACACCACAGGGACACTATATTTGGAACGTGATGCCTATGGTATTGGCTAACGCACCCCGGATATATCAAAGAAAGATGGATAATCTTTTCAAAGATTATTTCGGTTTCATGTTCGTATATATCGACGACATTCTAATCGCATCAAAGAATATGAAGGAGCATCTCAAACATTTGGAAATATTTTCGGATGTTTGTCACAAAGGATTAGTGCTTTCGGAAAAAAAAGCGTGTAATCAGCAACAAGGCAGATTGAATTCCTCGGATTGAAATCGATGAATCGGAATTATTCTACGAGAATCATATTGTGGAAAAGATACTGAGGATTTCCGGATACACTTAAAGACAAGAAGCGACTTGAGTTTTAAGGGAGTTGTTAATTTTCTTTGGAATGTTTATTAACAATCTAGCATACTACGAGAAGGTGTTTAGCCCATTACTTAAAAAAAGATGCATATTCAAATGGGAAGATGAACATCAAGAAGGAATTAAGCAACTTAAAGAAGTTTGTAAAAAGCTTCCAAAACTTGCGATTCCCAAGACGAGGATGAACTAGTTCTTTACACATATACCAGTGATGATTGGTGGCGGCGGTTCTTACTAAGGTCACACCAAATGAAGAAGTGCCATGCAGATATTGCGGTGGTTTATTCACACCCAGTGAAGCAAACAGATGGCATATCAACGAGAAAGAATTTTTGCGTCGATGAAAGGCTTTTAAAAAATGGCCGTTATTTTCTTTGGCTAAGAAGTTTACTTTAAAAATTGATAATTCAAGTGTCGAGGCTTTTAAGAAAAATAAAATTGAATCAAAACCGAGAAAAGGCTCGATTACTTAGATGGCAAGCTGAATGTCAATATTATGATTATGATATTGTCATTATAAAATCTCATGAAAATATTCTTGCGATTTCTTAACACGAGATGGAAGGACGCGTTGTCGAAGTCCTTAAACGAGTAAGACATCTCGAGAAAACCTGGAGAGTCTAGAACGAGATTTTGGGATGCTATGTCTCAATGCGAGAAGTTCTTTGGACGACTTCAACAGTGACACTGAAATCCGTTTCTAGTTAAATACGAGCATGCCGCCGCTCAAGGACAATTGTTCTTAGACTGCAAGGGCCTCTCTTCCAGCCGCATCTCCTACGGTGCAAAAAGGGGCCGAGAGAGTACGGGGCTCTAACCCGAGGTTATGGATTCAAGTACCATAATCACAAGTGTTGCGGTGATGCATCCCCGAGGTGTACAAATCAGAACGAATGTTGAAGCTCCTGTCACAACCCGAGTCTTAAGTCAACCCAAAGACCTGGGGGAAAAAGAGGAGAGTTGAATCTTAGGCCACGCAGTGCAAATCTAAGGTTCAAACTGACGAGATTAAGATTTCTCCTATGCGGTATATCGAGGCAATGGGAGAAACTAGTTACAAGACAAGGTATTAACCTAGAGAAAACAATGGTTGATATCTCGGGCAAGTATCCCGAGTTTGGATGAAACCAAGAAGTCATCCAAATGAAGTGCAGAATGGTATACTTTTGGAGCTTTAGCTTCAATCTATACCGTGTCACCAGGATTCCCGAAAATCTCAAAATTACCGAAATGGATTGGGGAAGCGATTTACGAGACCTGGGCCAATAATCCACACTTGGCCGAGGAGATATTTTGGAATTTTATTTTATCGATGCAACTCTGAACCAAATGAAGAAAGGCTTTAATGAAGCTTTTCATTTCATCAAGCTAAGAAGACCGGATGGAAATGCTTTAAAATATATTAAAAGCGGCTTCACCTAAGAAGGTCCATGTTAGTAGGAGCATTTTCTCAAGACGAAGCTTCTACCAGGGATTTGCATGGGGTCTTTGGGTTTGTCTAACTCAAATGGACAAAGTCAAATATCCATTCAAGTTCTTCCAAAATTCGGCGAATGGATCTTTCCTTTTGAATTCGATGACGGATCAACCACGGGGTTTGCGGAAGAACTCTTCGAGACCAAAGAAAGAATTCTGCAGGGAAAACAAGATTCCGCAAACAAAGAAACTTACCGGAAATTCTCGTAACATGGCGCATGTTGGCCGTTGGGTCGACCGGATCTGTCAAGCATGCCCGAACAAAAGGAACCCGAGTTTGGGAAAGGATTCCGACCCAAACCCGACCGACAAGATCATGCACCGGAAAAGATAAGGGCCCACTCACAAGACGCGTTATCCTCGGGGACCACGTAAACCAAATTTTTAAAAGATTTCCCGACAAACATCACATGGGCCGAGTCACGCGGAGAAAAAAAAACCACGGTGGCGAGGCAATAATGTGGGATATGACGTAAGCATTGACGTCATATATATCGGAAGATTTGAAGTCCGCCTTTGAAGTCCGGACTTACCTTTATAAAATGCGAGGATTTGAAGGAAGGCGAGGGACATCGAACATTTCCTTAGTTTTCTTACAATAAAATCTGAGTGAAAATTTGTAATAAGTTTGAGTGTTTAGTTTTAAATTTATGTATTTTCGAGTGCAAGACTCAATAATGAGAGGCTAAACAAGTTTTCTCCTCCCAAAAGGAGATTACTTGATGTAATAAATTTTTCTTTAAGTTCTTAATAAAATAAAGGCTTTTGTTCAACATGTGTTCATAGTGTTCTATTGATCTATCCCTTTGAAGAATTACTTTTACGCCCGGAGTAGGAAACGAACCAAGGTGTTTGTCTTTGAGCTTAGTCTTGAAGGGGTCGGATAACTTGCGAGATCATCTTCCCCGAGGTGAGGTTGAACAGTGAGGAGCTGTTTGTCAAACGATCTGGGGGCAGTAATTTTCCGACTGGTGGCGTTGCGAACCACTTAACCCGACAGTGTTTCGGTCAAAAGAGGTATGAATTTTAAGGGATCTATTAATTTTACGGAAGCATGTTGGGCCTGATATGGTCGTAATGGACTATTTCCATTATTGTAGCAGAAGTAAAGAATGGGTACTGGAAGAGATTATTCATAAAACATTAGTTACTGAAATTAAAAGGTTGTTCTAAGAAGGAAACCTGCTATAACAGGTTAAACTGTTAGAGTTAACGGAGAGTTAACGAAAGGTACCAAATAAGATTAATTTTGGGAACATTAGGTACCAATCTTGATTAGGTTGAAAACAGGGGTATCAAAAGTGAAATTAGGGTATAGATTGGGTATGAAAAATGAAATTATCCCAAAAAATGACTTTACCTTCTCACACTCTCCCACTTAAAGTTATTTTTGTAATCTTTTCATCATTCTCTATACTTGCCACTCATGCTGCTTACGTCTATGCTAGGCCACACGAGGATCTATTCATTCGCTCTGCTACTCTATTTTGTTGGAGGTGTGTATGCCACAGTGAACTGTCTTTTGATGCCTTCTTGATGACAGAAAGATTCAAATTCATTACATGCATATTCTCGTCCATTATCAGTCCTTAAACACTTGATTTTTTCGCAGATCCAAGTTTTATTTAAGCTTTGTAAGACTGAAAATACTCGGCCTTCCTTTTGATTGAATACACCCAACATCTCCTGGAGTAATCATCAATGAAAGATACAAAGTAACTCACCATTCCTAAGGATGATAATGGTGTTTGCCAAACATCAGAGTGAATCAACTCTAAGATGTGATTTAACGAACTTTAATTTGTGTTGCTTACTTGTAACACAATGCTCACAAATAGATGAAGGATCAAACACACAACACAAACATTCAAAGCAACAAGAAAAATCAGCAAACTTCTTATTCTTACTTGTTTATATTCTTATTGTATTTTTAGCCTAAGTTTTACACTTGCACATCTTGAGTTTTAGGCTTCCTTCATGATTACACTTGCACGAGTTGTAATACTTTCAAACAAAGTGTAATCTTGATTGTAATTCTCAAATCATCCAAAACAAGAAATCATTGTTAGTGTTCTTGTGGTAAGAACACACTTGGTTGATTCTAGGTGTGGAAGAGTTTGGTGTTCTTCATTGTTGAAGAAGTTTGTGTTAATCTTCATAGGTGGTGTTGTAAGAAGAGTGTGATAATATTCAAGGTAAAGGCTGTATTTGTTTGGTATCAATAAAACTTTTTCCTTTTCGAAATATATTCGGACATACCGGGTGGTAGAAGATTATGCCCTATGTGGGTTGAACCTCTATAAATCATTGTGTATTGTTTATATTTCTGCACTTTTATTTCTTCATCATCTCCACTTTCGAAAAAGAGGGCACAAATCGAAAAATCGAGAAAATCTATTCACCTCCCCTCTAGATTTTTGTAGCAACTTGGACTAACATCAGGGTCTCTACTTTTCTTATTCCAACAATCCTTCTTGATATGTCATCTTTTGCCATAATTGTAGCACTTAATGTTCATTTTACTTCGGGATTTTGATCTACCATGATTTTGACTCCTACTGGAGCCACGTTTCGTGGATCTTCCTCTCATCATCGCCAAAGTTTCCGCTTGCTGCGAACTTACTTGTCTCTCCTCCTTATTTCTGTGCATGCGCCTCTTCTAGTATTGCAACTGCGATTTCATCGAAGACTAGATAGTCTGAAATGACGTTGTTCGTCAAGTTGATGATGAGTTGATCGTATGATTCTGGTAAACTTTGAAGTAAAAGTTCCTCACTTTCAATAACTTCTATTTTGTAACACATTGAGGTGAGTCGCGAAAATAGAGTATTCAAGGTGTTGATATGATCAGTCACTGAAATGGTTTCTGTCATACGAAGAGTATACAATTTTCTTGAAAACATCTTATTGTGAAGTGATTTAGCCTCGTACAATTTTATCAGAGTATCCCATTATCTGTTTTACCATTTCTTTTCCGCAACACTAGATAAAACTCTATCAGCTAGTGCTAAGTGCATATCAGCAATTGCATTTCCCTCCATCTTATTTCACTTGGCATCGTTGGTGATATCTGCGGGTCTATCTCCAATTGCCGCCAAGCAATTGTCTTACCTCAAAATTGTTTTAATCTTTATTTTCCACAATGAGAAATTATTCTCAATGAACTTCTCTACGTCGAATTTTGTCGTCATTTTATTCATGCCCGATTGATCTTCACTTGAACTCTATTACATTATTCATGTGAATATTGTGTGACTAGTAACCCCATGGATAGAGGTGTCAAAGTGACCGGGTCGGGCTGGCCTGGTGTCGGCCCATCGGGCCAAGGGGGAAATCGGGCTGGCCCGGAATTTCTTCGGGCCACTATATTGGGGAGCCCAGTCCAGCTCATGTATTAAAAATACACTAAAATTGCTCCGGGCCATCCGGGCCGATCGGCCCGGCCCGGTGTTTCGGGCCTAACGGGCCGGGCCAAATAGACCCGGATCTTTTTGGGCCTACAAAATCGTAGTCCAGTCCAACCCTATTATTGGGTCGGGCCATTTGACAGCTCTACCCATGGACAAAACTCCTAAACCAATGGCTCTGATAACATTGTTAGGAAATTACGGACCGAAACAAACCCATGACAATAGTGATGTGAGAAAAATAAAGGTAAGATGACCACAAATATTTTACGTGGGAAACCCCAAATAAATTTGAGGTAAAAACCATGGGCAAATATAAGAGCAATTCACTATAAAAATAGGTATTACAACACGTTCTCTCTAAATACAAATAGAAAAGTATATTACTCTCTCTCTCTCTCTCTAAAAATAGGAAAAAATAACACTCTCTAAATTGATAAAAACTTTACAAATTTGGAGTTTGAACTCACACAATTTGTTTTGAGATGATTTTCGTTTTTTGCCCAGAAGCCCATTTATAGGCAAAATTTGTTGCACTATTCAACTTCATTTTCAAGTGGTTGGTCGGATAATCAATTTTAATGGCATCCTTTTTTCTTTTGTCAGTAGCTAGCTAAATCTCAAAATATGTGAGCTTGCCCACATTTGCTGACAAATAACTTATCTATCAAAAAAAAAAAATGTCTTTACCTTTTCATAGTCCGACCGTAAAGTTTCGTTAGAAGAATTTACACGAGTAAATCATGGTTGTTGAATCTTTAATACACCATTGCAATGAGTAATCGCCATATGGTTTCCTTTAGACTTTAATTTTCGTTTATTTTCTCTTCCGATACTTTTGCTACTATTTTTCTCTTTTTTTGAGCTAGTTGTTCGGTTTTGTGTACACCACCATTGTTCTTTTTTTATATATATTATTGGACCTATAAAAAACATATATGATGAAATTAAGGTAGAAAACATTAGATTGTAAAAACTAACCGTTGAGGCTCGGAAACTTGGGAGTCGACCTCGTTAGAAGATCATATCAAGTTGACTGAAAGTGTCCCAAAATATCACCAAGAACCAACCACACTACCCAGAAAATCCAAAAACGGGTAATATGATCAAATGGACTAAATGATACATAGATAGGAAAAATACCCTTTATCTCTCTAACTCATTTTCTCTTCCTTCGCTCTTCTTCCTCAAAAAAAAATCTTCTCTCTTTCCCCCATTCCTCCATTAGAGAGGATGGGGGAATCACTTCATTTAATTTTCTTGCTAGTTTCTTCTAGTTTCCTTTTGTGGGAATGGTTTTCTCCCTAGTCGGACTTCAGTCTCCTTTTATGGGAGTGGTTAGTGTCCCTTTGTGGGATTTTTTTTCTTTGTTTTTCGTTTCTTTTTCCTCTTTTTTTCAGATCTGGTAATTTTGGCAACAGATCTGGCCTTTTTGGTTTCAGATCTGGCCATTTTGGTTGTTGTTCGGCTACAAGGGGCGATTTCTCACGCCTTAACGTTGAAGAAAAATATGTAATAGAGTTGGATCCGGGCATAATGAAGAAAAGACGAAGAGATTGTCACAAGATTGAAACTGCTAGCCATTTAATTGAGTTTTAGTTTTTGTCAGTTGTAACAAATATTCTCTTTGTTCTTTTTTTTTCGATTCATATGTATTTTCTCTTTGGTATATTTTTCCCCATTATTGTAGCTTTGTGGTTTGAGAGTTTTAATGTTGATGTGGATTTGAATTGGTCTAGCCAATTCCCTGCTTGACTCTTCGTGTAGTCAATGTGGTCCTGAGTCAGTTGACTCCGTTGTATTATCGAAAGTTTGGTTGAGTTCCATTAATAAAAGTCTATCGTTCGAAAAAAAAAAAGGTAATATGATCAAATGGATGGTAATGGGCTGAGTTTTGGGAGTTGGACCAA
This sequence comes from Rehmannia glutinosa, assembly GCA_016081115.2. Lineage (NCBI taxonomy): Eukaryota > Viridiplantae > Streptophyta > Magnoliopsida > Lamiales > Orobanchaceae > Rehmannia > Rehmannia glutinosa. Next base: position 435,510 of record JABTTQ020000023.1, on the reverse strand, counting down.
GATAATAAACAATGGGCCAACAATACACAAGAAGAGTAATTGGGCCAACAACTCAACAATTAAACTTCACTAATAATTACCGACTCCCAAAAAAAGAACAATCATTTTCAGTTGAGTAGTTAATTAAAAAATCATCGTAAAGCCTAAGATTTTATTTGGATATCATGATTGCCCAATTCGGTCATCTTTCTCACACTTTACTTAAAAGACAATACAAATATACAATCTCGTTTCTTATAGTAAAGTACTATTAACCACACCTAGAAATTCACGTAATTTTAACACCATTATTCAAAAAAAATCAAATTCTAAACCAACAAAATCCCAAAATTTTATTTTTTTTATAGGGTTAATCTTCTTTGTTTAACCGCGGTATTTATGTAAAGTTATTCATACTAGATTTTTCTTATTGCAAATTGTATTGATCCTTACCGTATTACATTAATCACCCGTTATGTATAATATCTTGTCCGTATAATATACAAATAGTGATATGGAAATTACCATTATAGCCTCGCCTAGGTTGAAATTACCATATTGACCTCGCCTCGCTGGAAATGACTAAAATGCCTCCAAGATCCGTGGTTTTTTATATGGGTCCCGACCCGGCCCGAAAGTCCGGGTCGGGTCGCCCGCGAGCTGCGCACCGTCGATTGGGTGCCACGTGTATGTTGATCCGCATTGCACGGTGAACAGTACTATAAATACGACACGAAAATCAAGGTAAAAAGTAACTTGTCATTATTCTAAATTACCTCGCTCTTTAGCTTTCTAAGACTCAACTACCCAATTCGATTAACTTAGGCATTGGAGGGCCTTAGCTGGGAGTCATCCCGGCTAGCCTAACGTGCGTTCTGTTTCAGGTACCCTCGAACAAAGTACCTCACCTCGCTTTTTGGGATCCTTGGCCAGGTCGCTTCGTGGAAAATACTTCACCTCGCTTTGTGGGTCCCTAGGTCAGATACATCTGATTTACCTTTCTAAATCAAATAGCATGCGTGCAACAAAATTAGAATAAGGAATAATTACCAAAACCTCCCTGAGTTTGGACTAACTACATAAAAACCCATGGATTATTGAAACTTACAAAAAAAATAGCCTTTAAATTTGATTTCACTTTATATTTTCTCCTTCGTAAACAAAATATTTCCAAAAAGAAATATTACATCTATCCCTTTTAGTTTAAGAGATTTTTTTGTACATCATTAAAACCTCTGAGTTTTTCTTTATAATTAGCCCAAACTTCAATATTTTTATAATTATCCCTTTACAATAATAGTTCATATAAAAAAAAACTCAAAGTTTGTTCATTTTTCTTTTCCAACAAACCATAATTACACCTTTCTAAACACTTCCCAAACAAGAAATCTACCCCAACCCAAAACCCCAACCTTAACCACCTCAAAAATCAAACTACAATTGCAAGCTACGCCAAAGAGGCAAAAAAAAAAAAAAAAGACAAAAACAAAAAATTAGCTCCCATGATGTCCTACCAACAACAAAGGAAGTTAACCAAGAATCAGATTGAATTTGAAACTGATAGCTCCTTCTCATCTTCTTCCCATTCTTCTTCTTCTTCATTTTCTTCTTTCATTTCCCTCTCAAATTACTTTCATTCCTCACCAACTAAACTAATTAGAGCTAAAAAGGTTTCCTTTATCAACCACAAAACTCAACATTTTGATGATGTTCGTGGTCGAAAATTAACCGGTTCGCATCGTGTTAGCGTGTCTCCGAGGACTTGGGACAGGTTGAAGCTTTGGTTTGGTTCGTTTTCTTTCATGGCTAGCCATTCTGATTCATCATCACCTCATGTTCCGATTGATTTTGTAAGTTTTTTCTTTTAATTACTATGATCTGATTATATATGTTATCAACATGAAATGTGCAATTTTCTAATGTATGATTTTGTTACATGAATCGTATACGGTTACAGAGTATCAAATAGTAGGTTTAGTACATGTTATTGATACAATATAGTCCAAGATTATTTGTAAATTTGTATCTGGACATATTTATAAGGATAACTACAAAAACACCCTTGAGGTTTGGGTTAGTTACAAAATAAAAAAACCAGACATGTTTCAAAATTACAAAAAATCCTTTCGAGTTTTGTTTAGTCTTAAATTTAAGGTGGGTAACTGTAATATTTTTGCAAATGTCAGGGGGGGTTTTGAAATGTTTACGGAAATCACGGGAAAAATTGTAAGACGGAATCAAACTTTAAGGGTTTTTTGTAATTTTCAAATATCTCTGGGTATTTTTGTAATTAGCCCAAACCTTAGGGGTATTTTTGTAATTATCCCCATATTTATATGAAGAGTTATATTTTTGCTACTTCTAGTACAATGACTGGTTATTTAAAAGTTGTTACTAGGGAAGTAAAAATTTAAATATTTACAATGTCGTCGCACGATTTTCATGTCGCGTTTAGCTAAATTTTACAAACTTCCTGTATTTTCAGAGAAAGAAGAAAATAATTGGACAGCAAAAGAGGGAGGAACTTGAAAGAGAGGTAAATTAAAAGCATGATTTTTATGCATTATTTCAAGGGATAATTACAAAAGACCCCCTGAGGTTTGGGCTGATTACAGAAAAACCCAGAGATGTTTAAAACTACAAAAAGCCCATCAGGTTTGATTATGCCTTAAATTTTAAAATGGAACCAAACCTCAAGGGTTTTTTATTGTAATTTTTTTGTAATTTTAAAATATCTCTAGGTTTTTTTTTGTAATTAGCCCGAACCTGAGGGGTGTTTTTGTAATTATCCCTATTTTCTGTTAAATTGTTCATTGCACAGTGACTAAGTACAATATACAAGCATAAGTGTGGGGGGCCTCTACCTGGTCTAAAGTATTCTTGTACTATTTTATTTCTGTTCTGTTTCCCTAGTCAATTTACTACACAGACTTTGCATCTTTATCTCCATTTTTAGGAATATAATGCAGATAGTACTTTGTGCAACACATCTATTTCAATCCAATATTAAGATGTCACATGTTTTTTTATGCCAAGAAAAATTAACAAAACCATGTTGGATATTTACAGTATGAAACTTCATTTAATTTTATGTGTGTGTTTTCTTGTTTTTGCAAAAGAAAAAAAATGATGGAATACTAATTTGAAAAAATCTAACATTCCAAATTAAAGGTTAATGTGCTTCACAAAATGCTAGCACATGAACAGAAGGTGCACCAGTATCTGGAACAACTTCATCATCGACAGGACGGTTCGGCTCTCAGTATTCCGAATTTTCTTCCTCCAAAGGTAAGAAATATTGGCAAAATATTACATAAATCTATGAAAAGTTGTTTTATCTTGTAAAACATTGTAAGATATCTCATATGAGTTATCATTTGTTAATCCGAGTTTAAAAGTAGGAGAGACGTGCTTTAGATTTTACAGGTCATTACCAAACACGGCCTTTTTTTAACTTTATGAACTTTTTCCTTCTATTTGCAAACGCTACTATGCCTTGCTTCTGCTATAATAAATCACATCTTCTAAAAGCGCAAGTTTTTGCAAACGCTCCCTTAATAGTTCAGAACGCACGTTGCAATAACTATTTGCTAAATTCGACAGATGAAAGAGATACTGGCCGAGTTATCAATGGTTGAAAATGAGATAACGCGGCTAGAAAGTCAGATCAAACAGCTTAAATCGGAATTGAAACACGAAAAGGAGACCAACATTGAAACAAAGTACAAGGAATGGGGTCGTGGAACGGTCAAGAATCGACATGAATCCTCACCGCTTCCACCACATCCGACCAAGAAATCGAACGAGAAAGTAGCGTTTGAGACCAAGGCCCTGCATTTCATCAGCAAGGCTATAAAAGGAGATTATCATTTGAGTGACTTCAGTATGAATGAGAAAACAATGAACTCTAAAGCATTTTCTAGTCAGAAAGAAAACACATTTCATGAAGATGGAGGGATTTTTCGAGAAAAGGTCTCGAAACGAAGCGGCTTGCTGAAATCTCCCTCTCCATTTAGAGAGCCAAGAAATCCAACCCCCAGGGTATGTACTTATTCTGAGTAATAAATTTTTGTGATAATTATAGAAAACCCCCTCAGGTTCAGGCTAATTACCAAAAAACCCAGAGATTTTAAGAAATTACAAAATATCCCTTTAGGTTTGATCCGTCTTACATTTTCCCTTTCATATGCCAAAAATATTTCAAAAGCTCCCCTCACGTTTATCAAAATATTACATTTACCCCCTTAAATTGAAAGGCACAATCAAACCTCAAGAGATTTTTTGTAATTTTCAAAAATCTCCTGGTTTTTTTGTAATTAGCCCAAACCTTGGGGGGCTTTTTGTAACTATCCCTGATTTTTTGGGATAACAACAAAAATCCACTTGTGGTTTGGGCTAATGACAAAACCCTCCTTGAAGTTTGAGCTAATTACAAAAAAATCCAGAGATATTCTAAAATTACAAAAAGCCCCATCAGGTTTGCCTTAAATTTGAGGAGTAACTGTAATATTTCAAGTTTTTGTAATTAGCTTGAACTTCAGGAGGGTTCTGTGATTATCCCTAAATTTTTTGCCAAATTACAAAAATTACCCAAAAACTTCCATTATCCTTAAAAATTACATAATTACCTCCATAAAGTATTACAAACGCATAACAAATACCCTCATGAAGGTGCAGTATGTAAACCAGAAACAAACATCAAGCGTTATTCGTAATTTTGAAAGATATCTGAGTACATAATTTCACTTGACATTGTAACGAACTCTATCGTTTCAGAGAGATCGTATTCTTGACATTCCAAACGACGTCCCAACTAAAGTCCTATCGACTCCATTACATTCGGAAGAAGAAAACATCCACAGATGGCCACCAAACAAGTTATCCGAGAACATAATGAAGTGTCTGATTTTCATTTTCGTTCGACTACTTCGTACTTCTAGAGTAATGGAACTGGAGAAATCCGGTCCCATTGCTCGCTCTACGAATTTCTCCTTGAGTTTCAGGGCAGAAACGAGCACAAATTCAAAATCGAGCCTCATGTTTCAAAAGGACTCGCGGCAACAAGATCCGTACGGTATATTTGATTCGGAAGAGTCTATACCGAGAGATATTGGACCTTATAAGAACTTGGTTAGGTTCACATCAAGCTCAATGGATTTGAAATGTATCCAAAACTCAAGCTCAGTTCCTTTATTTCAGAAATTAAAGTGAGTAACAAAATAAATACATTATTCAAAATTAAATGGATCGAAAATTGAAATTTTGAAACCTTGACAGCTTTTTTTTTTTTTTTGGTTTTGTTGTGAAATTCAGGGTGTTAATGGATGGTCTTAAGAAGGTGGACTTGAGATTCTTGAGTCATCAACAAAAGCTAGCTTTTTGGATCAACATGTACAATGCTTGTATCATGCATGTAAATTAAACCATTTTGTTTTATTTCTGTCTATTATCTATATGTTTAATACTAAGGGATAGTTTGGGCTAATTACAAAAAAGCCCAGAGGGTTTTGAAAATTACAAAAATTCCTTGAGATTTGATTTCAGTCTTAAATATTTAAGAAGGTAATTATAATATTTTTATAAATGTCAGGGTTTTTTTTAAAATGTTTTGCTTATGAAGGGGAAAAAGGTAAAACGGAATCAAATCTCAAAGGAATTTTTGTAATTTTTAAAAGTCTCCGGGTTTTTTTCTGATTAGCCCAAACCTCAGGGTTGTTTTTATAATTATCCCTAATACTAAAGATTAATTGCTGTTAAACTTCTAATCCTCTATGAGTTTTCATTCAGGGATATCTTCAATATGGAGTTCCCTCTGTTTTTAGCCCTGAGAATCTATTAGCACTCATCAACAAGGTAAATTTACTATAACTCTTGTCAATATTTCTTTATACATCTTCTTATAGGATAATTACAAAATCCCCCCTGAGGTTCAAGCTAACTACAAAAAAACCCAGTTTTTTTTTTTAAAATTGCAAAAAAAAAAACTTAGGTTTCATAAGCTAAAAAACATCTCACAACCCCCCACATTTATAAAAATTACAGCAGAATCAAATTTTTTTTTGGTAATTAACCCAAACCTGAGGGTGTTTTTGCATATTACAACTTTATCTCATTGTCTTGATTAATCAGGCGACACTCAACATAGCTGGTAACACAATCAACGCTCAAGCAATCGAACATTTTATCTTGAGGAAACCAGAAGATGCACTTGTTAAAGAGGTATGTATATATCTTAGCACAGTCCACTTTTTACATCATTATTTTGCATAATCTGATAATCACTTCTTGTAACTCAGATTCTTGGCAAAGACGATAAAGATACTAAACAAATGATCGTTCACGAGCTCTATGGACTCGAGTCACCTGATCCGAACATCATGTTCGCCTTGTGTTGTGGCACTCGTTCTTCTCCAGCCGTAAGTAATTACTTGAAACAACATTGAATGAGTGTTTGCAAACACTTGAAATAATTGATTGTTAGCTTTTGAATGGAAAAAAATGTAGTTTTTAGTGTCTTCATGAAAACTTCTACTGACCATTCTATATAAATCAAGGTTGATTACAAAAGGCCCCATGAAGTTTGGGCTAATTACAAAAAAATCCATAAATATTTCAAAATTACAAAAGCCCCGTTAGGGTTAATGTTGTCTTTAACTTTAAGGGGGTAACTGTAATATTTAATATAGTGGAGGATTTTAAGTGTTTTTTGCTTATGAAGGGGGGAAATGTAATAGGAATCAAACCTAAAGGTCTTTTTTTTTTCAGTTTTCAAAAACCTTTCTGCTTATTTGTAATTAGCCCAAACCTCATATGGTTTTTTGTAATTAACCCTATAAATTAAACAAAATCTGATGAGTGCTTTAGATTTCTGATTATATTTATTGTTCCAGTTTGAAATATAGAAAAAACATTTTTACAACTTATTAACCAATCACTATCTATTAACTTAATCAAGTTTCAACTTTCAACCTCTGTTAGCAAACACTACAACTTCTAATTGTCAACTGTTTTTCGCTTCTGCTATAATGTGATTGCAATCACTGGAAAAAAACACTTCTTGACTTTTGGGTGAAAAATCACTTCTTAGTGTTTTTAAATGTCAACTTCTACTTCATTTAATCAGAATCTAAAAACAGATAAATGACTGCTTTAGATTTCTAATTCTGCTTCTGGTTTGACAAATAAGCATTTTTACAATTTTTTCACCAAACACTCTCAACTTCTGATTCTATTTGCAAACACTATCGACTTCTAATAAACAGGTAAAGATATACACAGCCGACGGTGTGACAGCCGAACTAGAAAGATCGAAACTAGAATATCTCCAGGCTGCAATAATGGTGACGAGCGCGAAAAAAATCGCTATCCCTGAGCTTCTGCTGAGGAACATGAACGATTTTTCAGCCGATAAGGATTCGTTGATGGAATGGGTGTGCCATCAGCTGCCAACCTCAGGGTCTTTGAGGAAATCAATTGTGGATTGTTTCAGGGGAGTTCATGGTGGCAAGGCATCTAATGTTGTGGAGAAGATAGCTTATGAGTTTGAGTTTCAATATTTGTTGGCTATATGAAATGTATGATATGCTCAAGTGTGTGTTTGTTTTATGTATAGTAGCAATTACTTGTGAATAATTGGGTAACTACTGCCCTGAGTTATGTTTTGGTATGGTACTATAGTTTAGGGGTGACAAAGATGGCACCCCATGGTTATGGAGTATTACACTTTAGCCACACTATTAATATATTTCCTAAATAGTGTTTCTGGTTAGGATTGATCATAAGATAATTACAAAAACCTCCCTGAGGTTCAGGCTAATTAAAAAAAAAAATAGAAGTTTTTTAAAATTGCAAAAAGCCCCTTACAACTTCCCCGTTATAAGCAAAAAATATTTTTAAGAAAACCCTGATATTTATAAAAATATTACAGTTACCAATTTAAATTTAAGACAAAATCAAACTTGAGGATTTTTTTGGGTTATTTTAAAACATCTCTGGATTTTTTTTTGTAATTAGACCAAACCTGGGGGGTCTTTTGTAATTATCCCTAAAATTTTGAAAAAATCGTCCAAATCTTTGGAACCACACTGCAAATGCACCATTGTTTATTAAATGTAGGGATAATTACAAAAACACCCCCAAGGTTTGGGCTAATTACAAAAAAAAACCAGAGATGTTTCAAAATTACAAAAAGCCCCGTCTTGTTTGATTTTGTCTTAAATTTAAGGGGTTAACTATAATATTTCTACAAATATCAGGTTAGTTTTTTGAAATGTTTTTTGCTTATGAAGGGGGAAGATGTAAGCAGAATCAAACCGTAAGGTTTTTTTTTTTGTAATTTTGAAAAAATCTCTGGGTTTTTTTTGTAATTACCCCAAACCTGAGGGGGTTTACGTAATTATCCCTTAAATATATGAACACTATGTATGATTGTGTTTTCAAGTGTCATTTTTTATTTTCCAATTATTCCAAAAAAATATATTTATATTTGTTTAGGGAAGTTCTCATTGGAAATGAAGTTATTTCATTTATTATTGTTTAATGGAAATAAGATTTTGGAAACACAGCCAAATATTTTTTCACCATAATCACGCAAATCTATATAAAGATACACTTTCAAAACTATAATCAAAATAATTTTTCACTACAATTACGTAAATGTACGCAAACTTATGAAAACCAGTTTAGATTAGTTCCCCTTTCTGTTAGTTATCTGCCAAAAATTTATCATCTTCCCCCATTCTTGCATTAGACATGATAGGGAAACCAACCTTTTCTTCTCTTTTTTCTTTTATTTGTCTCGTGTCTCTCTTTATGAGAGTTGTTGTCTCCCTCTATGGGAGTTTCTGTTTTCCTTCATGGGTCTTGTGTTTTTTGTTTTTGTTTCTTGTTTTTTTCTTCTATGTTTTGTTGTTGTTCCTACCTTGGTGTTTGGCCATAGATCTTGTTGTTTTTAGGCGGATGAGTGAAGTCGATCACATCTGGAAGCTGTAATAGGAAAATGAATTTGATCTGAGTTATTGTACAAACGAAGAGTTATGTCACATATCTGGACTTCTAGCCAATTTTCAGAATTTTAGTTTTGTGTGTTTGATGGAACGGCGATCTAGAGTTGTTGTTCGTGTTTTGTTCTGGCTTATTTGGTAGGATGTTCACATCAGTGCCGTGTGGTTGGTGAAAGGACTTTCAAGTTGTGAATTTTGGCGTCTAATTCAAGATCAAGTTTTATATATTTATTGTATTGTTTCAGTTTCAATGTATAAAGTTGTTGCTTGATCTTGTTTTTGTTTGTTTCTTGTGGTTGTGGTTGTCTTGGATTGATGTTAGGCTTTTTTGGGTTCATGCTCCTGATGCTCCGCCAAATTGCCAAGTCATTCAGTGTTTTAGACCATCATTTTTTATGGATCTCTAGGAATCTACTTGGACGATTTTATTCTTGTTTCCAAGAGGATTCTTGGTCTGTAAATTTCTTTCACGATTTATGTCATGCAGAAAAGAAAAAAAAAAGTAGTTAAAAAATATACACTTGAAATTTTAATCAAATATATTTTAATAGAAAAATCAGATCAAAATTCATTTTTCAGACCCTAAAACTGGAAATTAAACATGGAAATACATGCATACCTCCCCTAAATCCTCATATAATACCCTCTCACTTTCTAAACTGAAACTCTTCACAACATATATATTTCAGCTCTTTTAATTAAAAAACTTATCCACAACCACAATACACACGGATCAAAACTCAAATGGGAACATGACAAAAGGCCGCAGGCTTCCAATTAACAAATCCTAAATAGCCGCCAAATCAAATGATATAAAGTTTAATTTATTATTATTTATTATTATTACTATTATATTATTTTACGCATAAGTAGTTGGGCCACCAACAGGGGTGACCCACCATGAAGCAGCCCCACGTCATGCTCATACCGGACTAAGTTTTCCACGGCCCAACAATTCTTCTCCTTAAAATCCTTCTAACAAAAATATTCGCAATAAATATTTTTATTCTCAATAATTAATCCCTTTTAAAAAAAATGTTAATAATACCATCTCATATTTGATATTCTCAACCCCAAAATCTGGTCTACTTTTTGTATTTTTGACGTCACCGTAAACCTTTACAGTTGGATTAGGCCCATTTAAGAATAATTGCGGCCGTAAAATTCCACGGATTTCCATGGGCAGCAACAGTTAGACTCCTGTCTTTATCAGTAGGCCCCAGAAAAAACCCAATTCCACATTTTTGGGGTAAAATCCAAATTTTATTAAATACATACTAAGATTATTAAACAATATTATTATTATTATGTATAAAAGTGAAATAAAATACCATTTTATTCTAAAAAAAATTATTTACCAAAAACTATGACTTAACTAATGTTCAAAATGGGAACTGTTCGATAGCTTATTGATAAAATATTCATAAAAATTAAGAATATGTCCGGTTCGATCCCTATCTAACTCCATTCTCTGTCAGAATTCTTTAGTTATATTATAATATTGCATTCAGGGAACAAAATCTCCCAAAATCCCCATCCACTTTGTTTTTAATTCAATTTCAAGTAGAATTTTGTTACATTTTTGGGTTGAATTTCTCAATCAATTTCTCTGTTATCCATGATCCATATCAATCTTAAATCTTTCTATGTCTCTATCAATCCTCAATTCCAGTTCCCCTTTCTCCCCAGATTTCAATCCCACAAACCCTAATAAAACAATCCCAATTTTGTTAACCTTTTTCTGTTATGTGTAGATCGAAAATGGCGGCCCGAGCTTCAGAACCCGTCAGGAACCCGAATTCAAGCCCGAGATCCAACTCAACAACTCCAAAACGATCTTCATCCAAATCAAAAACAGAGAAACCCTCATCTTCCTCCTCATCAAACACCCCGAAAACACCTCTCTCCTATCCATTCCACAGCCGCTCCTCCACCTCCTCCGCTGCCGCGTCCTCCTCCACCTACCGGCTAGACAGCTCCGCCGCCACCACCTCCGTCTCCAGCCGCGCCTCCTTGGCCAGCTTCCGCGATACCCTCCCCGAAAGCACCCAAATCTACGATTTCTCCGAAATCCGCGCCGCCACCAACAATTTCCTCGGCAAACGCCTCTCATCCGCCTCCTCCTCGTCGCAATCGTGGCGGTGCGTTCTCAACGGCAAAGACGTCGTCGTTTTCCAGCGGAAGCTCCGTAAATCCATGTCGAGCTCGGACGTTCAGCGGAAACTCACGGTGATCAGCAAGAGCCACTACACGAGCATCGTCAAGCTCCTCGGGGTTTCGATTTCCGGTGAGCATATTTACCTAGTGTACGAATTCGTCAATGGATCGAATTTAGGGTTGTGTTTGAGGAACAAAATTAACCCCGATTTTACGGTGCTTTCGAATTGGATGTCGCGTATGCAAATCGCGACTGATGTGGCGCACGGACTCGATTACATCCACAATACAGCTGGATTGAGCATCGATATGGTCCACAAGCACGTGAAAAGCAGCGGCATTATCGTTACGGAGCCCTCTTTCAACGCCAAAATATGCCATTTCGGCGCGGCGGAGCTCTGCGGCGAGACGATGGAAGAGGAGAAACAGGCCGCAGGGCCAGGGTCCGAGAGGCAATTTGAAGGCGTAAGAGGATACATGTCGCCGGAGTTCAAATCCACCGGAGTGGCGACTCAGAAATCCGATGTGTATGCATTTGGGGTTGTGATTCTCGAGCTGATGACCGGAGAAGAGCCGGTGCGGTACAAATTAGATCGGACCAGTGGGAATTACAGATTAATTTCGGTTATTGAGACGGCGAGGGAGGCGGTGGAAGGCGGCGGCGAAGAGGCGGTGGATGGGAGGTTACGGCGGTGGGTGGATAAGAGGTTGAGGGATTCTTTTCCGGTGGATGTGGCGGAGAAGCTGGCACGTGTGGCGCTGCAATGCGTGCAGGAGGATCCGGATAAACGACCCGAAATGAAATGGGTCGCCGGGAAAATATCGAAGCTTTATTTATCGTCTAGGATTTGGTCCGACAGAGTTAAAGTTCCGACGGAAATTTCAGTTTCCTTTGCTCCGAGGTAGATTTTTTTTATTTTATATTTTATATTTTTTGGGTGGTCAATGTTTTGGTAATATTGCCTAATTCTAATTATTGGTAATTGTATGGCCTAATTATTGTCAACTAATTTAAATATTAGGTTAATTGTGATTGGATATTTTCGTTAGTCAACTTAATCAAAAAATAATATTAGGTTATTTTTTGTCGTTTGACATTTTAAAGGGATTGAGCAATCAGAAATCAATTCAGCAAAATGAAACTAAAGTTTCCCTTTTAAGGGGGTTATGGCTATTAACGCATTTTGGAATTTTTTTTAATTTCGATTTTGTTTGATTATGAACTTCATTCTATGAATAAATGCAAAGTGCAAATAATGTAAAACAAGCACAAAATATAGAAGAGAAATGGAGGACTGAATCGCATTTTCCATTAGCACAAAAGGAGAGTACAATTCTGGTAAAAACTTAACAGAAAGCTACAGAAGGTCCAAGCATTTATACTACCAGCTAAGATGCAAAAACACGTGAAGGGTTGTTAGGAAAACGTAATACTAAGGGAACCCGCTTTTAGACTAATAACTAAAATAAGAAAAAACTGAAAGCTGGAAAATATAAGTTGACTTATGACTTATATCTCAACATCCCCCCCTCAAGTTGGGACATGGTGTAAATCCAACATGCCCAACTTGGAAAGAAAGGCACGAAGAAGACCAGGACCCAAAGCCTTTGTGAAGATATCCCCAAGCTGCAGAGAAGAAGGAACTTTCTGAGGGGCAATGAAACCAGCTTTAAACTGATCTCTGGTAATATGGCAGTCAATTTCAATGTGTTTTGTACGTTCGTGGAAGACTGGATTGGCCACAATATGGAGAGCAGCCTGGTTATCACAGAAAAGAGGAATGGGAGTAGGAATGTCAAGGTGAAGATCCATAGCCACATAAGAAATCCATTGAAGTTCACAGACAGTAGAACTCAAAGCTCTGTATTCAGCCTCAGCTGAAGACTTGGAAACGGTTTGCTGCTTCTTGCTCTTCCAGGAAATCAAACAATCACCAAGGAAGATACAATAGCCAGTAATAGATCTCCTGGTATCAGGGCAACCTGCCCAGTCGGCATCACTATAAGCTCGAAGAGATGTACCCCCTCCAGCAGAGTAAAATAATCCAAGAGAGGGACAACCTTTTAAGTACCTCAACAGGTGTGTAGCATCCTCCCAATGAGAAGTAAGAGGATGATTAACAAATTGACTAAGCTGCTGCACACAAAAGGTGATATCAGGCCTTGTCAAATTGAGGTACAACAACCTTCCAACCAACCTCCTAAACCTATCAGGATTTGGCAAAGGAACACCACAATCAGCCACCAATTTCAGACCAGGGGGAAAGGGAGTAGTAGCTGGCTTGCAATCCAACATGTGAACATCCTGCAGAATATCTAGAATGTACTTCCTCTGAGACAAAGAAGTGCCAAGATTGGTTCGAACTATCTCCACACCAAGAAAATATCGAGCAGCCCCTAAATCCTTAATAGTAAACAAGTCATCCAAGAATTTTTTAACAGCAAGAATATCCTTCTCATTTGATCCAGTAAGCAAAACATTATCAACATAAACAAGTAGAGCCAAAAAAGAATGAGCATCACTTTTCACAAATAGACAACTATCATGAGCTGATTGATGAAAACCAAAAGAGATTAATTTGGCGCAAAATTCTGTGTTTCATTGCCTAGAAGCTTGTTTAAGTCCATACAAGCTTCTCTTCAAATGACAGACCTGACCAGGCAAAGCCTTACCATATCCTGAAGGAGGGTCCATGTAAATGTCCTCATCTAAGTAACCATGGAGAAAGGCATTATTGATGTCCAACTGGTGCAAAGCCCAATTCTGTAAAGTAGCCAAGGCAATAAACAACCTTACAGTAACCGATTTAGCAACTGGAGAAAAGCTATCCCAATAATCAACACCTTGAACTTGGTGGTACCCCTTAGCAACCAACCTAGCCTTATACCTGTCAACTGTCCCATCAGGATTCATCTTGATCTTATAGACCCATTTACACCCAATAGACTTCTTTCCTGGAGGTAAAGTAGTCAACTCCCAAGTGTGATTTTTTTCTAAGGCTGTGAGCTCTTGATCCATGGCCTCAATCCAATGTGGATCACCACAGGCTTGAGCATAGGTGTGGGGTTCCTGCAGGTTAGTTACATTGGCTAGAAAACACTTGTAATGAGAAGAGAGGAAAGGAGAAATATAGAAAGGAAAAGTATGAATAGGATAAGTAAAAGACTCACATGGAGAGGTAGAACCTGAGAGAGATGCAGTAGGAGGAGCTAGGTGTAATTGGTCAGTAGTGCTGCAGGTAACAAAATCAGTAAACCTGGCTGGTTTCCTGATAACTCTATGAGCTTTTCTGAGTGCTATAGGTAGGGATGAAACAGGAGAGGAAGGCTGAACTGAAGGAGGAGAAGAGGAACAGGTAGGAGAGGCAGGAAACTGGAAATCTGGTTCTAAGGCTGAGATATTTGGCAAAGATGTCTGAGTAGATGGAGTAGAAGAAAAGGAAGGAAACTCAGTCTCAACAAAGTGAACTTCTCGAGAGATAATGAATTTCTTATCTGTGAGATCAAATAATTTGTAGCCTTTCTTCCCCAGTTCATAGCCCACAAATATACACCTGTGTGCCCTGGGATCAAATTTGGCCTTATGGGGCAAGATATTTGTAGCATAAGCAAGACAACCAAATGGTCTTAAAGAAGTATAGTCCGGAGGGTGCCCATACAACAGCTCATAAGGAGATTTCCAATGAAGAAGAGAACTAGGCAACCTATTTATGAGAAATGTGGCTGTGAGAAGAGAGAAAGGCCAGAAATCAATAGGAAGTTTAGAGTGAAAAAGAAGGGAACGAGCTGTATTCAAAAGATGTCTATGCTTCCTCTCTACAACCCCATTTTGTTAGGGTGTGTAAGCACAACTCTTTTGATGAACAATACCAAGGGAGGTAAATAAATTTTGACACAGAAAACTTGTGAATTCCCCCCCATTGTCTGTCCTGATGGTCTTAATACCAGCCCCAAACTGAGTTTTGATCATTGTAAAGAATTTCTGTAATATGTGAGGCACTTGACTTTTATGTGACATGACATGTCCATGTGCATCTGTTGTGGTCATCCACAATAGTGAGAAAATATGGAGTCTTATAGAACAAACATCCAGAATGAAATGGACCCCATGTAAAACAAGCACAAAATATAGAAGAGAAATGGAGGACCGAATCGCATTTTCCATTAGCACAAAAGGAGAGTACAATTCTGGTAAAAACTTAACAGAAAGCTACAGAAGGTCCAAGCATTTATACTACCAGCTAAGATGCAAAAACACGTGAAGGGTTGTTAGGAAAACGTAATACTAAGGGAACCCGCTTTTAGACTAATAACTAAAATAAGAAAAAACTGAAAGCTGGAAAATATAAGCTGACTTATGACTTATATCTCAACACATAAATCATGATAAACTATTTATTTAAAAATATATTTAGATGTTAGTGTTCATAAAATATAAGACGTGGACAACATCACATCTCTTTTTTATTTTATTTTTTGAAATTCCATTCGACTGGACTAATTTTCAATAGGGAATTAAACAGACAAGATTATCCGTCGGTGAATAAAACAAAATTCGTGTCAATATTAAAATATACATTTGCTACTTCTATACAGCTTTCATCTTCACAAAAATGTATTATTTCTCTTTGTTTTCTTCTTCCTACCATCCGGTGGTACACTGGTACTTTTTAGTTCTATATGAAATTGAAAATAATTTTAAACTGCAAATAGAACATGTGAAATAATTGCTGTTTCACACCCACCACATGCCCACTTATTCTCTTTGTGGCAAAAATGTTTTTTTCATCCACTAAGTGGACGACTTGAGAGATTTAGTCCACATTTTTAAAAAATTTTGAAATTGGTCCACTAAGTGGCAAAAAATTCTGATTTTTAGTCGATGAACCATCTTCAGAATAATCCTATGTGGAATTTTGTTTTCTTTTTGCTTTTTTTCTTGCTTCAAAATATGAATTGTTTTTGTTGATGTGTCATTTTGGAGGGAAAAAAAATATTATTTTCAATGTAAATTAGGTAAAAATATAATATTCATTATGAATAAAATAAAAATAATTTACAGAATATATTTAAATTATTTGTTAATTTGAAAAACGAAAAATAATTTTAAAAAATCCATGAAAAAAAAAATAATGTTAATATTTAAATTATTTGTTAATTTGAAAAACGAAAAATAATTTTAAAAAATCCATGAAAAAAAAATAATGTTAATATTTAAATTATTTGTTAATTTGAAAAATGGAAAAATAATTTTAAAAAATCCATGAAAAACAAAAATAATGTTAATAAAATTTAAGATATTTTAATTGGAGAAATATATTCGAAATTATAAAATAAAAAATTATTTATATCATATGTTTAAATTATAAATTATTTAATTGTATAAATAACATTTTATATTTACAATTAAAGAGAAATAATTAAATTGTTTTTATACAGTTTTTTAAAATTTAAATATCTTTTATGCAGATTTTTGTAATTAAATAATTTTTGTACAGTTTTTTAAAATTCACATAGTTTTTATACTGTTTTTTTATAATTCAAAGTTTTTTATACAACTTTTTAAAAAAATTCTTGAAAAATAAGAATAATGTTAATAAATTTTAAAATATTTTGAATATATTTATTAAATCAAAATATTTAAATTATATTAACATTATTCTTATTTTTCATCAATTTTTTTAAAAAAATATTTTGTGTTTTTCGACTAATAAAAAATTAAATATATTCTGCAAATTATTTTTATTTTATTCATAATGAATATTATATTTTTACCTAATTTACATTGAAAATAATATTTTTTCCCTCCAAAATGCCACATCAACAAAAACAATTCATATTTTGAGCCAAGAAAAAAAAAGCAAAAGAAAAAAAATCCACATAGGATTGTGACCGCTATTGCAGTCACCAACTAAAAATCCGAATTTTTGCCACTTAGTGGACTAATTTCAAAAAAATTTAAAAGTGTGGACTAAATCTCTCAAGTCGTCCACTTAGTGGACTAAAAAAATATTTTTGCCTTCTCTTTGTATTCTATTAATTTTTATTTTATTTCACCATCATTCAGAGATGTCGACCAAATTTTATGTTTCAATTTTGAATTTTATTTTACTTCCTCTTTGCCCAACATTAAGAAATACTGTATGACGAATAAGATTATCATAACTTCATTAACAAATGAAAATCATGCTTGATACGACTCTAATATTTGGTTAGACCCTTGTGATTTTTCACACTTTCATTTAATTTCAACAAATAATCCACCTTACCCGTTGTTCCAATGCTACTATTGATTAATTAATTTGATATCGACGGCTAAAACTAAAGACACGAGAAAAAGAAACTGAAGGCTGATGTGATGAAGCAAATATTTGGAAGAGACAATGATAAGAAAACAATATAAAAGTAGAAAAGGATAGTGTTATCTGAAAGTGATGATGATGTTACCAAAAGAGCAAATATGTCTAGTAAATCGGTAATTTGGGGCGTTCTCGTGTCTTTATAAAGTGAAACAAATAATATACACTCTCCAAACCTAAATATATAGACCAACTATCAAGGCGGCGGAATGACGCTTTACTGCGGGGTGGTACACACTAAAAAATGGAGTGGGCGGATAGAAAATCCAAGAAAAATTAATACAAATTATAACTAATTTTTCTTTTTTTTTTTTTAAAAATCCTCACTAAAATTTTTTTTTTAAAAAAAATGGGCTGGGTCAGGGCCCAGGCTGGCCCAGCCCTGTCTCCGCCAGTGACCACTATTCATTTTTCGGATGTCTTAAATATATAGTACACTTTCTATATTTATTAGTACTTTTTCTATTCTTTTAACCCTATTTGATATGCATTTTATAATTTACAATATTCATTAAATAAGAACAAAGCAAGTAATATTTAATATATTTGTAGTTTCCAATATTTTTATTAATTTTTAAAAAGTCAAAATGGACTATATATTTGGGACGGAGAGATTATTACATTATGAGAATGTGGGGTGCCAATATAAATCCACTGAGAAATCATATCATTTTCCAAAACAAAATCAACTTCGTTTGTCAAACAAAAAAAGAAAAAAAAAACTTCAACAATAAAAAACCAAAAAAGCCCACTAAAATATATACTTGGAATAACAAGACAATATAAAGACTATAGGGGCTATTTTATTTTGTTTTGTTTTATTTTTAATCAGAGAGAAATTTTACCATATTACTAATTAACCTTTTTTCAAAGAGTTGAGTCGTAGGTTTTAAAAGCTGTACAAGTCAAACTCGTGGATATTAGACTTTTAAAGCTGAAACATAAATTTGCTTTTAGTATGAAAGCCCACTTGATGAATATGTCCAAGTTGAAATTTATCGGTCAAACCTCACTTTAAAAAATGTCTGACAAAATTGACACTCAAAATTCAATGTCGTCCACGTCATCCATCAGGTCTTTATTCAAACTCAATTCTAAGTCCAAACCCTATTCGGATCCTTTTTTTTTAATAAATGAGTAAAACAATTGTTGCATACAGATTAGATTTTTCATTTTGCAACTTGTGGCTTAAACTGCGGACCAAGTGAGCAATTTATGTAGTATAGTGATTGAATCCATTGATCCAATCAGCCTAACTAAACTAGATGATAAGTTTTTACATACTAAATAGAAGGAAAAATGCAAAATTAGTATTGCGTCTTTGTAACTATTAAAATTACCATTTTAGGCCTATATGTTGTCTTTTTGCATTTTTGGTCTCATAAGTTTTAGAATATGCAAATTTAGTCCTATAAGTTTTAAGTTGGTGTAAATTTGGTCCTAAGGACTATTTTCAATATTTCAATTATTCTCAAAATACCCTTGATAGCCAAAATCCAAGATATGAGTCCTATATTTATTATCTCCTAATTATGGAAATACAACACATACAAAAATTTAGTTATAGGAAGGACTAAGATTGTCAAATCCAAAAGATTACATGATTAAAATTGTTACTTTTGCCAAGGGACAAAATTATCGAAGGACTAAAACTGCAACTTCAAAAATTACATGACTAATATTGCAATACCCCTATAGATACAATACTAATTTTGCAATTTTCCCATAAATAAAAGGTATACTGTAGTAATAAGCTAATTATTATGCACTAAATTTTAAAAAAAATCGATTAGAAACCAAATCTAATAAAATTTAAAATCCAATTCACATGTATAACCAAATACTAATAAGTTTTTTTTTCCTTTAAAAAAAACACAAAAACACAAAAAGTTAGTGATTTCACTGATTTGTCAGATATCCAATCAATTATTGACAAATTTTGACCTTTTTAACCTTCTCTTTATGTATTGCCATCAATCCAACTGAAACGACCATTGATTCTTTTCTATTTTTTGCTATCAGTCGTACCAAATCAACCATGGATTCTATCAAAGTCAAGATGAAATATTGTACAAGAAAGTTTACATTCTACATAACTGGTTCTTACTTCTTACCAATGGCACATCTTTAAGAGCAGAAAAATGTCACACTGTCACACAACAATTCTTACCAGTGGCACAACTTAGAGCAGAATCATGTATATTCCACATCAGCACTACGAACTTAGTATTCGCCTGTTAATTCTACATGAGGAAAATGTGAAGAATGTTCAGTTCAATGTTAGGAACGTATAAAACGTGCAAGAGCATTTACCATATTAAGAACAGTAGACACTTTGGATTTATCGACTAGAGTCGGGCGGAGTAGAGAAAAATTAGAAATAGTGTAATCAGTTCCCAGAAATTAATAACTACTAGAAACAGGCAAAGATGACCGATGTAACCACGTCTTACAAATAGCTCTTTCTAACAACATTTACCTTCTCCGAATAGTAACAAGATTCTAAAGCAACGATTCCATAAAACACATCATGGCTAATATCCAAAAATGTGCTCACCTATCGGCAATCACATGAATCAGCGTCTTCAGATCATCTGTTGATGAAGATCGGCAGCCTGCTGAGCTAATTCAACAACCATAGCCTCATCAAAGAATTTATTAATGCTTACATCCTCGGACATTCCCTGACAAAGCAAATGTTTTAAAATTTCAGTTAATGATCTTCAAAGTACACTCATTCAAAATTTATTTTTATTCTCTTTTTGGACCACTGGATGCCTTCAATCTAAGGAAAGAAACTCAATAACCAAATAATCTACACAAAATATGAATGAACAACTGAAACATAAAATGTACGTGAATTTGAAAAATATCCCAAAATTCCCAGAGCTATTTCAGACAAAAAAAAAAACAAATATTGGATTATTTTATCATAAACGGGAGGCAAAATGACATATTCCACCGAGAGGCCATCACGCTAGGTCTCAAAAAGTTCATCTCTACCAAAATAAGGCCTTACTTCAAAAACAGAAGGGTGGTAAAAGAATCATCCAGACTCTTTCATGGTGCATCATGGGAAAATCCATAATTTCTACCAATTAGACAATCAAATGCTTTTTATGCACTAAGTGCATCCCAAAGTGAGACAAGGAAACACAGAGCAGAGAAAGGAGATTATACCTTACGACGCCTCGTCTTCACCATAAATTCACGAGCCAAATGCTGGATTGGAGCTGGTTCCAATGGACGTAGGACTATACTTTTATCTAGTGGATCTCCAGGGACAATAGCCCAATGATCAAACACCGATAAGCAAAATGCCTGCCCCTGAGTATGATACCTCAGGTCCGTTTCAAACCCAAATGACTCTATCACAGGTAAAAATGCCTGGAAATTCAGAAAGAAGAAACGATGTTATAAATATATATATATATATACACATACAATGAGAGGCGAATAACTAGCGGTATTCAGAAAAGTATCTCCGGCCTCGCACCTTAACAATGTAGGCTGGGGTCCCTGGTTGCGGAACATCGGCAGTGACATGACCACGTCTACGTGATAACACCGTATATATTGCAGAAACACAATCTATTGGAGTCTGTATCTGTAGTAACATCCACAAAATTTCAGATATAGAGAATAAGTTGGCAATTAATTATCCTTTTTTTCCAGTTAGATTCTCAATAAAATAATTGGGAACTAGAAGTTTGTATACTAAAGTCTATAACACAAGCAACCAAAACTAGCATCCAAACAATGTACATCGAGTCTATATTTATTTGTTCACAATAAGATCAAATATGAGGATCAGAAAATGCACTTACCTCCACGTAGTATACTGGTTCCATGAGCCTAGGTGATGCCATGAGGAAAGCTGAATAGGCCACACGTCGAGCAGTTGGAATGATCTGGCCAGTTCCACGATTCAATGGCTCAGGAGCAATCTTGGCATCAACTATTTTGAATTTTACGTTTCTGATCGGCTCATCACAGAGGGGGCCTTCTCGAGCCCCCCATTGAAACCTGTTTAGATTGCATTAGTACAACAGAGAAGGCTGAGAACAGTCATGTAAGGATATAGAAATTAACTTACCCTTGAACAATAGAGTCCTTGACTGCATTAAGCAAACCCTTATCCACTTCACTCGACAGTGTATCATCTAATAGAATATTAGGCCCCTGGTAATATAGATGAATGTCATTGTTGAACATATATATTTATTAAAGATATGAACAGAATCAACTCAACCAAGGACTTTAAAAAACAGGAGAATTAAGTAAACTAGAACACTACCAAGCAAAGGTAAACTCACCTGCCTATCAGGACCAAATGCCCAAATAGAACGAGCAGCAAGCAGATCCCAGTCATACTTTGTCTGGAAAAAGTCACCAAGCTTCTTCCGTGGCCAGTCAATGCTCACAACACCATTCTCGATGTCCTCAGCAAGTCCTCTCTCAAGTGGCTCTGCAATCTAGAGATTGAGATGTAATAGCTTAGTACAACTTCGAAATTCTGATCTTCTATACTATATACTAACTTGCTTACCATGGTAATTTTATTTTTCTTGTTTGGAGTTTCAGCAAAACACTTCATTGAAGAGGTTTCCACGACCGTCTCACAGAACGAGACGACAGGATCTGCCACCTATTGAACATTGAGAGGAAAAGGCGGAAGAACCATTGAGAACCACCTCGGGCTTTTAATAAGTGGTAATGGTACAAAATAGCCATTTAGAAAATGTAAAGATTAAAAATAACCATGTTTTGTAGACACATCTTTTTTAGCCATTTTGGGGCGTAGAATGACATTCATACCCTTCTAGCATGTTTGTTTGGTATTTGGGTTATTTCTCTCTCTTACTTATCTCTATGTATCTTCTTACTCTTTTTTTTTCAAACCTTTTTTCAGAAATCGAACCTGTATTTTTCATTTTTAAATATGCAATGTGGGTGTTGAATTATAGATATCGAAAAGAGGATTAATTTGATATATTATACATGCAAAACGGATTTAAAACGAAAAAGTTATGTGAATTCAATGTTTTATGGAAAAAAAATAATTGGGTTATAATACGTGATAGAACTGGATGCTGTAACTCAAATTCGATTAACTGTGACTCAAATTCGAGTCACTGGAAAAAAAAAATTTAAAAAAAATTGTGACTCGAATTCGAGTCACTGAAAAAAAAAATTAAAAAAAAAATTTGTGACTCGAATCGAGTCACAGGGATGTGTGTTTTTGTGTAGTTAAATTGGCTCAAGGGCAAATTGGGTTTTTTACACCCCAAAATGGCTAAAAAAGATGTGTTTGAAAAAGATGGCTAAAAAACATCTTGGTTTGTTGGGAATGGCTAAAAAAAACCGACTGTTTTAATAAAGTGCAAGAATCATGTTAATAAAAAGAAAAAGTAGAAAAAACATAAAGACAGTAAGCACCTTGACTTCCACTTCTGAATAAAGCTCCCTGAGATCCTTCATTATAGAATCCAGGTACAATTCTCCAGTACCTAGAATAGTGTGCTCCCCAGATTCTTCAACCTTTGTAATTGCTAATGGATAACTCTTGCTGATCTTCCGAAGACCCTCAACCATCTTTGGCAGTTCACTGGGATTCAAAGGCTCGGTAGCAGTTTTGACCACAGGAAGAGTGTTGAACTGGAGGGGCCTGAATATGTGCACATCATCATTAGTTTCCAAGTTGCAAAGTGTGGCAGTCTTCATAATAGAAGCATCCACACCTTCAATGAGAACCCAAGAACCAGGGGGAGCCTTGCTTATCGGAATCCTATAACGAGCTTGATAGACCCATAATTTTGTCACTTCTTTCACCGTCATGTCCTCCTCATCATCGGGAGAATACCCTTCTCCCAATACACGTACAGTCTGGCCCGTCATAATTTCCCCACTGTAGACCCTTCCAAAGGCATCAAAGACGCTGCAGTCAGACTTAGGATACAGTTTTGTTATATTAACCATTAGAGGACCTGATGCATCACAACCCTCCATGGCCTTGTAGATTGTAGAATCCTTAGGCCCAGTGTAGATGTGCTCAACCTTCCGAGGTGCAGCGTCTTTAGCAGATGGAATGTGCTGAACCAACATGTCTGTAAAGCCTGTGGCACTACCGAAAACTGAGCTGCATGCTAATCTTAACAGAGGCCTAACATTCAAACGATAAGCCGCATTACTTAAAGTCACACCAAGTTCGGCAAGTGTGGTCTCCACACTCTTCTTATGTTCTCCAATCACTTGACTATATATTTTATAAAGAGGTTCCAGAACAAATTGGACAAAGGACCGCTCTGCTCCGCTGACAGGTTGCTTCTTCTTGAAGCCCCTGGTATCAGGATCGTAATAATAATCACCCCAAAGGCGAGCGGCAAACTTATTAGCATCAAATGGAATACCGTGAAGCTTAACATATAGCTTGGCAAATGACTGCAAGGTGAATGACCATCCTGCACTTGCACTTGCAAAACAAACATTTCCAATGGCCGGATCAACAACTTGAACATTTCCAGCAGTTGAGGATGCCGCTGTTATGTGATTGTTAATGACTTCAATTGTGTGCCTTAGCTTATGGTAGGCATCCTTCGGTGGTAACTTGAGCTCAGTTATCAATCTGTCAACCTGATTATACACATAAAAAATGATAATAAGTGCATATTAAAGAAGAAACCTCATTGAACAAAATTTCACTGACAAGCATAAGAGAAACACAGCATCTCATAAAGCACCATTGGGTTCGAGATATCACCTTGTTTATTACAACTACTATGGGGATGCGATCCTGTATCGCATGGCGTATTGCCCTCTCTGTGTTTACCTGTTATCAAAGTGGAAATTAATTTCATATATATTAAGCAGTATTTACTATCAAAAGCAGTTTGAAACGTTAAATTCAAACTGGCATCTAAAATATTCACATCAGACAACAAATGTGCATAAACAATTATATCTGCAATTGCTAATAAATCATGTGCAAGACAGTAAGAGTGATAATAATTACATATTCAGTGGAATTCGCTGTCTCGTTAGAGTTTAAATCAATAACTACCTTCAACGTAATAGCACTGGAAAACAAGGTTCAAATCTTTTGGAGAGAACTGAACTTAATGAAAAACAGTGGTACAATTAATTAGAAATCCCATTATCTACAATACTTCTCAAGACATAAATCCTACGAAAAATAGAAGTTGAAAAACAACCAACATATGAGAAAAGCTTACCATCACTCCTTCTGCGGCATCTACAATTAACACTGCACCATCAGCAAGCCTGAGAGCAGCAGTCATCTCATCAGAAAAGTTAACATGACCAGGCGTGTCCATAATGTTGCAAAGGTACGATTTCGTCTTGCTGTCCTCCAGAACAAGTGACATAGGAACAGCCTTAATAGATATCCTTCTCTCTTGCTCGTCTATCCTCGTATCGGTGTACCTCATATGTTTCTCGCTGCTATGATCAAAGGTTGAGATATGATGAGTCTGCTCAACCAACATGTCCATGAACGTAGTCTTCCCATGGTGCAAGTTGCCAACCAAAGCAACATTCCTGACCAGCGATGGGTTTGACATCAGACCCAAAAGGAATTGTGTTGATACATAGGTTGATGAATCCTTAACCCCCAACTCAAACTTGAGATTTTTCACAGGCTTAATAATAGGTTGTTCAAGTGGCTGCTCATCTTCATCCATAACTAAAGTTTCGACTTCTTCACCATAAACCTCCTCAGCAGTTGGGTAGTATTTTTTGTCCTCTGCTAGGACAATTTGGCCGTCCATATCAACGTCCTCAGTAGTAGTTAGCCACCCATTTGGTTTTCCAGGCCCATGCTCATCATCAGACGCAGGCTCCTCATCCTCAGTCCTGTCAGGGAGTTCCTCCTCTTCATCCTCCCTGTCACTCTCTTGATCGGACTCAATTTCAGGTCCAATATAGTTGCCAAACTCATCATACAAACTATCATCCATAGCTTTACAAAACTGCAAAATCCAATATTCATCATCTGCCATTAGTAGCAAGCAATACAATCTATACATGAAATAAAGGCTTAGCAACAACAATTTAGAACTTCAAGCCTAACTTCAATCTCTGATCATAAGACTATTAATTCCAAAAACCCCTTTCAACATGGTACAGCCTAATAATAGTTAAATGCTAAAGAAAATAGCATTATCTCATTGTTCAATTAATTATAGGAAACGGACAGTCACCACCCTTTATCGAAGTTAAAAAACATGATTCAGAATTTCTCGATTGGCATGGAAGGGAATAGCACCTATAAATATGCACAGGTGAACTTTAATTGACAACCATGTATGGAAAGCTAAGGCTATATTAAGTATCTTTTCTGCAAAACAGTCAAAATGCTCCTTGGAAAGAGGGAGCCAAAACAGGAGGACCAAATAAAGCTGAAATAAATCCAGTCTACTTGAACCCTAGGAGAATTTCATGACAGTACTCAGTGTTGTTAGAGGCGAGAGGCGCACCGAGGCGCAAAGGGCCCCCTAGTGCCCGAGGCGAGAGGCGCGCCTCTTGAACATGAGGCGCCATAAATTAAAAAAAAATCAAAAAAAAAAATTAATATAAGCTACTACTTTGACAATTAAGAAGCAAAATAAAATCACATAAAAGCTAATCAAGCAAAAATAACCATAACAAAGTCTTAAGTTTCATCATTCGAAGTAAAAAAAGTAAAGATTAAAAACATAAGTTCATCAAAAGCAAGAAAAATAGCAATCACAAATAAAAAAAGTAAAGATTAAAAACATAAGTTCGCTGGCTACTGTTACCGGCGGCAGCAGAGGTAACCGGCTGGTGGCGATCCGGCAGGTGGCGGTGGGGGTGGGCAGTGGCAGGGGGCCAGTGGGCAGTGGCTGGGTGTAAAATAAAACCCTAGTTTGAGTATTCTCAGGTTTTTGAAAAGTCAAAAAAGCAAAAGTGTTAAATATAAGTGGAAAGTGTGTTTAATTTGTTATTAAAGTAGCAACTTCAAGTCTTTAACCAAAAAAACAGCTGTATGTAGTAGAGGCGCGCCCCCCGCGCCTCTGGAACATGCGTCGCCTCAGAGTTCCAGAGGCGTTTTTTTCAGCGCCTCGCGCCTTGGGCGCGCCTCTAACAACACTGACAATACTTGAGCGAACTTTTGGCTTTCAGGATCAAGCTCAAACTAGACATGCTCACAAAATAATGCTTGAGTCGGGCATGATACCTAAGAATGACATTATAATAATTTTGCAAGCTGCCGCCAGGCAGATTGTTGGCAGAGCAGGTGGCTTGACAAACTGGTGTTTTGCTATGCATAGGTGTCGGAGCCAGCAGGAAGCTAGTAATGTGTGAGCCGACTAATTGTGCCTTGACAGAGATGATCCCTAGTAGGCAAGGGTGTATAGCTTAGTGATTAGACTATGGCTAACTCTTAATAGTAGTGGTGGTGGGCTGCCTGCAAGGCTGCAAGGGTGTTTATGATGGTGAAGGTGAGATGTGGCTTGTCAAAGATTCTAGGACTGAAGAATGAAGGCTGAATTGGAAATATGTAAAAAACTTAAAGCTCGTGAAATTTCAAATTGTGATAACATCGTTCAGTCAGCGCAAAACACATAAACTCGAATGAGGCTCGATGGTCAGATGAGTTTGCGAAAGTTGAGATAGCTAAATAGTGCAAATTCATAATGCTATGCAATTTCTGATCTGCAACTCAAAGTAATACTATGTATATACCAGCTATGCAATCTTTGTGATTTAGGATAAATGCTACAGAAAATTTAACTGATGGGGAGTCAACCAATACAATACACAACTGGCCAAGTAAAAATATTCACCCACTAAGACAATTATCAATAAGATGTTAGCTCAATAGAAGAACCAGCACCTGCCACAAGTAATTCTCCACTCTGTATAATTTAGGTAACACAAAAACCAAAACTCCACATCCCCGGAACATAATTCAGTCAGGAAAGAATGATTTAAAAAAAAAAACTTTCAAAATCCAATTAATAAGTGAACATCGAAATTTGAAAAAAAAAAAATTGCAGTAAAAATCCAATCTCTGACCACCACTGGGTCCAACGAGTCAATTCATATAATTCTCGGGTAAGCAATTTCACGTACGAACCACATTCTCCACCGAACAAAAGCACATTCAAGTTCGAAAAGAGAAAGGGAAACGCAGTGGAAAGACAGTAAACCATAAGTTGAACAAAAAATTATATATATACAGTAGTAGATGAATACCTGTATACGAGACGGAAGAGATGACTGGTGGTTGGTACCGGCGGAGGAATAATGTCGGGACGGTGGCTTGTGTTGCTGTGCTAGGTTTCGAAGTGGAAGGCCGAAAAGGGGTTTAGGGCCTTAGGCTGGGGGTTTGCTAGAATCGTGCCCGATAAAATTATATAGGATTTTATTTAATTGCCAAAAATGCATTGCAATTTAAAGTGATTTTAAGGTCAATTTAAAATAATATTAATCATTTAATATATGTATATATCTCTGTAAAAATATAAAACCCATACGTTTCACTTCATTTTTATCAATTTAATATTTAATTTTCCTAAAAAGAAATTTAGTCTCTCTAACCAAAGGATTTCATTATAAATATTCACGATCCTATTGTTAAAATTATAATTTGAATATTACAATATGAACATATATTTCAAAATAATTCTTTCTTTAATTCCAGAAAAGTCGTTGTGATTAATAACAACTAAATAAAATCCACAAAGGAGAGAACAAACGAATCTGCAATCGCTCAAACGAAAAATATTGAAATATTTGAAAAATATTAATAAATGTAACATAAACGGAGACCTTGTTTAAAATGTTTTCAATTTTTTTTTCGGGAAGGAAAACTGTTTTCAATTTAAATTGTCCTCCTAGGAAACACGGATTCTTCTATTAGAATGAAATACCGATATCGAATATGTATTGAATACGATATTTTATTCGATAATCCATCGACATGTATCCAATTGAAAAAAATTATTGATACGTATCGGATACGATACTTTATCAGATACTCTATGGACACATATTCAATTCAAACAAAAAAAAAAATTGTCTCGACATGCTAATTTTAAAAACACAAAGCCACATCCATATGAATTCTTATAATATAGTTTATTCTATTACTAATAGTTTCAGCACTTTTTAGTGTGTTTACGTGAGTTATCACAATTTATATTTGGGTATTAATGAAATTTTACTTTCTTATGCTTGGAAATTTGATTTTTTTAATTGTACTTAGAGGGTGTTTGGCTAAGCTTATTTAAAAAATCTTATAAGTTCCTACATTTTATAAGTTGTTTCTAGAGATTATAAGATGTTAGATTTTATTATAAGAATAAGTTGTTGAAGTGTTTGGATAAAATAAAATGGTATAACTTTTAAGATGTTAGTAATGACAATTTTGTAATAATAATAGTCAAAATTTGTTAGGAATTTTATTGTTTAGATTTTGATGAATGCCATGTAAAACTTAGAATAGAAAGTTGGCACCCCAATTCTTGTTGTAAAATGCATTGTAATGAATAGAGTTTGTTGCTAAGTCAAGACAACCTACGCCCTAACATGCAAGAAGACAAATCAAGACGGAAGGAAGACTCACCATGAGACAAATGAGTATGGCAAGAAGAGTAGACAGAACTCTATCGAGAAGCAAATGAGATGCACTGAGTGGAGCATCACTCAACTCAAGAAAAGCCAAGCCTCAGTTGAAGTGACAAAGAGTCATCCACGATTGGAAGTCGACTCTAAAGTCACCTGGGAAAGCAAGGAAATGCAATCGTGTCGAGATAATCGTAAAAGAACCGCTTATTTAAATCAAGAGATTTACTTAAACAAGTAATATCTCCATACCACCTTTCTCGGAGACTCGGTCCCGAAGCGTGCAAATGGAATGAACCAATGGGAAGCACTACACCGTGTCGAACTCAAAAGGTGAAAGAACAATTCATACGAGAAAATGGCAATTCCAAGAACTCGCTAGCCAACGACGCAAAAAGTGACTTTCAAAAATGAGCCTATCTCTTCAACGGGCAAATTTTTGAAAGTTCACTATAAAAGGCCGAGGAGTTTGTTTGAGAGAAGAGGATGCATGAATGACACATACGTGAGATACACAAGCACATTAGAAAAAACTGAAACAATCTCAATCCTCAAGCCTACATTTCGAAGTACATCAATCCAACACTTACCTGTGAAGGAAAGAGAACTTCAACAAGTTGAAGAGGAAACCTTTGAAAACAAGGGGTCTACTTTCCAGGAAGGATTGTAGAAAAGTTCAAGGTTGAACTAAGTCTTAAGCATTTGGAGGGCTTCGTGATCAAATCCAAAGAGCTTGAGCAAGTGAGTCAGTAGTGCGCAAAGCGGCCTGCGAAGAAGGCGAGTCGTCGACGAGAAGCCACCGAGTGATCAAGGCGTCTCGGATCGAGTCCCAAAGGATCAAGTCAAGCTGCTTGTGATCAAGACTTGATCCGGACTGTTACCACTTTGTAAATTGATCATTACTTAGTGGATTCCTCCGGAGTTGGAGAAGAGAGGAGTAGAAGAATTACCCCATCTTCGAACCTCTATAAAAACTTTCTTTGTGTCATTTACATTTCAAAGATTTACATTCCCGCACTTTTAACCGCTTATATCTGTGATAAATTTGCTATCCAATTGATAATTTACAAGTACTAAATCAAGCTCTAATATTTTGCTTAATCAAACTTAAGGGTGTTAAGTCTTCCTCCAATAAAATAAAACCACACAATGAGTTAAATTGTAGCCAATAAATGAGTTACCCCATCAATGTACTCACCGAGTCTCATTGAGAGATTAACTCTACCGAGTGACTAATTCGACCGCCCATCAAGGACACAAACAGTAAATTAACTCGTAGATTTAAAAGGACTAAATCGAAAATTTGGTAAGGTTTATTCAACCCCCTTCTAAACCTTACACTTACACCCTGGGGACCTACAAAATCAAGGAGATTGTTGAAATAAGATCTTATTTTGAAAAAATGTTGGGATTCTCTTACTTTTTAAAAACAGGTTTATAAGTCTTGACATCTTGTTCTTGGAGCTTATAAGATCTTTTTGTAAAAAAACTACCAAACAAATTTAAATGTGCGAACATAAGTTCTCAAAATAAGATGTTTGAGAGCTTATAAGCTATTTAAATTTGTTTGATAAGATGTTTTGAAGAATTTCTAAGCTCAGCCAAACACCATTTTAGTACATCTATATTTTTAATAATATAAAAATATATAATCTTATATGTATATATATACCGTACTCATATTCTTAATATTTCAAAATATTACGTTTTGCTTCATACTTCTTATCATAGCAGATATTGTGGTCAATGAAACGCTATTTAAGTGGTAAAATAAAATTGATCGATCAAAATTTTAGAATTAAGATATTTGGATTTGAGATTTTTATAAATATGCGGATATTCTTCTCAGAGAATCAAAACAAGAAAGTGAATCAAGCCACCTAATATGGATTTGGACTCTTTTCTTCACCATCTGAAAAATATCCACGTCCGGCCCAAACCTGACCTTTCTACAACTAAACTTGGGTTTTTAAATTGAAGCCTAAATGTATTGGACTGGGCTTTTAACCCAACCCAAAATATCGTCATTATATGTCCAACAGTCCAAGTGAGACCGATTCTTGCCCGATATGTGAACACCTCGAACTCATGCAAACTAAAATTGTCTTTTTTTTTTTTTTTTTTTAACCCAACGCAAAATATCGTCATTATATGTACAAACCTTAGCAGGTTTGGGTTAAAATTAGATCGCACACGGTTAACAAGAGAAATAAATAGGTCGGAGTCGACTCCAACATAATTGACATATTTAAGCCATTTAATTTTATGATGATATTTTATTTCATATTTCGTGATGTTTTACTGTAGGGGTGATCACGTTGCGATTTTGCGGTTTTTTTTATAAAAATTCAAACCGAATTGCCTAATGCGGTTTTTGTAAAAAATAATTTCAAATCGCGGTTTTAACATGTAAAATCAAAGGTGCGGTTTTGGGCGGTGGTGGGCGGTTGCGGGCGGTTTGGCGGTTTTTAATGAACATAAATATTATAAGATTGAAAAAATTATAATATGACCTTTTAAGTTGATTTGGAGTTATGTTGCGATTATAACATTAAGTTGTCTAACATATATCATAATAACTAAAAAGAAACATATAACTAAGAGAATATGGAATTCAAGTACTAGAGAGAATAAAGAAAGATGGTGGCATGACTATTCATTAGTTGTGTAACAAAACTTGTTCGGTAAAATACTTAGATTACACAAAATAAGAGAATTTCTATTGAGTTAATTCTGTTCACATTTCATCAATCATCAAATATATTATAGTAATGTCCCAATAAATTATCATTAAAAAAAACATGTTGAGACGTTGACTTAACAAGACGATTAACTACTAATATAACTCAACAAAATATCACATTTCTCATTTATAAGGAAACATTATTTATTTTTACATTGCCATATTTCATATTTTTCATTAAGATATTTACTTTCTATTTCTATTTGACAAGTAATTTATTATTCACCAATCTAGTTTTTAATGTATAGATTGTCTAATTATTCAACTATAGGGATATGAGAAATATTATATTTTATCCCTAAATATGTATAAGGGCGGTGCGGTTTTGGCGGTGCGGTTTTATTCCAAAACCATAACCGAACCAATAAGGCGGTGCGGTTTTCATTCAATATTATAAATCGCGGTTATAATCAGAAAATCACAATAAACGGTGCGGTGCAATGCAGTGCGGGCGGCTCGGACGGTTTTTGAAATTTTATGATCACCCCTATGTTTTAGTTGGATATATGTTGATAGACAAATTATTTAATGCATTTTTAATATAATTAATGTATTTTTTATTTGTAATTTTAATTTTTTTTATATTTTCTATTTTTTGTGTCAACTTTAAATTATATAGGTTATTTTTATCGTGTCGAGTTACTCGTGTCATAAACGGGTCGTGTTCATATTCGTGTCGTGTGTCTTGACACGACTAATTAAACGTATCATGTTCGTGTCAAACTTATAATACTCGTATCAAAATACTACCCGTTAACACGAAACACGACACAATTAACACCCCTACAATCAACCGCAATTTATAATCAACTAACTTCATAAAATAGTACACTTCTATGGGACTCAAACCCGAAGTATTTCTTATTGAAAAATCTTATTTATTTGGAATTCAAACTTTTTGTTTTTGGCGTAAATTGAATCCCAGCAGCCAAAAAAAAAGAAAAAGAAAAGAAAAGATTATGAGTATTTTTTGAAAAACATATAAATGTGAATTGATGTGGTATGTTTTTTACTCAAAATTCCAAGTGCTAGAAAACCTTTACAAAAAATAAAGTGCCCACAAATGAAAAAGTGTTGGGAGGTTAGGGCACCAATTGGTAGGGTTTTTATGTTCCCGACGTGAAAAAGGCCTGACGTCATCACTAAGCTGTCGTCATGTGTACCCATGCACAGTTGTTCGTTTTGCTTTTTTTTTTTTTCCCACCGATTGTATTTTATTAGAACAAGTGAACAACTCAAAAATTAAAATTACAACCACAATCGTATGAAGAAACTTAATTTAATGAGCCGATTACGACTAACTACAAGCCAAACGGGAAATTGGTAAGACCAATTCAGGTTCCACAACACGAACTAAAAAACTACACACCCCAAACTAAACCACTCAACGTCGGGAGACTTCAGCACTCCTTAATGGAGACTGTAACACACTAGAAAAATCTAAAACTGGGCACGAGCAACCACTACATACTGCAGAACAGATAAAACTGATCCGCCTACGAGTTTCGCAAATCAACCGGGAAAAGAAAATACAAACAAAATAAGAAAACTATAACAATCTATAGCTAAAAAACGAGGAAAAAAACAAAAAGAAAAAAGAAAGATGTCTCTCCCTCTCCCAAATCAACTGCCACAACCCATCGTCTATTCAGCTCCGAGACACCTCCGTGAACCTCCGACCTGCTTTAACCCTGGACTAAAAATTTCGGCCACCTTCGGACCCCCAAAGGACCGCCATTGTTGGCCCTCCAATAAAAAACATGGAGGGGGAGGGGAGGGGTAAGAAGGAGGGGGCGGTGAGTAAGGGAAGGGAGACGAGGAGGAGAAGAAAGTTAGGGTTTTTTTCTTCTTGGGGGTAGAGAGAAAGGGGAGAGAAAAGTAGAGAGAGAAGGGGTTTTCATTGAGATGTGTTGTTGCTGTTGTTCGTTTTGCTATCTCCATCAATTTTTCATTTCTTTTTTACTTTATACATCAAATATATACATACATATATATTTAATTTTTTTTTTGAGAAAGCATATGATAGCTGCTAAAAATTTGCATATCACTCAAAGTATTAGGGCTTGTATTGATGTATTTCCAAGTCTAATTTCCAGTTTCTAGTGTTGGAAAATGAATTTTCAAACTTTATTATTTTTCGTGTGAAAATTGGAAATATGTTTGGTTTGTTGTCTGAATTTATGTTTGAAAATAGGAATATGTTTGGTTATAGTTTCTCAAATGTATTTTTGACATATGTTTGTGTGATTGTAGTGCATTTTTACCTAGGTTTGCGTAATTGGAATGAACAATTGTTTGGTTGTGGTTTCAAAAGAATATTTTTCATAAAAAAATGAAAACTGAAAATGATTTCATTTCTACTGAAAACTTTTGAAACAAACATAAACCCATTTTCTGGAATAGTTGAAAAGTGAAAAAATGGTGTTGGAAATACAACCATACATGCAAGACCTTAGAGTTTCTG
Source organism: Rehmannia glutinosa (assembly GCA_016081115.2). Lineage (NCBI taxonomy): Eukaryota > Viridiplantae > Streptophyta > Magnoliopsida > Lamiales > Orobanchaceae > Rehmannia > Rehmannia glutinosa. Next base: position 401,196 of record JABTTQ020000023.1, on the reverse strand, counting down.
AAATAAGTCCAATTTCTTCTTCGAAACTATTAGTTCTTGAATTTGAAACTTACCTGTGACAATTCAACAAATGTTGGAAGGGCCCTCAAGTCAGTACTGTAGAAGTAGAGCAAATGAAATTAACTACAATTGAATGCAATTAACTTAGTATACTTACAGACAAAACGAATACCCCTTTTTATATATGTGTTGATGGGTTGTATGGGCCTATAGGATAAAACGGGTCGTGCATTTGGACTGGTATAAGCCATGTAGGCTAGATAATTATCTTTCCAATTCAGTAATGATTAATAATATTAGATAATTAAGTATAATTGAAAAAAGTCAATTGTGTCTCAAACAATATTGCACAATGCACCAACTCGATTTTATATTATTTTAATTTGATATTTAAAGTATTTAAAATATTGAAATATATATTTATATTTTCATCTTTCAATTTATGTTATTTCGAGTGAGGGGTTTTAGTAGGGGTGTCAATCCATGATTCGACACGAACTCGATCTGAAGTTACTGAGAGAAATACGAATACGATCCGAACATGAACACGACTAACACGATCCCGAAACGAAGTTACCAATTTGTCTAAAACGTATTTGTTTTATATTTTACTTAATTTTTTCATGTATTTTGAGTATATACCCGAAATCAACCCAAAATCAAACACGAATCTATTCCGATGACCCAAATTGAAACCCCTCGATTTTAGGTTATCCTAGTGCAACAGAGATTGACTACTAAGGGCATCCGTAGTTGGGGCATTTTTGAGGGGTTTTTGGAGGTGAAAAACCTCATGAAGAAACATCACCCTATTGTCGGAGGAAGGTTTTTATGTTCCCCAAAAACGCGGTACCATATACACGGTACCTCTTTTTCTCAATTTTTTTTAGAATAAAAATTATTTTTTTGTGCCACAAGGAAATTGTGTGTAGGGATAGTGGGGTGTAAGTACTCCTCTATATTTATATTCAACAAATGCATATAAATTAAATAATATTTATTATATATAAAATATGTCAAAATTATATTTTTATTTTATAAAAATATAAATTCTGTTTATTTATATAAATGTAATAATGCATATTATATAATGTAAAATATAATAAAGATATGTGATATTATAGTGGAGAGTGTAGAGTCCACAAAAAAGTTGTTTAGATATTTTTTAGTTGTGGAGATAAATGTGAGTTTTTTTTTTCTTTTTTTGAGGTTTTTATGATGTGGCACCATGGACTCCAACAAAAAGTAAATTTGTAGAGATTTTAGAAGTTTGACATTGGAGATATCCTAACATTTAGCAGTTTTTAAAATAAAAAAATCTGATTAATTTGACTAGTGTAGATGGTAAATATTTAGGACAATACAGCTGGGTAGGTGGTGTCCATTATATTAGAGGGCAAAGCGGGGGAATTTTTCACTTTGATGCTTTTCACCTTTCACTTCACTCATTTGATAATTCCATCAAACTGAGACTCTTATAAATGAGAGAGATGTTGTCAAATGTCAAACATGGTCATTTATTTAATAAATTATTTTTATTTCCTTTCTACTTGTTTTGGTAAATTATAATTACAAAAGGCTTTTCCTTTCGGCTTTTTTTAATGGAATATTGTATATGGGGGTAATTTTTACACAATTGTAGTATAAATGGGAGTTTTAAAAAAAATAAGCATAGTCATTGATGCTATCAACGACTAAAGCTTAGTCGTTGATAGCAACAACGACCAAAGTTAAAAAAAAATTTAAATTTTTTATTCCAGTCGTTATTTGTATTAACGACTGGAAATAACTTTTTTTTTAAAATGTTTATTCCAGTCGTTATTTGTATTAACAACTGGAAAAAAACATCTTTTTTTCAAAAACAAAACTGACAAAATAACGATTATCCAAGTAAATAATCAAATTAACGATTATCCATTATAATTAAAAAAATCGTTATATTAATATTACAAGTAAATTTTATTATCCGTAATAATAATCGTGAATGAAAAATCCATCAGTATTTTATGTCTTAACCCCCGTAATGAACAATCACTCCGACTTTATCTGAATTTGGCATATCTTCAAAAATACACATACAACCCTAAATTAGCAAAATAATACTAACCCACTTACAATATAACAAACATGCAAAATATAACAAAAATTATGTATAAAATAGAAAACAAGCCACATATAATAATTTCATGCAAAAATTCAAAATTTCATGTTATTAAGAAAAAACATAAAATTAGCTTTAAAAAAAAACATTACATGAAAAATTTACCTGTAAAAATACCGCTGCCTCCCGTCTCCGCTTTATTCTCGACTGTTGCACGCTTTATTTACTTGGATAATCGTTATTTTGTCAGTTTTTTTTAAAAAAAGATATTTTTTCCAGTCGTTAATACAAATAACAACTGGAATAAACATTTTTTTAAATTTTTTTTTTCTTATTAACGACTGGAATAAAAAATTTAATTTTTTTTTAACTTTGGTCGTTGTTGCTATCAACGACTAAGCTTTAGTCGTTGATAGCATCAACAACTATGCTTATTTTTTTAAAAACTCCCATTTATACTACAATTGTGTAAAAATTACCCCCCATATACAATGGGAGAATTTCATAATAGGGTCTATATTTAAGAAAATCTATCACTTCAAGACCCAACTTTTCAACCTTCTCAAATCAACTAATTTTTATTTTTTTCTCAAATTGGGTCCTCCCTCAAATTTTGAGTTCCCACTTCAAGACCCAAATTTTTAACCTTCTCAAATCAAAGCCCAATTTTATATATTTTTTCAAATTGGGCCCTCCCCCAAATTTTGGCTTCTGATTACTTTAGGTTTTAGAATTTAACAAAAAGAAAAATATTAGTGTAATTTATCACGTCAGCCACAAAAATTATTTTTCTTTCCTTTTTCGTATTTTCGCTCATTCATTTTTCCTAATCGATACTTGTTTTAAACTATCAAATTAAATAATAATTTGATATCTTAGTTTTTTGGTAATCGAAAAATATTTACTACTTTTTCCATCTTGCTAGCTACATACATTTAAATTTACAAATCTTGGTATCTACATATTAAACAAAAAATATAATAAATATGGATTAGGAAAAAAAGAATGAGCGAAAATACTGAAAAGATGATGAAAAATAATTTTTGTGGTGACGTGATAAATTACACTAATATATCTCTTTTGTTAAATTCTAAAACTCAAGTAATCAGAAGCCAGAATTTGGGGGAGGACCCTATTTGAGAAAAATATAAAATTGGCTCTTTATTTGAGAAGGTTGAAAATTTGGGTCTTGAAGTAAGAACCCAAAATTTGAGGGGGAGCCCAATTTGAGAAAAAAATAAAAATTGGATCTTGATTTGAGAAGATTGAAATTTCTGGTCTTGAAATGATAGATTTTCTTAAATACAGACCATGTTATGAAATTCTCCCCATATACAATATTCCATTAAAAAAAGCCTTTCCTTTCCCCCTTTTTTTAAGTCTTTGCTTTTTTTAAATAGGCGGGAAGTGTTCGAAATTGATATCATCCAAACGATTGAGCACACTGTTGGATTATAATTTATGATGATCAAGGTTCAAGTCCTTGCTCTCATCTTCGATTCTTCTCTCCCCCAAAAAAAAAGAGCAGGAGAAAAATTCACTTTTAGTTCCATTAGACTTACCCCGTGATGATTTTAGTCCCAAATCGATATTTTCACCAAAAATAGTCCCACAGGACTTGAAAACTGAAACTCCGTTAAAAAACTAACGGAAACCGTTACTGAAGACAAAAATAGTCCCATAGGACACCAAAGTTAGATTTTTAACAACAAAAATAGTCCCATAGGACACCAAAGTTAAAATTTTAACCAAAAATGATCCCATTATTCTTTTTTTGGTTAAATTTAATATTATTGATGATAAAAATTATATTAAATCTTATATTTTGAGTTATTTATTTAAATTAATATTGTGAATATCCCACTTGAAAACTAAAAAAATCTCTGTCCTTCAAATATTTTTCTAAAAATATATTTTTCCAGTGCATTTTATTTCATTAAAACAAATTTTCTTACTTAGAATATTTAGAAAAACAAATAATTTTCCTATATATTTTTTAGTTTAAATCACTTCTTGATTTTGAAAATACAAATAATTACAAAAATCACATTTATGTATTGGAAATATGTAGTTCAACTATCAATAAAATAAAAAAGTTTACGATATTAAATAATTTCATAATTTTTAAATATAAGAATTATTTTTAAAAAGTTTAGAAAAATACTATTAAAAATATTTTAGTATAGTTAAATTATAAATACTATTAAAAATATTTTAGTATTGTTAACCTAGCTCACATTTTTTTTACTTTTTTATTTTCAAATATTATATTTTTGTTTTTTATGTTTTTAAATCAAACTTTACATTTCCACAGAAAAAAATAATAATTAAACTTTACATATACATACACTGGTTATATGAGACCAGTATCCTGAGGCAAAAACATAGGGACCTCCCTCCCCCTCCAAACAAATAGGGTAAAATTCACTTTACCCCCTTATACTATTGGTTTTGTATCAATTACCCCCCTATACTATGAAAACCTTCATTTACCCCCTTAAATGAATAAAAGTCACATTCATGGACAAAAATACCCTTAGTATAAATAAAATGTAAGAATTACTTTGCTTACTCTATTATAAAACTAAATATCAATTAGTTTGATTTCAAATTTTGTTCAACATTAATGTTATAATTAAAAATTAGTCTTTTATTTAACTTAAAATAAATAAATAAAAAATATAACTTTAATATTTTTGAGAGGTCAGGTTTTTAGAAATACACATTTGTTAAATAAATTTAATTAATGTATATTCAATATATAGTTGTTTAAGTACGTATTATATAAATTGACTCAAATTAATAGATATTATTGAATGATACATGTATTTCTATTAATTGATGAAATTGCAATGCGTAATTATTTATTATATGTGAGAGGAGAATTAATCTTATATAGTAAGTAAGAAAATATAGTAAAATACTAATATAATTAAGAATTGAGTGAAGAAGTACATAAAAAGAATAATCTAAAATATGCTTTCCAAAACAATATAATATAAATTTATGTGTCTTTTAAAAATAATTAACATGTTTTTATATTATTGGTATTATCTATGTATTTATTTATTTCAACTTAATTAATATTACTTTAAATAAAAATTAGATCAAATTATTAATATTTAGTTGTCATAGAGTATTATATGATTATTCTCATTTAATATTTATAAATATTTAATTTTCATTCATAAATAAATTTCTACATTAGTCAATATGTTCACATTTTATGTAATAGAAATATTTAAAAATATCAATTAATATATAAACTTTAATAACTACCTTTTAAAGTAATATATATTTACACGCATGTAATGATAGTAACATAAATTTATTCCTTTATAAAAATTATTCACTTCTCTATACTATTGAAATTATATTTTCTTATTTTATTTATATTTTATTTAACTATAAGTTAAGTTATTTAAATTAAAAATTAAAATCCCAAATCATATTAATTGTAATTTAATTTTAGACAAGATAAAATATGATATATATCAAACACTTTATATATCTCAAGGGTACTTTTGTCCCCCATATATATCTTTTACTAGTTTAAGGGGGTATTTGAAGGTTTATAAAGTGAATTTTACCCAAAAAATATTACATATATACACATAAACACATACATGCACTGTATTATATATGCATGTATTTGATCTTTTTTTTTTCGTATTACACATTCAAAAAAACAAATTTAATTAACATCTACTTTTAAAAGTTATTTTTTAGAAAATTTAAATTTTATAACTTGAGTTATAAATTTTATAATTTATTTTACTTTATTAATTCTCTAATTAAAATAAATGATACATGTATTTCATCTTTTTTTTATTACACATTCACAAAAAAAAAATTAATTAACATCTATTTTTAAAAATTATTTTTCAGAAAATTTATTTTATATAGTTGAATTATAAATTTTATCATTTAATTTACTTGTCAATTTTTTTAATTATAATAAATAAAAAAATAGTAACTGAAACGATAATATATTTTTAAAATAGATATTAGTTATATTTAGTTTTTAGAGAAAAATTCACTTTTGGTCCCATTAGCCTGAACACCTGATGATTTTAGTCCAATTGTTCTCACTTTTAGCCTCAAATCGCAGGTTTGACTTTTAATTTGACAGGTTTGACTGTTAATTTTTTAACGGTGGGACCATTAATGAAACAAGAAAAATTTTATTGGACTATTTTCAAGACATGTGACTAAAATCATGAGAGGGTAAATCTAATGGGACCAAAAGTGCATTTTTCTCAAAAGAGTAGTGTCCATTTAAAGTGAACAACACATCTCATGAAATGCTAGTCACTTAGCTTTGTGCTACACCAGTAATTAGAGCTGCCAAAAGGCCGGGCCGGGCCCGAGCCCACCGGGCTTTTCAAAAAATAGGTCCGAGCCGGGCCAAACAGTACCCCCGGGCCACGAAAATGAGGAATCCAGCCCATCCTAAAAACAAAAAATACACTGAAAAAGTCGGGCTTCCTGGGCTAGCCCGTCGGGCCGGACCGATCGAGTCGGGCTTTTGAGGCCCGACTTTTTCCGAGCCTAGAAAAATAGAGCCCAACCCATTAAAAAATCGGGCTGGTTCGGGCCAGCCCATCGGACCGGGCTGGAATTGATAGCTCTACCAGTAATGATGATCATGGTCAACTGTCTATGGAAAAATAAAAAGGACAATAAGATTTATATAAATGTATGTATGCTTGAGTTGGTGTATACTATATGTCATTCAACTAATTTCATAAGTAAAGGCCTGTTCGCATTGCAAACTATTAGAAAAAAACAACTACTACACTAGATTAGTAGTTGAGTGCTCCTTGTTCTTCGGATCTTGACCGGCGATTTTATTTTTTTTCTTAGTGTTTGAGTGCTCCTTGTTCTTCGGATCTTGACCGGCCATTTTATTTTCTTTCTTAGTGTTGAGTTTATATATATATATATATATATATATATATATATATATATTGTCATACTATAATAATTTAGCAATGACAATGGGGTGGGGTGGGACAGATACTTGAAGATCAAGACCCTCTATGCACCTCAAGGGCACATATCAATTAGACATTCAACCGTAATCATTAAATTACTTGTTCATTTGTGTTGCTGCCAATTTGACTATTTTTCAAGTAATTTATTTTAATTTGTTTAATAAAATTGAGTAACACTATTATATTTATAAAAACAAACTATTAATATAAAAAATTTCAATGAAAAATAAATTGCAAATTTTATTCAAAAAATAAAATAATTGAATTTGTTGATAAAGGTATGAACGGATTAGGAACTAGTTTGGTTCATTCCGCACAATATATTATTAAACTTTATTACTTGAAAGTTTAAAAAATACATTTATTTTTATCAAAAATATACTTAATTTGATTTTCGGAATTTTATCGTTCAAAGTTAGATATAAAAATACATCTACTAATATAATTTACATTTTCATCTCAAAACCTAAAACATTAACATAAAAACATAACAAAATATTCTGAATATACTTTTAATTCCACACAAAAATCCAACAAAAACATTCTTTTTTTTTTAAAAAATTATTATGTGAAATTGGCCTAACAATCTATACTTTTCACTACCTGTGCTAAGATTGGACAGCATTAATAAAATAAATAGTATAAGCAATGTTGCACCAGTATCCAGGTAGCTAGCTAGCCCTTGGATCGAGATCCCAGGGTTTTCAATTTTTATTAGTTCGAAATGTCCTTTATCTTTTTTCATTTTGTGATTTCCAAAACTGACAAAAAGGAATTATCAAACTCAGAGTTACACTGTCCGTCATAAATGGATAATCTCATGGTTATTAGCTTGTTAAAAAATGATAGAATAATTGATGCATTCATTGTAATTGGGAGAGAATATGTGTTTCTTACAAATGAAGAGAGAAAAGACCACTACACAAATGAGGATAAAGACTCCTCTAAATAGTGCTAGGTTACAAGTTATTAAAAGACTAAAGACTAAACTACCCTTAACAATATAAATAAATAACAATAATAACATAACATTAAATTACTCTAACAAAAAAGACATGAAATTCTAGCTCGATATAAATGGCATGGTTGTGGAAATCGCCCGACTAGTGCCTAGCGCCTAAGGCGCCTAGACCGATTTTTACAACACTGCTAAATGGTCGTATTATGGCCGGCCATAGGTGGATTATTCTTTTTAATTAATATTTGAAAATATTTGTGGTGGTGAAATTACTAATTTGTGCATCGACCCATCTTCTGTCAGTAGTGTTAATCACCTGCTCTACCACATATATGTATAAATACAGAGGCTCTCCCGTAACTGGCTTAGTTAGCAAAGATAAATTAACCAAATAACCCTTTAGCTCCTCAAACGCCGCTTGGCATTCTTCATCCCAATTAAATTTCTTAGATTTCCGCAACACTTTGAAGAAAGGTAAGCTTCGCTCGGCTAGGCGAGATATAAACCTGTTCAAAGCCGCTAACCTTCCCGTCAAACTCTGCACCTCCTTCACAACCCAAGGTGGGGCCATCTCTCTAATATCTCTCACCATCTCGAGATTAGCTTCGATCCCTCTCTCAGTCACCACGTATCCCAAGAATTTTCCTGACCTGACCCCAAAGACACACTTCTATGGGTTCAACTTCATTTGATACTTCCTCAATGTGTCGAAAGTCTGAGCTAAATCTTTTATGTGATTTTCAGCCTTCACACTCTTTACCAACATATTATCAATGTAAACCTCCATATTTCTCTCGAGTTGATTTTGGAACATCTTATCTACCAACCTATAGTATATAGCTCCCACATTTTTCATATCCTTGAGGCGCCATCCATCATGTTGAGGAGTACACATCCTAAAGTGGATTCAACCAACTAATCTATCCTTGGAAGCTAATAATAATCTTTCGGATATGCTTTATTAAGATCCCTGAAATCAATGCACATCCTCCAATCATCCTGAGTTTTTGGCACTAGGACCGCATTAGACATCCACTCCGGAAATTGTATCTCTCGAATGTACCCTGCTTCCAACAACTTATGCACTTCAGCCTGCACAATCACATCCTTTTTAGAGCCAAAATTCCTTTTCTTCCGCTTCACAGTCTATATGAAGGGTTTATATTCAACCTGTGCTCAACTATACTTGGATCAATGCTGACCATGCAAATACGTCCTTATTCTGCTTCATAAATTCAATCAGTTCCTCTCTCAACTCTATTTCAAGATGATTCTCGATCTGTGTGACCTTACCTTCAACAACTCATAATTCGACAACACATGCTCAAATGGATCTTCGTCTAAGTTGATGATTTTGTCTTTTCCTTTGCCATCATCATGAGCTCCCCCTTTTTTAGCCATTTGGAGACTTTCCACGTGCAACTTCCGCGACATATACTGATCTCCTTCCACCTCCCTTATTTCATCATCCACGGGGAATTTGATCTTCAAATGATACATCGAGACAACTGCCTGGAAAGCATTAAGGGAAATTCTTCCTATCATCACATTATATGACGAGGGTGTATCGACCACCAAAAATCGAGCCATCCTGTTCTTTCTATGTGTTGCGGGTTGGGCGGGCCGGCCCGCCAAAAATTAAAAAAAAATAAAAAAAAAAATTTTTTTTATTTGTATTATTAATTTTAATGAATTAAATATACTAATGGATAACAAATATATATTTTATAAAAATATTATATACACTTTTATAAGAGATAAAAATATAAAATATCAATTATACTATTTTTTTTTGTCTATTTTATCTATTTTTTCTTTTTTTTCTTTTTTTTTTAAATTTCTGGCGGGCTAGCCCGCCGGCCCGGCCCGGTCCGCCCGCTGCCAAGCCCGCGTCCCGCGGAGGGCTAACCCGTTTAGGCCCGCCCTTTGGCGGGCTACTAAATACTCAACCCACCCCCTACCTTAGGCGGGCCGGGGCGGGCCGACCCGACGGACCTGACCCATTTTGACAGCTCTACCTGTGTCGACAAACACTCTTTGAACATCATAATTTGCAATAGTCATTGTAATGACCAGGGCATGCCTATGAGGGGTTAGGATGCCCCGACTATCCTTTGTGCCATACTGAATGTTGGGCCCAATGTATACTGCCCTATCTTTATCCGCTCTTGGGCTCAATCAGATGCTGCTGCCCTAACATAGCCCTTTCTGGCCCTTCAAGAATCTCCGCCAGACGAGCCTCCTATCACCATCTGAATCACCCCCCTCCGTGGCAATGGTGGGGAGGATCCTTGCCTTCTTCTGGCTCTGGCCCCTTCTCATGCTCCTGCAGTTGTTGGTAATTATTCTGACCCTTCTGATAATTACCATTTGTCTTTCTCTTGTCAGATTTTAGAAAGCACTTTTAGATGGAAGTGCTATTGAAAAATCCATAGATATTTTAGACACCATGTTTGTAAGAAAAGCGCTATCACAATAAACCATATAATAGTGGTTTACTAACAAAGTGTTATATGAAGAAAACTGAAGATAGCTCTTAATTAAATAAGTGTTATATATGTTCTTGGAATAACGCTTCGTACAACAAACGTCGTTTTAAAGCGTTATCTAAAAAAATTAATTTGATCCAGTCTATATTATTAAGATAACGCTAATTAAATAAACGCTATATATTTTCTCAAAATAACGCTTTGTACAACAAGTATTATCTTAAAGTGTTACACTACAAGAAATTCACGAATTAACGACATGATATACCGACAAACCAATTTTGTTGCTAATATGAATGCCGGATAAATGTCAAAATAAAATACCAAAATAAGTTAAACGAGTACCTATGGATTACTAACTGAATTTGCAACAGACACTTGTCCATTGTTAATGATTGAGTCAAAATATATGATTAACAAATTAACGATGAAATTGCGATGTATTATGTTGCGATAGATGTTTTTCCTCGCTACTGTATGAAAATTTATTTTATTTAGTGACGAACTTGATATTCGTAGCTAATTAACAACAGAAATTCCATCGGTAAGCTTAAAAATACAAGCGTAATCATTTTTATTAAAGTAGCAACGAAAATTAATTCGTCGGTAAAACTGAAAGATATATACGAGGCAAATCCTTTCTTCCCCATTTTTGTTTCTCTTTCTTATCTCCATTTCTCTCCCACTCGACGACACCACCTGCGCACCCACTGTCCACCACCTGCCGCGGAAAGGTTATTCTACTTTGATTTACGGTTTATTTTTGTTCGAAGATGCAAAAAAAAAATGTAGATATGGTAGTGAATTCCAACTCTAATTTGAGTCTTGGTGAATTCGAGACTCCTTAATTTGTCCGTGCACCCAATTCTGGCAACCATCGTCCACCACCTGCCGCGGACATGTAATTCTACTTCGATTTAGGGTTTATTTTTGTTCGAAGATGCAAAAAAAGCAAATAATGTAGATATGGTAGTGAATTCTAACTCTGATTTTGAGTCTTGGTGAATTCGGGACTCCTTAATTTGTGGTTGATAAGCTTATCTAGGATGAAAGGCTCAAGATCCGTCAATTTTTGGTTATATTTTTGCTAGTTAATTTGGGGTTTGAAGCTTTTGTTTGTGTTTCATAGCCTATAATTTTGGTTATACTTAAGAGCCAAAGATCGGCCCAAACCTCTAAATTTGGCTTTTGGTTGACCTTGCAGTTCGAGATGGACCTCGCAGTTTTGGCCCACCTCACTTATACTGCCTTCTTGTGAGTTTGGCTTACCAGGTCTTTCCCATAGCTCGGTCATGAGCCTCATAGACAGATTGGACCTTTATTTAAGCAAAACCCATCAACTCGGTCAATTTAGACAAATCGGTTCAAATTGGTCCCTATCAATTACACATTCCAATGCATTTCTACATTAATACACATATTTTTCTATACATCACATCGAATCTCTCTTCCCTATAAACTTCGCCAAATCACTAAACAAGCATACCCAAAGTTAATATTGGAGTTTCATAGTTAGTTATCAAAGCTAAATCATTCTCTATTAATTTGGTTAGTTTATATTTTTAATATTAAAAGTTTTGATAATGAATTTGATTAATTATATTTTTAAACTATCTAATATTAATATCTTGATAATAATTAGTTGACTAAATTTATTCATTTATCATAATTAGAATAGTCAAGTTATTAATAGAACTGCTACTTAAACCTTTTTATGAATTAAAAAGTTTTTTTTGGTCAAATTGAATTGCTTGACTAAATTGAAAGTTTTTAAAAATCATCATAGGAATTTTGTTTGCAAAATTGGATTTTGAACAAGTAAAAATACACACTATTTTTTAACAATTGAAATCTGATTGTAAATTGATGCGATTTAGATATTGTTTAAGAGGGAGGAGGTCTTTATATTGATGTGAAAAGGACAGGCTGTAATCTGGCGTGATTGCGTCACCTGTGGGTGACTGACAGCTCTCATTGGGCAGATTAAAGAAGGGGAATTGAAGTTCCTGGTGAAAGATCTTTTGCTTAGTTGCAGTCACCATATTACCAATTACCCATAAAAAGCTGCTCACTTCAACTGTACGGCCAAACACAACTCTCAGTTCCAAGTTACGATAAATTTTGCTGAATTTCATCCATTGGATCTATAGAAAAACTGTGTCATGTCCAACATCCAACCCTTGCTACACACAATCAGTTTTTTTTTTTTTTTTTTTTTTCCCAAGTCTAAAAAATCATAGTTCAGTCCCGCCTAAACCTCGAGCAAATCGGACCAGGCTGCATTTTGTCAATTCTACTGCAAAATATGGAAACTACGTCAGTCAGGTAAATACGTAAATCGCACTAGTCAATGCATGTGCGACTAGATCGACATAATAGTGCAAGTGTTGTTTACAACATAAACTCACCATACTCTATTAGGCCGGGTATGAGGGGCCACACGGTATGTGTTTTCTTCCTTAATAAATATATGCATAATAAACAACAAATTTATAAAATAATTGCCCTTAAAAACATACATATACATATTAAATGCATTATTTTATATAACGAATGATCTAAAATTAGTTTTGTTATTGAGAATAAATCACGCACATACACGTTGTGTCTATATATATAAATATGCATATAAATTATTACAAGTGAGTCCAATTTCGTGGCATTTAATTAATGTACGCTGAATTTTGCAATTTCATTGTTCTTATTTTTGTGTTATGTCCTGACATATGATTCGATTAAATAAATTTCTTAATATCATGATAATTACAATAAATTATTAGTTTTTAAATATTATTTCGAAGCAGTAATAATTAATTAAGGACGGAAGCTTACTGCTATCTTTTTCCCCATTACCAGAAAAGAGCATTAAAATAAGCTGGGTTTTGTTTATTAATATTTTGGGATATAATGTCCTTTTCTTGGACTCAAAAAATAAATTTTTGCATATTAATCTATAGTAAACTATTTTAACAAAATAATATTGACAAGACTTTTACAATTAAAAATTATATCTTCCACTGACCACAACAAACAGTAATGACAAAACATTTTCAATGCATCGTGTCGAAAATAAGAGACAAGCCAAGGTTATATTTGCTATTTTCTCAAATATGTTTTCAAAATGCATTATATATTAGTTTTTCTAACAAACAATATACATTCTTATTCTTCAATTCAATCTTCTTGTAGGAAAATAATAGTATTTCTTCTAATACAATTTATATGAATCGAAAATCCCGAATCGGCAAAATTTGCGAAGAAAACAAAATAAAAATAGCTTGAATCGTGTGTTCAACACACTATCCTTAAAACAGATTTGTCCCCTATTCTGGACGTCTGTTTCCCAGGATAAGACGAGAAAATCGGATTATCTATTCCGGCGAACTGAAAATTATGCCTGGAAATTATCACCAAATCTTAAATTACAAGAACTTTAGGAGAGAGATGAAAATTCTTATTAATTATTAGTGTGTTACTCAAATGTGAAACTAAGCCATATTTATAAGGTTGAATATGACATTTCACCACCACAAATATGACCTTTACTATTAATAAGATCAAATTAAAATTAATAATTTTCTTCAAAATTTCCAACAATCCCCCACATGAAGAAAATTACGAAAATACAAAGTTTTGGTGATAAAATCCAACAGTTGAATCTTGCATAGGATAGATAGGTGTTACCCTTTGAACCTTCCCTTGTGAAAACATATTTACTTTACTAGTTGATCAGTAGACGCGATGTCCTTGAACTGTTCTGCCTTTTGTGTAAACGATGATATACCTCACACAAGATTCTTCCTAACATATTTCGAGTTCTCATAGTTATGTTCATTCATGGCCCCCGAACATACGCATGGTTCTCGCAAGAGGTTCTAAGAATTGAGCCTCACACAATTCTCTTCGAAGCGGCCCCACTTCTCTCTCATATAGGTGATTCTCATTTAAGATAGCCCGTACTACCCTTCTCGACTTACCGGCGCACAAGAATCATTAAAAGCCAAATTTCTTATCCTCTTCTCCACGAGCATCACTGTTAAGGAATGGACAAGGGATAACTCCCCCCCAGTGATCATAGAGTCTTTTTACAACTAGGTTGTCCAATTGGACCTAGATCTTGGGATCTCCAATCAAATAGGTTGGGTTTCCATTGTATCAACTCATTTTTCTAGAGGCTTAAGTCTCATTCCTCTTAATGATTTCACAACTAACTCTCGATTCAACCCTTTGGTTAACGGATCCGCTAAATTATCAATTGACTTCACGTAGTCAATAGAGATAACACCAGTTGAGAGTAGTTATATGATGGTATTGTGTCTACGACGTATGTGTCTAGACTTACCATTGTACATATTGCCCTGTGCCCTGCCAATTGCAGATTGACTGTCACAATGTATACAAATTGCTGGCACAGGTTTAGGCCATTTTGGAATATCTTCTAAGAAATTTCGAAGCCATTCAACTTCTTCACCACACTTGTCTAGAACAATAAACTCAGACTCCATTGTAGATCTTGCTATAACTGTCTGCTTAGAAGATTTCCATGATATTGTTGCACCTCCTAAAGTGAATACAAATCCACTTGTAGACTTAGAATCTTTAATATCAGGTATCCAATTAGCATCGCTATATCCTTGAATAACAGAAGGATATCTTGTATAGTGCAACCCAAAATAACGAGTATATCTTAAATACCGTAGTATTCTCACTATCTCTTTCCAGTGGTCATGCCCTGGATTACTCGTGTATCTGCTCAATTTACTCACTGCATAGGCAATGTCTGGTCTTGTACAATTCATTAAGTACATTAAACTTCCTATGACTCGTGAGTATTCAACTTGAGACACATCTTCAGTCTTCACCTTTATTATTCGATAGATGTTTGCTTGTGTCTATCGAAAAAATATTTTCTGCTGCCACTGCTTAAAATTGAAGCCGTTACTTTTCTGGTTTTTCACCATGATTAACAGACACATTAAACGTAGGGTTGGCTACAAAAGCCGGTGTTGGCATAACATGGTTAGACCCATCATTGTTTGGTATAAAAGCCAATGCTTGCACAATGGGGTTAGACCCACCACTATTTGATTCAGATGCCATTTCTGAAACAAATAATACAAGAAGTTTAGCACTTTGATCAATCGGGACACAACCGAGAAGAACAAATTATTAAAAATTGTTCAAGTTTTTATTATAAGGTCTTTGCAATTTTCTTCCACTCCAAATAAGCACGAGAATCCATTTTATTAGTCCAAAGGCCAGTTTAAATATTAGTCCAAATTATAGTCCAATCAATCCAAATTGCAATTTGCTTCCACTCCGAATAGCATGGGTATCTATCTTATTAGTCCAAATTAATAAGATTCAGGTCAACTGAATTAACTTCAACATGATAATCTAATTAGTCCAAATACAATTTCCTTTCAATCCGAATTAGCACGAGTAATAATCTTTTTTAGCCCAAAAGTTAAAATTCGGACCAATCTGATTAATACAACTCAATCAACATCCAAATCCAATCCACAAATTTGGTTAGATAATATAAAATTAGAGCTAACCTTGAAAACAAAATTGCACTATAAGCCTTTATCTTGAAAAAGTAGCTAAAGAGCACTAATCTTTTAAATTTAAGAATTGTAAAGAGTCCAAGATGCCATCAACATGAAATTCATGCCAACATGCATGCGGGCAAAGAATAATATAATACATAATACCACTATGATATGATACCCAATAAAAATACCAAACACGAATTCACGACAACAATGAGAAAAAGATATAGAACTTATTCAAGTTACCAACATAAATATTGACTATGGATTTGATTAAAATCACAAACAGATTATTAATAATAAACATTCTTAATAATCTGAAAATTGCTAACATATATATTGTACTAATAGAAGATTTAGAAAGAATTTGTTTTAAGTTTGTAGTGTGTTGAACACACGATTCGAGCTATTTTTATTTTGCTTTCTTTGCAAATTTTGCCGATTCGGGATTTTTGATTCATATAAATTGTACTAGAAGAAATACTACTATTTTCAGTTCGTCGGAATAGGTAATCCGATTTTCTCATCTTATCCTGGGAAACAGACGTCCAGAATAGGGGACGAATCTGTTTTAAGGATAGTGTGTTGAACACACGATTCGAGCTATTTTTATTTTGCTTTCTTTGCAAATTTTGTCGATTCGGGATTTTCGATTCATATAAATTGTACTAGAAGAAATACTACTATTTTCCTACACTTCTTAAATAGGAATACATTTCTCTCAAAAATTTATAGAAATATAGATAACACCAAAAATGCCTAGACTATTGTTGGGGATATTTTCTCTCTATCTTTTTAATTTTGATCACTTATTTTTTCAAAATAAAATCAAACATGCATGCATAATAATCTCAATATATTTTTAAACATCATATATATTCATGCATTATTAAAACACCAAACCAGATCCAAGGTTTTTGTGACAAGAATTTCTCCCATTTATTATACACACTCAAAAAGAGGAACATGTAATAGGAAATAATATGGAATATGTAATCTCATTCCTATTCCACTTCATGAGTAGATCGATGAATAACTAGGGGTGTCAATCGTGTCGTGTTTTGTGTTCGCGGGTCATATTTTGACATAGGTAATACAGGTCCGACACGAATTTGAACCCGACCTGTTAATTATTCGTGTCAAGATACACGACACAAACACGATCCATTTATGGCACGGGTAATCCGACACGACACGAAAACATATATAATTTAAAGTTGACACGAAAAAAAAAACTAAAAAACGGAGAAAAAATTGAAATTACAAATAAAAAATATATTAAATATTAAAAAAATATTAAACAATGCATTTAGTAATTTTTCCATTATCATATAACCAGCCTAAACATTACAATATATATAGGGAGGAGATCACGTAAGACCACCCTCCTAGGTGAGACCGTAGAAACGGATCTACACCATGAAAAATAAAAAATTCGATGGCCAAGATTGAACAAATATATATAGCTATTGTAAGGAAAATATACACTTGCAGGGGTAAAATAGGGATAGATGAAAAACAAACCATAACCGCCTCCTATAACTTAGGGACGTGATCTGTTATTGATCACGTTCCCTCAATCACGCAATCAACCCTCTGCTTTTCTATATTTATATCCTGCATAATTTATACCCTGCACACTGTATATTTATGTTCTGCATATATAGACTTAGAGCTGTCAAAAGACTGGTCGGGCTGGCTTTTTGGAAAATCGGGGCGGCCAAAACAAGGTAACCGGGCAAAATGGAAATGGGGAATCTAGTCCGTCCTAAAAATAAAAATTACACTGAAAAAGTCGATCGGGCCAGGCTTTTGAGGCCCGATTTTTTTCGGGCCTAGAGAAATAGAGCCCATCCCATTAGAAAATCGGGCTGGTGGGCCGGGCTAGAATTGACAACTCTATATATAGTGTTCCAAAATTGCATATTTAGTATGAACAACGTATATTATATTAAAATTTTAATAGTGTGCTTATTTGTAATAGGAACATTACATATATAGGTTTATTATTGTGTATACTTAGAATACAACAAGAAAATATTGAATACATTAGACATTGGTCCTTATGATTTATACCCTGCATACGACATATTTATGTTCTGCGTATATGGTGTTCCAAATTTGCATATTTAGTATGAACAAAGTGTATTACGTACATTAAAATTTTAATAGTGTGCTTATTTAGGATAGGAATATTGTATATATAGTTTTGTAATTGTGTATACTTAGAACAAAACAAGTAAAATATTGAAATATATTAGTCATTGGTCCTTACAATTTATACCTTGCATACTGCATTTTTAGTGTTCCAAATTTGCATATTTAGCATGAACAAAGTGTATTATATTAAATTTTAATAGTGTGCTTATTTAAAATAGGAATATTGCATATATAGTTTTGTTATTGTGTATACTTAGAACTGAATAGAGACAAAATGGATTGAGAAAAAAACCGAATAGGTGTATGTTTTGAAAATGTAACTGACACCTTCAATCGCGGGAGAGAGAGACATGGTAAAATTTTATTAATTTTGAAAATACCAAATTACTCTTAATCCTCCAACAAATCCTACTACTAAAAATAAGAGAAAAAAATCAACCATTACTACTTTCAATTCAATGGCTATGATATGTCCCTACAGTCTCACTGAAGGGCTTGGTCTCATTTGAACCAATCCCCGTATATATATATATATATATATATATATATATATAAATATATATATATATATATATATATAGGTATAG
The DNA here is from genome assembly GCA_016081115.2 of Rehmannia glutinosa. Taxonomy (NCBI): domain Eukaryota; kingdom Viridiplantae; phylum Streptophyta; class Magnoliopsida; order Lamiales; family Orobanchaceae; genus Rehmannia; species Rehmannia glutinosa. Next base: position 382,352 of record JABTTQ020000023.1, on the reverse strand, counting down.
ATCAAATGTGGCGGTAGGGCCGTGTGGCGTGTGGATTAATCCAATCCATTAATTTGACAAATCTAAAGGTCCAGACTTTTTTTAATTTTTATTTTTTTAATTTAGTTTTGCCCAATTAAAGGCATAAATGTCATTTTGTACATAATTAATTTAGTTACTTTTGGTAACTGTTCCATCCCAGCGTTTTTTATGGGATTTGATTTAGGTTGATTCCCACTTTTCATTATCCAACAGTTTCCTCACAAACAAAAACTCCTAATTCTCATTCTCTCTCTCTGTTATTTCGTCTGGCATTCTCTATCTTCGGTTTTTTTTTCCAAATTTCTTCACAAGTTATCAACAGAGCGACATGTTCGGTACCGAGTTTGATTTTGATTCTTCAAAGAGTTGGTTAAGGTAAGTGTTGGGTTGCTTTTCCTTTAGTTTTAGTTCGAAAATTTGGTAGTAAGGGTTTTCTTTTTTACATGTTTTGGTATTTTTTTTTGGAACCATTCAACTGTTAGTTTTTGATATTTGAAGTATTTCTAGCAAGAGATTAGGCATTCTTGTTTTTTTTTTTTTTGAAAATATCTAGGGTTTGATTTTTCAATTGTCCAGGCGATTTTGGGAGTTGTTTGTGTGAAATAGTTCATTTTTGTTGGGGTTTTTCTGGTGTAAAACTTGATAAAAACGATGTAATTTTAGTTATTGGGTGGCGTAATTTTTTTAAGTTAGGGGAAAGGTATGAGTGTCATGTGTGTGTATGTAGTTTGTTTGCAGAATAGTTGTTTTTTTATGTTTTTGAAACCTGTTTTTGTGAAATGTGTTAGTATACCCTTCTTTATTTTTGTGATTCCTTCATTGTGTTTTGGTGTACAGTTTACTTAATAATGATGCACTTTTGATTGTATTTTAATCAGTGTTCTAAAAAGCGCTAGGCGCTAGTCGGGCGGCGGACAGGGGCCTAGCGCCTAGAAGGCCTAGCGGGGACTAGGCGAGCCTTAAATATATATACAATTTTATGAATAATTCCCATACTACATAATCAGAAAGTCTATAAATGATATTTAAATTGTTTTTGAACATATCTAATATTTAAGCTTTAAAGTTTAAAGTAATTCAACACCAATAATCTAATAAAACTATAAATCATCTAAAATACAATACATTAACAAATATTGCATTGATTTATATAATATCAAATTATCAATGGAAAGATTTCCAGACCCTAAAATTTTGTTTCATTTTTTTATTAAGAAAATTATATATATTCAATTTCACTTAAACTGAATTTTGGAGTTGTTGGTGCTACTTTCACTAGTTGGAGTCGTTTTGCTAGCATTTCAGAAAAAAAAACATATAGGGCGCCTAGACCGCCTGGCCGCTTAGGCCCTGGGAGGCGCTGGCCGCCAGGAGGCGCCAGCGCCGCCAGGACTGGACCGCCAGTTGGTCGCCAGGCAAAAATCCGGCGCTGGTGGCCGCTGCGCCTAGGCCCGCTGGCGGCGGCCGCCTAAGGGGATTTTTAGAACACTGATTTTAATGTATAGTTACTTTTAGTATGGTGTTGTTTTAACCCCTGCATTGAAAAAAATGAATGAGCTATGAAGATATGTGTTTGGTGCATATTTAGTATTGTTATTGTGCAATGAAGATATGTTTTGGTGCATTGCTAGGTTCGGTCATGTGCATATATAGTCCATGAAATGCATCAACACATATGGTGTTTAAATAGTTTTATTCTAATATACAAATAAGGTTCATACAGTGCACAATTAGGTTTTCAATTGTGTATTTTATTGATTCCTAATTTTTGATTTTTGCCTTATGATTGTCCATGTTGTTAATACAAGGTTGAGAATTTTATATGGCTAGAGGAAACAGGAAAAGACCGGCATCTGCAAGGCTGGACTATGGGGGACGTAATGTTAATAAGAGGTCTAAGGCTGCCAAATAAGAATTGAAGTCTGCGCTACCCAAGTTGAGGACAAGATATGTGCCAACAGCTCTAGCGGACGCACTGAGTCGTCTGAACAATTTTCAAACGAAAGCTGTAATTGAAATGGGTTTTGGAAACTTGTTGGGATTAAAGGTCGAAGAGTATCCGGGGAGATTTATTTATTGGTTGATTGGGAGTTAAGTCGAATTGACAGGGATATTGTGTGGTTTTTTAGATGGGATGTTCTAAGTACGTTTTTAGCATAGTTTTGTTTTTGATTGGTGACGTAATTTTTCGTTGTTACATTTTTTAATGTTTGTATATAGCTTAGACTATGAAATTTCATGTTTACTACTAATGCTCATTTAATAACATTTTGGTGAATTTTTATCAGTGCATTGATGCAAAATAGTTTGTTTTGTTTTGAGATATGATTATTTTTGGTGTATAGTTAGTGAAGAAATAGTATACGATTAATAGCATTATGATACATTTTTAGCATTTTTCTTGTATATATGCTATCCACAAGCTTGTTTTATTTATAGGTGTTAATGACTTTTTTTTTAATGCAAATGTTTTAAGTGTTATGTCCATTGTTAGTACTATTATGATGCATGTTTTTGTAATACAATGTGGATTCGTTTGAAATACACAAATTTGAAAGACAAATTATTTTTGGTGCATAATTAACGACGAAGTGGTAAACATTTAATGTAATTTGGCACCACGATAGTGATGAATTGAGAAATATAATTGTACAAAATATTTTTCACAATTGAAATGTGCACATTAAAGACATACTTTTTGGTGCATAATTAATGATGAAGTAGTGAACACTTAATAGTAACTTGGCACACAAATAGTGATGAATTGAGCAGTGTAATTTTACACTACATTTTTCACCATTAAAGCTTTGACATTGTATTGTACTGAGTTTTTGCACAAGATAATACAAAACTTGTTGAAAATGGGGTTTCTCATTCGTTGATTGATCGAGACATGTACTACCGTTGTGTGATGCAATTTTTCCACATGTGTCATACTTTCTTTTAAGTTTGGTGCTTGCACGAATTTGTCTTTTCCTTCTGACTATGTATCTTGCTTTTAATCCGGCTCTTGTTATGCTTGTTACGTGCTTGTTACAATAGCAATACTGAGATGTCCATTTGAGAACTAGAGCCGCAGTAAATCTCAAATAGTGCATCATTGCCACCGACATGTCGCTCCTCTTGTTCGTGAGCTAACTTGTCTTGCGTTCAAATATAAGTGTGATAAGTCAGCATCAAGGCTTACTCTCTCAAATAACAACAAAACATGCACCATTGTATGCTTATCTTTGCACCATCGTATGCATATGTATACACCAAAATAAGCTACCAGAGTACAATATTGTCAATATATTTATACCTGAACAAGCATCAAGACATATTCTATCAAATAATAGCAAAACATGCACTATTGTATGCTTATCTTTGCACCATCATATGCATATGTGTACACGAAAATAAGCTTTCGGTACAATATTGTCAATATATGTATACACCAAAATAAACTTCCGTGAGTACAATATTATCAATATGTTTATACCTAAATAAGCATCAAATCATGCTCTCTCAAATAACAAAAAACATGCACTATTGTATGTTTATCTTTGCACCATCGTATGCATATGTATGCACGAAAATAGGTTTCAGATTACAATAGCTTCATGTATACACACCAAATTATACTAATTGTGCATTATGTATACATTATATATACATCAAACTAAAACTATATGTACATCATTTGTCTCGTTGGCCAAAATTACACTGCAACTTTTCACCATAGCTGTGTTTTCAAAGTTGAACTAAATGTTCATCGTTTTTTATAAATTACACACCAAAAAAACACATATTACATGCCGATTAGTATGTATTTTGAAGCTGTTAATGAATAAACAAGTGGTAAACATATTTGTTTTCCAGAAATCGTAGATAATATTGCATAATTGCAATTGTGTTATTTTTGTAAGAGAATTGCACATACCAACACCGAATCCTTCAAATTCACGTGTTCGCCTGGATTGTCTATTGACATGTCACTTTGGTATGAATGAGCATATTGTTTTCCCATGGTGTACACCTTGTTCTTCGTTCAATAATTTGTAGATAGACTGGATTGATTTTTTGTTGCTGTAATACCCGTAATTTCAATTTCTTTTATTTTTATTTTTATTTTATTTTATTTTATTTTATATTATTTTAATCATATATATACATACATTTATATTTATTATCAATTATTATGTTAGTTTTAATTAAACATTATCTCCACTTTTGGACTACTTTTTTTTTTTTCCCCAAATTATACCGTATACACCGTCACATTTGTAAATTTACTTACGTAAATATTGTAGAGTCTTTACCAATAGTTTTAAATTCTCCACTTTTGGACTACTTTAACATCCACTAACCCATTACCTCCATTATTGTCTGTTATCCCCAACTTTAATCCATACCCTCAATCTTTCCAGCATGTTAAAGTTTTCTCTAAAAAAAAAAAATGTTGTTTTAAATCATACCACATACAACTTCTCTGAAGAAAGAATAACTCAACATCTTCAACTTTCTCTAAGGTTCTACTTACTATTTTTACATTTCAATCGGATATTTTTCAAGTAAGCCATCTTAATCCCTCTCTAATTCTTGTAATTTTTGAGTGAGAGTTATTGTATTTTTAAGTTTTTAGTGCAGGTGTGTGTGTGTGTGTTTTTTCCGGTGTGTGTACTGTGTGTGTTGTGTGTGAATTGTGTGTGTGTCTGTGTGTCTTTGTGTGTGTGAATGTGTGATGTAGTGTGTGCGTGTGTCTGTGTGTGTGATGTGGTGTTAGGTGTATGTGTGATGTGTAGAGATTTGAATGTGTGTGTGTTTAGTGTGTGTGACTGTGTGTAATTTATGACAGACAAACAAAACTTGAGGCTTGAGAATTTGGGCCTAATTTTGAGAATTTGATAAAAAAATGGATTTTATTGCAATTTTTGATTATTTCAATTTAACCCATTAAACTTTCTGAATTTTTAATTTTAGCCAGAATTTTAATTCAAATTTCAAACCCCTAACACTTAATTAAACTTTCTGGATTTTTTTTATTTTAACTCTACAGTTTTTCATTTAAACCAAAATCTCATATTTACTTTTATTTTCTTTCAATTAGCCCCAAAAACTAATTATATTTATAGTTAAGTTTTACTTATTAAAAAGCCCCAGGCTATTTTATAAGTATAGTATTTAATTAGAAGTTAGTACTTAATCTCTGGGCCTAAATCATGTTAAATTTATATTGTAGGTGACGAGAACCGTACAATTAGGACTTCTACTTTCGAGCTATTTGTGCATCTACTTTATTTTGCTGATTGAGGTAGGGATTCTTATCACATTTTATGTGTATATTTCATTGTCCTTGTTAAATGCTTAAACTATGCAATTATGTGAATTACGCATTTTAAATGGTTAAATGATATGCATAATTATGTGAATTATATGCTTTTAATGTGCTATATGATATGATTAATTTTTATGAATTACATGTTTTCATTATAATGTATGTTATGAAATGGGAAAGGAAAATTTGGCGACGTGCCTACGGGAAAGGAAAATTTTTGGCCACGTGCTTGCAGGAAAGGAAAATATGGCATTCGTGCCTACTTTACGAAAGGAAAATTTTTGGCCACGTCTGCACGGAAAGGAAAATATGGCATTCGTCTGGAAAGGAAAATTTTTGGCCTCGTGCCCGCGGAAAGGAAAATATGGCATTCGTGCCTTGGGAAAAGGAAAATTTTTGGCCTCGTGCCACGGAAAAGGAAAATATGGCATTCGTGCCTACGGGAAAGGTTATGTGCTATCCGGCTTATGCCAACGGGAAAGGTTATGTGTTAATTTATGTAATTGTGCATTTTTCGTATTTAGCTTGGACAATCTTTATCTCTACTGAGTATGTGATTACTCACCCCTAAATTCAAATATTTTCAGATCATATGGATGGATGTGTTGCAGATGTGGGGGAATAGCCGATGATTATATTTTAATTATTTCAATTTCAAGAACTATGAACTCGTTTTAAATTTCGAACAATTGTGGTGTACTATTTTCTTTTAATTTATTTCAAAGTGTTTTGAGTGGATTTTTAATTTTTGGACAAATACTCTATAATTATTTCTTAAGACTTTAAGTATTCTCATTATCGCTTCCGCTAAACTTTTTATTTATCTATTTATAAAAAAAAAATTATACGCATTTTCTTTAAAATTAGTAACGCTAAAAATGCACTTAAAAAAATGGGGCGTTACAGTATGGTATCAGAGCAGGTCTACTTTCCTGTAGACTTGCAGTTTTTATTTTTATTTAAAAAAAAAAGAAAGAAAGAAAAAAGAAAAAAAAAAAAAAAAAAGGCTATCCCTCTCCATCGCGCTCCGTCCAACCAGGTAACATCTATTTAATTATCATGGTATGAGAAATTGGAAAAGTGTGATATGCTATGTGAAACATGAGAATTTATATAAACATTTATGTGACATGCTATAATTCATGTGTGTGTTCCCCGATTCGTTATATGACCTAAATTTTCTTTCCGACACTTTAGGCGTAAGGACCAATGTAGAATAACAATTCATAATGAACCATAGAAAAACAACGTATATTTTCGTTATATTATGTTATAGAGTTGAATGACTCATATGATAAATTTTTGACTTTAGATTGACCCGCACATTTAAAAACACTAGAAAGTCTGGCGCGTGTAGAATCTTTTAGCAAGTAGAGTTGAACTTAGATATTTTATTTTCTCGCGTAGAGATATTTTAAACTTTTCACTTTACTCAAACCAGTAGTCATGGGATGTCGGCAATACACCTACTCTAGTGTTGTTTGATATTGATATTATGCATTCTTTTATTTATTTTGATTTCAGAGCTAAAAATCCAACCCGAGAATTATACTTTTAGTGACACACTAGAAATAAGCCTCGATCCTAATAATAATAAGTATTGATCTAATGATTAATAATGTGGAGTTGATTTTGACGGGATGGGTTTAGAAGCGGTTTACATGTAATTATGATTAAAGATTTTGATATCATCTTAGGAATGGACTGTTGATTAAGTACAAGACTAACCTCAAATGTCATAAGAGGCTAAGAGAGAAATAATTGTACGACCCTTAAATGGAGATGAATTCATATTTTTCGGAGCGAGAGTAAGTGGTATGCCCCAAATAATATCAGCAATAAAAACAGTCAAGATATTGAAGAAAGAAAATTGTCATGGGTATCCGGTGAATGTGATTGCCACTCCTTCTTGGAAAAAACAAAAACCTTATGAAAGTCCGAGTTGTACATGAGTACGCCGACGTCTTTCTAGAGATTTGTCGGGAGTATTTCCAAATCAATCGAGTAGGGTTTACAATAGATTTGATTTCGAGATGTCCCCGTATCGAAAGCACCATATAGAATAGCACCCAAGGAGCTTCGAGAACTAAAAGTTTAGTGCAAGAACTTCGGATAATGGTTTCATTCGACCAGGCGTGTCGCCTGGGAAGCGCTAGTTATATTTATAAAGAAGAAAGATGGGACAATGAGAATGTGTATAAACTACGAGAGAGTTGAATAAGTACACAGTAAAGAACAAATATCCTTTGATGAGGATTGAGGATCTTTTTGATCAATTGAATGGAGCAAGTGTATTTTCTAAGATTGAATCGAGGTCTAGATATCATTAAATGAAGGTTAAGGAAGAAGATATACCCAATACGGTTTTTAAGACCGATATTGGGCACTATGAGTTGACAATGATGCCCTTTGGACTTAGTAATGCTCCGACAATATTTATGGATTTTATGAGTTGGTTTTCTATCTCGTACTTGGATCTATTTGTGATTATATTCATAGATGATATTTTGGTATACTCAAATGATATATAACAATATGGGAAATACATCATCATAGTGTTGGAGACCCTCCGTAATGAGAAATTGTATGTCAAATTCAAGAAGTGCGAATTTTGGTTAGACCAAGTAGTTTTCTTTTGGGACATATATTACATTGAAAGGTACTAAGTCAACACCAACAAAAGTTGAAGTCTGGGAAAAAGAGTTGGCTCTTCACGAATGCCAATGAAGTGTGTATTTTTTTTGGTTTTGTTGGATATCACCGAATATTTAACGAAAGATTTTCAAAGATTAGCAGACCCAATGAGCCGACTCACAAGGAAAAATGTGAGAAGTTTATTTGGGACCGAGAGGCGAGCGAGTTTTGAACTCAAACGACGTCCCTGGTCTCAACATCGGTTTTAACAATTCCAAATACTATAGAGGTTTTGTAATATATACAAAGATGCATCAAAATAAGGATTATGGTGTATTTTGATACAATAATAGTAAAGTGGTTGCCTACATTTCAAGACAAATGAAACGTCATAAGCTCATTATCCAACACATGACTCTGAGTTGATAGTAGTCATGCACGCCTTAAAGAAATGGCGTCACTTTTTATACGGAAAAAGTGAAATTTACAATGATCACGAGATTTTGAAGTGTTTCTTCACACGAAAATAGTGAACGTGAGATTCAAATGAGATGGTTGGAACTCGTGAAAGATTGAGATTATAAAATCCACTATCATCCTTGTAAAGCTAATGTCGTAGCAAACGGATAATCTGAACGAACCATTCAAATCTTAGAAGATTTACTGAGGGGTTGCATTTTGGATTTTGATGATAATTGGGAGAAATAATTGGCTCTTGTGGAATTCTCTTACAATAACAGCTACCCGACGACTATCGGAATGGCCCCATATGAAACCCTATACGGCAGAAAGTGTAGATCCCCTATCTATTGGGACGAAATTGGTGAGAAGAAAGTATTAGGTCCCGAGCTAGTCGAGCAGATGGTCAAGGTTATTGAGAAAGTCAGAGAAAAAAAAAATATATATATATATATATATATTCCACGACTAATAAAATCTTATCTTTGATCAAAGAAGGAAAGACATGCAGTTTAAAACGGGAGAGAAAATTTCCTAAAGGTTTTACCGACCAAAGGAATATTAAGATTTGACAAGAAGGGAAAACTGAGATCAAGGTTCATTGGACCATTTGAAATTTTAGAGCATGTCGGAGATGCGACTTCTGATTGAAGTTACCGCCGAGCTAGCAAAAGAGTTCAAATGTATTTCAAGTATCTACGTTGAGGAAGTACATCCACGATCCAAGCCACATAATCAATCATGAAACACTGGAAATCAACCAAGACACGGCTTATGAAGAAAAACCTAGATAAAAAGATACACAAGTTGAGAAACAGAGACACCACCCTTGTCAACATCCAATGGACTAGACATGGTCAAAAAGAAGCGACGTGGGAGCGTGAAACTGATATTCGAACCAAATATCCGGGGTTATTCCATGAATTAGGTAACTTGAATTTTCGAGGACGAAATTTCTTTGTAAGAGGGGTAGGATGTAATACCCGTAATTTCAATTTCTTTTATTTTTATTTTTATTTTATTTTATTTTATTTTATATTATTTTAATCATATATATACATACATTTATATTTATTATCAATTATTATGTTAGTTTTAATTAAACATTATCTCCACTTTTGGACTACTTTTTTTTTCCCCAAATTATACCGACATGTCACTGACAATTTGTAAATTTACTTACAGAAATATTGTAGGTACTTACCAATAGTTTTAAATTCTCCACTTTTGGACTACTTTAACATCCACTAACCCATTACCTCCATTATTGTCTGTTATCCCCAACTTTAATCCATACCCTCAATCTTTCCAGCATGTTAAAGTTTTCTCTAAAAAAAAAAATGTTGTTTTAAATCATATCACATACAACTTCTCTGAAGAAAGAATAACTCAACATCTTCAACTTTCTCGAAGGTTCTACTTACTATTTTTACATTTCAATCGGATATTTTTCAAGTAAGCCATCTTAATCCCTCTCTAATTCTTGTAATTTTTGAGTGAGAGTTATTGTATTTTTAAGTTTTTAGTGCAGGTGTGTGTGTGTGTGTTTTTTCCGGTGTGTGTACTGTGTGTGTTGTGTGTGAATTGTTTGTGTGTCTGTGTGTCTTTGTGTGTGTGAATGTGTGATGTAGTGTGTGCGTGTGTCTGTGTGTGATGTGGTGTTAGGTGTATGTGTGATGTGTAGAGATTTGAATGTGTGTGTGTTTAGTGTGTGTGACTGTGTGTAATTTATGACAGACAAACAAAACTTGAGGCTTGAGAATTTGGGCCTAATTTTGAGAATTTGATAAAAAAATGGATTTTATTGCAATTTTTGATTATTTCAATTTAACCCATTAAACTTTCTGAATTTTTAATTTTAGCCAGAATTTTAATTCAAATTTCAAACCCCTAACACTTAATTAAACTTTCTGGATTTTTTTTATTTTAACTCTACAGTTTTTCATTTAAACCAAAATCTCATATTTACTTTTATTTTCTTTCAATTAGCCCCAAAAACTAATTATATTTATAGTTAAGTTTTACTTATTAAAAAGCCCCAGGCTATTTTATAAGTATAGTATTTAATTAGAAGTTAGTACTTAATCTCTAGGCCTAAATCATGTTAAATTTATATTGTAGGTGACGAGGAACCGTACAATTAGGACTTCTACTTTCGAGCTATTTGTGCATCTACTTTATTTTGCTGATTGAGGTAGGGATTCTTATCACATTTTATGTGTATATTTCATTGTCCTTGTTAAATGCTTAAACTATGCAATTATGTGAATTACGCATTTTAAATGGTTAAATGATATGCATAATTATGTGAATTATATGCTTTTAATGTGCTATATGATATGATTAATTTTTATGAATTACATGTTTTCATTATAATGTATGTTATGAAATGGGAAAGGAAAATTTGGCCGCGTGCCTACGGGAAAGGAAAATTTTTGGCCACGTGCCACGGGAAAGGAAAATATGGCATTCGTGCCTACGGGAAAGGAAAATTTTTGGCCACGTGCCACGGGAAAGGAAAATATGGCATTCGTGCCACGGGAAAGGAAAATTTTTGGCCTCGTGCCACGGGAAAGGAAAATATGGCATTCGTGCCACGGGAAAGGAAAATTTTTGGCCTCGTGCCACGGAAAAGGAAAATATGGCATTCGTGCCTACGGAAAGGTTATGTGCTATCCTACTTATGCCAACGAAAGGTTATGTGTTAATTTATGTAATTGTGCATTTTTCGTATTTAGCTTGGACAATCTTTATCTCTACTGAGTATGTGATTACTCACCCCTAAATTCAAATATTTTCAGATCATATGGATGGATGTGTTGCAGATGTGGGGGAATAGCCGATGATTATATTTTAATTATTTCAATTTCAAGAACTATGAACTCGTTTTAAATTTCGAACAATTGTGGTGTACTATTTTCTTTTAATTTATTTCAAAGTGTTTTAAGTGGATTTTTAATTTTATACTCTATAATTGTTTCTTAAGACTTTAAGTATTCTCATTATCGCTTCCGCTAAACTTTTTATTTATCTATTTATAAAAAAAAAAAAATTATACGCATTTTCTTTAAAATTAGTAACGCTAAAAATGCACTTAAAAAAATGGGGCGTTACAGTTGCAGTGTTTTTTACTTTTTGATTCGTGTTTTGTAGGAGCGAGAGAGAAGATGGAGAAGACGATTTTGTGGAAGATGATTTTGTGATATGATTTTGTGATGATCTCACATGGGAACGTGATATTGATGATTCCCTTGATTTTAGGGCGTAAATATGGTAGTAATTGTTACACCATTTTGCTAGTTACTCATTTACCCTTTTTACATATTAATTAATTGATAAATGGTGTATTTTTAATAGGAATCTAGACCATTGATTGAAGGGTGTGGATGGATGAGATCAATCCACACTGCCACACGGTAAGAGGCTGCCACATGAGATCCCATCCCTATATATATATATATATATATATATATAATAACAAACTTATTTTCAAATTAATTGTCCCCTAAAATCACTTGCTAAAAAAGATTTTCCAATTTTTTTATCAATAGTTATAAATCCAGTTGTATTTTTAATTTTATTATTAATGTGAAATGACTCTATTTTTGAAATAAAACAAAAAAACATTTTTGACTTTTTAATTTCTGTATTCATACTAAAGTTAAGGTGAAAAAATGATTATAGTCACAAATAAATAACGGTTATTTTTCCATACAAATGCATTCCAATTTTCTTTTTGTAAAATATTAATTAATTCTGGAAAACGATTCTAACAAAGTTTCTAATCAATTCAGATAAATATGATTTACATTGACAATATGACTGCAGAATAAAAATCTTAACATACTATATCACGTTAAATTATAATTATTTATTGAAATCACAATTAAATTTTAGAAACCCGGTTATAAAAGTGATCTAATCAAACTGCAGTGCTATGCAAATTTAACCAAATCATTAATATGTGGAACATCTTTTTTTTTTCTATTGCAATAAGAAATATTCCAAAATAATTACAATATGCTGCTCAAATATATAATCAATACATGAAAATTCAGGAATCGTATCCAATTACTACCATATATTAAATACCGAATTGAACGAAAATAAATCAAATCTATAGATTTAGGTAAATCTATATCTATATATCTATATCTATATATATATATATATATAATAGCATACCTGTTTTCAAATTTTATTTTCGTAATATTTTTAATTATAATAAACATAAATCATTAGCTCTTTTTCAATTTTGATATGATTATCAATCTAATTTAGGAATTGTGATTTGGTAATTAAATATTGTAAAAGAACAATTATAAAGATTTAGATCAGATTTCAGGCAATATTGTAAAATCCAATTTTCTACATTTAATTTAAATTATTAGATATTGGTTTTTCATTTTATTTTAGTTAAACCATATTCACTTTCCTATTGCGACAATTAACAAAAAGGAAAATTGAGTTAATTGATGATCAAATATCATATATATGATAGTAAGACTAATTTCATAAAAGATTCATAACTGAAAAAATCAATATATTGCACGTATATCGAAAAATAAAATTCATCTAATTCAATTTCAGACCATAAATTTAGTAATACAGATTGTAAAAATAAAGAAAACAAAATAAAATTTGTATATTTTGCAATGCAATAAAAATAATTATGCCCATGTAATTAAATACATACCATAATGGTATAATTTATGAATAAATGATTCGAATAGCTAGTGCATTGCACGGGGCATCTAGTTATAATAACATGTTACTATAAAATTAAATGAGTTACATAGGTCAATCATGTCGACACGCGGGTCGATCTGATCTGACTTATTATTTTCTTTGTTAATCGTGTCCGACCCGATTTTGACCTAAACCTATTAAGGGTTGCACTTGTACCTGCTAAATTTATGTCAGGTTATCGTGTCGTGTCACAAAATGACGCCCTTATGAATAACACAAGTATATTGATAACATCAACTCGTACACATGTCATTAATCAAATATAATGACATATAAAGTACTGAAATAGGAACATAGAATATAAAATCTCATTCAGTAAGTTAGCCATATAGGAGAAACTGGGAACATGGGCTTGTATGAATGTATTTCCAAGTCCAATTTCTAGTGTTGGATAATGAATTTTCAAATTTTATTGATTTTCGTGTGAGAATTGGGAATATATGTTTGGTTTGTTGTCTGAATTTTCTGTTTGAAAATGAGAATATGTTTGGTTATAATTTTTCAATTGTATTTTTGATATAGATTTGCGTGATTGTATTGTATTGTTACCTAGGTTTCCGTAATTGAAATGAAAAATTATTTGGTTATGTTTCAAAAGAATATTTTCCATAAAAAACTAATTGAAAATTGGAAATGACTTCATTTCTACTGAAAACTTTTGAAACAAACATAAACTCATTTTTTGGAATAGTTGGAAAGTGGAAAAATGGTGTTGGAAACACAACCATACAAGGCCATAATTTCCTGTTCCACTTTTTTTATTTCATTATATTGGATGGTAGACACATGTTAGCAGATAAATATGTGTTGTTGTTGGTTATTTAGATGTATATACATATATTTATCATCCAATGGAGTGGAACAAAAAAATTTGATTCCGAGGAACGACTAATTTGACAATATGTGGCAAATTCCATAGACTTTTGCGAAATTGGAGTGGATTGGGAGGATTTTGATATATTAAGTGTAGACGCCCATGGTATTGGCGCCTACTTTTGTAGGCGCCATTCCCAAGGGTGCCTACTGACATCTCTCTCTCTCTCTCTCTCTCTCTCACTTTTTTTTAAATTCTGACATAGCAAGCCAGTTTGACTGGTGCTTACTATCTCTTTTTTATTTTTTATTTTCAAAAATTAATTTTAAATATTAAATAAATATAATATACAATTTTTGGATAATTAGAATGTGAAATATTAATGAATAAAAATGCGATTGCATAATAAAGTCTACAATACACAATTAAAAAATAATAAGGAAATTACACATTAAAATTGAGTTTATGATCCCAATATACACCCGACGTACTTAACATTTTGGCGAACAAAGTGTCAGATGTGTGTAGGCGCCAATTATTTTATGGATATTCAAAATTATTTTTTACAAATTATAAAATACATACATACAACATTTTCGGTACGTTTGCTGAAAATTTAGAGAAGAAAAGTTGTAGATAATTTTAAAATATTACATATCTTGTTAGACTATTCTAGATTATAGTGAATGGAATATTACTATTAGTCAAATAAATCCTAGTCATTGGTTAGAAAGTTGTACTGTATAAATAAGTTTTAATAATTTTGTAGTAAACCAAAATTGAAAAGGGAGTAAGGTCTGCAAATTTTCCAATTATGCCATTTATACCCGTACCCTAACAACCAGAACTTCTCCAACTCAAGCAACTTGTCGGCTCACCCTCTACGCTACTTGCCATCACGACATAATGCTAAGCAAGGAAGTTATTCTTCATGCCAAGATTGATAGTGTTTCGATGGTTAGTGTACCGATTAATTGCGTTTTCATTCAGTAATATTTCATATTTTAATTATCCGAAAATTGTGTATTTATTTAATATTTAAAAGAGAATGTCTTATATTTTAATAGACATGAGTTTGGGTTAAAATTCTATTTAAATATAGGATTATATCCATGAGACCATTTCACATAAGTTTTTTTTGTATTCAAATTTAATTTTTGAAAATAAAAAAAAAAGAAAAAAAGAGGTAGTATCAAAAAACAAAAAAGGAAAGATGTCAGTGTAAGCGCCAATACCAGGAACGCCTAATCATAATATCTCAAAACCCTCCCAATTCACCCTAATTTCGCAAAAATTTATGGCATTTACCATATACTGCCAAATTAGCCCCGAGGAACCGATGCAACACGGGCTTCTATTAATATTATTTAAACACAAAAACTCCTGTCATACCGTCTAACGGGTCTGACCTGTTAGACGGATCTGACCCGCGGATCCGGTGTCATTTTCGTAATATTAGCAGTGGTGTTTTATTAGTTTTCAGGAGCACATGTATTATCAATCCTTAAAATGTATTAGTCGTCCTTCTAAAAAGTATTAGCGATTCTTAAAAATGTATTAGTAGTTTCTGAAGAGTTTTTTAGTATTTCTCTTGAATATACTCCTAAATGTATTAGCAATCCCTCAAAAAAGTATTAGTAGTTCATCGAAAAAGTATTAGTAGTTCCTTGAAATAAATAAAAATTTTCTCACGAAATGTATTAAAAGTCATTCTGAAAAGTATTAGTCGTCCTTCTAAAAAGTACTAGATTCTTACCAAATGTATTAGTAGTTCCCTGAAGAGTTTTTTCAGTATTTCTTATGAATATACTCCCGAAATGTATTAGTCGTCCTTCTAAAAAGTATTAGCAGTTCTTCTGAAATGTATTAGTAGTTCCCTTGAATATAACTAAATTTTTCTCCCAAAATGTATTAACAGTCATTCTGAAAAGTATTAGTCGTCCTTCTAAAAAGTATTAGCAGTTCTTCTTAAATGTATTAGTAGTTCCCCTGAAAAATATTGTTTTTTCCCACTGAAATGTTTTTAGTAATTTTCCTGAATAGTATTAGTTTTTCCAATAAAATGTATTAGTAGTTCCAATGAAAAGTATTAGTTGTTACCTTAAAAAGTATTAGTTTATCTCTTGAAAAGTAAGTTAAATGAAATATTCCTTAGCCCCTGTTAAATGAAATCTTCCTGAGCCCCTGTTAAATGAAATCTTCCTTAGTCGAATAATATAGCAAGAATAATCAACAAAAGCCATTTTTCGCGTTTAAAGAATCTCTTAAATGATCCAATGGTTCAAGCTTCTATTGTTCATGGTGGTTCGCTAGACGAAGATAATCTGTAAGTACCAATCAAATTATTTTACTTTCAATACAGTAGTTTTCTGCACATATAACGCGTATTTTTTCGTGCAGTTTCATTGAACCAACTTTATTGGAAGAAAAAAGAATGATATGAGGAAGACTTTTAAGAGAGAGGGGGAGAGGAAACACGCAGGAAATGAGAAAGAAGGAAGGAGATTTGAAGCAGATCTCGTTTTTCTTTTTTTTGAAAAAGATCCGAATTAAGGTGTTGGGGATCCGTCTAATGAATTTAGATCCGTTAGACGGTCTGACAGGAGACTAGCTCTTATTTAAATGTGAGGATAATTAAAGATGGTACATTAGTAAGTAATTAATTATGGAAATAAAAGGAGTATCCAGACAATCACCAAAGTCCATGCCCTTTTCCATCGACAATTATTAAATTCAAGTAGGCCCATTTGATAAATTAGGGAGCACAAATTTTCAATATTCTTGAATTTCTCAAAAGATACATACATCCATGTCAAGTTGATAGATTTTTAGACAATAGCAACAGTTCATAGAAATATTCGCCGTCAAGTCTAACGGCGAAGCGACGTTAATTCCTCTTCCCATTCCTTTTGTAATAATCCTTACAAATATTTGAAAAGCCCAATAGTAATAAAGAAAAAAAAAAGATTTCTTCTTTTACTCGTTTAAAGCCAAACGGCAATTATCACCTCAGCAGCAATCATTGTCCTATACTTCTCTCTCTTCCAGTTACCTCTGCTCAACATTTCTCTCCTATTACTATACCCCACATCTCAAAAACCTGTAATCTTATTAGCCGGAAAATTGAAATTCACCGGAAAAATCTCATCTTTCAAATGGGTTTTTCTTGAAAAAGAAATTTTACGAAGAGGTAATATATATGTTTACTGAAAATTCTTAGTTCCATTTGTTTTGTAAAACCCTTTTTCTTGATGTTTTTCTGTTTTCTTTTGCTTTTTTTTTGTTTTCTTTTTGTTTCACCTGTTTATAAGCTTCCAAAGATTCATACATGAAGATTCAAGAACCATTTTTTTGTGTTATTTGAACCAAGAACCGATTTTTTTTTTTTTTTTTTAGTTTTACTTGGATTCTTCATCTGGGTAATCAGTATTTTCACTGTGTTCTTGTTTTTTTCTTTGTTTTACCTATTTATAAGCTCCCAAAGATTCATATATACATCATACATGCAGATTCAAGAACCATTTTGTTTTTTTTTGTGTTTTTTGAACCAATTTTTATTATGATTCTTCATCTGGGTTATCAGTATTTTAGTATCATGAATCTGGGTTTGTTATTTTCTTGAAGTTTTATGAAGTGGATCAGCTATTTGGTGTAAAATTTCTTGAGATCTTTTAGAAGGAATATACAAATACTAGGCTTGAAATTTAGGGTTTTTTAGATGTATAGCTAGCGAATGCTTTCTCCGTACGCTATGTATATGAATCTTTATTATACTGTTGTAGCATAGTTTTTAGTCCAATGATTTCTTGTTCTTTTTTCAAGTTTTTGCTGTTCTGGGCTAAAGGTTTTGCTTTTCTTTTTCTTCGTTTTCTCTGTTTTTGCAAGTCTATTTTACTGTTTTGCTTGGCTGAGAAGCATAATCCCAAGTATCTCTCTCTTGTGTGTGTGTTTTTTTCTTCTAATATTGGATTTTGTTCTTGTTTTCATGGTGATTTTTTTTTTCAGGTTATTTCTGCATGCAGAATTTATTTATAACAGGGCTTTGAGGATCCAAAAATGTGGTTTGAGATTTATTACAACCTTAATTAATATTCATTCATGGATATGACCAATTTTAGGCCCGATCAAATCCACGTCGCCCAACAAACCCGTCGAGATAAGTTAAGATTTCACCACGGTTCAAACAATATGGAAGTCTATGCAAACAACATGAACCAAACACTTCCATCACACGACAACGGTCTAAACCACGAAAACGCCACTTTTCGAAATTGTCGACCCGAAGGGAGTAGTAATATATGCTATGATCCCTCCCAATTCTGTTCTGAAATTCCCAATAATTTCAACCCAGTCATAATTCGTGATGACCCACAACAATACTTTAGCACATGGAAAAGCATTGGCTCACAATCCACCACGGATTGGGTGGCTAATCAAGGCCCGAATTTTGTCGGTGAGGGCCCGGGCCCGTCATTGAAAATCATCAACACTAGTAATATTCCTACACCCTTGATTGATAATCAATCCAGTGAAATTTCAGATATGCATTGCGGTTCTAATTCATCAATTTACCATAATACCTTGCAAGAACTCGTTACATCATCAAATGTTGTTCGATCCTTTGTGCAACATCCATCTAATTTGATTAGTGACCTGGATTATAATCCAACGGCTAAGGATAATTCCAACACTCAGGCCCTTTCGTTGTCGCTCTCGTCGCTCCCGTCGCCTAAAGTACACGCGACGACTCAGATCGCCGAGTACAATTTAGGAAATGCTCGTCAGGATGTGATCCATCGGAACCCTGGGCCGCTCGGTCCTTTCACTGGCTACGCGACGATTCTGAGAAGTTCGAAGTTTTTGAGGCCGGCACAGGTGTTATTGGATGAGCTCTGCTGTGGTGCTCGGTGTAAGAATGTTGAGATTTGCCGGTTGTCG
This sequence comes from Rehmannia glutinosa, assembly GCA_016081115.2. Lineage (NCBI taxonomy): Eukaryota > Viridiplantae > Streptophyta > Magnoliopsida > Lamiales > Orobanchaceae > Rehmannia > Rehmannia glutinosa. The sequence goes on along the minus strand of JABTTQ020000023.1, from coordinate 363,420 downwards.
GATAAGATTTTAGAGGAAGTTAGGGTTTCTGGTGATTCGAGTGGCTCGTTGTTTGGATTTAACGGTTTGAATGATCGGAGCGGGGCGAATGGGGGTAGTGGCTGCTGGGTGGATTCTTATCATCAGCCTGTGGAAAATCTTCAAAAGAAGGCGAAGCTTTTGTATATGCAAGATGAGGTTGGTAAATTTTTGTTGGCATTTTGTTTTTGTAAATCTTAGGAATGGGGAAAATAGTTTTTTCGGTGTTATAAATTGGACTACTACTTGTAGATTTACTCTGATTTGGTCCTCTAAGTAGTCACCTGTAAATTTTGGCCAAATATATTTTAAAAATTTGGAAATTTAGTCTGATTTTAATTGGAATTATGTAATTTTACTATAATTACTAGCTAGGACATGAATGTGAACTTGCCATTAGAATTTTAAGCAAAAATTGACACGTCAAATCACTAAAATTACGTCTTGTCAAATCACCAAAAATTGACACAAAATTAGGAGATTTTATGTGTTGGTGGCAATTTTTGCTCTAAATCACCAGAATCGCCAAATTTTTTTTGACGTTTTTGCACCTAAGCCAGCCATAGTTAGCGATTTCTAATAAAATTACACAATTTCGATCAGAAGAAGACTTGATGTCCAAATTTTTTAAAGATATTCGATAAAATTTAATAGTGACCAAGTAGTCCAAGATAATGGCCAAAAAATATGTGTGACATTTGGGCATTCTTGTTTGGTGGTGGATTCTTGTGTTCAATGTTCTTCAGTAACTCTCCAAGTTGCTATTGCAAAAACAAAAAAACAAAAAAGCAAATGAGTTTTTTATTAGTTTCAGCTTTCCTTGTGTACGTTGTTTACACCAAAAGTTCAATCTTATTAATGCTATAATCCATGAATTGAAATGTATTAGAATGTTTGCTTACATACATAGCTACCAACTTTATCACAATTGATTTCCAAGGCCTTTTATCTATAGTTGTCTTCTAAATTATCTCTTAACTCTTGACACTTCAACTACTCAGATTAGATACCTAGAAAATTCCATAATTTGTATAATTTTTTTTATAAAGTATAATTTCCTAATATGATGACCATATTGGATTAAAGAATTGCATACGTAGAAAATATACGAACCCATATTTTTCCACCATTGCGTGTGTGCACATTAAAATCTAGTTTCATCTCAATAACCAAGAATTGCACATATATCTCTATTCATGGTTTGAGTAGTTTTCTCGGTGGACCAACATTGTAATTGTTTCTAGTTTTCTCTTGTAATAAATATTGATTCTCCATCCTTAGCCACAACTTATGATATTAAGTCCTGTTAGTTTAGCTGATTAGGTAAACTTGTACTAGAGGGCCACCCCATGTACCTTCAAAATTAGCTGTAACATGTGATGGTGTCCTTGTAAAATTTTAGCTTTTTTGCATGTATATGGTGAGACATTTTTTGTTTGTCTTCTTTTCTTTTCTACAAATCACGTGCCGCCGGGCCGGTGAGTGTGTGGGGGCTTAAGCTGTTGTTTTGAAAGTAATAATTTAATTTAGGCAAAAATGTTATGAGCTTAAATACATAAAGACCTTGTTCGGTGATTACCATTCTCTAGCTGACAAGTGTTTTCTAACGTCACATTGTTGATTATGGAACTGGTTGCATAAATATTAGCTTTCTTGATTAGCAATTTTGGTGATTTTACCTAGAGTAGTAGAACTCTTTCAAATTGATTCTTTCACCTTCTATAACATTTTTATTTGCGATAATTACAAAAGCTACCCCCAAAGGTTTGAGGTAATTACGAGAAAAACCCAGAGAATGATTAGAATTACAAAAAACACCTCGATGTTTAATTTTGTCTCACATTTTCTCTTCATAAGGAATAGTTTTCAAAAGCCCCATTTATAGAAACATCACAAGCAACCCCTTAAAATTAAGACAGAATCAAACCTTATAGATAATTTTGTAATTTGAAAACCTCTCTGTTTTTTTTTTTTTTGTATTTGCCCCATATCCCGGGGTAGTTTTTGTAAATATCCCTTTTTATTTTCAATATTTCCTTTCCAGTGAGGGACAAATAGTTCAATATTTTAATTCAATATTACATGCAGTGGATGAGGCTACATAGGGGCTATGGGGGCACTGGACCCCCTGAAATTTTGAAAAATTAGGGGTATTTTGGTATTTTCACTTTTTAACCTTAAAATAAATACAATAAATAGGAAAAAAAATAGGAAAAAGAGAAAAAAAATCTTCAATTCCTTCAATTTTTTTTTTCTTCCCATTTGTGAATCTTGAAAAATCTTGGTGATTTTTTCCTTATTCTCAAAGTTTTCTATATTTTCTTTTGCTCCGCCATAAACTTGAACTCGAATGATATATTGATGTAATTATTTTTGAATATTAAGATCTAACTGAATCAATATATTGACTTTATCAAAATTGGTACTTATTTATAGCTTTATTTTTACAATTTATGTCTTTTTTTTTACGTTAATGTTAGTTGCCCCCCTACAGGAATTCGTCACTGATTACGATAAGTGTGTTCTTGTTTCTAAAAGGTTTGCAAAAGGTACAAACAATATCACCAGCAGATGCAAATGGTGGTTTCATCCTTCGAATCAGTGGCCGGTCTTAGCGCCGCCACTCCATACGTTTCTTTAGCTCTAAAAACGGTCTCCAAACATTTCCGTTGTCTAAAGAATGCCATAACGGACCAACTCAAAAGCATAAGAAACGCATTGGGAGAAGAATTATTATCGTCCCCTAATTCCGCCGGCACAAGCAGCAACAAAGGCGATGCCAATGTTTCGATGGTAAAATTCTTCAATCAAAGCTTTCATAAGCAGAAAGGGGCAGCTAGTCTAGGCATTAATCTCGAAAGCCAACATGTGTGGAGGCCTCAGAGAGGGCTGCCAGAACGTGCCGTCTCTATTTTGCGCGCGTGGCTGTTCGACCATTTTCTTCATCCGTAAGAGTCCCTCTTTTTTTCACACACAGAAGCAAACACTCTCGGAGAAACGTAATTGATCATCCATATATTATGCACTCTCATTCCGATCGATTTTCATTGAATTTGAGTTTTTTTTTTTTTTTTTTTTTGTGAAGGTATCCGACGGACACTGACAAACATATGCTGGCCACACAAACTGGCCTAACAAGAAACCAGGTACATTTATGTTTATGAATTCTTATCCCGTTTGCTTGAAAAACCCACCAAAATCCATATATATGTGCGTTCATTTCTTTCTTTTGAGCAAAATGTAGATATTTTCGTACTGTACTTGAAAGATAATTCATGCATGTCTTTAAATTTCACTTATTTGCTTGTTTGTTTCGACACATGCGTCACTTGCTCTTCTTCCACCTATAGTTAGTGTAATTTTCTTGTGGCCCAATTCCTTGGAGTTTGCTGACCTATTAAAATTATGTTGAGCCCAGGCCCAAATGGGAACTAAGCCCAGATGCAACCACCCCACAAATTGTTATCCTTGACCGTGAGATTTGGGGCATTCAATCTCAGCCCTTCATTCCTCCTTTAAAGTCCCAAATATGCTGTGAACCAGTAGAACTCTTAAAACCCTCCATTTTGATTCTCCAGCGGCGCCTCTCTCCCATACGAGTTTCCCAAACTCTGTTGTCTCTCTCTTCGTTTCTTTGTGATTCCTTTTTGAGAGATACACGGTGAGTGTTGTGTGACTCTACTCCAATCTCCTTTGTGGTTCAAGTGATCGGAGTAGTGTCTTAGGGGGAGTTCGTTTAGGGTTCCATTTTCGGTTTTGGCAGTGAGTTCTCGGTTTCGATTTTCTTGCGGGTCTTCTTCATCCTTTTGTGGGGTTCTTGGAAGGCGTCGGGCTAGGGTTCCATTTGTGGCCACCCTTTTGGTCTTTCCGATTTAAGGTGGACGGTGGGCGGACACTACACCATTTTCTGAGCCGAACGGAGTTCTCCCACCTCAGTCCGATACGGCGTCTCACGGTTCGAAGGGCTTGGCCGGAGCAGCTCCATCTCGCTGCCATTTCGAACGGGCAGAAATAGGGGTTTTGTATAAACCCCATTCGGTGATATCCTTCTATTCTTGCTTTCAGCATTTAGTTGTATTTGTAGTGCTTTTATTGATTTCTGCTTTGGTTCCTCTGTGGCAGCGGTTCGAGCCTTAATAGCCGTGTTTCAGTCGGCTCCGGCGAACTCGTAGTGGCTGACTTTATTATTGTTATTTAGATTATTTGTAATCCCTAATTCCTATCCCGTAGGCGATTTATTGTAATTGGCTATGGCGTTCGGACTAGACAGCGGGGCCGATACCCAACAGTGGTATCAGAGCATCCCCCGCTGTGGCGGTACGAAACCCTTACCCTAGGGTTTCGCTCTGGTAAAAAGGCTTTAACTCACCTTTTACTGCTTTTAGTAGTGTAGCCGCTTGCCGCGGATTTATTGCTTTCGTAGTGTAAATACCGCTTGCCGCGGTTTATTTGCTGAGTCTTTGTTTGTTGGGATTTTGTGTGATCCCCATATCTGCTCTTACGTGGTTGATCGTCCTTACGTGGTTGATCGTCTTTTCGGTTTTTTATTTAGTATTAAAGGAACTCCGAGCGTAAAAGCCGCTTGACCCTACACCGCGAGTGTAGTGGAATCCTGTGGTGCGAGGGGTGTCCTATCTGTGGCCTTTATTTGCGCTTCTGCCGTATTCTGAATTTTTTGTGTGTTTGTTGCTTTTTCTGTGATTATAACTTGCTTTGTGTGCCTTGTGTTTTCTGAAAACTGTTGTGTTTTTTGTGAAAATGGCTGTGCCTAGTTATAATCTTGAACCGTTTAATGGAAAAACTGATTTTTCGATTTGGCAACAAAAAATGAAAGGGATTTTAATTCAGCAAAAGGTTTATAAGGCTATTAGTGGTGTTTATGGTGAAAAAGATACCGCTGAAAAGAAAGCTGAAATTGATGAGTATGCATATTCTTCTATCATTTTAAACCTTTCTGACTCCGTGCTTAGAAAAGTTGGTAAACTTGCTTCGGCAAAAGCTTTGTGGGAAAAATTAGAAGAATTGTATACGGAAACTTCTTTGCCTAGTAAGTTGTTTTTGCTTGAAAAATTTTTCAGATTTAAACTTGACTTAAACAAAGAGATTGATGAAAATTTGGATGTGTTTACCAAATTAATTCAAGATATTAAGTTGACGGGTGATAAGAATATTGATGATTATACTCCGATTGTGCTTTTGAATGCTATTCCTGAGTCTTATAGTGATGTTAAATCTGCTATTAAGTATGGTAGGGACACGATCACACTTGACACTGTTGTGAATGGCCTTAAAAGCAAAGAATTGGATTTAAAAGTCAATAGAAGTTCTAGACAAAATTCTGGTGAGGTTATGCATGTGAGAGGACGTTCTCAAAACCGGTTTAATAAACCTGGTAATAATAACAACCAGAAATTTGCTAAGAAAAAGGGAAAGAGTAAGTCTAGGTCTAAGTCTCGGCCTAAAAATCGGAAGTGCTATGAATGTGGTCAAAGTGGTCATTATGTTAGGGAATGCCCTAATAAAAGAGGAAATCAGAATTTTAAACAGAATGAGCATGCTAATATGGCTTCTACGAGTGAAAATGTGCCTGATGTATTTATGGTTTATGAAAATTGTGCTGATGTGAATTCTGTGCGTTCAAATTCTGTGTGTGAAACTGAATGGCTTGTTGATTCGGGTTGCACTTTTCATATGACACCATTTAAAAGGCTGTTTTCTAATTATAAAGAAGTGTTGCATGGTTCTGTGTCATTGGCTAATCAAAAACAGTGTAATATTGTTGGAATTGGTGATGTCTGTTTAAAATTTGATTCTGGCTATGTTTTGACTTTGAAAAATGTAAGGCATGTGCCTGATTTATGTAGCAATCTGATTTCGTGTGCTTCTCTTGAGGATGATGGTTTAGAGGGAAAATGGGGAAAAGGCTTAATGAAAATTTTAAAGGGTAACTTGGTAATTTTCAAAGCTGTGAAAAGGAGAAATTTGTATGTTTGTACTGCTGAACTTGAATCTAGCCTGCAAAATTCTGTGAATGCTGTGTGTGGCTCTGAAAATGACAAAACTGATTTATGGCATAAACGTTTGGGTCATATGAGTGCTAAAGGTCTTGAAATTTTGCAGAAAAATGGTTATTTTGGAAAAGATAAATTGTCTTGCATGCCATTTTGTGATTATTGTGTTCTTGGCAAACATTCTAAAGTTAAATTTCCTATTTCCTCTTCTCCGAATAAATCTGCATGTTCTGAAATTCTTGAGTATTTGCATGCCGATGTGTGGGGTCCTGCGAGTGTTACTACGCATGGTGGTTCTAGGTATTTTCTTTCTGTTATTGATGATTTTTCAAGAAAAGTTTGGGTATTTTTGTTGAAAAACAAATCTGATGTGTTTGATGTGTTTAAACAGTGGAAAACTTTAATTGAAAATCAAACAGGAAAGAAAATTAAAATCCTAAGAACTGATAATGGACTTGAGTTTTGTAATCAGCTGTTTGATAATTTATGTGCTGAATCTGGTATAAAAAGGCATAAAACAGTCCCGTATACACCGCAGCAAAACGGTGTAGCGGAACGTATGAATAGAACTTTACTTGAAAGGGTGAGAAGTATGCTTGCTTGTTCTGGACTTTCAAAATAGTTTTGGGGTGAAGCTGTTTTAACCGCTGCCTATGTGATTAATCGATCTCCTTCTGTGCCTTTAAGTGGTAAAATACCTGAATCTGTGTTTACGGGTAAAGAAATCGAATTTTCTAACTTGAAAGTGTTTGGATGTTCTGCGTTTGCACACCAAAAACTTGATAAACTTGAACCTAGGGCTGTGAAATGTGTTTTTCTTGGTTATCCTGAAGGTGTTAAAGGTTATAGGTTGTGGTTAAAATCTCAACCTGGTTTTAAAGTTTTAATTAGTAGGGACGTGACATTTAATGAATCTGAAATGCCTTGCTTGACTATGCCTTTGTCTGATTCTGAAAATGATACACCTAATAAGGTGGAGCATGTTCCTAGTGTGGATATTTTTCCTGATGCTGTTGTGCATGAAAATCATGAAAATATGCCTGAAACTGAACCTGTTATGCCTGAAACTGAACCAGTTTTGCATGATTTTGAACCTGTTTTGCCTGAAAATCATGATGATGATGCTGTGCATGATGAAATACTTGATGAAAATGAACCAGAAAATGAAAATCTGCATGATTATCAACTTGTTAGAGATAGGGCAAGACGAAACATTAGGCAGCCTGCTAGGTTTGATGATTTTCATATGACTTCATTTGTTTTCAGTGTGTTTGACTCGATTGATAATTCTGAGCCTAAATCTTATGAAGAAGCTTTAAAATCTAAAAATTCTGCTGATTGGTTAAATGCTATGAATGAGGAAATGAATTCTTTGCATGTTAACAATACTTGGATTCTTGTGCCTAAACCTGCTAATTGTTCTGTTGTGGACTGTAAATGGTTGTTTAAGGTTAAGAATGAATGTGAATCTGTTAGATTTAAAGCTAGGTTAGTGGCTAAAGGATTTACTCAAAAAGAGGGGATAGATTATACAGAAATCTTTGCTCCTGTTGTGAAGTTTACTACTGTCCGAATTATGCTTGCATTATGTGCTCAGTTTAATTGGGAATTAAAACAAATGGATGTCAAAACTGCGTTTTTGCATGGTGATTTGGATGAAAAAATCTATATGCGGCAGCCTATTGGTTTTGTTGATAAAAAGAATCCTGATTTTGTTTGTTTACTTAAAAAATCCTTGTATGGCTTAAAACAGTCTCCTAGATGTTGGAACAAGAAATTTGATGATTGCATGTTGTCTTTGAAATTTAAACGAAGTTCTTATGATCATTGTTTGTATTTTAAAGAAGATGCTAAAACTCCTGTTTTCTTGTTGATTTATGTTGATGACATGCTGTTAATTAGTCCTTGTGTTAAAACTGTTGAGCATGTTAAAAACTGTCTAAGTGCTAAGTTTGACATGAAATACTTGGGAGATGCTAAAAGGATTTTAGGAATGAACATTTTTAGAGATAGAAAAAACTCTGTGATTTTTCTAAATCAGATTTCTTATGTTGAAAAGATTTTGAGTAAATTTTCTATGTTGGATTCTAAACCTGTGAATGTTCCTTTGGCTGGTCATTTTCTTTTGAGTAAAGAACAATGTCCTAAAACTGATCATGATGTTAATTCTATGAAGAATGTGCCATATTCCAATGCTATTGGTTCTGTGATGTATCTTATGGTTAGCACTAGACCCGATATCGCTTATTCTGTGAGTTGCTTGAGTAGATACATGTCTAATCCTGGAATTATACATTGGAATGCTGTTAAATGGCTTTTGCGATATTTGAAACATTCTTTGAATTATAGTTTGAAATTTGCTAAGTGCAAAGACGGGGTTAAATTGAAAGGTTATGTGGATTCTAATTATGCGAATGATAGGGATAACAGAAAATCAACAACATCTTATGTGTTCACTTTATGTGATTCATGTGTTAGTTGGAAATCGCAATTACAGCATGTTGTTGCATTGTCTACGACTGAATCTGAGTATATTGCTGTAACTGAAGCGTTTAAAGAAGCAATTTGGCTTAAAGGCTTGATTTCTGAAATTGGTTTTCTTGATGGTAATGTTGTTGTATTTTCTGACAGTCAATCTGGTATTCAACTGTGTAAGAATCCTGTTTTTCATGATAGAACTAAGCATATTGATGTTAGGTTTCATTATATTCGTGATGTTGTTGCGAAGGGTATAGTCTGTCTTGAAAAAATACCGTCTGAATTTAATCCTGCTGACATGGGAACTAAATGCTTGCCTGTTAGTAAATTTTTATCTTGTCTGAAAATTCTGAATTTTGATACCCGTGATTGAAAAGATATTCTGCACTTGATCGATTATAACTTGCTGTGTGCTTGTTATAACTTGTCTTAATGTACTGTGTGTGCAATAAGATTGTTCCACCGTGTCCCGTGTTGCTATAGCTTGCTGCGTGCTTGTTGCGATGTCCCTTTGTGTTATAGTTTGCTTTGTGCTTACTATAACTGTATTCTTGCTGCACTGTGTGTGTAGTGAGAAAAATCGGCGATGATGATTATTGGATGTATGTCCCAAGTTCTACAAATCGGATTTGTGCCAAGGTGGAGAATGTAATTTTCTTGTGGCCCAATTCCTTTGAGTTTGCTGACCTATTAAAATTATGTTGAGCCCAGGCCCAAATGGGAACTAAGCCCAGATGCAACCACCCCACAAATTGTTATCCTTGACCGTGAGATTTGGGGCATTCAATCTCAGCCCTTCATTCCTCCTTTAAAGTCCCAAATATGCTGTGAACCAGTAGAACTCTTAAAACCCTCCATTTTGATTCTCCAGCGGCGCCTCTCTCCCATACGAGTTTCCCAAACTCTGTTGTCTCTCTCTTCGTTTCTTTGTGATTCCTTTTTGAGAGATACACGGTGAGTGTTGTGTGACTCTACTCCAATCTCCTTTGTGGTTCAAGTGATCGGAGTAGTGTCTTAGGGGGAGTTCGTTTAGGGTTCCATTTTCGGTTTTGGCAGTGAGTTCTCGGTTTCGATTTTCTTGCGGGTCTTCTTCATCCTTTTGTGGGGTTCTTGGAAGGCGTCGGGCTAGGGTTCCATTTGTGGCCACCCTTTTGGTCTTTCCGATTTAAGGTGGACGGTGGGCGGACACTACACCATTTTCTGAGCCGAACGGAGTTCTCCCACCTCAGTCCGATACGGCGTCTCACGGTTCGAAGGGCTTGGCCGGAGCAGCTCCATCTCGCTGCCATTTCGAACGGGCAGAAATAGGGGTTTTGTATAAACCCCATTCGGTGATATCCTTCTATTCTTGCTTTCAGCATTTAGTTGTATTTGTAGTGCTTTTATTGATTTCTGCTTTGGTTCCTCTGTGGCAGCGGTTCGAGCCTTAATAGCCGTGTTTCAGTCGGCTCCGGCGAACTCGTAGTGGCTGACTTTATTATTGTTATTTAGATTATTTGTAATCCCTAATTCCTATCCCGTAGGCGATTTATTGTAATTGGCTATGGCGTTCGGACTAGACAGCGGGGCCGATACCCAACAGTGGTATCAGAGCATCCCCCGCTGTGGCGGTATGAAACCCTTACCCTAGGGTTTCGCTCTGGTAAAAAGGCTTTAACTCACCTTTTACTGCTTTTAGTAGTGTAGCCGCTTGCCGCGGATTTATTGCTTTCGTAGTGTAAATACCGCTTGCCGCGGTTTATTTGCTGAGTCTTTGTTTGTTGGGATTTTGTGTGATCCCCATATCTGCTCTTACGTGGTTGATCGTCCTTACGTGGTTGATCGTCTTTTCGGTTTTTTATTTAGTATTAAAGGAACTCCGAGCGTAAAAGCCGCTTGACCCTACACCGCGAGTGTAGTGGAATCCTGTGGTGCGAGGGGTGTCCTATCTGTGGCCTTTATTTGCGCTTCTGCCGTATTCTGAATTTTTTGTGTGTTTGTTGCTTTTTCTGTGATTATAACTTGCTTTGTGTGCCTTGTGTTTTCTGAAAACTGTTGTGTTTTTGTGAAAATGGCTGTGCCTAGTTATAATCTTGAACCGTTTAATGGAAAAACTGATTTTTCGATTTGGCAACAAAAAATGAAAGGGATTTTAATTCAGCAAAAAGTTTATAAGGCTATTAGTGGTGTTTATGGTGAAAAAGATACCGCTGAAAAGAAAGCTGAAATTGATGAGTATGCATATTCTTCTATCATTTTAAACCTTTCTGACTCCGTGCTTAGAAAAGTTGGTAAACTTGCTTCGGCAAAAGCTTTGTGGGAAAAATTAGAAGAATTGTATACGGAAACTTCTTTGCCTAGTAAGTTGTTTTTGCTTGAAAAATTTTTCAGATTTAAACTTGACTTAAACAAAGAGATTGATGAAAATTTGGATGTGTTTACCAAATTAATTCAAGATATTAAGTTGACGGGTGATAAGAATATTGATGATTATACTCCGATTGTGCTTTTGAATGCTATTCCTGAGTCTTATAGTGATGTTAAATCTGCTATTAAGTATGGTAGGGACACGATCACACTTGACACTGTTGTGAATGGCCTTAAAAGCAAAGAATTGGATTTAAAAGTCAATAGAAGTTCTAGACAAAATTCTGGTGAGGTTATGCATGTGAGAGGACGTTCTCAAAACCGGTTTAATAAACCTGGTAATAATAACAACCAGAAATTTGCTAAGAAAAAGGAAAGAGTAAGTCTAGGTCTAAGTCTCGGCCTAAAAATCGGAAGTGCTATGAATGTGGTCAAAGTGGTCATTATGTTAGGGAATGCCCTAATAAAAGAGGAAATCAGAATTTTAAACAGAATGAGCATGCTAATATGGCTTCTACAGTGAAAATGTGCCTGATGTATTTATGGTTTATGAAAATTGTGCTGATGTGAATTCTGTGCGTTCAAATTCTGTGTGTGAAACTGAATGGCTTGTTGATTCGGGTTGCACTTTTCATATGACACCATTTAAAAGGCTGTTTTCTAATTATAAAGAAGTGTTGCATGGTTCTGTGTCATTGGCTAATCAAAAACAGTGTAATATTGTTGGAATTGGTGATGTCTGTTTAAAATTTGATTCTGGCTATGTTTTGACTTTGAAAAATGTAAGGCATGTGCCTGATTTATGTAGCAATCTGATTTCGTGTGCTTCTCTTGAGGATGATGGTTTAGAGGGAAAATGGGGAAAAGGCTTAATGAAAATTTTAAAGGGTAACTTGGTAATTTTCAAAGCTGTGAAAAGGAGAAATTTGTATGTTTGTACTGCTGAACTTGAATCTAGCCTGCAAAATTCTGTGAATGCTGTGTGTGGCTCTGAAAATGACAAAACTGATTTATGGCATAAACGTTTGGGTCATATGAGTGCTAAAGGTCTTGAAATTTTGCAGAAAAATGGTTATTTTGGAAAAGATAAATTGTCTTGCATGCCATTTTGTGATTATTGTGTTCTTGGCAAACATTCTAAAGTTAAATTTCCTATTTCCTCTTCTCCGAATAAATCTGCATGTTCTGAAATTCTTGAGTATTTGCATGCCGATGTGTGGGGTCCTGCGAGTGTTACTACGCATGGTGGTTCTAGGTATTTTCTTTCTGTTATTGATGATTTTTCAAGAAAAGTTTGGGTATTTTTGTTGAAAAACAAATCTGATGTGTTTGATGTGTTTGGAAAATTTTGGGGGTTGTTCCCTCTAGTTCCGCCTCTGTTTGTGACAATTCGCCGTTAATGATTGTATTAATTACAAAAACCACTGAATTACAAAAATTCACGTTATCTTTTAAAGGCTTAATTGCGAAATTAGTCCCATAACTATAGTGGACTAGAAATCTTGGTCACGTGAGATTTGATTATGTGCAATTTTGATCTCATAAGCTTTTTAATATGTGCAATTTTTGTCCTACAAGTATTGATTTAATTTGTGCGATTTTGGTGTCCAAATTGGTGTTTCCATATTTCATTTATTCTCAAAATAGTGTTGTCCTTAAGCCAAATCATCCGAAATTTCTATGACAATTAAATAACTTATGAGTAATATCGTAAAGGACTGAAACTGTCATATCATAAAGTGCATAACTAAAATTGCAACCTCTAAGTGTTGCATGATAAATTTGTAATTAATTCTCTTTTAAAATACAAATACCCCTTGAGGTATTACATATACACGAAATTACTCCCCTCAACAGTTGCAATATGTAAAATAGAAATGTCACCGGGGTATTTGTAATTCTGAATGGTTATTGATTTTCTTTTAATGTAATTAGGCTAAACTTTAGAGATATTACTTGTAATTTTCCCTTAATCACGTAATATTTATATAACACATTTGTAAAATAAATAGCAACTTTGGTGGCCCAATTCAGGTTTCGAACTGGTTCATCAACGCCCGTGTTCGTGTATGGAAACCGATGGTCGAAGAGATACACATGCTCGAAACCAAAGGAGTCGCGGCTGCAGATCAAACAAGAATATTAGATCCCCCAATTACTGCTAATTGTGATGATAAATCAAATAACATCACCCAATCTTCGAATAATAGGCTCCGAATGATCACCGCTACACCAGATAACCAAGTGGAGTGTTCAAATGCCACCCCATCAGATCAACCCGAACCCGACAGGTTTAACCCAAACGCATGGAACCACGAAAAGCGTTCGAGAATCGAGTACCACGTCCCGTCGTCGAGCGTCATCGACGGTCCGTTGATGGGGTTCGTGCCGCGCCCGTCTCACGAAATGGCGGGGCTGGGTGCGGTGTCGTTGACTTTGGGTCTCAGGCAAAGCGCGGAGAACGGTCAACGAACGTCGACGTTTCAGCCGCAGGAGGATCATCGTCGTCTGAGGCCACATTTTGGAGGTCAGATGATTCGGGACTTTGTTGGATGATTAATGTTGGTGGGATTAAGGTACGTAGAAATAAACAGCTCAGAGAAAGGCTGGGTACAAATTGAATTTAGGAAATTTGAAATTTCTGACACAAATTAAAACCTGATAATTATCCAGAAACGTAGGATAAAGGGGGTGTTAGAGTGGGAATATCAGTGATTCATATTAAAGTTTAAGGGTCACTCTATTGGGCAATATTTTGTAAAGTTGGGTTGAAAACCATTTCGCGCGGCTAATATATTGCGGAATTTGTTATATTTGTTTGCTTATTTTTTCCTTCTTAGTACTATTCCAAATTTCACACATTCTACCAATTTTTTTGGCTGACTCGAACTTTAAAATTTGTGACCTATTTTTTTCCCCAATTGTTTGTTTCTTTCATTTGAGAAAATTTAATTTAAGGTTTTTAAGGGAAATTAAATGTGATATATTATTAAGGGAAAATGACATGAATACCCATTTTCCATACCCAATCCTTGCACAATACCTGCCCACCCCAATTCTTTCACAAAAACACCCGACCAGGCCCAATATTTTCCCAAATATAGCAGATCCGATAAATTGTGGACAAAAATAGCACTCTTCAGCCTCTTCAGCGTATTGCAACATCTCCTCTCCAAAAATCACGGTGCTGATCAAAACAACATCTCTGATAAAAAATACAATCCTCCCATCCCAAATATTAACGAAAAAAACAGAGGAAACGCACAGATACGAGAAAACTGTTAGGTATCGACCCTGCTATCGAGCTCGTACGCCATAGCCATTTTACACTAGCTAACGAATAAGATATTACAAGATGCAGCCTATGGGGTAGAGATTAGGGGTTACATGCCTTTTTCTATAAAAGCAATAAACCAGAAAACAAAGTTGTGTGATGCACACGCATACGGGTAGGCGCTTTCCATTCAAGTCGAAGCAAAGAAGCACGAACAAAAGCCAAAAGCTAAAGGCTACAAATGCCTAAAAACTACAGAGAACTGTAAACCCTTTAGACCGCCGGAGCCGGATTGAAAATGGGCTTGAAGAACACGAACCACTGTTGGAAGCACGAAGCTTAGTGGTCGAAAGGGACTTAGGCTCAGGTTGTGTGTAGCGGTCCCTTCACCATCGACTACGAAACCGGATGCACCCAAAGTTGGCCACCACCGAGACACCGAAGCCCACAGTCGTCCAAACCCTCGAATCACCCGAAAATCCACCGGAGAAATAAGCCCGAAACCCTAGATCTCCAAACCCCCGAAAATGAACGGACACTTACAAGCTCAATCGAACACACAATCCTCACAAACACTCAAAGCTCACAAGGGATTCACAAAGAATCGAAAAGAGTTGACTGAGATTTTAGAGAGAGCACAGGAGCCGTTGCAAATCGAGGGAGAAGGATGATACTGTTTGAAATCTAAGTGATAGTCTTGTTAGGGTTTGGAGATAAAGTGGTATTAGTGGGGAATAAATGGTGTGGATTAAAACCATAAAATGGACGGTTAGGATGAAATAAAAGGATCCACGGTTTTAATCTCAAGTCGGGTTGCACCGGATGAGAATTGAGGGATGGTTGCATTTTGGGCTTAGTCTCAATTGGGGCCTGGACAAATGTGAAATGGGCCAATACATAATTGGGCCAAATTCTAACATTCTCCACCTTGACACAATTTCAGTTTCACGACTCGGAACATACACACACAATCATCATCGCATTTTTTTTATTTTTTATTATTGCACACACAGTGCCACAAAACAGTTTATAACAAACACCTGTATCAAAATTCAAATTTTTTAGACATGTCAAAAATTTACTCACCGGCAAGCATTTAGTTCCCATATTAGTAGGATTAAATTCAAAAGGTATTTTTTCAAGATTAACTAAGCCTTTAGCAACAATGTCACGAATGTAATGAAATCTCACATCAATATGCTTAGTTCTATCATGAAAAACAGGATTCTTACACAATTGAATACCGTTGGTACTCCGATAACACAACAACATTACCATCAAGAAACCAATTTCAGAAATCAAGCCTTTAAGCCAAATTGCTTAAACGCTTTAGTTACATCAATATACTCAGATTCAGTCATAGACAATGCAACAACATGCCGTAACTGTGATTTCCAACTAACACATGAACCACATAAAGTGAACACATAAGATGTTGTTGATTTTCTGTTATCCCTATCATTAGCATAATTAGAATCCACATAACCTTTCAATTTAACCCCATATTTGCACATAGAAAATTTTAGACTGTAATTCAAGGAATGTTTTAAATATCGCAAAAGCCATTTAACATCATTCCAATGTATAATTACAGGATTAGACATGTATCTACTCAAGCAACTCACAGAATAATCAATATCGGATCTAGTGTTAACCGTAAGATACATCACAGAACTTATAGCACTGGAATATGGCACATTCTTCATAGAATTAACATCATGGTCAATTTTAGGACATTGTTCTTTACTCAACAGAAAATAACCGACCAAAAGGAACATTCACGGGTTTAGAATCGGCCATAGAAAATTTACTCAAAATCTTTTTAACATAAGAAATCGATTTAGAAAAATCACGAGTTTTTTCTATCTCTATTAATGTTCATTCCTGAAATCCTTTTAGCATCTCCCAAGTATTTCATGTCAAACTTGGCACTAAGACAGTTTTTAACATGCTCAACAGTTTTAACACATGGGCTAATTAACAACATGTCATCAACATAAATCAACAAGAAAACAGGCACTTTAGCATCATCTTTATACAAACAATGATCATAACAACTTCGTTTAAATTTCAAAGAAAGCATACAATCATCAAATTTCTTGTTCCAACATCTAGGAGACTGCTTCAAGCCATACAAGGATTTTTTAAGTGAACAAACAAAATCAGGATTCTTTTTATCAACAAAACCAATAGGCTGCCGTATATAGATTTTTTCATCCAAATTACCATGCCAAAATGCAGTTTTGGCATCCATTTGTTTTAATTCCCAAATACATTTTTTGACGTTTCTAAGGTTATTTCAAATATGTCTCAAATACATTTTAGCTAATAAAATTTCTGCGAAATACAAATTTTGATATCATTAAATAATCAATTTCATCTCAAAATCTTGCAAACAATCAAAAAACACAAATAAACAACACATTTTAATATAAAAACATATTGAAATAATATAGAAAATATATAGAAATCATAATTGAATTTTCATTCAATGCATTAAAAATATGAAATAACCAAGAAACAACATAACAACTTTGAAAACTATATAAAAATAATATATAAAACAACACATGAACAAAATGAGCTTAAAAATAGGTAGAATTAAAAAACAAAAATTGCTAGCTCATTAAATCTTTCTTGGGACATAGTTGAATGCAAATATGATTATCAATTTTATTTTGAAAAACTAATTTACTCATTGCTACTACATAAGCTGGTATAGTCAACAAGAGAGTCGAAAAGATCTTGTTGTTCTATCTAGTTGTACAAAAAGAGAGAATGGTAGAATATAGTTCTAGAGATTGGAGAATAAATTCAATCAATTTTTTATTTTTTATTTTTATTTTTTTTTGGAAATTATTGTTTACAAGTAATATTATTTGAGTCTCAATCTAAGCAATTGTTTTGATGGCCCGTGTAACATTGTTTTACAAAATTTATAAATACAACACATTATATATAATTATATATAAATTTACTAATTTTTTGTAATGATGATATTGGAATACACGATGAAATACATTTAAAATAGAGATACCCCTTGATAAGTGTGTATATGTATATATAGGGATTAAATAAAATGAGACAAAGTTCTTTAGGTGTGATCGTAGGGACATATCGTGGAAATTAGATTGAAAGTAGTAATGGTCCAAAATTTTCTTCCATTTTTTGGTAAACCGCCTAATTAAGTGGAGTTTTAAGGGCAATTATGTATTTTTGATTTTAATGACAGGTTAATAGTGTAAATTTATTATTAATATTTTGGTAACAAAAATCCTACCATATCTATCTCTCGTAATTTTTGGGTCATTTTTTTTCAAACTTGTTTACAAACCTGGTGCTTGTTCTGGCAAAACACAATTTGTATATTATAATGTAACACACTTTGAACATACCAAATATGTAAATTTAGAACACTATTCATGCAGAACATAGATATGTAGTATGCAGTATATAAATTATAAGGCACAATGCATAATGCATTACAATATTTACCTATTTTGTTCTATGTATACACATCAATTAACTTATATATGCAATTTTACTATTCTAAGTAAGCACATTATTAGAATTTTTATTACTCAAAGTGAATGTTAATGTAATACACTTTATACATATTAAATATGCAAATATGGAACAATATACATACATAACATAAATATGTAGTATGCAGGGTATAAATTATAAGGACCAATGCCTAATGTATTTCAATATTTTACTTGTTTTGTTCTAAGTATACACATTAACAAAGCTATATATGCAATATCCTATTCTAAATCAAAGACATTATTAAAATTCCTTATGCAAGTTTTTTCTTAATCAAATCGAATATTATGCAAATAGTTAGATTTCAACATGCATTTGCCTTCATTGATTTTTTGTATATACGATGAAAATCACGGTGTGTATTCTAAAATTAAATTGATTATTGATATCTGATAATTTTTATGCCACATAATTACTATAACTATACAATATATATTCCAAATATGCAAAAAAGTGCGATGATTCCGCCTAACGTGTTGTTCTTTGGATTGGTTTTTCGATATGTATGCGATTCAATATGTGATGATTTTGCTAGTAGAAATGAAGATTTCAATGGATATCGATGGGTTCTCTAGTTCTGCAGGTTTTCAGCATGAGGGAGTAGAAGGAGGTGGTGAATTCTTGATTCTAGGATACGTGATCAAAAAGCAGATTTCACCCCTTACAATTAGCATTAATTAGCTCGGTAGTTATTTTTGGTCTAATTATACGATACCTATTATACCCCTGGGCGTTTTTTCACTATTTTTTAAGGCTACAAAAATTTGCTAGATCTTGGCCTTCCATTATTATTTTTGGATGGTGTAGATGTGTCTCTACGGTCTCACCTAAGACTATGATCTCACATGATCCTCTCCATATATATATATATATATATATATATATATATATATAGACAACTCGTCTCTTACCATTTCTAACAAAGATAAGTCTTATTGGAGTCTGTCTTATAGATCTAAGTTCATGTGATAGATCCTTATAAACACAAAAATATAGATTCTTTTCATGAGTTTGGGTTCTGGTTAAATCCTATTTGAAATAGAATGCGTCTCGTGGATTATATCCATAAGACCGTCTCATAGAAATTTTTGTGTTTAACAAAATCAAATGCTCACACCATATTTAACTAAGTACACAACTCCTCATCAAACCATCATATTACAATATTGGTACACTACTACACAAGGATGCCAAATACCTCAACAAAAGCACCTTATTTCAAACTATATACATGCGAGTATATATATAGTCTCTCCTCCCCTCTCTATATATGTATGTGTATATATGTTACACATACATAAACACACAGTACTCTCATTAATTAATCTCTTCCAGGACTTGTACCACCTTGCCTATTAAAGTCGGGTATGGAGTAGGCATGGTGGTTCTCCCCATTCAAACCATTGTCATCATCGCCATTATCCTCCATTGATGTTACCTTCTTTTGTTGCTCATCAGCCTCGTGCTTTTCGGCCACGACGACTCTTCTTGCGGCATTCGCCAAGCAAGAGCTCATCATCAGTGTCAGTAGAACAACCACAAACATCCTCATTTTAGCCATCTTATGCATGTGCCCTGCAATTCATAGAAATTTAAAGGAGATCGATCGTTAAAAGTTCATTTGAGCTCGTTCATTAACATAATAGACTATACTTGAACATATTTTTTCGTTCAATAAAATATACAAACTCGACTCGAGCTCGACTTGATTAATTAAAAGGTAATATGATATGTGTAAGAAGAACAAATTACTCGAGCTCGATTTGTGTTTGGATCGATTAAAACTCGTTCAAGTTCGATCCAATTAATAATCATACCAAATTAAAACATAATTTTTGAAGCCTTGATGAAATCCAAACAAGCTTGAAAGTTCTATATTAACTCGATTGTACTTGATTCGTTTGTACCCCTAGTTTGATCTCCTATATATTTCGTATGGCATTTTAGTTGGTGTTTTAACAGACTATAGGCGAACGCCATATGTACAATAATAACATCATTTTTACGTATGGCATTCATTTGGTAATTGAATATGACTCCTATATGAAATGCCATAGGAAATAAGAGATCTAATATGCTAAAACATAATACTAGCTATATTAAGCAAGTATTAGTGTAATGAAATATTAAAGAGAAATTAACTTTTCGCTTACTCTAGATTAATGCTCGCGATGGATGGTATAAGTTTTTGCTGCGAAGAAGTTTGATCAATATAATGATCAAGTTGTTGGGATTAGAGTGAGGAAGGTTGGTGTCCGTTTATGTATATATATAGTTGCAAATGTGATGAAAATTGTTGATCGATGGGGTCTCCACCAAATGAGGCAAGATTAAGTGGGATGCCCATAAATTGCACCATTTAGTAGGGTTCATTTCATTGTTTAACAAAATGATGGAGTTGAAGGAAATTATCTGGCAACAAACACAGATCATGATCCCATAATCTCAGTGGATAAATATATATTATGCCAAAAGTCAAAGGATTACAGTGAAAACCCTGTTAATTTGTGTATAATTTGGATCTTCTATATATTTTAACTTAATATTACATTTTGCATTGCATTTTATACTTATTTCTCAGGTGTACAAGTTAGTTTCTTAAATGTAGTATAACTTGGTGTGTATTCATAAAATGCAATTAATGCTAAATTGAAATAGAATGTTTGAATTGATTTTTGCATTGTGATATATGGGACATGGGGTATAGTTAAATAGAAGAAATAATCTATTAGATTAATTAAAAGCACTTTTTTTTTAAAGTTATATATATATATATATATATATATATATAAACTACTAATCATTAGTGTAAATTAGGGCTGAAAAATGAATCAACTTATTAAATATTCAATTCAAGAATGATCATTAAAAACTCGTTTGAACTTGATTCGTTAAGATAATGAATCAAACTTGAAAATATTTTTCTGTTCGATAAGATGTGAAATCTTGCTCAAGCTCAACTCCGTTAGTAAAAAAATAATCAAATATGCATAAAAATATAACAAGCTATTCGAGCTTAATGTATCGGTATTGTATTTGGGTCACAGAAACTCGTTCAAGCTTGATTTGATTAGTAATTAAATTAAGTTCAATTACAATTGTTGAAGCTCGTTAAAAGTTATAACAAGTTTATACAATGAATAATTTCTAATTCATGACAATGAGAGCATCATTAACAGGAGTACCTCTAGGAACAGAATTCTCCACAAATATTGATGCTATTTGTGTCATTTACTGCAACTTGTTGGCAAACCATAATTGCTCCAGTTATACAGAATTAACAAATTAAATTTGTCTCACCTGAAAAATCAATCAACTTGACATGACATTTTCTATCTCAATTATTTGGAAGACAAGACAAGGGCTTACCACTGGGGCAGAAAATGCCTAAGGATATACAAGGGTAATCGAAATATTAATAAAAGGGTTTTCTCTGTTTTCCCTGATATTTGAATTAGTTTTCTCAAATAATTATGCTTTTTATGAACCGTAATTGTCGTCCACTAGAGAAAAAATTTTGGGCCATTGAAAAATTGGCGTATCAGCGGTCCCCCTCTCTGGGTCAATTTTCATATTTGGGCTTCATTAAAATTCAAGATTGGTGTCTTTAATTGGGGTTTACACTAAGGCTCGTATTATAAGAATACCAACTAGGATGGAAAATTGTATATTTTTATTAAATATGAAATATATTAAAGTACCCATTTTTAATTTTTTTCTTAAATTTGAAATTAGGTTCAATCAGCTATATTATGACCGAAGTAGAAGTTATACAAATTAAAGGTGACTTCAAGTATTTCTCAAAAAAAAAAAAAAAAGGTGACTTCAAGTAAACTCTAGTATTATATATTTGTATCTCATGACAATAGTGTCATTCGTCTTGACTAATCTTACTTTAGTAGAGTTTATTTAGATTATAGGTGAATTTCTCTAATATCACTAGAAATGTATGCTAAAAGTCTCATTTTGTGTCATTTGTAAAGTCTTATTTAGGCCTAACAGATTTGTCTAGAAACAATCCACCTGCATGCATAATGATATAAGATGTATCCTCCTCAATCCTCATCATCATAAGTCCCCAGCGTGTGAGTGGACTGTGTGAGCAGTCAATGCGGGATTTCTAGAGATGTTGTCAATATAATGTGGTACCATTCCAATCGCTTGAAGTCCTACGAGTGTGAATTGTTTGTTGGACCACTTGTTGTGCCACAAACAAGTGTTAGTGATGCCTCAAGTTTGTGCAACGAAGACCCTCCAACACTCAAATTAGAAATAATCCAGAAAAATTGATAGTTTATAATCGCTAAATAAATTGTGTACTCTTGAATGAACTCAGAAGCATAAAAGAGAAAGAAGAAGTCTGTATTATTGAATGAAATAAATTGATACAAGTACATCTTTATTTATAAAGGAAATGAAACACTATTACTAACTAACTTTAACTACCACTATATTGCTTAACAAACTTAACTGCTATTTAACAGATTGAAATAACTAACTGTTGGTTGAGTTGGTATCTTGACACCCCCCCGCAAGTGGGGCATGGATATCAATTAAGCCCAACTTGGAGATGAAATGTGAGAACATATGTGGGGGTAAAGGTTTGGTTAGTATATCTGCTGATTGATGAATGGAAGATACATGAATAAGCTTTATCAATCCTTCTTGAATTTTCTCTCGAACAAAATGGCAATCCAATTGTATGTGCTTTGTTCGCTCGTGATGGCATGGATTTTGAGTTATGCAATATGCTGATTTACTATCTGTATATATGATAGCTGGATGAGTGTGTTGGACTTGCAGATCATTGAGTATATATACAAGCCATTGTATTTCACATGTAATTAAAGTTATGGCCTGTATTCGACTTGGTTTGAACCGACTAATCTTGTTGGTTGCTTCGCCTTCCAAGATATCAATGAATCTCCAAGGTAAACAATCTAAATCCATGATGCTTCTTCAGTTTGAAACATCTTGCCCAATCAAGATCATCAACGAATCCTTTAAGATGTAGAGGGTGTTGGTGGATAAAATAACTCCTTTCTGGATTGGTTTTTAAATATCTTAGTACCTGTGAAAACATTTGCTGCACTTAAGTGTTACGTAGTTGGTTGAGACATGAATTGGCTTAATGTCCCGTATCTATAGGAAAGATCGGGGCCTTGTTATTGTTAGATATAACATCCTCCCAACTAGTCTTCTGTAAGATGCGAGGATCGGGTAGAAGTGTGCCTCCTTTGGTAGATAAAATAGCTTTGGGATCCATGGGTGTTGAAGCGGGGTTTGCATCCTAGATATCCAGCCTCTGTAAGGAGATCAAGAGTATATTTTCTTTGACAAAGAGTGATTCCTTTTTTGCTACGAGCAATTTCAATGCCCAAGATATACTTAAGTTGTCCAAGATCTTTGATAGTGAATGTGGCATCCAAATGTGCTTTGATTTGTTCAATTTCTGTGATATTGTTTCCAGCAAGGATAATGTCATCTACATACACACATAAAACAATAATGAAATTAGAATTATATTTTGTAAAGAAGGAGTTGTCAGACTTAGATTGTATAAAACCATAAGAAATCGGACAAGATGTGAGTTTCTGGAACCATTGTCTTGAGGCCTGTTTTAAGCCATAAAGACTTTTGTTCAATTTGCAAACTCTAGTATCATTAGAATTACAATATACCTGTGGTGGCTTCATATAGACTTCTTCATCAAGGTCACCGTGGAGGAATGCATTGTTCACATCCAATTGGTGAAGAAACCAATTCTTAGAAGCTGCCAC
The DNA here is from genome assembly GCA_016081115.2 of Rehmannia glutinosa. Lineage (NCBI taxonomy): Eukaryota > Viridiplantae > Streptophyta > Magnoliopsida > Lamiales > Orobanchaceae > Rehmannia > Rehmannia glutinosa. The sequence goes on along the minus strand of JABTTQ020000023.1, from coordinate 339,967 downwards.
AGCTAATACCAACCTGACAAAGTGAGTTTTGTATTTGGAGAAAAGGTATCAAAGTAGTCTAACCATAACCCTTCTTGTGTGTATCCCTTTGCTACCAGCCTTGCCTTGTCTTTCTATGGAACCATCTGATTTATGCTTGACTTTGTATACCCATTTGCACCCAATACAATGCTTATTTGGAGGCAAATCAGTCATTGTCCATGTGTTGTTAGTTTCAAGAGCTTGAAGCTCTTTGCGCATGGCATCTTGCCAATCTTTGGATTCTTTGGCTTGGTTATAGGTTTTAGGCTCAATAACTTGACTAATAAGCGGTGTAAATCTCTTGTGATTACCACACAACAGATCGAGTTGTGAAAATTGGAAATACAATAGGGCTTACCGAGAAATCACACTGTGTAGATTGAGTTAGGCTGCAGAGAAGGAGGTATACCACAATCATATACTGCAGATATCTTTGGTATGGCTCTGGTTCTGGATGATTTTCTAGGAGCAACAACTATCTCGGACGATCACCGTCTCGGTATGATCAACTCTCTCAATATGATCAATTATCTCGGTTTGATCGGCTCTCTCGAATGAATAGTCATTGTCTCAAGATGATCAATTATTTCAATAGCTCTCTCAAGATGATCGGCTCTCTCAACATCTCTCTCAACAAATTGTCTCGGTATGATCGGTTGGGCTATTATCTCTTTGATTAGCCGTGCATTTGTCCATGAAAAATTCCAATGATTTACATTGTTGAACATAGGCTCGAAACAATTTCTTGTAAGTGATTTTCATAATCAGCTTTTGGAAAGATTTAAAAGGAAAAATATCTTCACAAAATTGGACATTTCTGGATATAAAAACTTTCATTTTATCAATATCATATAGTTTATATCCTTTTGTGCCAATATGATATCCAATAAAAACACACTTGGAAGCTCTGGCTCAAATTTTGATCTATGTCTTTGTTAATGTAGAAGCATATGCAAGACAACCAAAAGCCTTTAGGTGAGAGTAATCGGGAGGTTTGTTGAACAACCTTTCGAAAGGAGTTTTGTTATCCAAAATGGGTGTTGGGTGTTGGTACTCTGTTGATTATGCGAGCTGCAGTAAGGACACATTCATCCCAAAAAGATAATGGCACTTGAGATTGAAACATCAAGGCTCTAGCCACTTGTAAAAGGTGCTGATGCTTTCGTTCAACTAAACCATTTTGTTGAGGAGTTTCAACACAACTTGTTTGATGAATAATGCCATTGTTTTTATAAAAATCAGTTAATGAAAATTCTAGACCATTATCTGATCTAATGCATTTAATCTTAACATTGAACTGAGTAAAAACAGAGTTATAAAATGATTGTAGGTGAATTCTGGTTTCAGATTTTGTTTTCATCATGTATAACCATATACATCTTGAGTAATCATCAACAATAGTTAAAAATATTTGAAACCATTGTGAGAAATAGTAGAAAAGGGGCCCCATATATCACAATGACTCAAGGCAAATATAGAATCTGAAGCAGTAATACTTTTATAAAATGGGAGTTTCTTTTGCTTTGCAAAATGACATATATCACAAGAGTCAAAGTTTATATAACTAGCGAGGAAGGTAATATAGGTAACAAAGATAAACGTTTTCTTTGAAATGTGACCAAGTCTAGAGTGCCAGATGAATGTCCGACTTAGAAATAAAGCGAAGAATCGGATTGTGAAGGTGATATAAGCCACCTTTTTGCTCAAAGAAAACCAATCATCTTCATTGTGTTCATGTCTGCAATGCACAATTTGAAGCTAAAAATGCACAATTAGATTTGAATGTTTGGTAAGATTAGATATAGATATCGGGTTGTAAGAAAATGAAGGAACACATAAAGCTTTATGTAAAATTAAAGATTCAGAGATCTTCACATCACCAATGTGAGTAGCAAGCTGTAGTGTTACCATTGGGAAGATGAATAGGGATGGAGACGAGTAATGGGGTATTGGTATAAAGAGATAAATCACGGATCATATGATCTCAGCAGCATCTATCCAAGATCCAATTAGAAGTGCTAAATGAAAGATTGCAAGAGTGTAAGATACGAATTGGTAGAATTAACAACTGTTGTATTGGCGATGTTAGAACAACATTACAAGAGGAATTTGTAGAGTTTCCTTTATCATTAGGTTGAAAATTCTTAGCATAAGAGAGGAATTTTTCAATCATAGCATGAGAGAACATAGAATTCTCCTCAGAAACCTGCTGATTAGAAGATTGATGCTGATTAGAAGTCTGCTGTTGAGTAGAAATTGTGGCATTAACAACAGAATTGCTATTATTGTCAAGGCTTCTAGGCCCTTTTGGTCCCTTCCACTGGGGATAACCAATGATCGAAAACATTTATCCACGATGCCCGAGAAAATCCACAGTGAGAGCACTTTGGCTTTTTCTTGTCTTTATTTTCAAATCTTGAGTTAGAATTAATCTAACTAGCATAGCCATAGAAGAATCTATGGGAGCACTGAAAGAGGATGAATTGTGAAGTCCTCTTTGGGTTTCTTCTTGCAAAGAACAATGAATATACTTTAGAAAGATAAGGCAATGGAGATGTTAGAAGAATCGCTCACGAATTTGATGGTAAGACTCATGCGGACCAACCGAAATTTAATGACGGAGTCATTTTGTTGAATTGCAAATGCCATTTGAGTAGAGATATTACATGTACAATTTCCACAGAACATTTGATGATAGGCCTATAGTTAATGTATTCATCCCACAGCCCCTTAAACTGATTATAATAGGTAGTGATGGTTTGATTACCTTGTGAAATAGAACTCAGAGATTTATCTAGGTGAAAGACCCGAGGACCATCACTACGAACATATCGAATTCGTAGTTCATCCCATACATCTTTGGCTGAGGTAAAGAACAATAAACTTTGTCTAATCTCCTTAGAGATGGAGTTTAGAAGCCAAGAAAGCACCAGGTTGTTGGCCCTCTGCCAACTAGCATAAAGAACTGGAGAAGAAGGGGCTGGGATGTTCAAAGAGCCATCAATGAAACAGATCTTATTCTTGACACTGAGGGCCATGGAAACTGCCCTGCTCCAGGATATGTAGTTATCTCCATTAAACGGTTCGTAGACGATCATTGCGCCCGAGTTGTTGTTCGCCTATATTTTTAGCTTCACCGCAAGTGTACGGTGTAAGTTATCGAATAGGGTAGCAAGGTCGTATCCACGGAGACTAATAAATTTATATGCTAAGTATTGATCCAAGATAGTCTTATTTTTATCTAGACGATCGAAATTTGATGATTGTTGTTTTGAGATTAAGGCAATTTAAATTACTAAAACACAAGAAAAAGATAGCACAAATGAAAGAAGTATCAAGATGATATAATGGATTTCCGAGTTAAGGTTTCGATTAATAATCCTCTTGTTGTCCGGTTTAATCAAGCCACGTTATTATCAATATTCCTATAAGACGATCACAAAGCTATTTTATCCTCCCTCTCGAGATGCATATAAAACATAGATTGAAATACTTATGCTAGCATCTCTACTCAACATAAAGCATTCAACTCCCGAAAGCACAAAAGATCAAATATCCTCACAAATATTTACAAACCTCTCGATTCATGCAAATATTTGTGTCGAGTATTCAAGATCTAATATTGAAACTCATCTCTCGAATTATGAATCAATATATCAAACAAGTTAAATCATTGATCAAGTGATAAAACAAGAATAAGCTCAAAATACTCAAATAGGCTTCAAGATAATAACTTCAACTAAGATTAAAACATCCAACAGGAGTTCATTAATCTACTTCCAAAACCCGGAAATTTCAAGAGTTTAGCTACACATGATTAAACAACTTATACACAAAGTGCTCAAAGTCATTATAAATGAAAATAAAAGATTGAAACTAAAAGAGAAGCAAGAAAACTTAGGAACGTCGACAATCTCTCGATATATCTCCGTTCTTCAAGCTTCGATGCAACCCGATTGTCTCATTGATGTCTCCTTCCAAGAGTTGACTCTTGTCTTGTGTTGTAGATCCCAAAATGCCGAGAATGTCCTTGTGTGCCCCAAAAAGCCTTTTTTATACTCCCCATCATGTTTAGGGCTTAATGTGCAGATTATGGGATTCAGTAGACGCACGGGTGGTGCGCCCACGCACGGGTTACCCGTGCGCCACCCTGCTGGAATACCCCAACTCTCTGTAGGGCGCACGGGTGGTGCGTCGAAGCATGGCCTACCCGTGTGCAACTCCGATGAAATAATCCGACTCTCTGTAGGATGCACGGGTGGTGCGCCCATGCATGGGCTACCCGTGCGCCATCTTTGCGCCTCAATTATCCTTATGCGGGGTGCACGGTGGTGTCTTGAGGCACGCCAACCCGTGTGCTCCATGTCTTTTCCGTGAACGCTCGCTTTCGCTCTTTTAGGCTTCACTTTTCGTATATCCACTCAATTCTCCGTGTTTCCACTTTGCTTTCCTCGTATTCTTATTCAATTAGCTTCAAATATCATGAAATTCCTACAAAATAAGCAAAGTGTAATATCTTTTCCACAAGGAGTGAATATGTAACATTTAACGCGAGTATATGCATGTTTACTTATCATTATAGCTCGAAATACGTCTCAAAATACATGCAAAACTCACGCCTATCAAAATCCCCAAACTTAAATTGTTGACTATCCCCGATCAACAATATATAGAACACGAGAAAGCACAATAGGAGATAAAGATAACAACAAGCGCACCGAGAATCCACAAGAAAATCCAAATTGTTCGTCATGAATGCTGAGTACAACTCAATCAAGCCTCAAATATCTAATCAAAGAACACGCCTCAAATAAAACAAAGTGAAATGCTCTGAATCCAACTCTTAAAGTTAGGTGTATACTCTCATCTCACGAGGTTATAGGACGTGTTTACGCTCAAATCAATTCGATGTCGCAAAATTACCATAGGCTTGCAATTGCGTCTCATATCTCCGCCACGAGTGTATGCAATTTGTGAATCATAAAGGACTTTCTCATTTGGTTGTAATGAAGGCTCTTTGGTTTAGGTAGGAAATTTTTGGATAAAGTGACTCAAACTCGAGTGTATAGACCGATGAGCATATCAATCATTTTCATTACAATCCCATATGCTACTCCAATCATCCTCATTTTTATCAACTTCATTTATCTCTATTTCCTTCATTTCTTTTGAGAATCGCCTCCATTCACAATCCTTCGCCCCCCAAGTTTATCAACTTTTCAATCTTTTTCATTTGTGCATTTTCAACACCAATATTTTTTTTAACATCTTTCCTTCCTCTTTTTATTCCATTTAACCAAGTATGCCCAATTATCCTATTTTTCAATTCCCACCCATTCAACCTCGTTCATTCCCCTTTTACTCAACGTTATACATTCGAGTTTAAGGTGATGGAAATATCTTAAGATGAAGGGTTAAATTTTGTGGTTATCAAAGAAATAGGCTATAGGCTCAACTTGGCTAACTAGGAGTTTTCACATTTTTAGGTAGGCAAAGGCTTGAAAGGCTAGCAAAGATGGCCTTTAATCACATTCACAATTCACATACACATGTGGCCTTGTGAGAGATACCCAAGCAAGTTCTAGAATTTTAATCAACATGAATGATACACTCAAATTACAACAAGACCGCACAAGATGTAAGCGAAAGGCTCAAAGCTCACGAGGCTTGTCAAAATGTAATTCAAAGCATCACACCAAGTTTTTCATATCAACATGCTCAAAGTTATCTATTCAAGGCTCAATCAATCCATAACCAAAGATCCAATCCCAACAATATGAATTCTCAATCAACACACAAACAACAAGTCCGCACATGCTTGGTCAACACACTCTCTAACCACTACTAAAGCAATAGACGTGCTAAAGCTATAAACGTGCTCTAATGCAAATGCAACCTAGAGTGCTCTAATGCAACTATATGAAAACACAAAATGCATGAATTTTTTTTTCTTTTTTTTTGTATCCACACTTTTCATGTATTAAAATGCTATCTCTCCCCCCAAACTTGAATGAAATTATAGTGTCCTAAGGGGAAAAATAGAATTTCAATAACAAAAAGTGGGGATATACTCCAATCATCACTGCGGCGGTGGTGGGGGAAGTGGCCTTGAGAAATATGCCACATTTGTAGCTATTGGAGCACTTGCCACGTCTCCTCGGAACGCCGTTCAGATTGCTCGCTGAACGCGAGAAAATCAGCCCTATGTTGCCGCAAATCCTCTCCTTGCCGCCTCAACTCTTCTTCTTGCCGCCTCAAGTTCTCCCCAAACGCATAAAACATGTTTGAAAATCGGCGCCGCGATGGGGTCCTCCACTGTGAGAAGGATCGGGGCGATCCCCGCTTTGAGAATGTCGGGGGTAATCGCCTCCGTGTGTGGACTCGGGTATATCATACCCGATTTGGGGGTGATGAGGTTCCATCCCCATTTTGCGTCCATGTATGTCATCCTCCTCCGCCACCATATCCTCCTCATCCAAGAAACCTTCAACTCTGCGACGCTTTCTTGCCTCTATAGCCTCGGTAATTCGGTTGTGTGCGTGGAGTTCATTAGGAAGTTGGTGGTGTCCATCAATGTCTCGACCGTGGTGTATGGCGGGTTAGGCAACGGAAATGAAGCACCTTTCTTTTGTAGAAGCACCAATCATTGTCTTCATTTGCTATGAACTTCATATGGTGCAACGATGCCAAATTAACCCGAGTGCTGCCCGGATAGGCTCCAAACCTCGAAATCGACATTGAAATGCCGGGCAATAGGGTAATGAGGCCCCTATAGAAATCGTGCCCCCTTCCTACCTAGCTAATTGTTCGATTTGCTCGGCAAAATTGACGGTGTTGTAGGGGGTGTTTGTGACCATACACCGGAGAGATAGAGTTCCTTAGTCGTCATCCCTCCAATGTTTTCTCGGCGAACACGGAGGATGCAAATCACACGTTGAATATACCGGAAAACCGGATTCCTGGATCCATGAGGCTTTGGCGATCCAGCGCGACATACAACATCGGCCCCGTTTGTGATGTTTCCACAAGCATTCTCCGTATTCGATCATAATGAGGCATCGGCGGGTACGAGCGTTTGTTAGGACCTCGAAAATAGTGTTCAATTGGGTCATGACGATTTGTCTACGGACATTCTCCAACTGAAACTTTATCATATACGGTTCAAAGGTCCCGCCTTGATTGAGTACTTCCACGGTACTCAAGAACTCCAATGTATAATTTTTATATGTCGGCCACCTTCGGCTCATGAAGTTCGTCCATCCTACCTTGGCGAAAAGACGCCACACGTCCTCATGTATCCCCAAAGTTTGGGTATAATCATTGTCGGCGTAGCGAGATGGAGCTATTTGGCGACCGATCAAGCGATTCCATCGCTCAAGATCATCGGCATTTGTCAAGTTGACCTCATATGCCTCTGGACTATTTTGGTCGACCTCCGACGGTGCCACTTCGCGTTGTGCCGACCCGCGTGCACGTCTCCTTCCACCCTGGGGGTTTCTTCGCTCGGCCATGAAGAGTTTGTACCTCATCGTGCAGTTTTCCATGCCAATCCCGCTCACTTGGATTTACACCTCCCTTGATCATTACTAAAGGAGGTTTTTCATGTTCGTCAACTATCCATGTGTTCTCCTCTTCATCGTGCGAATGGTACGTGCACGCTCTTGGTTCAACTTCAGGCTTTTTGTGCCTTTCCTTCTTCTTCATTGATAATCCCTGCATATTATCTTTAGAATGCACACAATTATTCAAGCTATTAGCTTGAGTACAGGAATTAGCAATTGTTTTTGTTTTACAACCATTAAGATCATCATGTCCTTTCACATTCCGGAAAACGGAAAATGAAATACGCTCATCGTCAACTTGTAATGTAAGCTCCCCTTTCTTAACATCTATTAGTGCTTCCACGGTTGCCAAAAATGGACGCCCAAGTATAAGAGGAGTGTCACAATCCTCATTCATATCCAACACTAGAAAATCCACGGGGAATATGAATCTATCGACTTTTATGAGCACATCTTCTAGTATCCCCGTTGGATGTACGAGTGATCTATCCGCGAGTTGTAGGGTGACAGTGGATGGTTTCACTTCTACGAGTCCAAGCTTTCTGAGAACGGACATCGGCATCAAATTGATACAAGATCCTAGATCAAAAAGTACATTGTCAAAGGAAATATCGCCTATCGTACAAGGAATAGTGAAACTCCCCGGATCTTTCGGCTTTTGCGGTATTTTCCTTTGTATGAGTCTTACATTCTTCCGTCAGTTGACAATCCCATTCTCTGCCCATTTGTTCTTGTTGGACATCGCTTCCCCTAAAAACTTTGCATAATTTGGCATATGTTTCGTTGCTTCTTCAAAAGGAACATTAATGTGCAATTTTTTAAACATGCCCACAAATTTAGCAAATTGATTATTCAGATTAGTCTTGTGAAACAATCGGGGAAAGGGAAGAGGAATATTATATTTCAACAAATTAGAGTTAGGATACGATTCACGTTTCTTGGCTCTTTTTTGTTTATCTATTTGTTGCTCGGTTCCTCCTTTAACTTTCATATTGTCTTGGGCGTCGTTTCTGTTATTTCCCTTAATTTGAATGGTAGGTTCGGCATCACACACGACCTGGTCGTGCGTTGATACACGAGTCGTGCGTGATTCCGACGTCACACCAATATCAGCATTTTCAGACTCTTCATTCTCTTTTCCACCCCACACATGGATGGCATTGCAATGTTCCCTCGGGTTGACCTCCGTGTTGCTTGGAAATTGACCCTTTTGATGTTGACTACCCATAATTGTAGACAATTGACTCATTTGAGTCTCCAGATTTTTTATCGAGCTTGTCACTCGTTGTTCTAACTTATCCATCCGAAGATCTTGCTTATCGAGGCGGCTCCTCGTGTCATTCATGAAAGCATTAGATTGATTTATGAAGGAGGTGAGTGTATCTTCCAACGACGATTTGCCTCCTCCATTACCGCCTCCACTTGAAGCATTAAATCCCGTCGGAGGTTGTAACACATTCTTTGTATTTGCATAGGAAAAATTTTCATGATTTCTCAACCCCGGATGGTAGTGCGTTGGGTTTGAATTATTCCTAAATTGTTGAAATTCCTATTGTTCACATAATTTACCTCTTCCATCGGATATAGAAAGAGCTTCACTACCCGTGCTCATGCCGCTTCTCGCCCCTTCAGAAATACACTCAATTGAGTTGTCAAAGCCGCTTACTTGTGCCGACAATGTTTTGATACGGCCTGAATCCGAGATTTCGGCTACTCGTTGTACATTCGATCTTTCGGATGGCCACTTTGTAATCGTTCATGGCCATTTCCTCAAGAAGGTTCAAGGCATCTTGTGGAAACCTTGCCAACAATGCTCCTCCCCCATTGCGGCATCAACAAAGGCCCTCGTTTGCCCCATTAAACCATTGTAAAAGAAACATAATCTGTTGATCCTCCCAAAGCCGTGTTGTGGACATCTTCTTAACAAATCCCTAAATCTTTCCCAAGCCTCGTACAAAGGCTCGGAATCAAATTGTCGGAATTGAGTGATCTCACTTTTGAGCTGCAAAGTTTTGCTTGGTGGAAAGAATTTAAACAAAAACTTTTGGCTCAAATCGTCCCATGTGCTCACACTTCCTTGCGTCAGTACCCAACCAATTTCTCGCCTTATCCCGTAAAGAGAATGGGAATAGGCGCAATCTTATGGCGTCATCTGAGACTCCGTTCATTTTGATCGTATTGCATATTTGGATAAAATGCGCAAGGTGAGAGTTAGGATCTTCGGTTGCAAACCCCCCAAACTGATTCTGTTGCACCATATTGATTAGTGCCGTTTGAGCTCGAAGTTGTTGGCATTGATAGGAATATGGGAAATACCACCGTAATTACGATTCGTTTGTGGTCGAAAGTAATCACGAATGGCTTGTTGTTGAACCGGTATCGGTAACTCGTTTCCACCATTATTTGGTGGTATTGGTAACTCATTCAAATCCCCCATTATCGGATTGTGTTGTCTTTCACCGTCTAGTGGTAGACCGATTCTCCTCGTGAAAGCCTCAACTTCCTGGTATGAGCGGTATTAAGTCCCCCGCCTTTAGAGCGCGTGTTCATGCACTACCGGACCAAACTAAAAGAAACAAGTCAAATATTGTGGAATTAAAGTCACACCAAAACGAAATAAATCAAAATAAAAAAAATGTCTAAATTAAGAATAATTCTATCTATCGCAATATTAGCACCAAAAATTGTATTAGTCCCCGGCAACGGCGCCAAAAACTTGTTCGCCAATATTTTTAGCTTCACCGCAAGTGTACGGTGTACGTTATCGAATAGGGTAGCAAGGTCGTATCCACGGAGACTAATAAATTTATATGCTAAGTATTGATCTAAGATAATCTTATTTTTATCTAGACGATCGAAATTTGATGATTGTTGTTTTGAGATTAAAAATGCAATTTAAATTACTAAAACACAAGAAAAAGATAGCACAAATGAAAGAAGTATCAAGATGATATAATGGATTTCCGAGTTAAGGTTTCGATTAATAATCCTCTTGTTGTCCGGTTTAATCAAGCCACGTTATTATCAATATTCCTATAAGACGATCACAAAGCTATTTTATCCTCCCTCTCGAGATGCATATAAAACGTAGATTGAAATACTTATGCTAGCATCTCTACTCAACATAAAGCATTCAACTCCCGAAAGCACAAAAGATCAAATATCCTCACAAATATTTACAAACTTCTCGATTCATGCAAATATTTGTGTCGAGTATTCAAGATCTAATATTGAAACTCATCTCTCGAATTATAAATAAATATATCAAACAAGTTGAATCATTGATCAAGTGATAAAACAAGAATAAGCTCAAAATACTCAAATAGGCTTCAAGATAATAACTTCAACTAAGATTAAAACATCCAACAAGAGTTCATTAATCTACTTCCAAAACTCGGAAATCTCAAGAGTTTAGCTACACATGATTAAACAACTTATACACAAAGTGCTCAAAGTCATTATAAATGAAAATAAAAGATTGAAACTAAAAGAGAAGCAAGAAAACTTAGGAACGTCGACAATCTCTCGATATATCTCCGTTCTTCAAGCTTCGATGCAACCCGATTGTCTCCTTGATGTCTTCTTCCAATAGTTGACTCTTGTCTTGTGTTGTAGATCCCAAAAATGCCAGAATGTCCTTGTGTGCGCCCCCCAAAAAGCCTTTTTATACTCCCCATCATGTTTAGGGCTTAATCTTTGCAGTTAGACATGGGATTCAGTAGCAGACGCACGGGTGGTGCGCCCATGTACGGGTTACCCGTGCGCCACCCTGCTGGAATACCCCAACTCTCTGTAGGGCGCACGGGTGGTGCGTTGGAGCACGGCCTACCCGTGCGCAACTCCGGTGAAATAATCCGACTCTCTGTAGGACGCACGGGTGGTGCGCCCATGCATGGGCTACCCGCCATGCTTTGCAGCTCAATTATCCTTATGCGGGGGTGCACGGGTGGTGTCTTGAGGCACGCCCAACCCGTGTGCTCCTCGTTTTCCGTGAACGCTCAACTTTCGCTCTTTTAGGCTTCACTTTTCGTATATCCACTCAATTCTCCGTGTTTCCACTTTGCTTTCCTCGTATTCTTATTCAATTAGCTTCAAATATCATGAAATTCCTACAAAATAAGCAAAGTGTAATATCTTTTCCACAAGGAGTGAATATGTAACATTTAACGCGAGTATATGCATGTTTACTTATCATTATAGCTCAAAATACGCCTCAAAATACATGCAAAACTCACGCCTATCAGTTGTCACTTGGATGTAAGTAGAATGGTGAATTGAAATCTTGAGCAGAGTTGACAGCAGGGTTGACAGTAGTGGAGCACCATTTTCAGGATTGAATTCCATGTTTCTTGAGTGAAAGAAGAGAGTTCCTTCCAAGAAAAGTTGCAGAGGATGCGCAAGAACGCAAGATATAGGAATATAGAATGGTAATCAAGGAACAGATTGCCAGAGAAGAGAATGATCAATATAGATCAGTGATCAGACAACAGATTACCAGAGAAGATGATCAATGTAGATCTCAGCGGAAAAATTATCAAACTGATACCATCTTGAATGAACTCAGAAGCATAAAAGAGAAAGAAGAAGTCTGTATTATTGAATGAAATAAATTGATACAAGTACATCTTTATTTATAGAGAAAATGAAACAGTATTACTAACTAACTTTAACTACCACTATATTGCTTAACAAACTTAACTGCTATTTAACAGATTGAAATAACTAACTGTTGGTTGAGTTGGTATCTTGACATGTACCTTTCTATAACAAGGGCCGGGGTATTTATAGACAAATACATGGGTTTTTATTAGCTTTCTGCCTTAGGACCTTAAAGGGTTCAATTTGTATATTATTACACTTATTAATTATGAATTAATTAACAAGTAATTCCCGTCCAATTAATTTAACTGGGCTTATTTTAACCCAGAACTTTGGGCTTATCATACTGAGAGCCATCAAAGTTCATTCATTTTGTATCCATCCATGTAACCATTTCAAGGAGTAGGGTAGGTAAAGATACATTTATCTTCCTCTCCGTTGGTAAAAGTAGTTTTTATTTAGGCTCTATATTGGATTGATGGATTTGTATTTGTGGGGAGAATTTGTAAAAAGAATTATAATGACTCCAAACTAGATGACTCCACCACAATGACTCAAAATAACATCTCAGAATTTGAAATTTATAGCTCCAAATCCATCAATCCAAATGGAAACTTAGATTATTTGGGAAATTGAGTTGAACTTTTTTTTGTTTTCCTTCATACACGTATTGTCTGTTTTGGTGGGAACAGATTTCATGTTCTAAAATGGTGTTCCACTTCATGTTTCATTCATCCGGATAAACACCACATGTTACTGAGATAAGCATTAGTTGTTGAGTTTTCAAAGATATTTACACGCGTCGTTCATCTGGATGAATAGAACATATTGAAACCGAAAATCTGAACCCCTGTTTTTGTACCCTTTGACTATATACTTATATATATATATATATATTAATTGTATAGGGCATATAAAACGAAAGCACGCAACTGCTCAAACCACATTTATTTATATATGTACATAACTCCTCATCAAGCCAACCATCACACACATTACATTAGGTATGTACACTAACACATGAATATCCACAATAATCTTAACAAAAACAGCTTATTTTCTTTACTATATACATAAGAGTAACACTACGTACTACTTATTCTAGTGATCATTCAAAACAAAACTAGATAGATATATTATATATAAAACCATATCCTCATACTTTGCCTGGAGTTGAACCACCTTATCTATCGAAATCGGGTATCGAGTAGTAATGGTGATTATCCCCATTCAAACCATTATCATCATCTCCATTATCTTTCATTAGCTTCTGCTTTTCCGGTTCCCGCTTTTCGGCCAAGACGACTCTTCCGGCTTCTGCCAAGCAAGAGCTCATAACCACTAGCACCACAATAACCACAAACAACTTCATTTGAGCCATCTTTAATTTGCGCATACCCTGCAATAAATTAAAGGAAATTATGTTATACATATATAAATTCTTAATTATGCTATTATAAGATTTTGGAAGTGTTAGAAATTATGAAAGTTAAGATGGAGAGTTTGACTTACTCTAGAGTGCTTGATGAATGTGAGTTTATGTTGTAAGAAGCCAAGTGTGATCAATATTGATTAGTTGTTGGAATTAGATTGAGAAGGTTAGTGTCTACATATATAGTTGCATAATTGATGAAATTTGTTGATGGGATCTCCACCAAATGAGGCAACATTAAGTGGGATGCCCATAAATTGCACCACTCAATAGGATTAATTAATCAGAATAATGAATATAATGATGGAGTTAAAGCAAATAATTGAGGGATATTTTGGATTTTATCAAGGGATGACAATGGATACAGGTAAAACTCGGATAAAAACAGGTACTAAATGAGGTGAAATTTTATTTTAGACCCGACCTGACCAAAATCAGACCAGACACATTTAATTATTTTATTATTTAAAAACTTATAACATATGTTTTTTCATGATATTTTATTTAGAGATATATATATTTTTAGAAAGTTTTAATAGTGTTTCTAAAAAATAAATATAATTTTTATTTTTTTTAAATTATAATGCAGATTTAATGGATTACCTACTGAGGGGTCTGGGTTTGAGTCATGAAAAGCCTTAAAAGGGTCGGTTTTCGGGTACGTAGACCCGTCTATTTTCATCCCTAAATTTATCTATTGTAATGTTATATTATATCTTGTATTACCTATCACATATTCATACTTGTCACTAAACTATTTTCTTAATATACATTTTAACTTAATATATCACATATTTACATGATGTATATGTTATGTATTAATGTAGGCGTATCAAAGATATATTATGTTTTAGAGTTAGGATCATATCAATATGTTATCTTTTTTTTTTGTGATTCTCTTATTAGGAATTTTATTTCTTATATATTGTATAACGTAGGATTTCCAAGAAGTGGTGAGAAAATTAATAAAAATGTAAGAGATAATTTCCTTCTTTTCCCAACTTCTCGATATTCATACGAATCAACAAGTTTTTGGATGCCTATAATCCAGTATTCATGAGCGAATCAACAGATTATGAAAGGTTGTTTCATTTTTCCATCCAGTCTCTCTCATCAGATGCTTCCGCTGCATCACTTGGTATCAGAGTCAATTCGTTATTGACAGCGATGTCGTTAAGAAGATGTCCGTCCAACGAAATGCCCATAGAAGAGGTTTATGAACGTGATTACATGATGCAGAGTAAACAACTAATGGATAAATAGAGAGCAGTTTGTTGAGCTACTGACTATCAAAATTCAACTTTAATATTAGATTAATCATCATAATTCCAGGAATAATTTGATCGATAGAAGAGGATCATGATGGAAATTCGAAGGCGAATTTTTTCACATGGGGAGAACGATAGGCGTATCAAGGATATTATCTTCTAAATTAATACATCATATCAATTAGATATATGTTTTTTTTTTGTTTGGTGTGATTCTCTTGTAAGTTTATATTTAGGATTTTTATCATTTTTAAGGAATATTCTATTTTCTATATATTGAATGTCTTAGGGCTTTTCAAGAGGTGGTCTGGTGACTAAATTAATAAAAACATAAGAGATAATTCTCTTGTTTTCCCAATTTCTCGGTTTTAAGATGAATCAATTATTTTTTGAATGTCTGCTATTCGTGAGCGAATCAACAGATTATGAATAATTGTTTCATTTTTTTATGTCGGTTTCCTCATAAGATGCTTCCAATGCATTAGATGATTATCCCATAATCTAAAGTGGTGCATTAATTAACTCAAAGTAGAGAAAATGGGCTAATAAAAATAGGTGCCAAAAGTCAACGGAGCACAGTGAGCATTCTATTTTTGCATTGTGTTGGCACATGAAGTGTGGTTGATGAGATGATATTTGTATGTTTAATTACATAAAACAATGTTTAAAAAATATTGGTCTTTACATTCATAATTAATGTTAGAGAATTAGTGACAGTGGGAGTGGCACCTCCAGGAATAGAAATTTCCAGAAATAGTGATACTATTTGTGTCATTTGCTGCAACTTGTTGGCATACTATAATTGCTGTAATTATTGATCTAATATTAGCATCACTAATTTTGTTTTGCTGTGCACCTATAAAATCAATCAGTTTGAGTACATATATTTATTAATTAAGATGTCAGTTATATGTTGAGTAGATATATTGGATTAATTACTGGAAATTTTTACTTATTTTTATAGAGAAGTGGCCAAGTATATATATAGGGATTAAGGTAGGTTAATGAATAATGATAATTAATTTAGGAAAACAAATATTAATATATATATAGGAATTAACATAAGTTATTGACAATTAATTTAGGATAATAAATATTAGTATTGTTGGGGATTTAAAACAAACAACATATTATTGGGGAGATATTTATACCACATAAACACACACACGACGTGTATTATATAAATGGTTAGTTTCTGACTAATTTGGCATAATATTGTGATTGCCATTGAAATTTATATTTTTTGGTACATTTGGAGGTTGTTAAAATTTTAAGTATAGGCGCCAAAGGAAGGGCATGCACCTACAACAAAGTTTTTTTTTTAATGTGTCAGAAATTATTTTTACAAATTATAAAATACATACGCCATTTTTGGAATTTTTTGTGAAAATTTGAATTGAAATTCAAAATAAGCATAACACAACTGGAATATGAAACATTAACTGAATTAACACAAAATTACATAATTAAACCTACACGAGTACTTAATTTACATCATCCAAACATGAGATGAATTTCCTATTTGAAATCCATTCGTTTTTTCAAATACGTACGTTGGATTTGAAATCCCTCAATCCAAAACATTCTAAAAGATTCCGACTGCATCTGGAAGAGCAAATAGATGATTATCCCATAATCCAAGTGATGCCTTAGTTAACTCAAACTAGAGAAAGGATAATTAAATGAAACATAAATGCCAAAAGTCGAAGGATCACGGTGAAAACACTATTATTTTGCATTGTTTGTTGGCTCAAGAAGTGTGGTTGATGAGAATAATTTCGCTTGTTTAGTGTTTGATATTTATATTGTTTAATTATATAAAACACTGTTTAACAAAGGGTCATTACATTTAATCATAGTGTTAGTCACGCATTACTGTAATGGTACTGGGTACGAATAGAAATCTCCACAAATATTGATACTATTTGTGTCATGATTTACCGCAATATCTTGGCATGCCATAATTGCTCTAATTCGTGATCTAATATTAGCATCATAAATTTTGTTGTGCACCATAAATTCAATAAGCTTGAGTATATATATGTGTTGGAATTTGGTTCTTGATAAATTGGGTATTGACCCGATTTTGACCAAATAATTAAGTGGTTTCCATTAGTGGAAAATTGAATTAAATTATTTGTAGAAATTCTACTAAGAGAATAGATGAGAATAGGATTTGGAATTTCTCAAAACCGATTCCGGTGAATGAGATATTAATAATAGAAGTTAGCCACTTAATACAAATAAATGATATGGAAAATGGAAAATGTGGGGGAGGAGAGATGCTCCATCCCACATAGGAAAAAGGAGGCAAAGTTGTACACTTTATTTATCCCAAGTTGGACATTTAGGTTTGGGCCCTTGGGGGCACCCAAGTTTTTAAAGGGGTGAGGACCTACATGCTTGTGGGTTTGGTTCAAAGCACACACGCGCCCGCCCGCCGGCCGACCCGGCCCGGGGCTTGGGCTTGGGCTTCAAGGCCCTTATTTCTTTTTGGACCAAAAACCTTTAAAAATTAAATATTTAATTTATTTTTTTTGTAATTAATTAAATAGGATTTAATTAATTTCCGTAATTAATTAAATGATTTCCGACTGGGAACTTTCAGCCCCACGCACGGGCGGTAGCACGGCCCGTGCGGTCGGGTCGTGCTACCTGCCAAGAATCTGCGCCCACACGCACGGGGCAGGCGCACGGCCCGTGCGTCCGGGTCGTGCGCCCTGTTGAAGGTTGGAGCACCACCAAGACGGGCGGTGCACGCCCGCACATGCGTCTAGGTTGTGCTCTCACTCGGGACGATCGATTCTGTACAAAATGTGTCTTCTCGAGCCTACAGACGCGGTTTTCCGTACGGGCACTTCATTGTTTATATTACTAACGTCCCTACTGATGAAAATAAGATATGAAATTATCAGATAACAATAACCGAGCATTGCATTTTGCATCTTGTCCTATTTCCTCCTTGAAAAGCTTGAAAGTCGAAAAACACTTCATGTTCGTTGTATTCCGGTTTTTGCAAGTGCTGTTAAACCGGAATTATAAGTCGTTAGATCTTAGAAGCGGGCGGGAAACTGTAAGCACTCGGTATATGGGGCATTTTAAATCGTCTTCAAGGAGACGATTCAAATCGGCCTCGACTTAATCCTAAACACTTACCCATTTTTCTTCAAATAGAAACCTTCCGAATATTTTACCCGACAATCGCAAGACGAAGATTTGATTCATTTCTGTTGAAGACGATGGCATCCAGTTCAATATCTTTCACACCTATGGTTGCTGCTCCCGCTCACGGCGAAAAGCCGCCCAAGTTCTTCGGTGCCGACTTCAAACGTTGGCAAATGAAAGATCTTTTCTACCTCACCACATTGGGGTTGGCTCATTTTAAAAGACGACCCCCTACTGCCGTTGGAGATGACGAAGTTGACAACAACCGGAGAATCGTTGTGGATGCTTGGCATAACAACAATTTTCTATGTCGCAACTACGTCTTGAACGGGCTAGACGACACTCTCTACAACGTCTATAGCACGTTCAAGACGTCCAGGGAACTGTGAGAGTCCTTGGAGAAAAAGTACAAGACGGAAGATGCCGGCACAAAGAAATTTGTTGTCGGAAAATTCCTGGACTAGAAAATGGTTGACACCAAGACGGTGATCAGCCAAGTTCAGGAGATTCAAATCATCCTTCATGACTTAGTGTCTGAAGGGATGATTTTGAATGAATCCTTTCAAGTGGCTGCAATTATCGAAAAATTTCCGCCATTGTGAAAGGATTTCAAAAACTACCTCAAGGTGACGGAGGACAAGTCGGTTCTAATAGACTTGTTGGAGCTCGATCTCTCCGCCGTTGTGTTTGAAGCCAATATGGTGGATAACCTAAGGGAGTGGTGGATAGATATCGGGGCTACTCGTCACATTTGTGCCGACAAGGAGATGTTCTCCTCCTACACTCTGATTAATGGAAGAAAGTTGTTCATGGGGAACTCTTCGACTTCCAACATCGTTGGGCTTGGAAAAGTGGTGCTCAAGATGACTTCCGGGAAGGAGCTTACGCTTGTGGATGTGCTGCATGTCCCGGACATCCGCAAGAATTTGGTTTCTAGTCCTTTGCTTAGCAAGGCCGGGTTTAGACTAGTGTTTGAGTCCGACAAGTTTGTAATGACCAAGAATGGTCAGTTTTTATGTAAACGTTACCTTGATAAGGGCCTGTTCAAAATGTCTGTAATGTCGCCAAGAGGCGAAGAATAAAACTATTACTTCTGTTTACTTGTTGGGTTGTTCTAATTTGTGGCATGATAGATTAGGACACATAAACTGCAACACGATTAAAAGGTTAGTGAATCTGGAATTAATACCTACGTTTAAAACCGATTCACAAGACAAATGCGAAATTTGTGTTGAAGCAAAATTGGCCAAAGCACCATTTCATTCGGTAACGAGAAGTACCAAACCACTCGAGTTAATTCATACAGATGTGTGTGATTTAAAACTT
The DNA here is from genome assembly GCA_016081115.2 of Rehmannia glutinosa. NCBI lineage: Eukaryota > Viridiplantae > Streptophyta > Magnoliopsida > Lamiales > Orobanchaceae > Rehmannia > Rehmannia glutinosa. The sequence goes on along the minus strand of JABTTQ020000023.1, from coordinate 320,594 downwards.
GTGCAAACTTAAGGTGGGAAAAAGTACTTCATAACGTTTATAGACGATTGCACGAGATATTGTTATGTGTATCTTTTGAAAAGCAAAGTTGAAGCTTTAGTAGCTTTTAAAACTTATAAGAATGAAGTTGAAAATCAGCTTAATCTGAAAATTAAGATGATTCAAAGTGATAGAGGCGGATAGTATGTTGCTCCGTTTGAGGAATTTTGCTCGGAAGCGGGTATAATTCATCAAACGACTGCACCTTACTCACCTCAATCAAATGGTGTTGCAGAACGCAAAAATCGTACTCTTAAGGAGATGATGAATGCGATGTTGATAAGTTCAGGATTACCCCAAAACTTGTGGGGGGAAGCCATACTTTCTGCAAACTACATTCTTAATAAGATCCCACACAAAGGTAAACACGAAACTCCATATGAGTTATGGAATGGACGTAAACCGTCATATAAATACCTCAAAGTGTGGGGGTGTTTGGCTAAAGTCGAAGTACCTAAGCCGAAACAAGTTAGAATCGGTCCGAAGATGATCGATTGTGCTTTCATTGGATATGCAAACAATAGTAGCGCATATCACTTTTTAGTACACAAGTCAACAATTCCTGATATACATGAAGGTATGATCATTGAATCAAGGAATGTTGTATTCTTCGAGAATATCTTTCCGAACAAAGAACGGAAAGAAGAAAGTTCGAGTAAATAGACTTATGATACTGCAAGGTTACCTCAAAGTAATGATGAAGTGGAACCAAGACGCAGTAAAAGGATAAAAGTAGCTAAGTCTTTTGGTCCTGATTTTCTAACTTATATGTTAGAAAACGAACCCCGAACCATTCAAGAAGCATTGTCTATTCCAGAAGCTCCTCTCTGGAAAGAAGCTATCAATAATGAGATAGATTCCATCATGCAAAATCACACTTGGGAGTTGGTTGATCTCCCACCGGGTTGCAAACCTTTGGGATGCAAGTGGATCCTTAAAAGGAAGTATAAAGCAGATGGATCTATCGACAAGTATAAAGCCCGATTGGTAGCTAAAGGGTTTAGACAAAAGGAGGGATATGACTTCTTTGATACATATTCTCCTCTGTCATTTAGGATTACGTCCATTCGTGTTCTCATTGCTATTGCAGCTTTGCATAACCTTGAGATACATCAAATGGACGTCAAGACTGTCTTCTCGAATGGTGAGCTTGAAGAAGAGATCTATATAGAACAACACGAGGGGTACGTTGCACTCGGTCAAGAGCGAAAGGTGTGTAAACTTGTTATATAAGTCACTTTATGGACTAAAACAAGCACCTAAGCAATGACATGAAAAATTTGACTCGACTATGAAGTCAAACGGTTTCAAGATCAACGAATGTGACAAGTGTGTCTACATTAAAGGTACTACAAATGATTACGTCATAGTATGCCTTTATGTGGATGATATGTTGATTATGGGTAGTAGTCATGATTTAATCATGAATACTAAGAACATGTTGAAGAAGAACTTTGACATGAAGGATATGGGATTATCTGATGTTATATTAGGGATTAAAATCTCTAGAACTTCAGATGGAATTGTCTTGTCACAATCCCATTATGTCGAAAGCATACTTAGAAGGTTTAATGCTTTTGATAGTCCTCCTGGCTAAGACACTGTAGATTTAAGTCTACACTTGGCCAAGAATAGAGCGAACAGTTTCTCAGCTGGAATATGCAAGGGTAATTGGTAGTCTGATGTACTTAACGAATTGTACACGACCAAACATTGCATATTCAGTGAGTAAACTGAGTAGGTTCATAAGTAACCCGAGTACGGATCACTAGAAAGCAGTGACAAGGGTACTTAGATATTTAAAGTATACCATGAACTATGGAATACTTTATACGATATATCCAGCAGTATTAGAAGGATACTGTGATGCAAATTGGATATCAGGCACGAAAGACTCCAAGTCCACAAGTGGATTTGTTTTCACAATAGGTGGAGGATCGGTATCGTGGAAGTCCTCTAAGCAAACGTGCATAGCTCGATCCACTATGGAATCAGAGTTTATTGCTTTGAATAAAGCTGGAGAAGAAGCTGAATGGCTTAGAAACTTCTTAGAGGATATTCCTTGTTGGAATAAGCATGTGCCTGCTGTTATGATACACTCGTGATAGTCAATCGGAATCGGAAGGGCACAAAGCGTATGTATAATGGTAAGTCTGACATATACGTCGGAGACACAATACCATTAGGCAAAATGGATTTTGAATGGGGTTATTTCGGTTGACTACGTGAAGTCAAAGGAAAACCTTGCGGATCCGCTTACAAAAGGCATAAATCGAGATCAATCGTATAAACTGTTAAGGGAATGGGTTTAAAATCCACAACTTAAAGAATGTTCATAGCGGTAACTCCAACCTTGTGAATTGGAGATCCCAAGACCTTGGTTCAATGGGACAACTAAGTTATGAATGTTCAACTGAACACTTGGAAAATGTGTTAGCTCATTCTCGATACATCCAAGTGTATTTAAACCTGCTGAATGTGGTGAGGTTAAGTATGAGACTTTCAATGATTCATATACCGAAAGGTGGAGTATTGCAGGATACTCTTCAATAGGAGATCACATATATAAGTGAGAAGTAATGGCCGCTTCAAAAGAAACACTTATGAACCTAAGATATGGTCCAAGGCCGAAATGGACACAACGTGAGAACAACAAGTGTTAGAGTTGTTATTGTGTAAGTACTGTTGTTTTGGTTTACACAAACGGCTGAGTAGTTCAAGACATCGCGTCACTAAGCAGCTAGTAAATCCGATAGTATTTTACTAAGGAAGGTTCAAAGCCACAAGCTACCTATCCTGATGCAATAACGATTCGCCGAAACTTTCAAGCGAATTTGCATACACGCATGCATTAATTTCATTCATGTGAGGGATTGTTGGAATTTGGTTCTTGATAAATTGGGTATTGACCCGATTTTGACCAAATAATTAACTGGTTTCCATTAGTGGAAAATGGAATTAAATTATTTGTAAAAATTCTACTAAGAGAGTAGATGAGAATAGCATTTGGAATTTCTCAAAACCGATTCCGGGTGAATGAGAAATTAATGCTAGAAGTTAGCCACTTAATACAAATAAATGATATGAAAAATGGAAAATATGGGGGAAGAGAGATGCTCCATCCCACATAGGAAAAATGAGGGAAAGTTGCACACTTTATTTATCCCAAGTTGGACATATGGGTTTGAGCCCTTGGGGGCACCCAAGTTTTTAAAGGGGTGAGGACCTACATGCTTGTGGGTTTGGTTCAGAGCACACACGAGCGCGCCCGCCCGCCCGTCGGCCGGCTCGGCTCGGCCCTGGTCCAGGTCGTGGGTCGCGGGCCTGGGCCTGGGCTTGGGCTTCAAGGCCCTTATTCTTTTTGTACCAAAAACCTTTAAAAATTAAATATTTAATTATTTTTTTTTGTAATTAATTAAATAGGATTTAATTAATTTTCATAATTATAAATGATTTCCAACTGGAAACTTTCGGCCCCACGCACGGGCGGTAGCACGGCTCGTGCAGTCGGGTCGTGCTACTTGCCGAGAATCTGAGCCCACACGCACAGGCAGGCGCACGGCCCGTGCGTCCGGGTCGTGCGCCCTATTGAAGGTTGGAGCACCAGCGCACGGGCTGGTGCACGCCTGTGCGTCTAGGTTGTGCTCTCCTGGACAGATGCGACTGTCTGTACAAAATGTGTCTTCTCGAGCCTACAGACGCGGTTTTCCGTATGGGCACTTCATTGTTTATATTATTAACGTCCCTACTGATGAAAATAAGATATGAAATTATCAGATAACAATAACCGAGCATTGCATTTTGCATCTTGTCCTATTTCCTCCTTGAAAAGCTTGAAAGTCGAAAAACACTTCATGTTCGCTGTATTCCGGTTTTTGCAAGTGCTGGTAAACCGGAATTATAAGTCGTTGTATCTTAGAGGCGAGCGCCGGAACCGTAAGCACTCGGTATACGGGCGTTTTCGTCTTGCGGAGACCGATTCTAAATCAGGCCTCGACTTAATCCTAAACACTTAGCAATTTTTCTTCGAACAAAGACCTTCCAGAATATTTTACCCGGCAATATGTTTACTAGTTAATTAAGTTTTCTCAGTTACGTTAGAAGATTAGACTCATGTTGAGCAGATATTTTGAATTAATTACTGGAAATTTTACTTTTTTATTTTTTTTCCTTAGAGAAGTGGTCAATTTCTAACTCCTAATGATGTTAAACGACCTACAGCTTGACTGACCGACCCGTTTAAACCAGAAAAAAGAGGATTAGAGCCAAATTATTTTGGTTTGTGTAAATCTGGGTCTTTTTTTATTTGGATCATTTAGCTCGAAGTCTGTCAAAGGTAGCATCTTAGCTCGCAGGTTAACCGGACCCACGTGTTTTAGAAAAATATAAATATAATTATAATATTCTATATCTATTTTTTATTGCCTCTTACTAGTAATTAAATAACTTTCAAATTCACATCCCCTCATCTTTAAATTTTTAACTTTAACAAAATAGTTATGTTTCTAAACAAAGTTATTTTTTTATTTGTTTTATACATTACTTTAATTTAATTTTTTTATTTTTATCATAAATAATAAAATGTCACGAAGTTTGATTGAATTCCTTAGAATATAAATTATATTTCTAAATAGTATGCTAAATCTATAATTTAATGTATATTTAAATCAATTAATTTAAGAGTTATTCTTTGGGTATATAATGCTTAACTTATATTATTATAATTTTATTTTTAAAATTTAGATCTTTTAAATTATGCATTACTTTATTCTGTAATGAATACTTCAACTTAAAATGTTAAATTTAACATGTATATGTTCTAGTTTAATTTAATATTTTAAATTTAAATATATAATTTTATAATTTTTTTATTTTAACCCGATAGTAGCCCATTTAGAAACCTGATAGGGTTAAGGTTAGGTTCACAACATTGACGACCTATTTAAATTGGCCTGTTTAGTCCAAAATCCACTGAAACTAGCTCGAAACCATTAGGATCAACCCGTTTAACATCCCATTTATCCTTCTGTTGGCAGCTTTTGTTTTTCCCCTTCAATTGGGAGCTTATGTCAAGAATAAATTCATCACATATTGAAGGAGCAAATGGGTGACCAGCAAATGGGTGAGCAGGTGGCTTGCTCATATTGAATAAATGTATTTTTAGTTTATTTCTAATTTTGATTTTCTGACCAACACATAAATAGGAGAGGCCCCATATATTTATGCACCAAGGAAAGATGATACGAGCCATGATTCCTTCAAGTTGATATATATATATATATGTGGGTTGGTTTTTGTGAGACCATATACTGGGGTGAGATCATAGGGACTCATCTAGACCGTTGCAACTTATCAATTAATGGATGGATGAGATTCAAACATTAAATATAGAAGTATAATTTATCATGCATTTCGAGTAAGGCTATATGTGGCAAACAACATAATTCGTCCATCTACAAGATATGGATGATTCTAACTTACCATATATATTAGCTATAATTTTTGAGATGCAATCAATGATAATCAATTCCAAAAAATCTCTAATCTGTACCCAAAAAAATAACGCAGAAAATCATGTTATCTTAACCATTTAACAAGAATCTCGGTTTCCAACAGGAACAAGAACAAGAACGAAGACACGAAAACAACAAAAATCAAATAAGCATCTGTCATCGGGAAAATCAAGCATGGATAATTTTACAGATGAAAACTACGCTGAAGAAGTTGATTCCGGTGAGTATATTCTTAACAATGTATATATAGGTTGGAAAATCGTTGCATGATCAATCATTAATGCTTCGAAACAAAAAAAAGACGATTACCAGTTCCAAAAATTTTCGTTCGACAGTTTGAGTTATATATGATTCCCGTAATGTTGCATTTTTAGTATTATATTGATGTATATATAACTATTTTATGGTGCATATGATGTTGTTCGGTAAATTTGCATCAATCTACCATAAATATTAGCTTGCAAAATGCATTATTATTACCATGCACGTATAATGTTATAATGATGTATTGTTACGCATAGTATGTTGCATATAGAACAAATTAATTATTATGATCATACACTATTGGATTTTTTTTGGAGCCAACGCTATTGGATTTTTAAATGCAATCTATGGTGATATTATAATTATTATTGCATATTTAATGTTATAATGATGTATAGTTACGTATAGTATGTTGCATATAGGGATAACGTTTTAAATCATCCCAAACTATACGTGTTTTTCCACTTTGCAACCCGAACTTTGAAAAGTTACTGATTGCAACCTAAACTCTACAAAATTTTACACTTTGCATAAAATTACGGTTTTACCCCTGGTTTCAGGAAAGTTGGTTTGTAGTTTACACTCTAAACTCTGAAGTTGTTACACTTTGCAACCTGGACGATAAATTTCATTGCATTTTCTTAAATACTCCCAAAGGTCTTGCGATCCTCGAAAAATGGTATCAGAGCCTTGGTTTATTAAGAACTTTTAGTTAAATTTATTATATTTATGTAATTAACAATTGGTGAGGAGAATTTACTCCGAGATTATGGATCCGGACCGATGTCCGAGATGTACACCTTACAGGACATATCGTCAAATATTGACGATGTATGCACAAGAACACCTTGACCAGTTTCATATCGGGAATACCAACATGAAGAAAAGGAAAGGCAGAGCCGACGGGGAAACCTTAAGGCAATGCAAAATGCGAGCGAGAATATTATAGCGCTCGGATGCTTAACTGCACTTATATATGTTCACTTGATGAACCTTCAAGAAACGGTTCATGAAAATTCCCATCGAAACAATGATTCCGATGGAGTACCGGAGTGGAGCGAGATACTTCCCGATAAATCTAAGATCTCCAAGATCTTAGAGAAATCCGTAAGACGGTGCGAGTAATTATGGCAACCGCCATATTCATCTACCAAGACAAGTTCATCGATCCAACTGGATGGAGACGATGGTGAAATATCGGAAACTCTTGAACTCCTTCATGATATTCAAAAACGAGTCAAGAACCTGGAGGACATGACCGAGTTCATCCGGAGGAAGGAAACGTATTGATTTTGGGGACAAGACCTATTTACACCAAAAGGGAAACCAACCAAAGTCATACGAAAAATGACGGATGAGGAGAAGCTCATTGCTCTAATCAAAGGAAATCCATCAAAAATTAAAAAGATGGATATGGAAAAGATGAATCTTAAAGATCTACACGACCTGGCGGAGAATCCTTCGCGGGATTAGGTATTGTAGATTTAAAGATGAACGCAGTGAGAATCGGCTTTGGTTACCTATGACCCACAAGGTAGACCAATTCCTCCACCACCGCCACCGCTTAATCCTAACGTCGAAGAAAGCGGGTTCGCATCATGGAACTCGGACGAGAGGATGCCACATGTAGAGGATTTCACGACAGGGGAAGATCCACTTTCGGGGACAGGAGGTCGAAACCCTCTTGGGGAACTGCACAACCTACCTAAGGCCGAATGTTTATCGACGCCTTATGGAAGATCGCACCTCGACCCAATACATCCGTATGGGTTGATGTTAAATCTGACATCCTGATTTTAAAAACAGAAGTTCTCATTGATGAATGGGCTTGACTATGAGAATTTCAAAGAGAACCCTCGATCTTACGAAGGATTCATTCATTTTACTTCTTGAAATGAGTCTTGAAGGATCGGTGAAGATTGCTCGGATATGACCGATGCCACGAAGAGTTCGGTCACATCGGGGAATCACTTAAAGGAATTGTCGATGGTATGGCAAAACTATTCAAAATCCGAGTTCATCGGCACAAGTTATTTCGAAGGATTAGAGGATGAAAAAGAAAGAAATATAAACAAGCCCTCTATAGCCTCGAGTTCTTGGATATTTTTCATATTGACGAATATATCAAGTTGTTCACCGAATACCGGTGGAAATCTAAGATTGAGGAAAAGAAGCCGCATGCCTATTCTTTGCCAAGATCCCGAGTCCCCCGGAGAGAAATGCTTATCGGGAATACAAGGGTGGAGAGTCAGAGAAAACGTGGGAGAAAAATGTCTTTCCTAAAGGCCAAGTTATCTCAATGGTGTTATCAAGCGACTCTACACAGAATTACAAGAGATTAAGAGGAATTAACAAAGCGCTTCCTCTATGTTGCGTGGATAATGATATCCCAACAAACTTGTGGGAGGTCAAACAAGCGGCACAAGAAGAAGAGAGAAGCCATCCATACCGCCGAGGAAGCAACAAAGAAAAGAAGTAGGTCTTCATGGAGACCTAGAAGGTTCTCGTCAAAACAAAAGGCCCGGTTATAAATCGGGGCAAAGACCAGCCCTTTCGAAAGTAGAGCCTCATCATCGTTTCTAATCAAGCAAGTACCAATCCCAGGAGAAGAACTTTCGGGCGTGCTCACACTAGAGCTAATGAAAGTTTCAAAGATTGTAATTGCCGGACATGCGAGCAAGAGGGCATATCTCAACGGATTGCCCGCACAATCAAAACGAGGAGTCGAGGCATTCGAGGCCACACCGAAATCGAAGAAGGCATCATTATCGTGGATTTAATACAGTGTATCAATTTGAGGATATTCCCTCGGATGAAAGCATCTATGAAGAAGAGATCTATTCGATGATGGAAGTGAATCCATTCGAAATCGAGTGAAGAAGAAATTCTTCAACAAACGGTCGGGGAGGATATGTCGAGATTCCTCTCTCACACTACTGTGTCTCATAAGACTCTTATGAGAATCATGAAGGAAGATCCAAAGCTTCAAGTCTATGATGGATTTACAATCGGAGCTATGGAAAAAGCATTGGATAAGATTGGGTTTCGTAACAGAAAACACCAAATTATTCACAGAGTAACAACTGGAGAACTTGCCATTCCGATGGAGTTTACCAAGAATAACTAATCGAGATGCGATTGGTCCCTATTAGAGAAATACAAGAGATCAAAAGCAAAGTTAAAAGAGAAGTTGCAAATACACTCTCATGGATTCATATCGGAGCCATAAGAGTAATTATTAAAGCAACATTCAAAGAAGGAATAGATTCGCCTCTCAATCTTGCTATCTTTGACAAGCGAATCTCGCATCTCAAGGATTCATGCCTTGAGCGGTTCTGAAAATTTGTATGCGGGAAATTGGCATTTAATGTCTACCCTAGAATTGCATACAATTTGGAAGATCGAGACTTCATGAGAGTCCTAACCCTTCATCAAGATTTCAAAAGAGTCGATTTGATGAAAGAAGGAAACAGCCTTACTCGATCACATACAAGATTTCCTATGCTCTCTCGAATACCCATCATTCCGAAGTATTCTTGAGAAAGGAATTTATTGAAGTCCCAAGAATCTTTGAGGACTTTGCCAGAGTGGTGTTACCAGAAATCATTGAATCTCCAACTATTAAGGAGATTGATATGATAATTCAAGATCAACCAGTCTTCAACAAAAGTCGAGTCTCGAGTTGAGCCTAGAAGGATGTCTTTCCAAAGCAAGACAGAATGGTGAGTAGTAGCCGTTGGGAAGAAAGGAGACCAAGTACAGTTCAGCGCATCCCCGATGTTTTTAAAACAAAGAGCAGAGAGCTGAAATGTCCCGAGGAAGGATGGCGAGAGGTTGAAGTAATATTCGACATCACTCAAAAGGATAACATTTTTCCTTGTGATGTTCTATATTATCTCCAACAACCAATCGTTGGAAGGTATCAAGGAAGCCCTCAAGATAGGAGAAATTGAGCTTACTATCACAGAGTTGCGGGAAAATCCCAACAATTAATACCGGGAATTGAATTTCTTGAGGATCATAAACCTTGGGAAAGATTACAAGACGGAATGGAGTTTACAATGGCGAATAAAAGATACGAATCGAGATGACCACTAGTCCATTCTCCATATACATTTCTATTGGAATGTTATATGCTTTGAATACAAAGCCGAGTATTTCGCGCCTATATTGATTCAGTCTTAGGAATATGTACTTTAGCCGGATGTTTTTCCTAAAGAAATTGGAGAAGATTTACCACTATTGCGGAAGAGATTTCTCTAAAAGGATTCTTATCCTTAACTTGGGAATTAAACAAGCGAAATAATGATCGGAGGCGCGGGCGTGCCCCCATGGTACAAAGTAAAGACGCCACCAATCTATTTCCATGATACAGTGCGAGATATTTTGCTAGGAAACAATTTCCTACAAACATTCAAGCGATTCACACAGGAGAATGAGACAAGAAGACTTATTTTCACAACCTTATGTGATCATAAGATTATTGTCCAAAGACCTGCGGGAAGCATTTTAAGAAAAATGCCCATTAATTTTCGCAGCAAGCGTGGTGATGAAGCCAAACTTCGCAATCCAAAAATTGGCGGATCGAAGGAAATTTGGTGAAGCTTTATTATCCTATAGACAATTTGGTTCAATCCAAAAGGATCAGAAGATATGGGATAATAACTTGTATTCATTCAGAGTACAAGGAGAAGAACGAGTCACTCCAGAAGCCATTGCAGAATTATGGATGAGTCTAATGGAGAATCCACAGAGTGATGTAACCATAGAAGAACAAATATCACTCGAGGATATCAAGAAGAAGATCCAAAGGAATTATAATGTATTATAATGAAGATCCTTTGGCTTGGTGGGATAAGAACGAGCTTAAAGCATCCTTAAGGGTTAAACCTGGAAAGGAGTACGAGTTCGTAAGATTCAAACCAATCCTTATGAACCGGGAGGATCGTGAGGATATGCGAAAAATACTTAAGGAACATCTTGACCTTAAGTTAATTTCACCAGGAGTTTCTCCATACAAAGATCCGGGGTTCTTAGTCCAAAACCATGGAGAAATCAAAAGAGGAAAGCGAAGACTTGTTATTAATTACAAGGGAATTAATAACATTCGAGTTCGACGGATACTATATCCCAAGCAGAGAACATCCGGTTAATCGTATCAAAGGTGCCAAGATATTCTCAAAGTTCGATTGCAAGTCCGGATTCTACCGATTAAGATGGAGGAAGAAAGTAAGAAGTTTACTGACTTTCTCTACACCACAAGGACACTATATTTGGAACGTGATGCCTATGGGATTGGCTAACGCACTTTTGATATATCAAAGAAAGATGGATAATCTATTCAAGGATTATTTCGATTTTCATGTTCGTGGTACATTGATGATATTCTTATCGCTTCAAAGAACATGAAGGAGCATCTCAAACATTTGGAAATATTTTCGGATGTTTGTCACAAAGAAGGATTAGTGCTTTCGGAAAAGAAGGCGTAATCGCAACAAGACAGATTGAATTCCTAGGAATTGAAATCGATGAATCTGGAATTATTCTAGAATCATATTGTGGAAAAGATACGAGGATTTCCGGATACACCGAAAGACAAGAAGCGGCTTCGAGTTTTCTTGGAGTTGTTAATTTTGGCTTTGGAATGTTTATTAACAATCTAGCATACTACGAGGAAGGTGTTTAGCCCATTACTTAAAAAAAAATGCAAAAAAAGATATTCAAATGGGAAGATGAACATCAAGAAGGAATTAAGCAACTTAAAGAAGTTTGTAAAAAGCTTCCAAAACTTGCGATTCCCAAGACGAGGATGAATCGGTTCTTTACACGATGCCGGTGATGATTGGTGGGCGGCGCTTCTTACGAAAGTCACACCAAATGAGGAAGTGCCATGCAGATATCTTTGCGGTTTATTCACCCCTAGTGAAGCAACTTCGGTGGCATATTAACGAGAAAGAATTCTTCGCAATCGAAAGGCTTTTAAAAATGGCCTCTATTTTTATTGGCTAAAAAGTTTACTTTAAAAATTGATAATTCAAGTGTCAAGGCTTTTCTAAAAAACAAAATTGAATCAAAACCGAGAAAAGGCTCGATTACTTAGATGGCAAGTGAATGTCAATATTATGATTATGATATTGTCATTATAAAATCTCATGAAAATATTCTTGCGATTTCTTGACACGAGATGGAAGGACGCGTTCTGTCGACGAGGTCCTTAAACGAGTAAGACATCTCAGGGAAAACCTGGAGAGTCTAGAACGAGATTTTGGGGCGTTATGTCTCAATGCGTGAAGTTGCCGGACGACTTCAACAGTGACCAAAATCCGTTTCTAGTCAAATACGAGCATGCCGGTTCGCTCAAGGACAATTGTTCTTAGCAGATCGCAAGGGCCTCTCTTCCAGGCGCATCTCCTACGTGCAAAAAGGGGCCGAGAGAGTACGGGCTCTAACCCGGAGGTTATGGATTCAAGTACCATAATCACAAGTGTTGCGGTGATGCATCCCCCGAGGGTGTACAAATCAGAACGAATGTTGAAGCTCCGTGTCACAACCCGAGTCTTCAAGTCAACCCAAAGACCTGGGGTAAAAGAGGGAGAGTTGAATCTTAGGCCACGAGTGCAAATCTAAGGTTCAAATCGACGAGAATAAGATTTCTCCTATGCAGTATATCGAGGCAATGGGAGAAACTAGTTACAAGACAAGGTATTAACCCGGAAAAACAATGGTTGATATCTCGTGGCAAGTATCCCGAGTTTGGATGAAACCAGGAAGTCATCCAAATGAAGTACATGAATGGTATACTTTTGGAGCTTTAGCTTCAATCTATACCGTGTCACCAGGATTCCCGAAATTTCAAAATTACCGAAATGGATTGGGGAAGCGATTTACAGACCTGGGCCAATAATCCACACTTGGCCGGTGATATTTTGGAACCGTATTTTATAAGTGCAAACCGAACCAAGAAAGAAGGCTTTAATGAAGCTTTTCATTTTATCAAGCTAAGAAGACCGGATGGAAATGCTTTGAAATATATTAAGGCGGCTTCACCCGGAAGAAGGACCATGTTAGTAGGAGCATTTTCTCAAGACGAAGCTTCTACCGCATTTGAGCATGGGGTCTTTGGGTTTGTCTAATCAAATGGACAAAGTCAAATATCCATTTAAGTTCTTCCGACTTAATGGATCTTTCCTTTTGAATTCGATGACCGGATCAACCACCGGATTTGCGGAGGAACTCTTCGAGACCAAAAGGAGGATTCTCAGGAAAACAAAATTCCGGCGAGTAAAGAAACTTACCGGAAATTCTCAGTAACATGGCGCATGTTGGCCGTTGGATCGACCGGATCATCAAGCATGCCCCGAACAGAAGAACCCGAGTTTGGGAAAGGTTTTCGACCCAAACCCGACCGACAGGACCATACAGCTAGAAAGGACAAGGGCCCAGCTCACAAGACGCGTTTTCCTCGGGGACCACGCAGACCAACTTTCTAAAAGATTCCCCGACAACCATCACATGGGTTGAGTCACGCGGAAAAAGAAGAAGACAACAGTGCAAGCAATAATTCAGAGTATGACGTAAGGTGGACGTCTTACATCTCCACAAGATTTGAAGTCCGATTTCAAGTCCGGACTTACCTCTATAAATTGCGGGATTTGAAGGAAGGCGAGGACATCGAACATTTTCCTTAGTTTTCTTACAATAAAATCTGAGTGAAAAATTTGTAATATTTTGAGTGTTTTAGTTTTTAAGTTTTTATGTATTTTCGAGTGCAAGCCTCATACATGAGAGGCTAAACAAGTATTCTCCTCCCAAAAGGAGATTACTAATGTAATAAATCTTTCTTTAAGTTCTTAATAAAATAAAGGCTTTTGTTCAACATGTGTTCAAGATGTACTATTGATCAATCCCCTTTGAAGAATTACTTTACGCCTTGAGTAGGAAACGAACCAAGGCCTTTGGCCGAGTTTTACGAAGGAGTCGGATAACTTGCGATCATCTTCCCGAGGTGAGGTTGAACAGTGAGGAGTCACATTTCGTCAAACGATCTGGGGGCGAAATTTTCCGATCGTGGCTTTGCGAACCACTTAACCCGGTCTTTGTTTCGGTCAAAAGAGGTATGAATTTTAAGGGATTTATTAATTTTACGGAAGCATGTTGGGCCGATATGGTCGTAATGGACTATTTTCATTTTCGGTCTAAAGACCCAATTTGTATACGGATAAATACTTGAAATAAGAGCATGATAGAAGTATGTCTTGTTGAGTTTATAGGCGAAACCCGACATGATCCATTTAAAACCTCCGAATAGAGACTGGATCTAAGTAGGTGTAACAATGCCACGAACAAAACAAGTTACTGAAAAAATCGGGTTCTTATTTCTAAAAATCCGAAAAACAAATTGTTTAGGGAGTGAAAAACTTTTGATTATAGTATAATGCAATATATTTATCCTTATGAAGCAATCTGCGCAACAAATTAGAGTTTAAAGGGATAACTAGAACTATTGTTATTAAAGAATAAAATCCTAGGGGCAAAATGGTCCAAAAGTTGCAAAGAGTAATTATTTTCGTAGTTCAGGATGCAAAAGGTTAAAAATAAAAGTATAGGTTGTGAAGTGTAAAAAGGGGTAAAGTTCAGGTGGTTAAAAAATAATTATCTCTTGCATATATAATGTATAGTACAAATTAATTATTATGATCATGCACTATTGAATTTTTTTGGAGCCAACGTTTATTGGATTTTTAAATGCAAACTACGGTGATATTATAATTATTATTGCATATTTAATGTTATAATGATGTATTGTTACATATAGTATGTTGCATATATAATGTATGGTACAAATTAATTATTATGATCATGCATTATTGAATTTTTTTTGGAGCCAACGCTATTGGATTTTCAAATGCAAATTATGGTGATATTATAATTATTGTTGCATATTTAATTTTATAATGATGTATTGTTACGTATAGTATGTTGCAAATTTAATGTATAGTACAATTTTCATATTTTTAACTGAAAATCTACAGATATTATGATGCATGTCTAATAATGTTGTAATGTATATTTAATGTTAATTTAATGTCAATAGGTGTAATCAACAACCCAAGAGAGAGACTTGAAATATCTCCTGGATCAACAAAATACTGGATTCCAGAGGTAGAACAAGAAAAGTTCCACGTGTTGGCATGGAGTTTTCTACATTAGAAAATGATGTCGATTTTAACAAAGAATATGGCTCAATATGTGGGTTTGATATCCGAAGAAGCACAACAAGAAAATTTAGAAAGACCTTGGCCAATTTAATTGTCCTCAAATAGGGACACACTCACACACGCATTAAACATCCGGTCATACAAACACATACACCTCTTCTAGCTTGTCACATAACATACAATATTGCATTAGGTTTCTGTGTCCATCCAAGTACATAGGTTTATATTGATATATTAACGCGAGTTTCTTTTTTAGCCCTCGGAATATCTCTACAACCAGTCTTTATTTTTCGTAGGATTCTAAATAGATGATTTAATTTATTGAATAACAACTTAAGTTGCTAGGCATTCGGTGTAGTTTTTAACGTGTGAAGTTTCATCTTCTAGTTCTCCTTTCAGCATAGTTATCAATGCAATTGGCGACAAGTTATGGCTTAACGCCCGACGGCCTAGGCGACAAAAGTATGTTATATAGTTATATTCTTCCAAAAATTAACTATAAAAAGTAATACTACCAAAAAATCAAAGTTTAGTGATGGATATTTCAATCGGTAAACATTAAAATTCCGTAGGTAAACAGTTTAATGACGGAAATATAATGCCAGAAAATTTCTCCTCAGTAATTGATTACCGACGAATTTTACAACCGTCGGTAAATTACCGACGAATTTACCATCAGATATTTTTTGAAAACTTCATTGGTTAAAGGTGATTGGGCGACGAGATCCAACGATGTATGAAATACTGACGAAAATAATCGTCACTAATTATTGCGGATACTTATCTTCGACACTTTTATCATAAGTCTAATTAACCGACGGAAGTAAATCCGTCGTTAATTTTAATAAATGTCCAGTATTCTGATGAATTTATTTCGGTAGGTCACTTTTTTACTTTTATATTTAAATTTTTTTTAATAGATCTGACTTGTGCAAACAATCTATATTCAATGCACAAAGCATAAATTTACCAAAAACAAAACAATAATATTCACAAATTTATCAAATCCTCGTCTAAATCGAAATTGTTGAATTATACCATAATATACATTCTTATTTACAATCACATAATCAAATATTCCAATAGCTAGTATCTAATGGGAGGGTCATCGGGTTCAGATGATAGCTACATAGGAGGAGATAGTTGTGTAGTCCCTGTCACTGGCGAATATGCCGGTTCTCACTTATAATGTTTTTGCAAACAAGAAATATAATTAAGTAACAAATATAAAGAAAATTCAATAGTATTTTTCCTAAAACTTGGATATGTCATATACAGAAAAATTCACAATCCAACAAACAAACAATCCAACAACCCTCATCACCAATTTTTTTTAAGGGAGATATATAAGTGAGTGGGAAATGTATAAGTGACAATTACCTTTTAGCAATGGTAATGATTCATGACATTGACGCATGTAAAAAACATGCAAATGTGGCTTTTACACCTTGAAGAAACTCTTGTCCTGACTTGATATGCTGAAACATAATTTGATGTGATTGTATTTCTCTCATGCTTATAATACTTGGAGATTTTGATTTCTATATTTGTTCACTTATTCATTTTAATGATATTAAAATATTAAAAGTGATTTGTAAATAAATGAATATTAATTAAATACTCATTTATAAAATTGAAATAATTCAAAGAATCATAATATACATCATTTTCATTTAGTGTAGATCGATCTGTATGATTAAATATTTAATTTAAAGTACCCAGTTCAACAAAAAAGTAAAATTAATATACCAACTAAATATTTTCTTATAATAGTTTACAATTACATTAGTCAATCCCATGTTTCATTTTGATATTGGTGAGAAGTTTTTTTCTTAAAAGTTGCCCTCACAATGTTGACGTTTGTTTTTCAAAATGAAATTTGGCGAAAATCCGTCAATAAATACA
This sequence comes from Rehmannia glutinosa, assembly GCA_016081115.2. Taxonomy (NCBI): domain Eukaryota; kingdom Viridiplantae; phylum Streptophyta; class Magnoliopsida; order Lamiales; family Orobanchaceae; genus Rehmannia; species Rehmannia glutinosa. The sequence goes on along the minus strand of JABTTQ020000023.1, from coordinate 303,655 downwards.
TCGGTAATTACCATTATCTATTTTAAAATCAAATAAAAAAAATTGGCAAAAACCCGTTAGTGAATCCATCAGTAATTACCAATATTTGTTTTAAAACTAAAAAAAAAACATTGAATGAAATATTTCGGTAATTACCAACGGATATAAAATCTGTCAGTAATAAGAAAATATTTTAAATTACCGACAGAAATTAACCGTCGGTAATCTTGCTGTAGGGATTCCATCGGTAAACTGACTGAAAAATTAAGCATCAAATTTTGGCGCACAATTTGCCGACAAATTAGCGACGGTTTCTTATCCGTCACAAAAGTCGTTGTTAATCCATTGGTAATTTTACAGTATTTGTTTTAATTAAAAATTTCAGATTGAAATTTGACGAAAATCCATCTGTAATCAGTCGGTATATGCCAACGGATTAGGTCTGTCGGTAATTTCCATCGGCATTTTGCGAAATCCTTATATTGTAATAAATCATATGAAACACTAATAAAACTATATCAAATGCCAATATCTATCACCAAGCAACAAAAGTACAAGTCAAATAGTCAACCTTGGATATATGCATTGGATTGATAGTTGATGGAGTTATCACAGTTCTATGCGATATGGTGGTGCTACCAATATGTTGGTTGTGACCCTTTACATATAATAGAGTGTTAATATATATATATATATATATATATGTGATCAAATGAGACCAAGGCCTTTAGGTAAGAACATGAGACCACACCTAGACCATTTGATTTAATAATCAATGGTCCAGATTTTACCCATCTATTTTAGTCATGGTGGTGGCAAGCAAGGGTAGGAAAGTAATCTGTCTTTTAATTCAAAGGATATAATTGTAAATCCTAATTTTGAATTTGGTATCGAATCGATTATTATATCCCGCGATTTTTGCTATCCACTTTTCAAAATACACGTTTGTTCTTCTCTCTTCATCTCTCTCATGCTCCCATCGTTCCATCGTGTACTTTTCAAACCACTTTGTCACCGAATCTTCTTCCTCTCTTCATCACGGTCCTGCTCCATCTCATAACATTTCAAACAATCGACACGAATTTTCTTCATATCTTCATCACGGTCGGTCTCGCACAAAACATTGTAAGTTTTCTTCGTGATTTTTGTTTTCTATTTGATTTTGGTGTTTCTTGATGTTAGGGTTTCAGTTTGGATTTTTATTATCGATTTCTATTGTTCTTATTTGTTTATATATATTATGTGGGTTTTAATTCTTGTTTAGGATTTGTAATTCTTTTCTAGGTCAAATTAGTTTGTGCTCTGTAAATTTGTGTTTGGGGATTGTTGAATGAGAGGTTATTGGCAACCGAATGTATATTTTATTGTAGTTTTTATTACTCAATTTCTTAATTGACATTGTTGCAAAAAGGTTTGGTGCAAAAACGAAATAAAATGATGATATCATAAGAAGGTAAGTAGATAAGCCTCTAGAAGAAGTTGGAGAACAATATATGATGTTAATTTTATTGTTTTGGAAAATTGCATTTTCAATCCGTCTACTTTATATCGTGTTGTCTACTGCACCTTACTTTGCAGAATCATTTGGGTGTGCTTAGCCTTTTGTTGGATTACCAAAACATTTAATTGTTTTATTGTTGTTATCTATTAGATTTTGTTGTTTGAACTAAAGCAGGGTAATTTGGTGGGTTGTGTATCTCATTGGAGGAGAAGACAATTTATGATGCGAGGAAGTACTCCCAAAATGGGTGTGTTTAAATAGGTATGTAATTGTGTGTACTTAAGTATGAAATTATGTATAGTTAGTTAGTATGATATGGTTAATTGTAATATATAGTCTATGAAGTTTGAAGTTGTTTTCCATGGTATATTCGTAGGTTCGGATGTTTTCGAACTACTTGGAGACTAAAGGCTACCAGCAAATAGCTAGTGTTGTCCGTAAATGCAACCCGTCTACACTATGCATGCCTTGGAGAGATACCACAAACAAAGTTGATTGTGGTATATATGCCATGAAGCATATAGAGAGCTACATGGGTGGTGGCACCAAGGGAAGGGATTGTGGTTTGGAGAAGAATAATGCGTCTCAACTGTCTAACTTACGCACGAAGTACTCAGCTGCAATAATCCTCCACCATAGCAATGAGCTAAAGGATAGATATTTGGAAGAAGCCAGAAAGTTTTGGACGGGGAAGATAGTATTGTAGTTTTGTTTTTAATAGATAATGTAGTATGCAGATTTGTGCTCATCTTTTTTGTATAGTTAGTTTACTATCTTTGGTGTTTTTTGTCTTTGGGAGCCATTTGTATATGACTTAGATGGTTTGTTAAATTATGGATATGAATGGTTCAGACATGGGGTGTTTTCTTTTTAATCCATCTAACTTTGCATTTTTCACGTACATATGGTCGGAATGTTGTTATACAACGTTAATCTACATTGCGTGTGCTTACGCACATAATTATGTACAGTTAAATAGGCCACATTTTTTGGTTATGTAGTTATGCAATTTTGTATATTTAGGCATAAGATTATGTGCAGAGGCAAATCTACATTGTCCAAAGATCGGCTCAAGCCAAAGCATATTTTCAAGAAATTCATTTTTAGTACTATAATTTTTATATTATTTATAATTAGTTCACTCCAAAATTAAAATTCATTTTAAAAATCAAGAATGAAGAACTTAAAACTTTTGTATTATCAAGACATTGATGCTATAAGATTTAATATTTTTTTTATCTCTTGAGAATATTTTTATGATCCTTAATTTATCATTAGTACACTTTTAAACTGTACATAACAATTTGTATTGATAATTTATCAGAAAATGTTCTAAGTATCAAATATATTTAAAAAAATCATATCTTTAAGGGCCCAAAACGAATGATTTGCCACTCTCATAAGTACCAACATCGAGTATGAAATTGAAAAGTTGTCTAATTTTTTTAGCCTTTTTTTGTATTTATTTATTGGCTTCTTGTTGTTTTGTGTCAAGAAAACGCATAATATTGGGAATAGAATATGTCTATTTGATGCTAATATAAAAATTCCAGTATGTTTGTTTTTCTCCTATGAAGTAGTTTCTACTATTTATTGAGAAATAATGTAGTATTATAATAATTTATATATATATATATAAATCTTTGTTCTATATGTATAATTTTCTTAGCGAAATTTTTACTTCTTAGCCCACGCTATTACTAATTTCTAGATCCGCCACTGATTATGTGTAAACTGATACAATGTATATATCAAATGTGTTTTATATGTATTGTCAATAATATTGTACACGTAGTTATAGAAATGTGTATATTTACATATAAGAATATGTATTTTTAAACACCTGTGATATATTGCTAAAACAAAACCTACAGAAAATATAGAATCAATTATTTACAAAAACATACAACTAACTGTCCATTAACCCAAAACTATATACATATTATTATATAACTAAACACACATTATTCTATAGCTAAATATACATGCTCGCACAAAATAACAAAAAGCAGTGTGCTATTACTAAACAAACATTATTACATAACTAAAAACACATAATTCTACATCTAAAAACACATAATTCCAAAACATACATTGCACCCAACTAACTCTTCCGTGCCCCTGTTTTGGGACGTTGCGTTCATGCTCAAACACCTCACCAGGTATGGGTTTTTTAGAGTTCTTGTAGCCCTCTCTATTGCAAATCACGTATTGCACGCGAATATTCTCGTTCTTGAATTTCTTTGTAGTGTTTCTTCTAACGTCGAAGCCACTACACAAACCATAATTCTTATAAAATTGTATTCCAGCCTCCAATGTACGGAAATGCATGTTGGCACGAGGAATTTTTTCTTGTTCAACCTCTGGGATCTAATATTTAGTTGATCCAGGCGAGATTTCGAGCCTCTGACCAACATGAACTGTGTAATCTGGATCTTGATCTGGCAAAAACACAATATTTACATATTAAAACAACAAATTTTGAATACTATTTACACAGATTTTCAATGTATCGTGTAAATTCATATTAACAGAACATGAACGTACGGTGCAAAATCGAACTCACCAATATTTGTCGTATAAGTACACATATAATACCCTTTGTGTACATAATTAATACTCTAAACATATATTACATACATTGTAATTAGGCAAAAACGTATTTAGGGAATAACTTTTTTTGTATACTAAATACACAAATTGGAGACACTATACACATATTTCATTAATACTAACTAAACACACGTATGTACAGAAGCTATATGTGATACATATATTTTATACTAAATACACAAATCCGAGACACTATATGCACATTTCATTAATACTAACTAAACACACATATGTACAAAAGCTATTTTTGATATATTATAGGTGATACATATTTTTCATACTAAATACACAGGTTCGGGACACTATACGCACATTTCATTAATACTAACTAAACACATATATGTACATAAGCTATTTTTGATATATTATAGGTGATACATATTTTTCATATTAAATACACAGATTAGAGACACTATACACACATTATATTAATACTAACTAAACACACATATGTACAGAAGCTATATGTGATACATTATATGTGATACATATTTTTCATAATAAATACACAAATTTGAGACACTATACCCACATTTCATTAATACTAACTACACACACACTCTCTAAGCATATAATATTCACATGTTACATAATTACAAAGTTATATGTATAGAATTTTCATAGTAAACATACACATTTTTTTTTTATAATTACACATCCATTCCGCGATACTGATTCATGAGTTTTTTGATTGTTCCACATTACATGCACTCCAACCACACATATTTGCTGATGATTTGGTGTGAAATTTTACCTTGATGCGATTGGTTTGTGGAGGGGGTATCCTGTATTTGTGACATTGCAATATCGATCTTGTTGATGTGGGCTGCGATTTTTTGGTGTTTTTGATGATGGATTGATTTGTTTTTTGATGCTTGGTTTTCAATATTGGTGTTTTTCTTGGTTGTAATTTCGATTTTTTTCTGTGTTTAAGGTTCGATTTTTGCGTGGGATTTCTCTGTGTTTTTTACGTTGATTTGATCGTGGGAGAAGACGATGATGAAGGCTGGTTTTGGACGCTGGTTTCACGTTGGTAGAAGCATGGAGAAGAAAGGCTGGTTTTGGATGTTGGTTTCACGTTGGTAGAAGCATGAAGAAGAAGATGGTGATTATGGTAAGATTTTATTCCTTGATTTTAGGAAAACAATTATTTGGCTAATTTTAACATTCCAATTGTACCTCTATTTGGTCCCCCACTATTTTTTAATTACTATAAAATCCCATTAAATCCTAGCCTTTTATTTTATTTGGTTGGAGGGTGTGGGTTGAGTCTCATGTTCCTACCTATAGCTATGGTCTCATAGGATCTCCTCCCTATATATATATATATACACATATATATACATATATATATAAATTAATTTTAGTTTCATGCATGTTTTAGAGTCTATCAATATGAACTAGTCTTTGCATTTTCCTTTTTTTCTTCCCTAAAGCTAAGGCACACATAGTGTTCTATTTCACCATGTAGAGTGGTGCAATACTGTGATTCTTAAATGGGGAATCACCAGTTTCCTAGACATTCTCAATGTTCAGAAATAAATACTGGTAAGTCCATAAGTAAATATTTTTATGTTTTAGTTATGAATTTATGGAAGCTTATTGACGATGACAGTTTTGTGCTATACGAAGACTAATAACTTGGTATGACTTAGTTATTGCCCATCCAAATGCTTGAACTCATGTAGCAGACAAGTATAATACCATAAACTACATGTGATGAACTTGGAGTAGATATAAATAACGGAATTGCATGTTTTCATTCCAAAACATACAAAACAAATTGAAGAAAGGAAAATAATATTCACGTGTATTAGACGTGTCCATTACATAAATTACATGTCAACTGTAGGTCAGAGATAACTAAGCTGATGCAAATATGTTAACTGAATTAAATTGTATGAAAAAATGAGTAGTAATTGGCTTACATTGTGCTTTTTCTTTATTTGGGTTCTTTGCATTTCTTTTATTCGAGACCAACTTTGTTGTATCTTGATATGCTTCCTGTTATCTTTACTCCAGCAAAAGTTTTACTAATGATTGCTATCTTTAAATATCATGACAAATTATGTTGATCGTTGATTTAAAGTTATGGGCCAAATTATCCTGTACATGTTATCCATGTGCAATATATATTATGCAACCGAGAAGGTTTTAAGAATTCAAGGATCTCAACACCAGTCACATTAAATGACAATGATACAGACAACACAAAAACAGAGCCGCGCAAGAGAGTTTCCAATAGGGTTGGATGCAACGCACGGTGCATATTTGAGTACAAGAAGGACAATTCTTACAGAATAAAGTTCTTCGAAGAGCGCCACACTCATACATTGAAATCTGAGGAATATAAGCAATTTCTCAAGGTAAACATGAATCTTAATTTCGGTCATCAGTAATTCCTGCTAAATTGTTCTCGAGCAAATATAGGGACCACTAAATCTTTGAGATTGATGAAAGAGATGGTTGACCGATACTCAAATGTCGGTGCACTGCAAGTAGATTTTAAGAACTTCAAGAGAGATTTAAAAGCATATATATGTGGGGCAGATGCACAATTAATCATAGACAAGTTTCTAAAGAAAAAGGAAGTTTGTCAGGGAATGGCGTTCAACTACGATGTCGATGAAAACAAACAGTTAACACGGCTATTCTGGGTAGATCAGACGTTGATAATAAACTACACTATCTTCGGTGATGTCATCTCGTTTGACACCACCTACAACAGCAATCGGTATTTCAATCCCCCTTAATATCAATATGTCTTGCGTAATTTTATTCAATGGTGTGCATATTTAAAATACCTATAATGCAATAAAATTTTCGAAAATTTTTCATTACAATTTTCTGCGACTTTATTGTGGATATTATATAAATATGACCTTTTAAAATATTAAACTATGTATATTTAAGATAACTAGCATAAATAGATTATAAAAATAGTATTCCGTTTTGCTGCAACTTATATGCAATAATTAAATTCATTTTTTTTTCTCAACTTACATGTTGTAAAAATATGAGACTGTATTTTCTATCTATCTTTCTAGCATAGTTATATACATTATGATGCATAATTTACATAGGATCCTTGCATTAACGTAAAACAATTTCATGTATTTACATATGAATCTGCCGAGCATGTTTAGATATATTATGATGCATAAATTAATTCTATTTCATGTATCACACCGTTGTAAAAACAATCAGGTATAAGATGGTGGTCGCGCCATTTATTGGGGTTGACAACCACATAAAGTGTATTACCTTTGCGGCCGGTTTAATATTAAAGGAAGATGTTGAATTGTATGTGTGGTTATTCAAAAGCTTTTTATAGGCGATGGGAAAGGAGCCAATATGCATCGTTACAGATTAAGACCCAGCAATGAAAAATGTCATCCAAATAGTATTTAAAAATACAATTCACAGGTTGTGTATGTGGAACATAATGAAAAATATGAGCACGAAGGTGGGTCAAGCATTACTCAATGATGATAACTTCAAAAAAACGCTCAGTGGCGTTGTGTGGGACCACTACTTGGAACCAGCAAATTTTGAGAGAAAATGGAATGATGTTATGAATAATTCCAGCTAACATCACATCCATGGTTTATAACAATGTTTGAACTTAGACAGAATTGGATCCCAGCCTACATTAGAGACATACCAATGGGGGGGCTCCTAAGGACTACATCGAGGTCAGAAAGCACAAATGGTTGGTTTGGATGTTTCACCAACCCACAAGCAAGTTTGGTTGAATTTATCATGTATTTTGACAGTGCTATGGACTCGCAAAGGCATGCATCAGATAAACTGAACAGTGAATGTGAATCCTTTCATCCAGATTGCAGGACACCTTTGGAAATTGAAAAACATGTATCATATGTGTACACCCATACTGTGTTCTCCGATGTTATTAAAGAAATTCGGGAGGCATGTTACAAATGCTCGGGTGCAAATCGGTGAAAACACGTTGGGGTGTACTCGCACAATAAGAGATAACACTACTTGATCATGATAGTCAATTGCTACAAAGATGATTCGATCATGAAATGTAATTACAAGATGTTTGAAGACCAAGGTCTCATCTGTCGGCAAATGTTCGTGCTCCTAAAGGACCATTAGGAAATTCCAAGTAAATATTTGCTGAAACGTTGGATGAAAACCGCCTCATTGCATCCGAGAAATGCACGTCTCTACCAATTTGCATGGGCGACGTCTCTGGGACTACCCTCAATAACCTCTGGTCGGATTTTCACAATTGTATAGGGCTTGCACAGGGTAATGTAGAGAAACTGGCAAATTTATCACGTCTAATAGCTGAGGAAAAGGAGAGGATGACAATAAAACATGATGCCAGAGTGTCTATACTTAGCAAGCAAGCGGTTATTCAAAATTATTGAGGCTCAACGTCCCAATTAGACATTTTTGTATTACCAAGGAGAGCGGGAGCCGTGTAAAAAGTCGCATACAGAGCCAAAAAGAGAAAGCTATCAAGGAAAACACCAAGATGAAAAGGAAATGTGGTACGTGTGGAGAAATCGGCCCACATAACAGCAAAACTTATCCAAAGCGCACTGATACAGTGCAAACAATAATATAATTGTAATGCGGGAATGTTTAAAGACTGTTTTCCATTTTCCGCGATATATTTGACTATATAAATGTCTGTTCCATGCTTAAATGCATGACTACTTATGCATATTTTTGACTTCTAATTATATGGTATAATTTTTTAATAAAAATCATAACTGTACTTATGCAATATAATTTGTCTAAGTATACATTAAAAACCAAAGCATATATTAAAAGAGGATTGCGTACTGAGATAATTTTCATGTAAAAAAATTTGACTACCTATACAATATAAACAAGAAAAATAAATATTCGTTATTCTAGAATGAATTAATGTCGTACTAAATATAAACATAGTTAAAACTACTGCATCAAAAAATAAGTCATACCTTAAAAAATTCATGTCATACTAAATATGCAAAGGTTTTTGGCCAAATATGCGATGAAAAGTTACTAAGTATGAAATGTGCAATATGGTAATGGTTTCTTTAAAAATCAAATGGAAAAAAGCAATGCATGAGAAAATAATAAAAAAAACGACATTTTGTTTCCCGGAAAATATGCAAAAATAAATAATTAAGTATGCAAATAAAAAACACAAAATATTCATCTGTTTTTTAAATAACTAATGCATCATTGATAATCTATTTAAACATGAGACAAAGCAAAACAAAAATGTTCAATAATCTACTCCGACCATCATATAAAATCATCAAGATTTTGATAGAATTCGACTGTCACCAAAAAAGTCACCAAGAACTAGGACATAATACCAGTTTTCAAAAATAATAAACAACCATAAAAAATGTTTTAAACCCACGATACCAGATCCACCCTAAAATAGGTTCATGAAAAATAAAACTAAATAATGTTCTTCTCGGTCAAAAACCTCCTTGCTTCAACCAAGTTTCTCTCCATGTGCTCATTAAACTGGTCAACGACAATTGCATGACAATACTTTGTTCTCAGATTTGTAATTCGAGAATCATTGCCCTTTTGGAGACCACTACCCCACCCTTTCACACCTCCACCTTCATATGTTTCCATGTGCCTCATTGTAAATATACTGCAATCAATTTTATTAATGGTGTTCCGCCATGGCAAAGCCAACCTAACAACTCTTGCCTCTTGAATTACCCAAGCCATTTGCTCGCATCCCCTTGTTGCCAAGTATTGAGAAAGAAGGTGAATCTGTGAAGAAACATAAATATCATCAATACAATTGTTTTAGGCATTATAACATAAGTAATTATGCATTATTATATTTCAGTGTATATTTGATTGCCTATTGTCACGTTATGCATCGTTTAACATATAAAAATGCAATAAAATATACTATCTAAACTAGAATTAAACTTAAAATATTTCATATCTATATGGGATATTTTATATATTATAATGCAATAGATAATATGTAACTATGCAATATTTTATCTTAAAACATGCTATAAATTTGAATTGATCACATGCAACTAAAAAAACATAAATACTTACCAACTTATCCGCAATTTTCCGTATTTCCCAAATCCGAACCACCAACCGCAGAGTTGTCTAGAATATGGCAATGCCTCCTCTTCACTTCAAAGATGATCACAAAAATGTCCTCGCTCTTGATTATAGGAAAGAAAAAATGCAATATTGCAACGTATAATAAAGTACTCGAAAACAAAAAAATATAAAAAACTGTTTGTTTTTGAAATAACAGGACTAAAAAAAATTGTCTAACCATTTCAATTTTTTGCAAACTGGTAGGACTTGTGTCACCAATTTCAGCATCTAAGCTCTGTGAAAAATCATCGAGCAGATCATTCTCCTCCAAACCATCTTTGGACAAAATCATAGTGTACAACTACAAAAAAAATGAAAATGACATAATGTCATCAATAACGTCAATAATAATACAAAATTAATAAACTAAAAATTAAGTTTTTAGTTTTAAAAAAATGTACAGTGCTAAAGGATGTTGCAAAGAAACTGTTATGGAATTCAGGCTCCTCAAAATCTCCTTCGAATTCAATATTATCGCTCACGTATCAACCACGTCCATAGAAACATATTGTCCCGGTCTCAATGTCAGCAAATCCTCTCAGGTAAGCATGCAATCTCCACTCTTATATATAGTCTCTTCCCTGAAGACAAAACAAATTAATTAAATATGCAACTAAAACATTCTATTCATGCAACATATCTGTTTTTAAAAACACACAAATAATAATATTATATGTGCAACAAAACAACACTAAGTATGCAGTACAGAGATTCTGCATATGCATCATAAATGTTTACAAAAAAATAAATACACAAAAATCATCCATATGCATAAAAACATTATATCTATACATCATATCAATTCTACATATGCATTAAAAACAATATATATGTATTTAAGGAGAAAACTAAGACCATTACTATACAATCGTGCATATTAACACTAAATAAGCAACATATCGATTGTATATATGCATCATAAACTTTTTACAAAAAGTTATAATGCACAAAAGTTCCTAGGTGTGCACATCTATAAGAGAGAACTAAATGTGCAATCAACAAAAAAAAAACATCATACACATTTTGAAAAATGAAACCCAAAAAACAGGACTAACAAAAAAAATAGTACTAAATTTAATACCGTGAGTTTTGAAAATATGATGTACTTACTTTTTAGCCGCACCATTCTAAAAATCCACTTGCCAGTCATAAAATGTGAATCATCCGGTGGCGTAACTATGTCAATCGACATCCCGGTAATTGGAGAAGCTAAAGGTTCTAGCTTCTTCAATTTTCTCCCCCTTTTCTTCTCAACCTTGCTTGCATTTCCATCATTTGTTGTCCCATCAACACTGATACCCTTCTCCATAAATTCAATATCATTGTTCGTTCCTCCCACAACACCTCCAATATGATCAATTTCTTCGACCATCTTCCCGTGAGAAGCCTCCGATACTGCCGGGATGTTTCGAGAACCGATTGCCAGTTCTCCATGCCAGAGTCCTGAGTCATACCTATACTAAAGGTAGGCCTGTCAATCCATTTCTTAAACTCAATCCTCTTCAATACTGCATTTTCAAATTTTTTAATTGTCGCAATATTCTCGGGATTGTTCCAAAAAGCGTTGTTCTGTTGAGATAAGCTACAATCAGGTGCATCATTTATAGATTAATGATATCGACAACGTCTGTCGCAAGGCAGGAGAGTTTGGTCTGTCGCAAGGCAGGAGAGTTTGGACAACACCTCCGAAATGTATGCCTATAAATCAGACAAATACAAAATATTATGTCAGTTATCATTGTCAGTTGGCACAAAAGTATCCCACAAAAAGCGCCTAAATATGCACTGTAATATAAACTACAAATAATTAGTTCATCACACACAAATATATATATATATATATACACTAACTGAGCAATATGTATTCATTAACTATGTTGTGTACTGTGAGCTTGAACCATACAGTATATTATCACTACCAAAAACACTATATCTTATATAATATGCAACATATTTTAACTAATTTTGCAATATAATAGAACACGAATCATGCTAAATAAACTAATAAATTAAAAAATTAACTGGAATTTTATTTTAACTACATAACTAATCAATATTTTTAACTAAATATTAGAGCTGTCAATTTGTCTGGGCCGAGCCTTCCCGGTGCTAGCCCGTCGGGCCAAGTGGGGAAATCGGGCCAGGCCGACCCTGAATTTCTTTGGGTCGCTATTTTGGGGAGCCCAACTCAGCCCATGTATTAAAAATACACTTGATTTGTTTCGGGCCGACCGGGGCGGCCTGGTGTTTCCGGCCTAATGGGTTGGGCCGAATAGGCCTGACTCTTTTTGGGCTTGCAAAATTGCAGCCCAGTCCGTTCCTATTACCGGGCCGATCGCGCCAGCCCATCAGGCCGGGCTTTTTTTGACAGCTCTACTAAATATGCTATGTACTATCTTAAGATAACAAATCAAAAAAGACCTACAATATAAAAATAAAAAATATACGACTTGTACCGCGTCACCACCCACAGCCGCCCCCAGAACGTTTGGTTCTCTCTCCCTAGAGTCCACCGCAGGAATAATATTATCGCCAAAAGAACCCTCGGCTAGTAAAAGGGGGGTCAACATATCCAAACCCGAAATCGCCGTATGCAACTTTATTTCGATACTATTCGTTCAACTTCTCATTAGTCCATCCAATTAAACTCGGGATACCTCTTGGCATGTCGCGCGTGCATACTACAATCCTATCCATGTACAACACCTAAATGAACATAAAAAACATGAAAAAACGATTAGCAGCAGTTCAAAAATTGGAAAACAAAAAAGAATAGCAAGCATAAAATCTGAAATCAAAAAGAAAATTGAGCACTAACCAGTAGAAATAACACAGGGCCATTAAACTGCGTTTTATTCAGCGACCCCATTTAACCCTGTTCGCAATGAGGGTTTTCAATGTGTATTCGCACCAATTAAAATTCTTTATGTCATTCACATTGTCCAAATATTTTAAAATAAGTTGGTTGACGTATCCACATTGCAATGTCCTGACAATAAGACAATCACTAAAATTGTAAAAAATCTCCTGAACCAAATGCCACCGTCCTTGCATTCAACCATTTTCTTACAAACCTCAGTTGTTGTGACAAGTCTTCCAATTTTATTAAACAATGCATGTCAGTTGTCATACAAGTCATTTTGTTTAGACTTGGTTTTCTTGTCTATATTAATCGGACCATTTGGAAAACCAAGCACCCTATCTATATCGGAATAGTCAACGTGAATAAATCTACCCTGAGCTAAGACTAACTCACAACTAATTGGATTGAAATTATCAATCAACCAATAAATGAGACGAGTAGGGTATTTAGTGATCCTAAGCAACAACAACCTGCGAAATCCCATTTCGACTACAACATCCTTCTGAAAATCACTAAACTCTGCCATGGCCTTAACCAATAGTGCAAGATTAGATCTATTTAGGACCTTCGGATGATTGAGCTTCCATGCCTTCTTAATTTCAGATTTGCCACTCTTCACCCTTTTGGCACTAGAACTGCCCTCCCCCTTGCCTCCATCATCCCCTCCCAGCAAAATCTCCCTATTTTGTTTAGACTTAGCCATGTTTGACAACCTCAGTATGCTATCCTTGCCCCTGTAAAAAAAATGCATAAATAAATGTACCGTAGTGTAAAAATAATTTAATTATGATGTATGTACAAGTCATCCAAACTGATGTATAAATATGGTAATAATGTTGCATATATACTAATCGACTGATGCATATCAACATTTTCAAAAAAAAAAAAAAAGGACTTCCCTACATCTAGTAGGAACAAAGTTTGCGAGAATTGATGTATAAAATATTATAATAGACTGGTGCATAATTCCAATACAATCGAATCATATAATAATGTGATGCATGACTGCCTTATCAAGATAATATGCAACGAAATATTGCTAGGAATGCAACAAAAAAAATTAAATCTATACATCAAATATATATACAAAAAAAAACAACAGAAAACTTAAAACATAATCAAAAATTGCAAAAAAAAACGTGCATCCACCCCGGCATGATTGTATACAAAAATCGACACTTTTCAATACATATGCAATGAAAACAATGCTAAATATGCAACAAAAATATTAAATCTATACATCAAACATATAAATAAATAAATAAATAACTGGAAACCTAAAACCTAATCAAAAATTGCCAACAAATCTTGGATTCACCCAGCATGATTGTATATAAAAATCGACACTTCTCAATACATATGCAACGAAACATTGCTAATAATGCAACAATAATATTATATCTAAACATCAAACAAAAAATATTAATCTATATAACTAAAAACTTAAGACATAATCAATAAAGCCTAACCCACCGTTGCATGTTCGACTCCGGCAAAAAAACTCAACTAAAAAATCTTATACACTACTAACCACACAAAACATCAAATGAAAAAAAAAAAACTTACACAGAACACAGGAACACATGAAACTTGAACAAGGAAAACGTCAAAAAATTGAAAAAATCTCCAAGAAAAAACAACTAAAAATAATATGCAAAACAGTTGCAGAAATTGAAAAAAAGACTTCGAGTTTTTTCTTAATAAATTATGCATATAAGTAGAAAAGTTGCAGAAATTGCTACTTATAAATTCACATCCTTCAGCACAAAAATTCTTACTAGATTTTCCTTCAATCTTCACGTTTGCCGAATCCAAGACTTCGAGTTTTTTCTCTGCTTCTAAAAACCCACCAGGAAAGGGTTGCTTTCGTCTACTACTTTCAATGCCTTTTACTATTTTTTTGCCTTTTTCTTTGCCAATGAGAATTTAGATGGGTGTTATAATGGTGATATAATATTTAAGCATAAAAATCAGTTCCCAAAAAAATCTCGGGCACGTAAAAGGGTGTCAATCTCTCCCTGCCGAAAATAAAGGGAATTAATATCTATCCTTAATTAACTACCGGACACATATATGTATAATTTACCAATGTAACCTTTTAACAGTTTTTATCATTAAATGTACCTTAAAAAATAGATTAATCTAAACCCTCCAAAAAATAGAATAGACGAACCAGATCAATCCCTACGGTCTCATCCCAGCATATTGGTCTCATTTGAACCAATACCTATAATTATATATATATATATATATATATATATATATATATATAATGATCCCTAAATTTCAGAAATTTAATAAATTGAGCAAAATCGTTGGTGGAATCAATGATTATTTTTAGAAACTAAGACTAATTAGCCATGTTGCTATAAAGTTTAATATAATTTTATTTAACCAATATTCATTTTTTGACCAATATTTCGTATGTGTCTCTTGGGTTTTATCCACTGGGCCTAAGTGGATCGAGGCCCGTCACATGCAGAATGATATTGGGTTGTCAATTTAAAAATAATTAAGGGATAAGTACACGACTGCCTAAGTGGAAAAAAGATAAGGGATAAGGACACAACTATCCCACTTTTCTGAACAAAAGATTGAAGATTACGCTTTCCAGTAATTTTTGGACAAAATTATGCTCCGGCCCTTTTTTGGACAAAAATACGCTCCTGCCAAAATTCCCGTACTTTTTTACGTTATTGTTTCTTTGTTGTTTCAAACATATTTCGTTGTTTCTTTATTGTTTCAAACATGTTTCTTCTAATCAAATTTCAGTGAAAAAATAAATTTTGCTCCCGTTAAATAATTCATTTTATACTTGAAATCTTATATAAAAAAAAAGAATTATACACATAAAACAACACATATTAAAACCAAACAAATTGAAAATAATATAGAATCAACATGGTAAAAAAAACATAATTCAATTTTTGATCCAATTCATGAAAACATAAAAAACATGGAAACAACCAAGAAACAATATAGAAACAAATCAGAAACAATACAGAAAACACCATATGAGCAAAAAGAGCTTAAAAATAGGTACAAATTGTATTCAAACATCGAAAACTGTATCTGCACATTAAAAACAGTATGGAAACAACCTAGAAACAACGTAAAAAATATTTAAAATATCACATGAATAAAAAGAGTTTAAAAGTAGGTAAAAATTGTATCTGCACATTGAAAACTAAATGAAAACAACAAAACAATTATTCGAACAACATTAAAAATATTATAGAACAACACAGAAATAACAGAAACAATGTACAAAATAATATATAAACAAAAAGTAGCATAAAGAATAGGTAAAAGTTGTTTTGAAACATCGAAACAACAATATAAACAACAAAGAAACAAAAAAGAAACAACAATGAAACAAATTTAAACATTATCGAAACAACATATATAACATATAAAAGAATACAGGAACAAGAATAAACGAAAAAAAAACATAAAAATAATCAAAAAATAAGTTGGAGCGTAAAAAAAGAAAAACAATTTGTATAAAGGTGATAAGAGGGTATTTGGTGGTATTTTTTCAAAAAAGAGGCTATATGTGTTAGATAAATGTTTTTATCGTAATTTTGATGATTTTATTTAACTGAGTTTTTCACCAAAATAATATTTCTAAATGTTGTCCAAATACTCCAAATCGACTTAAAATATTTTTACTAATTTTTCGGAGTATTTCTTGAAGTTTATTTTTGACAAAAATTGGACAACACTTTTATCTCGTGTTCAACCAGTCGCCTTAGAGGGCAACCCGTGCCTGAAAGTTTGATTTCCAAAATAGAAATGAGACATACGAAAATTCCCAGGAGTCGACCGGTCGACCGGGTGTCTGGGAACTTTCGTATTGTTTGAAACTCCTTGTACTTCTTTTTTAAGGGGTTGGACCGGTCCAACTAAGGGTGGACCGATCGAACACCCCCTTGGACTGGTCGCCCTATGTATTTTCTTACGTTTATTTTAAAATCCTTCTTTCTGTTCAACCAGTCGGCCTATATTTTTATCAGCCAACTATCCGTTGAACCAGCAGACAACTTTTCATGATTGTAAGGGATTGATTTCTAACAGTTATAATCTTGATTTAATTTGTATTTTTTTGTAGATTTCAATCTCCAAGGAGGAGCCTATGTCTGAAAATCAAATCCAAGACATCTCCTATAAATAGATAAAGGATTGAAGCAACAAGGCACAACAACACAAGAAATGCAAACACAAGCAAATTTCTTGTTCTCAACTTTCATATTCTTGTTGTATTTAGCCTAAGTCTTTTACTTGCACACCTTGAGTATTAGGCTTTATTCTTGATTACACTTGCACTTCAAAGTTGTATACTTCATAATCGAGTTGTAATCTTGAATTTGTTTCCATCATCCAAAGCAAGATAACCTTGTTAGTGTTCTTGTGGTAAGAGCACGCTTGGGTGATTTTAGGTGTTGAAGAGTGTGGTACTTCTCATAGGTGTTAGAAGATTGTGGTAATCTTCTTGTTGGTGTTGTAAGAAGAGTGTGGTATTCTTCAAAGGTGACGGTGTAATAGTTTTGGTAACTATTAATAAAATTCTTTTTCTTTTTCAAAATCCATCCCGGATATACTGGGGTGGTAGAGCATGTAGTCCCTAGGTGGGGTGAAGCTCTATAAATCATCGTGTGTTGTTTATTTTCCCACACTTATATTCTTGTTATCATTCGTTCATTCGGAAAAGAGAGCGATATTCGAAAAATCGACATAATCTATTCACCCCCCTCTAGATTATCGTAGCCACTTAGACTAACAATATGGTGGAATTTCCCCAAAAGATAATTTACGCTCTCGGCCTTTTTTCCAGATTACTTATATGCTCCCATATTTTTTGTAACTTTTTATGCTCGCATGTTTCTCTTCAAATTTTTTGATGTTGTTTCATATTTTACCTAATAACATTTCGTTAACAAATTCTGCCACCATTAAATAATAAATTTTACACTCAAAATCATATAAACAACCAAGAAACATGCATACAAAAACACATATTAAAACAGAACACGTTGATAATATAATAGAACAACACATGAATAGAAACAATACAATTTAATTTTTTATCTAGTTCATTAAGAGCATCGAAATAAACATGGAAAAAACCAAGAAACAATAGAACAATATTAAAAACTGTATATAAACAACCTAGAAATAATATATAATGCAACATAGGAACAAAAAAAGCGTAAAATAGGTAAAAGTTGCATTGAAACATTGAAAATAACATGGAAACAACTAAGAAACAACATAACAACATTAAAAACAAACCAGCAACAAACTAGAAACAACATAAATAATATAACAAACAATTTACATTAATAAAAAGAGCGTAAAAATATGTAAAAATTACATTGTAACATTGAAAATCAACTTGGAAACAACCAAAAATAATATAACAACATTGAAAACAAAATAGAATACTACACATGCATGAACAAAAAAAGCATATAAATAAGTAAAAAAAAGAAGTCAAACATCGAAGCAACACGGAAATAACATAGAAACAATCAAAAAATAACATAGACAACATAGAAACAAATAAAAAACAACATAAATAACATAAAAAACAACAAAAGAACAAAAACAAAGGAAAACGTAAAATAGTGTCTTTTTTCCCGTAAAGAAAGTATTTCCCGGAATTTCCAACAATTAATCTCCATGTTATTTATTATAAATTAAAAGAAGATGGCATCAGCTCGTCAGCGTGAAATTTGTCAGAAATTGCTGTTTATTTTCCTTAGCATCTCCATTTGATTTTTCAAATTAAAAATCTCAAGATTTTCTTTTTCTCCAAAACCAGTTTGCACTTTACACCGACAACACTAGATTACAGGAGTAGCACATCAATATTTTGAAATTTATTATTATCATCAAATCTCTTTGTTTGGTGATCAAGTTAAGACCCATATTCTTGGAACGTGAACTGGCAAGAAAATCTGTTCCCTAAAACTTAGAACCAAACAAAATCTTATTGGTAGAAATTATTATAAATAAATACGTTTTCATATTCAAGTATATATAGGTAACATATAAATATAATTAATCTAAATAAACTTTTTAAAAACTATAAAAATCTAATAAATATAATTTCAGTTCTGAAATATAAAAAATATGAAATGACATTGAATATAAAAACCAAAGAGATTTTATTGTTCTTAAATCCAAAGTCATCACGTGCAATAATAAGTGTGAAACCACTAGCGGATCCAGGAGGCAACTCGCCCCTCCTTCCTCCACTTCCCCTCCCCCCACCAATTGTTTTTTGAAAAAGATATTTTTAGTTGTAATTTGTATATTTTTCTTGGGTTTTCTATCTGGTTCATCCAATTTTCGTGTATCGACCAACCATATTACTGTGTCCTGGTTTCGCCATTGTGTATTTGTGTGAAACCATCATAACCGATTCACCACACAACATTTGCAGCACAATTGGAATTATGTAAACCTTGTTGCTCACGTTCCTTTCTTATTTTAGTTATTGTCCTTTTTCTTACCAATTTTTTTAAAAAAAATTTGGACACTTCTACACCATTTTCCTGGAAATATTTTGGAAGCTTCCTTTGACAGTTTGACTTGCCTGCCATTTTTTACATGATTAATTTAACAATTCATTAATTAGCCACTGTAATTCAATAAGCAAGATCATAATCTTAGAATTTCAAGATTATTAAAACTAATTCAATTGACAATGTTTACTTTTCTCAACTATAATGGTTACCTGCTCCAACTGTATTTTTTGACCTATTTTATCAATATTTTTTTACTGCTAAGTCATTTATTAACACCATCTTTCCAAAGGTGCACTCGTCAACATTGAAATTTCATAAATTGTTCAAACATACCTTTATGGTTGTGTTTAGATTTCAGCAAAACAAACTAAAGGTCAAGTAAGTACATTTTTTTAATGAAATCAGTACATTATGATATTTGTAAAAATCCTGAAAATTGAATTGGGTTTGGACACGTATTCAAATTTAGTATTTCAGAAACTTCTAGATTTACTGTGTGTTCAATCAAATTTACTCTCTCCGCAATTTCTATGATTTTTTTCTAAATATGTAAACATGTGAACGAGTGAGTAGCTGATCTAAGAGTTATCTAATTCCTCTTATTACACATGCTATATTATTTTGATATGACAAAAAAAAAAAAAAAAAGCTTTACGAGAAACAAACAATTTTTGATTTAGATTTCCATTTTTTCGTAAATATTGTACAACCACGTTTAAGAAATTCTCAAATTATTTCCTTAAAAAGGATTTATATTTTAATTTCAATGCATTTTATTTCCATTAGTTTGCACTTTTTTAATAAGTTGGGAGTACTGGTTGGAGAGGGGAATAAATCTTAAAGAAACTAAAAGATACCGAGTTCGAACCCCGATTAATACACTTTCAAATGGTGAGCGATACCACGTGAGCTACAAGCTCGTGGTTTCCAATAGTTTGCGCTTGAAGCTAAGTATTTTCAATCTATAATAATAAATCCATTCAACTTATTTTTTGTAATCTCATAGTTAAATGAATTTCAAATCCTTAGCTCATTAGTAATAGTTAGACGATATATATAGGCAAATATTTTATTGCTAAAGAGTGTATTATTCCCAATAATTGATATTTCTAATGTAATGATATGTAATTAACTTACTAAGAAAATCATGAACAGAAAATATCCCTTAAACCATCGATCTGTCAATCCACCAAATCAATTTGGTTAAGTAACTTTCTCTCCTCTGCCTGCAATATGGACACGACCCAAAGACCAGAAAATAAACAGAGTCTTAATTATTGAATTGTTTATGTGGCTCTTTCCATATCAGCAACGGCGGACCCAAGGGGGCAAGGGGGGGCCACTGCCCCCCCAAAATTTTCCAAAAATTTTTTTTCCCCCCCAAAAATTTTTGAAATTATATTTTAAAGGGTAAAATAAATAAATTAATTTACAATTGCCCCCAAAATTTTCAAAAAAATGAATTTCCCCAAAAATTTTCCAAAAATTTTTTTTCCCCCCCAAAAATTTTTGAAATTATATTTTAAAGGGTAAAATAAATAAATTAATTTACAATTGCCCCCCAAAATTTTCAAAAAAAAATGAATTTCCCCCAAAAATTTTCCAAAAATTTCATTTCCCCCCAAAAATTTTCCAAAATATTTTTTAAAAGGTAAAATAAATGAACTAATTTACAATTTTCCCCAAAAATTTGATAAAATTTTAAATAGTTGTATTTTACAATATAAAAACCATTAATTATGGTTAGTATATGGAAAAAATTTCACATAGTATAAATTTATAAACTCGGTCCGTTTTCCGCCCCAAAGTCGAAATCTGCGTCCGCCATCTGCATATCGATTCGATGCTATTTTCCAGATTCTCAAGTTTTTGTTTCAAGAAGTTTATAATAGAATAGTTCTCGCTTTATTTTGTATTTTGCAATTCCGTTTGTAATTCGCCTTTGTGAAGTTTTTCCCATTGTAACCATTGTAATCAACAATCGCAAGATAAATACGTCTCGGCTAGTGCTCAAGGTACGATGTAATGTCTCCAAAGATAAAACGACTTTACAACTTTCGTTTAGTAGCACCACTGACACAAAAATACCTTTTAAACTGGAAGAAGTGAGGGACTGCTGGACTCAATGCAGAAATTAAAGGAGGTGTGACAAGAGATGTTACGACACTTGTGACAACACTTTCATAATATGTAGTAAAATATGAATTTTCTGTGTTCCTTCTGCAATGAAAAACCAAACTATTTATATATATGCAACAAAATCCAACATGCAGGAATAAATTCAGGTGAGTGAGTGGGCATTAACTTTTCTTTAGAGTCAGGTATTACAACCTCATCAATAACCACTATCTGAGGAGTTAAACATGCATATACAAATCTGGACACCTGTAATGTTGAGATTAATCAGGCCCAACAGTCACTTGAATGTAGGCTAAGCCCATTTTCGAGTGATAAAACTACAGTAGACCTGGACCCAGGCCCAAAGGGTCGAGCCAGGCGGGCGCGCTCGCGCGTGTGTGGCCCACTTGTGATCACTCAGTACTTGTGTTATAGTATATCAAACTAATAACACATTCTAGTATTTATAATAGGATAAACTATATTTTATATTCTATGTGGGACAAGGCTAAACCCTTTCAACTCCCTTTAAATAATGTCCATTTGTGTGGCCAACTTCGTGTATTAATTTCTCACTCGCCGAAATTCGGTTTTGAGAAATAAAAATACTACGAACATCTACTCGGAACGTAAATTAACAATTTATAATTTTTTTTCTCTAGAATTAAATACTTAACCACTGAAATTTTGGTCAAAGTCGGGTCAACGCCCACTTTATCAAAACCAAATTTCCAACATTGGTAATTAAAAAATTGCTTGTGTCACAATTTTCAGAAAAATTCTATCTGATTATGGAAAATGAGTGGTAGAAAATTTATGTCAATCAATTAATTATTATAGCAGAATAGAATTGGTTTATGTATAAATAATGGTTAAAAATTAAGAGTTGGTTATTTGATATA
The DNA here is from genome assembly GCA_016081115.2 of Rehmannia glutinosa. NCBI lineage: Eukaryota > Viridiplantae > Streptophyta > Magnoliopsida > Lamiales > Orobanchaceae > Rehmannia > Rehmannia glutinosa. Next base: position 281,026 of record JABTTQ020000023.1, on the reverse strand, counting down.
AATTGATATTGTTTATTTATTATAAATTCTATGTAAAATTCACTTATAAAAACAGACAATAATAATTGAAATATAACAGCAAAAACCTATAGGGGAATACGTACCCCTTTGTCCAAAAGCGAAGGTCAAATAATCAAAATCACGTGAAACAGCTTGTTCGTTTTTTTTCTTATTTAATTCTTTCTTCAATTTCTTCTTTAAAATTTTTCACTTTTTCTTTTTTGAGAATTACAAATAAATCTATCATCATCAAATATTTCTTCACCGCAAGAAAAATATAAAAACAGAAATAAAAGTATATTTTCATATTGTGTGGTGATGAGGCTAGGGAGAAACGAGTTAGAAAATTAAAAAAATACTTCGACCAAAGTTGAGAACTTGAGATACATGTACTACAAGTAAAAAATCAAATTCTAATAAAATAATTCCAATGGAATAGAAACCGTTGGAATTCTTGGCCTTGTTTGTTTATGTTTCCAAAAGTCTATTTCCATTTTTTAACTATTAATAAAAGTGGAATCATGTTTGTCCATAAAATTTCCAATGGAAATCATCATTTCATTTTCTATTTTTCACATAAAACAACATCTCAAACTTATAATTTATATTCTCAAACCTATACACTACATACATCGCTCATCAATCATTATTCTCATATTTTAACCCAACTACACATGTGGGACCCACCACTATCAACTTTATCTACTTAAAATATTACTATTTTTAAATTATATATATCTAATGGAACTCACCACCTACAATCTTACAAATATAATATTATATATTCAAATTAAAATATTAAAAATGGACCCCACTACTATCAACTTTTCAATTATCATATACATAAAATAATATTCCAAAATTACTCAACCAAACACAATCTCATTTCCTTTTTTTTTTTTTTTTTGATAACTCAGCTTCCAGGCTTACGCCTGACTATGCCTGAGGACAACAGCTCCGGCTCCTCATTGCTGCCGCCAAGGTAAACCGCGGGATGTGCACGCATGGACGGCCAAGATTCTTGACGGGGTCCGCGACGTCAACCAGATTCTCCCGGTAAAAGAGAACAATTATATTCGACCCCCCAATCTACTAATAACGATCTCTCCCCGAATCGAACCCACACGGATGCTATTCAGTATGAGTTCCCACCAAATCTTCACCAGCTCGCATATGCCCCGGGGAGCAATTTGATGGAGCAGGGATATGAACCCCTGACCTCCACCCCACAAACAATTTGATGGAGCAGGGATTTGAACTCCTGACCTCCATCCCACAATTGCTTGTGGTGGCCAGGTGGGCTAAGCCACCTGGTTAACACAATCTCATTTCCAACCCTACATAAAACTAGAGATGTCAATAAGGGCCGGTAGGTCCCCCTCCCTAGCCCTCTAAGAGGCCCTAACCCTTAAATGGCCAGGGCTAAAAAGCCCCGGACTTATAAGGGCTTGAAAATCTAAGCCCACCCTAGCCCTGGGTTGTGTGGCCTGGGTCAGTAGGGACCCTATGACTTGTTTTTTTTTATATATTTTTTATGAAGTTATTCCGTCTAAATTAAAACATTTCATCATGATTTATATATTTTATAAAATAACGCCATGTAATTCTTAGTTTCCATTTGGATTAAAATATTCAAAATTTGTCATTTTTATTTTAGTAATCACATAGTCTATACCAAATATATTTTAGTTCTCTATAATTATTAACATACTAAATAAATTACCACTTACGTACCAACTTTAATTTTGTATTTACTAAGTTATTTAGTAAGACTAAATTATAAATGAGATCAAAGATCAAATTTGATAATTTGTTAAGATAAATGGTATCATATAATAGATTAATAGTATTACAAGCTTACATTTTGAATATAAATATATTAAATACAAAAAACTTATCAGAAAAAAAACCCTAAGGGCCGGCCCTACCCTAGCCCTAGACGGCCCTAGGGCATTAGGGCAGGGCTAAAAAGCCCTCATATTATAAGGGCCTATGAAATATAGGCCCAACCCTTAAATTTTTAGGGTCGGACTAGGGTCGGCCCTTAGGGCCCGACCCTTATTGACATCTCTACATAAAACACTCAATTCATTCATCGAAACATAATTCCAATTTCCACACGAAAACCAATAAATTCTCAAAATTCAATTTACAACTCCAGAAACTGGAAATGGACCATGGAAACATAAACAAATAGGCCCTTAAAATTCCAACGAAAATTCTAATGCTATATTATATCGTTGAAAAATTTCAATAGAAATTCCAACGATAAATAAAACCATTGGTATAAACGGTTGGAATTCCCGTTGGAAAATAATAAAATAATAAAACCCTCATTTTTATTAATATCAAAATTCAACCTCCCAAAAAATAATAAAATAGCAAGTATTTATATGATTAAAATCCTACTACAATAAAACTTATAACTATTGAAAACTCTTAAAAGATAGTAAAATAACCTAATAAACTGATCTTAATAGATAATAAGATATAAAACCTTTTTCTCCATCACTAAAGCATACTATTGGAAAATTTCGACAAAAATTTCAACGGTAAACAAAACGTTGGAATTAATCGTTGAAATTTTCGTTGAAGTATTTAAAATTCCAGCGCTACAACATGTTTTTGGAAAATTTCATTGGAAATTCCAATACCGTTGAAAAATTTCAACAGGGGTTAAAAGATTTGATAGTATTATCCATATCGATAACATATATCTTCTTTTCTATAGTCAATCATAATGAAACCACATATATAGTTAAACGTATTTGACTTGGGACGAATTGATGATGGGTGATCCCCTGGGAATTTAAAAATATTAGACAATGAGATGAAATGATTGAATAGTCCAATCGATATATACCATTGGAATTACCATTGGACTAAATTCCAAAGGTATTACCCTGTTGGAATAACTTTTGGAGTTTTTCCAACGATTATATATTCCAATGGATTTACCGTTGGACTAAATCAGGAAACTTCGCTTCATTTAGTTCAATTAGTTTAGGTTTATTCTGTAAAAGAAACAAAATAAAATATTCAAAAAAAAAGAATGAAATGAATTCTAAATTCCAACGAAATAACTCCATTGGAATTACTGTTGGAAAAATCGTTGGAGTTTTTCCCAACGGTTGAATATTACAATGGATAAATACCACTGGAAGTTCTATTGGAATATTTTTTGTTGGATTTTTCATTGGAATTTTGCCATTCCAACGGCCATTTTAATTACCATTTACCACCGGTGCATTTTCTGTTGGAATTTCCATTGGAATTGATAATTCCAACGGAAGCTGGCTAAATTCCAATGAATTTTTTCGTTAGAATTTCCTTGTTTTCTTGTAATAAGGCCTGACAGGTTAGATCCAGTAGAAGTAGTAGATCCAATAACTAATTAAAAAAATTAAAATATATATATATATATATATATTTTAACAATAGTAGCTATATAACCTAATAAAAATACTTTTATAATAAAAAAATCACTAATGACATAAAATTAATTTATAAGATCAAAACATTGAATGAAGAGATGAGCTAGGGAGGGGCTGGTAGCTAGGAATTCAGGGATGACAATGGAGCATGACAGATACTTGAAAATACATACCCACCCCATCCATATCGCGGGGCAAAACAGAGCGATCTATTAAGAATTCTAATGGCATGAGAGATATGTGAATTACGTGAGGAGATATGGCTAGAATTCTAATATGGAGGATATGAGACACACACACACACTTTCTCTCTCTCTCTCTCTCTCTCTCTCTCTATATATATATATATATATATATATATATATATATATAGGGAGAGGATCATGTGAGACCACCCTCCTAGGTTAGTCCATAAGACCAAGAATCTAGACCATCCAAATAGCAAAATAATGGCCAAGATATATTACAATCTATACAAAGTAACTAACTATACAATAGAAAGGGTAAAATTGGAATCCATAAAATCAGACATGGTAACCTCCTCCTACATTATAGGGACGTGATCTGTTATTGATCACATCCCCATAAATCACGTCTCATAATCAAGCAATTCACCTTTCCTTTTTCTCCCTTCCAATTCGAACCTGCAAATTATTCAAATATGGCAACAGAATCATGCAACAATTAATGAAAAATATACAATTACACTAAACTAACTATACATTAAAATATTACTAAGTATACATAAATAATTAACTAAGTATATAATTATACTAAACTATCTGTACATTAAAATATTACTAAGTATGCATAAACATTTAACTAAGTATACAATTACATTGAACTAACTATACGTTAAAATATTGCTAAGTATACAGAAATAATTAACTAAGTATACAATTACACTGAACTAAATACACAATTTCACTGAATTACTTATATAACTACGTATACAACTCCATTGAACTAAGTATACAAATCTATAGAACTAAGTATACAAATTTACTAAACTACTTATATAACTAAGAATATGATTCCACTGAACCAAGTATACAAATCCACTGAACTAAATATACAATAAAACATGACTAAGTATACAAGTCCACTGAACTAAGTATACAATAAAATGACTTTTCACAAATATGGCGGAAAGAAGTATCAATTTTGAAAAAAATGCTTGAAATTAATTATTTTTCCTCCCTAAAAATCGGGTAACTGAAAAGGTAGGATTATGTTTCCTTAAAAATAGCTAATAACTGTCCAATTAATAAAACTGATTAAATATAAAAGTACAATCATACCCTTATAACCCAAAAATAACAAAAGAGATCTATTCCATCAAAAATTTAATCAAGGGTTCATAGGTGTTCTTATGGACTAACCTAAAGGGGTTGGTCTCATTTGAACCAATCCCTATATATATATATATATATATATATATATATATATATATATACATATACATGGATTGGTTCAAATGGGACACCCCCCTTATATGAGACGGTGGGGACTAATCCAAGCCATTAGATTTTTATGATTGATGGTGTAAATTTAATGACTAAAAAAATAAATTAATGATTTAAACTGATTATAAGGGTAAAATAATCAATATATATATGATATCCAAAACTTCCTTAATCTTTCATACAAATTAGGGATTTAATTACTAACCTAATCAACAAAATCATGGGAGAGAATTATCAATCCTCTCCACCTTATCCCGTCCTAGCATCTTCTCTCCACCACCCCACACCCACAACCCTTATCTCTCCATTTCTCCATGTCAAGGCATTAGCGGCTATAATCAATACAGAAACTTCGATTCCCCGTTGGTCCGTATGAAATATCAAGCGAAGTTAAGGCTTGAAAAGCTCACAGGCTTGCAATTGCGTAATTAAAAACATATCAAACATGATTTCAATATTCACATGCTCCATATCATCTATTCTCAACCTGATCAACTCACACTCAACACCCAATTCAAAATAACACAAATTGTTCAACAAATGCTCCCAAGATCACAACAAGCACACAATAGCGGTCAACTCACTCCCTAAAAATCTAAGAAAGCAGTAAACATGCTAAAATCATAAATAAGCATCTAATGCAATGCAACCTATATGCTCTAAATGCAACTATATGAATGCATTTTTTTTTCCGCCACACCCTTCAATCAAAATAACTACCTCTCCCCCCAAACTTGAATGGAATTATATCGCATAGAAGAGAAGATAGAATTTCAAAGAAAAGTGTGGATTGAGAATGCATACCTGAATTCGCGACCTAATAATTCTTCAGCGTACTGACGCACGGGCCGTACGTGTGTGCACGGGTCGCTCGTGCGTCCCTGCGACGGTCCTTTTTGCAGTTTTTGTTTTTTTTTTAAAGAAAAGCAAATAAATCTTAACTAATAAAGGGAAAAACAAAAATTAATACAACAAACCATTGAGTTGCCTCCCAACTAGCGCTTCATTTAACGTCTATAGCTTGACGCATGTAACTCTCATGAATTTGTGTCTCATTTGAATGCATATATTAGCTGTTTTGGGTCATGGTCAAGTGCCAAATTTGCATTGTTTGCACCTAATATTGCATACTTGGGATTTCCAAGCAAGGATTGGAGTCCTGGTGTTGGAACTTTTTGATTTGAGTTATGCGCATGTTGTCCGTGCTCGTCTCATTCTGGAATAGTTTTCTTATGGATATTTTAAGGGCTAATAAGTTGTTTGTTTGATGGATTGAGTTCTAGGATTGTGTTGGTTTAAATAATAAGGTGTTCGGTTGGGAGTGATTTATACTATCCATATAATTCATTTTACACATTTGCCCTTTATCATTTATCTTCCTTTTTTGACCTTCATTTCAAAGAACAAAATCTTCTATTTGAAATAGACCTTCAGTTCAAGTGTTCAACCTAACGAGACACAACCATCCTGGTTTCATCTTCTCGGCTGTCAAAACACACCAAACCAAAAATCGCGCACTAGAAATCGATTGAAGGTATGTACTTCTCCGTCCCTAAATCATACTTATTTATCTGAATCGTTTGTTTGATTCGATCCCTGAATTGTTTTTTTGAACCGAACCCTAAATCGTTTGTTTGAATCGAACCCTAAATCTGCTGTGAAATTGTGTTAGTCATGTACTCTACATGTGCCGTTATTTCAATTATTGTGATATTAGTAATACATAGACTATGTTTTCTTTTGCTGAGGTGAAGCAGTCAGAACACAAATGATTTACCCGTTGAAAGTTCGAATACACATGTTGCAAGTAAGGATACCTAATTTTAAACTAGCATATATTTATTGTTCTAAGTTGTTCATAGCTATTTAGGACAGTTGGTTGAGATGTTGTATTTTTTATCTAAGTTGATCATGTTTTCAACAACAAAACAATTTTTTTAATTATAAGGAGTTGTTGAGCTGTATCGTTCTAAAATTTTGTGAGCATATATTACCAAAATAAGCATTGTCGGGACTTTTGTGTTTGTTATATAGTGTCACCAAGTCACTCAAACTCCACTGGCCGTTCATATGGACAATCTCCCCCAGATGCCAAGTTTTGTGATTGTGGCATTGAAGTGCCATTACAAACATCATGGAGAGACAAAAATCCTGGCCGTAGATTTCATAGTTGTCCTGTACGTGTAATTTATGATAAAATCTTATATATCATTCAAGATTAATTATAAATATCCAATGACGATATATAATGTTTTATGTAATTGAATTATTTGAAAATAATTAAACAAATGCAGGACCGTAGATGTGAATTCTTTGAGTGGTACGATCCTACGATGTGCAGACGGTCAATTCAAATCATACCAGGATTGTTAAGGACAATTAATACCCAACGAGATGTCGTAAATACCCAACGAGACACCATAAATCATCTGAAGAACCGTGAACAAAAATATCACATTGGTGTGATAATCTCTTAGGTTGTGATGGTTGTTGTCATATTCCTTGTTATTTTCATTAAAAATTAAAATGGTTGTTGCACTTTCTTTTTTATGGCTAAACTTTTAGCTTCAGTATTGTAATCAGACCTTTTGAATGAAACTTTTAGCTTCACTATTGTAATCAAACCTTATTTAGATTTCAGACTGATTTTTGGTATGAAACTTTTGATAAGTTGTGGCCTGAATGCAGTGAATATTATTAGTATTTTCTTGTTGTTGCACTTAATTTTTATGTTTTGAAGAGTACATAATTGTTGAACTTTATGAATGTTTTGAGTATATAATTGTTGAAATGTCTATGTTAGTAGTTATGCCTCAGTCAAGTAATTGGAAACCTGAAGAAGAGGATTATCTATACAAAATGTTGAAAAGACGTAATTGTTATCTTCGAATGGATGATGAACTTGAGTGGTATATGTTCCTACGTTGTGTTGCGCAAGAACTTGGAAGACAATTTAGGAAGCCATTCAGGCTTAGTAAACTACAGAGTCAAATTCTATTATTCCTGAAGAAATTTGAGTCTTTTTGTTGAGTGCATTGACACTCACTTGGTGCTATTTTTGATCTTTGAATGAAACATCGTAACTGTGGACGACAAATACTGGGAACGTATTGGCAAGGTAATGATACTAAAAAGTCTAGTTGTATTATTTTGTTCAGCCTATTGTTTTACTTAACATGGTGTCATATTATTTGCAGGAATATACCAATAAACAATACTTTAGGACTAAGGGGTTTCAATATTATGAGATTGCTTACAACTTATTCAAAACTGGGAATGCTCCCTCGATTGACATCACCGGTATTCCTGGATGTCATCAAGACAACCCACTAATGGTCGACGAGGATGATGAGTAAAGTGGGAATGAACAAGCGGGTGATGAAGTTGTTAGATACGACAGTGGTTCTGCTAGAGATGATAGTGGTTCTGGTAGTGAACCTTCTGTCAATAGTTGAAAATGTCATTGGGATGTATTTATATATTGAACGTAGGCAAATTTCTGGACAATAGTTCTAGTTTTTAGTATGTAAGTGGTTCATTCAATCTGATATTTTTAGGGGATTATCTATGTATTAAACAATCTATGTATTCAATGTTTCTAGTTTTTAGTATCTAATTGGCCATGTATCTATGTATTGAACGTATTCAAAATGCTTATGATGTTTATCTGTTGGATTAAAGTATTTTATTGAGCTTGTAACTTTCATTCTTGGTGTTGTTTGTTATTTTGTTTCTAAAGTGTTGGATGAAAGAATTGTATTGAGCTTGTTTGTATTGAGCATGTTTCTAGTTTTTTGTATTGAGATTGTTTCACCTGTTGGACAATAGTTCTTTTGTAGTGAGTTTGTTTCATCTGTTGGATGAAAGTATTGTATTGAGCTTGTAGATGCATGTGATGTTTATCTGTATCTAAGTATTTGAAAATTATGGAAACAGGGTGATGCGGGTGATGGTATTTGAGTATGGTTTTTTTGAAAATACCAATCAACGATATTTTAGAAATTTGGAAACAGCGGGGCAATTTTTGAATTATTGTAAATTATGGCCAATATTTGGATGTGTTCTATATAGTCAGCTATTGTGTTCAATTGGATTTTGTTTCAGTTGGATGAAATTATTAATCCTCATATTTTTAGAATTTGGAAACAGGGTCAATATTCGAATTCATAAATTATGGCCAAATTCAATTCTCAAAAAAGTTGGGAACAGGGTCAATATTCGAATTCTTTGTAAAATATGGCCAAATTCAATTCTTGAAAAAGTTGGGAAACATTGGAAAGATAAGATTCTTAATGCAGATGACAATTTATTTGTATTGTGAAGAATCTAATCACATGCAAAACATATCAATGAGTTGTGAAAATCATATAAAAAGAAGAGAGAATCAAATGAGTTGTGAAATGAATATAAAAAGAAGATAGAATCAAATCACTTTTTTCAAAAGATATGGGAAAAAACAAAATACTGCATGAGGGGACAATTTTTCAATGTGCAGCAACTGATTCCATTTGAATCAAACTTTACAAACAACCAATGAAATGAATCCTTTTGACTAGTCATCCAATTACAAATAGATTTGATTTGGGGAATCAAAATCAAAGCTCCCAGAAACCAGAAATGAAAACGGCAAAGAGAATCATTTGCTTTTGTTTGATGGGTTCATCAAAGTTCTACTTCAATGCAACTGATAGAAGCCATAGCTGCGGATTGCAGGCTAAGATATGGCAAGAAATGAATTTGCCCGTGAATGATGAGCCTACAACATAAACATCACCTAGAGGGAGTGAACATCTATTTATACCTTGCACTTTTCAAGTTGGAGTAAATCATCGATCCATTCATTCAATAAGATGCCTCCAAAAAAAATGTTCCGAAAGGTGCCATCTTGCAGGCTAAAATATTCTACAATGCAACGTGGACTAAGGAAATTGACAAAAAGTTCATCCATGAGTTGGTGGAGCAAACAACCGAAGGAAACTTCAAGGAATGCGGTCGAAACCCACTCGGTATTCTGAATGCCATGAAGAATATCAACCAACAGTTTGGGACCGACTTTGACTACCCTTATTAAGTGTTCAAAGGATCAAAAGTCAAAACGCTACCAAGTTTCGATTAGATCATTCATTTGAGCAGTGTCGTTTACAATTCTTTCACTAACAAAGTCGATTGTGATCAAAAGATGTGGGATTACATCATAAGGGTAACTGTCATAGTACTTATATTTCCAATAATTTAATGTTTTGGACTAATTAATTCCAAAATTGATTCCTTTGTAGGAAGAAAAACTTGGGATGGCATACATGATTGAAGGAGAAGCTGACTTCGACGGCCTACGTGTAATTTTCCAGAAAGCTAATGATTCTGAAAGTGCCAATATTGAAGGTGATGATGTTGGACAGTTCAATGTTGGAGATACCGACTTTGAGCAACTCCGAAGAGAAATTATTGAAATATCAAGCGACCATGAAGATCGAGTGAAAGAAGAAGACGATGATTACCGTCAATGGATTGTTGAGCTAGAAAGTCAATCTGACAACACAGACAATTCATTTTGGGATGAGTTGGCATGGTATCAATCTGAATCTACTAGTGTGTCATCTGTGTCGGATCCTAACAACCCCCCATCAAGGTTGTCTTCTACTGAAGAGATTCTAAGCAAATTGAAGAGACATTAGGATAAACCCTCTTCGAGCTCTCGTCCACCACCCTCACCTAAAGGGGTTAGCTCAAGTGCTTCGAATTCTCCAATGAAAAAGCCATGATCTTTTAACAAACAGTTCCTATGAAATGAAGCTATTCCATGAGCTTCCTATTATGGTGTCCTTTTTTATTATTCCGTTTAAGCCGTGTCAGTTTATTGGTGTCCTCATAGGAGCATTTATTGTTGTGTCCTTTCAAGTTATCTAGAACATGTCTTTGTATTGCTTGTTATGGTCGTGTCAGTTTTTATCATTGCGTCAATTGTTGTTTTCATGTCAGTTGTTTGTCTGCTTTCATTGTTTTTCGTGTCAGTTCCTATGTGTTCAATCGATTGTGTAGTTGAAAATTCATCTTATTTGATCGATATGTTATGGAAACTTGATTTAGTCATTGTTCAGAACTGAAGTATGTAGTTCGACATTGATTTCAATTGTCCCGAGGTTACTTTTTTATCCGTTGGCTGTCAAGAAAGATAAGTAAAAAAACGAGTAGATCCAATCCATTGTTGTTTCTGTTACATTCAGCATCTGTTTCAAATATGTTTCATTAAACATCTGTTTCAAATCATTTGTATCTTGGTAAACATATAAACACCATTGTCCCTGCCGTTACAAAGCATATGTTTCAATCAGCAAATTTTAACCTATAAACAACAAATTCAAATCTAAACACCATTCAAAACACACTCTGTTTCAAATCATTTGTATCTTGGCTAACATATAAACACCATTGTCCCTGCTGTTACAAAGCATAAGTTTCAATCAGCAAATTTTAACCTATAAACAACAAATTCAAATCCCAACACCATTCAAAACACACTCTGTTTCAAAGCAAATCTTTCATTCAGCATAAGTTGGGAAACAGACATTCAACCAGCATAATGAACAGACATTCAATTGTGACATGAAAAATATCAACCAATCAGCATAATGAACAGACATTCCATCGAGACACACAAAGCTTATAAAACACCATTCATTCACAAAGCTCCAGCTGAATCCACAAAACACCTGTTCTCAAATAACATGAACAAACATATACATATGTTTCAAAACAAATGAACAAACTATTTCATATAATCTGAACAGACAAATTAACAATTTTCCTCCAAATTACGATGAACCACAAATGTTATACTCTTGGTTTCATCACAAAAATGACAAAAATAGCCTGATAATTGATTATCAAGATTACATATTCCCTGCTAGCTTCATCCTTGCAAACTCGACTTTGGCTTTAGCCGGCAAACTGAAGAACAACTCAAGATCATCTGTATTCTTCACCAAAAGCTTAGACACCAATAATTTTTCTTGTAAACTCAGGCCTTATATAGTGCCGACAATCGAATAAACCTCATTCCTTGCCACAGAGATGTCATATTCATACCCAATGCGTTTGGCTACATCCGCCAATCTGGTATTAGTGTTCCGACAAAATGTACCCATGATCTCCACTAGTGGGTCTTCATTTTCAGACGATTTTCTCTTACGCCCGACTGACTTTTTTGTGGAAGTAGAATTTCCAGGGGTTGTTTCAGGTTGACAGACAGACATCATCTCGGTTTCATCATTGAACTCCTCAAATAAGTTGGGAAACTGTTCCATGGGTTCTTCGTCAGGGTTTGACATACCATTACCATTTAGCACGTTGTTAACCGCCTCGGTGAAGCCCTCCGCGTATTCTCTCCTCGTTGCCTATATTTCCCAAATATGTTAACCCATCATTGTAAAATGGCCAAGACTTGAATCTCATAAGACGAGCATTTGCATCAACCTACAAATAAGGCAAAGTTCAAACACCATTCAGTTTAGATAGTTGAAAATATTAAAAAGATAAGCTCACATGCACTATTTAATCACACGCAACAACATAAATTGTTACCTTAACATAGTCAGCCCATGTCTCGTCATGCGCCTCAATCATTTTGGTTGTGTCGTTCCAGCCTATACCACTACGTGATAACATGGATACGAGGTTGTCGTAGTCCTTCTTCCACACATGTATTTTGGAGTTGATGTGCGGTATACCTTTAAGATCCGTACCGGGTAGTGCCCTTGCCATTTCTTATTCCAAAGCTTGTAAATATCTAATTTTAAAGCCATTTTCAGACTTCCACCCGATAGTGATAATCTCTTTCAACGCTGCAATCAGGATCTCTTCTTCACGACGACTCCAACTCCTCCTAACTTTGTCATTCCTTTTACGTGCACCCTTAGAACCTTTGCAAATAGCAGGCTCCATAAAACACCTGTTCTTCAAAAAACAACCTGTTTCATTCAAGCAACCTTAAAATGCAAACAAACAAATTGATATTCATACAACAAATTGATACTCAGAAATTGATATTCATACACCAACCATTCAGTAGTCTTATCTATAGCAAATTAATATAAGAAATTGATATTCATACAATGCAACCAAGTTCATTAAAGTACAAAGTTCAAACAAATTGGTAACTATTACAAACTGAAATAAGGCAAGAACATCAAATTCAAATACAGCTTCATTCTTGTTCTCAACTAACCCCTAGCAAATGCCTCTCCACTCATTGTACATGTTATGAGACAAATTATCTCTCTAATTATTCCATGCTTGTGATGACTCTACAGTGTCAATGAATTCCATGTCAATATCATCTTCGTTGTCATCATCCGAATCATCACTCAACTCATCCTCCAATGGATCAATAGGCAACTCCATTCGGATAAAGTTATGAAGAATAGTGCATGCCATTATTATCCTATTTTGGATCTTTATATCATAAAATGATTGACTTCGAAGAATCGCCCATCTTTTTTTCAAAAGTCCAAACGTCTGTTCGATGACATTTCGAGCTTTTGAATGGTTCATATTGAAAAATTCAAGGGAATTTTGAGGAATTTGAGTTCCCTCCCCCCATTCATTCAAGTGGTACCTAACTCCTTTGTATGGAGTTAAAAAACCTTCTCCGTTTGTGTACCCGTTGTCACATAGGTAATAGTTACCTGTCATCAGTATGTGTAACAAAATTTTTGTGAATGTAACTAATGAAGGCTCAAGCCAATCAAGACACCAATTATAACTCGAAAAACTATATTATTTAGATAAAATATCTTGGGGACTTTCAAACCATTTGGCTTTAGTAGCGATGCATCCCGTAAAATTCTACAATCTGCAGTGGAACCTTCCCAACCACTTAAAACATAAATGAAATTCATGTTTATATCACTGACACCTAAGACATTTACGGCTACGTCGCCTTTTCTTGTTCTATATCTCGTCTTATCTGATTCAGATATCGTGACTTTGATGTAAGTATCATCTAAAGCACCTAGACAACCCTATACGACAATAGATTCAGTCATACTTAACAGTTACAAAAATTTTAGTCATATTTTAAAATTAGTAATAAATAACCATGACATTTACCTTAAACCATTTCCATCTTGGATTGGTGCAATTGTCCTCAATTGGCTTGGGACTTACTAGGAGCAGACTATGCAACCTCAAAACAGAGTTTAAAACATCATGGAAGTGCCTACTCACAGTTTGACCGGATCTCTTGAAATCAAAATGCACCACCCGATTTTTCTTATGGTGGGCAAGAACATAAAGAAATAATGCTACCTTTTCTGTAATGGATACATATCTAGAATCTACCAACCCCCAACATGTTTTAACAAATAACACATTCTAGCAAATGCATCACGGGTCATCCTTAAGTTGTCTAGACAGTCTACGTCATTCATTGCAATCAAGTCATTCAAGTGTTCGACCTGTTTAGGAATCCTATCTAGCATGTGATATCTAGTTCCTACAAGGCGATTTGATAGTCGCTTTTGAGAGCGCAACCGAATTATCCTCGTAAACAAATTCATTACAAAAAAACTTTCAATCATTATTTCCTCAATTATTAGAAAAACTTCAGCTCTTCTCCTCAAAATTTCAGCCATCTTTCACAAATACGCTGCAATATGAATCGATATTATTGCATAAAATGAACAAACATGAATGTAGATACAAAAAATATTGAAACTGTGATATGAAACCATTAACCAAGAATATAAGTGAAATATGAAACTACCAACCTACAAATCATAGATATATGAAATGGTTAAACCGAGGTGAAACAACCATCACCATATTTCACTGAATCTAAGTAATAAAAACAATCACCATATTTCACTGAATCAAAGTAATAAAAACAACCATCATATTCTCAAAAGCTAACTGACGACATAGCCCAATGAAACAAAGCATTCGACAATAACAAACAGATGTGAAACAATGAGCTGAAGATTAAAAACCTAAGACGAAGTGGCAACGAAAGCACTAACCTTTCTCGAAATGGCAACGAAACCGACGCCGAGAACTCGAACAAAATCTGCAAGGATTTAAATAAATGGAAATGAAGAAATCATATAGAACCATGACATTTCTCACAAAAAAGTAAACTAAACAGAGATGGTCGTACTTACTATGATTATAGGGTTCGACCAAGGCCTCAGTGAAGGAGAAGAACAGTGAGAGGCGGAAGGAAAAATTTGAATAAATGTAATAGCGCTTGCGAGTTGCATCTGCTGTACTTGGAAGGCAAATTTAGGGATTTAGGGGTAATTAGGTAAATGCATATTGAAGGATAAAGGGAGTTAATCTACATCCCACCACTAGGGTGGGATATGGTATAACCATATTGGGCTGATTAATGACCGGGCCCAAGCATTTTCTAGGGCTGGAGCTGTTTGAACCATACAAGATAAAAGGTGTGAAATATTACAAAACTGTGTGATATCCCTCACATTAAGGGCAACCAAAAGGGCTCTTGATATATTAAAATAATAAAAATATTAGATGGGACGGGGGTGAATAACTACGGAGTGATACGGTGATACCCATACTCGTCTTGCTCCGATGTGAGTCACTGAGGATGGCCCAAATACGGCGGCCCAAGGTGGGTCGGGTCAAAATTGTTATCCTAGGTCGGATTTAAGGGAAAAATTCCAAGATTCACACTAAACTCATTTACAATAATAAAAAATCCGTACTACAAAAAAGAAGTTTACAACATACTGGAACTTTCTTTTTTTTTTTTGGAGTACAACATATTGGAACTTAAATTTATTCCATTGGTTGCATAAGCGCAGCCTCAAATCATAAGACCAAGAATCTGAGACATGTAAAAGTCAAGGAAACAAAATCAGGGGCTTCCCGACATCTACGTTTATTATAAATTCGCTATTAAAATAAATTATTATATACAAAAAAAAAGTGCTTTTCTTCCTTTAACGCTGATCACATGTAGGTTTATTTTCTTCCCCAGAAAAGATATAAAATTACAGAAAAGCCCTCGTGGGTATCATTTTCCATAGTATTAAATTTTCATTCGTGGGAATATGATACAATATTTACGTCAACATACAATTATGTGTTCAATTCAGATACCTAAGATTGACATTTCTTACACCAAAGTCCAATCAAATCAACGACTTCCAGTCTTGCGTTTACATTCATTAATTAAATAATAATTAGTTTTATTGTTTTTTTGGTTCTATATAAAGTAACTCCAGAGCATGAGCCCTATCTCATACCAAAATCCATTATTTCACTTTGCAATTATTTCATATCAAGAAAAATATAGAGAAGTTTAACAAAACAACCATGAAGTTTACAAGTTTTTCACAATGCTCCTTCATTATTCTTGTTCTTGTGCTCTCATTTGCAATATGCTTGACAAGAGCTCAAGAAGTTGGTAAGTTTTAAGCATTTTTTTTTCTTTTTAATTATCTGTTGAGATAAAGCTAATATATTTAAGATTCATTTAATTTGTATTTTGAGGAAATATTTTTTGAAAAACTCATAGTACTGCTTCATACAAAGTTTGATTAATTGCATTGATGGGCTCGGGGACAAAGCCAAGGGGTCTGGCTGGCGGCGGCGGCCGCCCTCCTCAGCTTCAAATTTTTTCATAATTAGTATAAATTTTTATATATAAATTTACTAAATTTTATAAATTTGCCCCCATGAAAAATAAACGTCACATATTTATATCTGTTAGTTTCAAGAAAAAATAAACATCGCTTCCCTAGTCTTGATTTTCGAGCTCCGTCCCTTAATGGGCTTATTTGATATTTCACTTTAATTTGAAAATTATAATTTCTAAGAAGAGCACATATTGTCTACAATGGGGCATACATTTTGGTCTTTAGACAGTATTTTTAGAAAAAAACATGAGTACATTTTCTGCATTTATTTTATTTTATTTTTGAAATTGTTGCAGATGATGAGAGGGAGTTTAGTTACGAAGAAGATAGCGAAACCGGGCCGGCCAACTGGGGTAAAATCCGGCCCGAATGGAAGGAGTGTAATTCTGGAAGAATGCAATCTCCTATTGATCTGCTCAATGAAAGGGTTGAAATAGTTTCACATTTAGGGAGACTCAAGAGAGATTATGAGCCCTCTAATGCTACCCTTATCAATAGAGGACATGACATGATGGTACGTACATTTTATTTCATTTTTCTTTTAAGAGAAAAAACGGGTTAATTAGTTGTTGAGCTGGCAATGGGCCAGGTCGGGTGAGCCCGTCGGGCTTTTGAAAGATTTTGGGCCAAGTCGACCCAATTTTGGTCGTGCCGTAGAAATGCATGGTGTATTAATCCATGTGTGCATTTTTTTACACAAAAACTGTCGGACCGGGCCAAAAAGGCCCGATTTATTTAGGGTCTAGAAAATCATGGCCAGTCCAGCCCAAACCTAGGCCCAGTCAGAACAGCCAGAGATGGATCGGGGGCGCGATTTTTTTATGATCTCATTTTTTTCTAAAAGGAATATATATATATATATATATACACAAGGGCGTAGCCAGGATTTCCGGCCAGTGCGGTCGGAAATTTCATCATTTCAGCATAGCGCTTCTTGGGTCGAAATTTTAATAAATAGAAAATAGATAATATTATAATAAAAATAAGCAAATCGCACCTTACAACAAATATACTCTTCAAACTTGATCTCCAAAACTATTAAAATCATTTTCTAAAAAAAACTATTAAAATCATTACTTATTTATTTCTTGTTATAAAAAATAAAACTTGGAGATTTTAAAATGTTTTGTGTTCAAAAGAAGGAGGGAGATAGCCAATATGTAAGGTAAAAGAGAAAGTGAGCTGATTTTCTTTTTTTTAGTGGGGAGCTTTGTAGTTGAAGTGAGAGAAATATTTTTTTAAATAATAGTTGGGTCATTAATGTAGGTGTTGTCTGTGTTGTTCAAATTGAGTGTGGTCCACATAGCTACTAATTGAATTTAGAAAGCAATTTATATATATATATATATAATGGTTGGGAGCAGAATTTGAGTGCGGTCAATGGACCGCACTGGGCTTATATTGGCTCCGTCCATGTATATATATATAACTTTTTTTTATAAGGAGAAAAAATTTAGGTTAGGGGTAGCCAAACCGACTGGCTACACCCCTGGGACAAGTCCACGGGCCGGGCTATTTTGCCCGCTCTAATTAGTTGTATCTATGAATTTTTGGTTTCTATTTTACTATTTAATGTGCTTAATTCATTATATGTGCAGTTAAGATGGACAAATGGTGCAGGACATATCAACATAAATGGAACCATATTTCAACTTACGCAATGCCATTGGCACACACCTTCCGAACACACTATAAATGGCAGAAGGTATAGCCTTTTATATTTTCTTCAATTTACTACTCAAAATAATTTCAATGGCATCGAATTATAGTTATAAAAAAAATAACACTAATTAATATTATCCAATAATAATAGGTTCGACATGGAAGCTCATTTGGTCCACCAGAGCGACGACAATCGTACGGCTGTGATTGGAATCATGTACAAAATTGGACGTCCCGATTCGTTCCTCTCCATGGTACACAAATATTTTCTGTATAAATGTTAATTTACGTATATAGGCATATATATTTCTCTATTTATATTATGTCTAAATATTTTTTATATTTTCTGAAATTTCAGATGCAACGCAATTTAGAAGCAGTTGCTGAAACACGAGATGTAGAAAAAACTGTGGGTATTGTTGATCCGAGACTCATAAAATTCGGGAGTAGAAAGTATTATAGGTACATTGGTTCACTTACAGTCCCTCCTTGTACTCAAAACATTGTCTGGACAATTGTGAGAAAGGTATGATTATATATTAATATTTTGTCTAATTTTCGAAATTTGTAATTATGGTAAATTATATTTTCTAATCTGTCACACATGATTATTCACTAGGTGAGAACTGTGTCAAGAGAACAAGTACGATTGATTCGGGATGCTGTTCACGATGTAAGTTGTTCGATTAGAATAATTGAAGGTTGCTTGCTTTTATTTTCAAGTAGAGATTTTTATTTTTTTTTACTTTTTAAAATTCTAAAAATACAGTTTTTACCAGCTTTTATCAATATTATTTCTTACTTTGTACACACACAAAATATTTCACATATTCTCGTGTTATAAACAACATAGTATATTTTTATTTTCAAATAAATATAGCAACATAGATATATAAATTCAAACACGTTTTTGCTTTTACATGAGAACTATTAAAATATTTTTCTATATAAAAAATGATAGCAACATAAGATATTCTAAGTATTAATTATTGCATACTATACTTGATTTTTCCTTCTGACTTTTGTTGCGTGATTTTTTTACAGGAATCAGAAACGAATGCCAGACCAGTCCAATCAATAAATGATCGTTCTATTAATCTCTTTAGACCAAAAGATCGTCAGAACTGAAGTTGATTATCATTTTGTATTATTATACATTCATTACGATTATTTTAATTTACATGTATCATTATGATTATCATTATTTTACGTACTTTTACCATGTATTTTTCACTCACATGGTCGATCATGCTCTTTGAGTTTTGTTCTACCCATTGTTTATTCGTTATGTATATCAATAAAGAGTTACATTAATGTTTATTTAAACCTCTCTTTTCATTTCCCTCAAAAAAAAAAAACCTCTCTTTTCATCATCGGTTGAATTTAAATGGATTAATTTAAGATTACAACAAAGTGAAAGGTCCCATAAATCTATTATGCTGCACCAGAAAGCAACATTAACAAATTTCTAACAGACAGGGCAGATAAATATTACAGAAGAATAGGCCCTCTGTAATAAATAAACATTACATGTGTTATTAAGTTTTGGGATATATAATTACAAAAGGGGAAAATAGTTTTCCGGTGTTTTAACTTAAACTACTCGAAGATTTAGACCAAGTTTTGGGATATATAATTACAAAAAAGGGAAAAAAGTTTTTTTTCAGTCTTGTAACTTGAACTAATTGAAGATTTAGTCCTACATTTAAATTTTGGTTCACTATCTTTCAAAAATTTGGACATATAGCCCGATTTTAATTGAAATTGTGTAATATTAAGGTAATTGGCTAATAGCTAATTAGAATTGATGGGTGATTGTCTAAAAAAATTAGGGATTTTGGTGATTTGGCGCAAAAAATTGACACGTCAAATCACCAAAATTAAAGTACAAAATCTGGGTTTTTTGGTGTTTTTTTTGGGCACCAAATTACCAAAATTCCCAACTTTTTTGACATGTTTGCACCTGATCGGTTGTAGTAAGCCATTTTCGATAAAATTACACAATTTCAATTAAAATATGACTAAGTGTCCAAATTTTAAAAGATATCGGACTTAACTTTAAAGGTGGAAAATAGTCCAAGTTAAAAGATCAGAGAAATTATTTTTCCTTACAAAAACTATACCCGAGGTTTAGCATAATCACAAAAAAAAAAAAAACAGCTCTCTTGACATTTGTATCTATATTTTACAAATTACACCCTCGAGATGAGATATTTATTAAGTAAATACAAATCTCAATGGGCATTTGTATTTTTGAAAGGTAACTAGATTTTTTAATTAAGCTAAATCTCAAGGGTAATTTTTGTAATTTACCCTTAGGGCCCATTTGGATGGATAGATTTGAAATTTCAAGGGATTTCGAATGAGTGGATTTCAAATTTCTTAGATTTGAAATCCACCTCTTGATTGAATGGTGTGGATTTGTGTAAGAATTTCAAATTCACCGTAAGTTTTGATAAAAAAAAAAAATTAGAAGCTCTATTTATTTTCTTAATTGATATTTAATAAATAAAAATAAGAGATATAATCTTATTATTTTATAAATAGTTATAATTTTATACGCTAATAAAAATATGAAATATATAATTTTTATTATGTGTGAATATTTGTGATGATAATGCGTGTGCATATGTGAGAGAGAGTATGTGTGAGTGTGAGTGCGAGTGTGTGTGTGTGTGTGTAAATGTATGTGCAGTGTGTGTAAAGATGTGTAAGGTGTGTAATTGTGTACAGTGTGTGTAAATGTGTGCAATGTGTAGTGTGTGTAAATGTGTGCAATGTGTGTAAGTGTGTGAATATGCAAGTGAGCATAAAGGGAAAATAAAAGAATGGATTTCAAATGACTAGGTTTTGGGAGAAATTTGAAATCCTTTGAAAATGAACTAAAACTTAAAGAGGGATTTGAAATCCATTGATTTTGATTTAAATGTCAAACAGGAGTATGGATTTAGATAAGGATTTCAAATCCCTCCTCCCAAATCCCCTCGTCCAAATGAACCCTTAAGTTTTTCTTTCATTTGCACAAAATTGAGTTAGCAAGAGGTTGCAAATGAGGTAATTCTTCCCCATCTCATTGAACTTTATACAGCAAACTGAAATCAAAACATATATATATATATATATATATCCTTACTAAGCATTGTGAATTTGTGATCAATACAATTCAGCTGAGACAATTCTTGAATCGCAAAAACTTGTGTGAGATGGTGTAAGACCGTGAGACCGTGATACTTTTCACTTTTTACACCGAAAGTATCACTTGTTACACTAAAAGTCTCACCGTCTCTCAAGAGACCTGCTATTCTTGAATTACACCATTCTAGCAAGTATTTTAAGGACATCATCCATAGATGGCCTATGCAAAGGATCATCTTCAATACATGATCCACCTAAAACAGCTAAACACAAAGCCTCTGCTAATGGATAATCATCTTTCAAACAAGGATCCACAAATTTCCTTAACTGATCAAAACAACCCCCTTCATTTTCCCCACATCCCAAGAACTTAACAGATTCTCTCAACACTTCACCATCCAAAACTTCCTTCCCCGATAAAATCTCGAGCAAAACGACCCCGAACGCGAAAATATATTCTTTTTCAGTCCCCATCCTATGCACAAATTTCTCAGAAGTCCCAAAAACAGTAATCTTTGCCCTCCAAGTTGAGGTCAAGAATATGTTTTCACTATTTATGCTCAAATGAGTAAAAGCACTAATAACAGAATAGTGCAAATAATGAAGCCCTGTTGCAATATCAAATGCAATCTGAGTCCTTCTCAGCCAATTAAGACAACCAGATGAGATTGATAAACACTCCCTTAAACTCCCATTCAAAGGATACTCGAAAACGAGATAAGACCACGAGCAATCATCATCGTTGTCGTCGCCATAACAAACTCCATTTAGCTTCAAAATATTTACATGATTGATTTTCGAATGAACATCGATAACTTTTCGTGTTCCCTCAAATCTCATCTCTTTGATAAGTACTTCACTGCTATCAACCAACAACCCCTTGTAAACACTACTGCTGATCTTATTATTTTCGCTGAAATTTTTAGTCGCGTTTTTTAGCTCATTGATGGTGTAAATGCCTATCGAATACTTTATCCCGACAAGAAAATCAGGCGATAAGCACGAATTCGTGGAGCTTCTTGTTGGAGTCGAACATGAATTCAACGAATTAATTCTATGTGTCGAAGGGCGACGATTTTCATCGGATTTGAACTTCTTTAAGGCCTTTATATACAAACCACAAGCAACTAACAAAGCAACAATAAGAGAAAAACATGTAATAAATCCCAAAATGTATAATTTCTTGAATTGAGAGGTTTTAGGCTTTTTTTCCACTGGCATTGTGGGAAGAAACAGAGGTGTTGGAGGGTCAGAATTCGGAATATTGAAATTTATGAAGGGCTTATTTGCAAGTGGTACTAAAACAGTTGTGTTTGGATACACAGTTGGATTAGGCTCCAAATTGTTAGCTTTCCATATTTCCTCAACAGAAACATTAAATTTTTCGCTTAATTTTTTCGTGTCGTCGCCTTCGATGAAAGGGTATGTCACAAAATACTTCACCCCATTGTTACTATAATGTTCATCAGGACAAGCACACTTCAAAGGCACACGAACAATGTCGTTTTCTGAAAGATTAAGATTTTCCTCTGCCAATGTAATGGATTTTACTAAACCTTCGAAAATCCCACAAGCAATTTCTGATAGTGTCACATTTTGAGTAACTGTGTAGGTAAAGTTTGCATGAGAGAACTTACCTGCACAAGTACACAAGATTGGAACAAGAACTTCATGTCCTGCTTCAAGAATCCTCGAATCTGATACGTTGATGTTGTTGATGGAAAGTAAACGGTCCGGATCGATTTTGAACAAGTTTGAGATGGCTGAGATTGTTTTGAAGTTTTCGTTAGCCCGGTAAACGAAAAACGTTTGACATGGATTTCCGGAGGAACTATTATTACAGGTGTATTTTGTGCCTGGATAATTCATATCAGACGAGCATGATGTTTTATCGTAGAATTGTTGGCTATAGCTAAAACTAAACCACAAACATATCCAAAACCATGGATAAATCATCATTAATAATACAGAAAAAACACATACATTATTATGAATCTAGGATTGTGTTATCAATGAAAGCAGAAACAAGAAGTGGTTAAGATGAAACAATCATTGGTTAAGGAAAAGGACAGAAATTTTAAGGTGATGATGTAAGGGATGACCATATTATTTTAAGCTATGATTAAGCATAATTTTTTTGTAAAGTTACAATTTTGGTGAGATTAATTTGAGGGGTACATCAATAGCCGGCTGATACAGTAGATTCCAGGTTGTGGCTTGGAATGTTTCCTCTTGTAATTTTGCATTTGGAGAACCTTTCAACTTAGCATAATTATGAGTTTCCATCAAAAAAAACATTATAAAAAGATAGTGAAGACAGTATAGTTTTTCTTCTTTAACTTAAGGGATAATTACAAACACACCCCTAAGGTTTGGGCTAATTACAAAAAAATCCAGAGATGTTTCAAAACTACAAGAAGCTCCCTCAGGTTTGATTTTGTCTAACATTTAAGGGGTTAACTGTAATATTTCTACAAATATCAGGGTGGTTTTTTGAAATATGATTTGCTTATGAAGGGAAGATGTAAGCAGATTACCAGGGGCCTTTTGTAATTTTCAAAAATCTCTGGGGTTTTTCATAATTAGCCCAAACCTCAGGGTTTTTTATGGAATTATCCCTTCAATTAAATGCGTTGATGGTCCCTTATGGACCATTTTACATTTAACAAATAGACCTTAAATAGTTTTATAGTTGTCTGGTAGTCATGGTTCAGGCATTTTGTCGAACAGTTAATACACATAATTCATAATACCCAAGTAAAAGAAGAAATTTTAATCATTTAATCCCGTAAATCAAATCTCCCGAACGACATCAACAACAAAATAAGAACTTTTTAAGTGAGGGAATCACACTTTTTAATCACAAATCATCACCGCAACAAGATAGTACAAGCAAAACGAAATTGGATTTAAGAATTCTTACCAAAAAGAAAAAGAGAACTCGTGTCCTGAAATAAGGAATGTATGTGTGTGCGTGTGTGCTTCATTAATTTTTTTTTTTTTGACAGCGTGTGTGCTTCATTAATTGATTAAGAAAGAAAGGGAAAAAATATAGGGGTGCTATTCACACTCTTTTTCCTCCAAATACACACCACACATTTCTCTATAATTACAAAAATATCATGAATTTAAAAGACTATAATACTCTTAATCTCGTACCATGATAGGTACCACGTTGACATGATGGCACGATGACTCAAATGATAGTTGACATGATGGAACAATGGCCAGAGACAGTCCTAGGTTTTGAGGGGTTTAGAGCAGAAAAAAAAAATGGTGCCCTTGTATTTAAGTAAAAATATTAAAAGTAATAAAATCAATGTTACAAATACTTTTTTTTTATTTAACATAAATAATAAGATATGTAATAACAAAAATATCATGCTCCAACTTTAATATTTCGGTCTTATTAAAATAAACTACGAAAAAGATTGTTCATTATAATTTTTTTTTTGAGAAAGGATTGTTCATTATAATTGACCATAGAGGAAATGACAAAAAAATAAATAACTAATAAATTAGCTATAAAAAATTCATCCTCTTGCATTTTTAAATTCTTTAATTCTATTTTTTTGGTTTTGCAAATTTTTATTTTAAAAAAAAAAAAGCAAATTTAAATGATAGAATAGAAAAGCAAAAAGAAAACCTTCAATTATGTTTTCTAGTTTGCAAAACGGACAACAAAATAGCTAGGTAGAAAGAAAAACACTGATTTTTGCATCCATTGGGTAAAGAACTTGAAACCTTAGATGATATACATGGTACAATAGCCGCTACGCTAGTCACTCCTTTGTAAAAAGTTTCAATTATATACCCAATATGTACATATAAAGTATTGAAAAAAAATTATGGGGCCCTTGCCCGCGAGAGGCCTTGTGCGGCGGCACCACCTTGCCCCTGACAATGGCTCAAATGGGATGGCACGGCCGTCATGTTGCCATGTGGCACGATGACTCAATGGCTCAAATGAGATGATATGATGGTATGATAGACGGACCCATGAGGCATGATAAAGATGACTGACCAAATCGAATGGCATGATGGTGACCTAATGGGATGGCACAATTGCACAACCATCATGCCATCATACCATATGAGTTTAATGAGGAAAGAATAAATTGGGGAATATTGGGGAGTGTAGGGTTTTTTTTTTTTTTTTAAGTATGATGTATTTAGAAAGTGGGTGTACTTAGAGGAAAAATGGGTGTGGCCAAAAAAGAAAAAAAAGTTCCTAGTTGAGGGGGCGAGAGAAGAAGAGAAGAAAATTGGACGAGTAATAGGTGTCGTACAGGGCTACTTGGTGCCATGAAGGATCCCTGACTTGATGGGAAACAGGTACACAAATAAGGTAAGCGAAATGAAAACCTAAAAAAAATCATATAAACTATATATATAGCTTATATTTTTAATTTCTTGATGAAATTAGGTAAAAAAAAATAATTGGGGGTGTAATATGAACCCCATATCTACGCCATTGCTTAACAGGCGTTCATGCCCCAGGCGCAAACATCTACGCCTTGACGCTAGATGAAGAGCATGCCTCCTACTCTTTGAAATGGGGCGTGTTTCGGTTGGTTATTAGCAACGATGACGACTTGTTGGGTGGCATTGGCTATGTATGGTTGTATTTTCAAAATCTATTTTTTATTTTTCAACTATTTCGGAAAACAAGTTTATGTTTGTTTAGGGAAGTTCCCAGTGGAAATAATGTTATTTTCAGTTTTCACTGTTTTGTGGAAATATTCTTTTAAAAACACAACTAAACAATGTTTCATGTACCAGAATCACATGAATTTTGTGCACACTTCAAAAACTATAATCAAATAATTTCAACTACAATCACGCAAATCTATGTCAACATACACTAAAAAACAATAAATAATCATATTTTCACTTTCAAACATATACCATAACATAAATTTAGACAACAAACCAAACATCTTTTCAATTCTCACACGAAAAACTAATAAAGTCTGAAAATTCATTTTTCAACATTAGAAACTGAAAAAATTGAACTTAGAAATACATCTATACAAGACCATTTGACTCCTGGTGGTGGAATCGTGATTGGATATGCTTAATGGAGACAAAAATTAGGATTGATTGTGTTTTTTTAATTTTAAGATTTTGTTAACATGGTGTTTTGGTATATTATTTAAATTTTAAAGCTGAGTTTTTGTTTTTAATTTTTGAATATGAAATCACAATATTCAAATTTATCATAAGTAAATTTTTTAAAGGAGAATTGCATCGTTTTAGTTATGGATTGTTTGTACAATCATCAATCAAAAAAGTAATATTGAGTATAAAACAAGGTGGTTCAAAAAGTTTCCCGAGATGAGAATGTGAATTAGGTGATTGCACTAATTAAGGCCCATATTGACCTGCCACTTCGTACTAGAACCGCGGTTCGGTTCGGTTCGCTTCACGGTTCCGTTCCTCCAAATTGAGGAACCGAACCGAACCGATCCTTGATGCTCACTGCCCGGTTCCAAACCGGAACACGGTTCCTATACGGTTCCGGTTCCGGTTAAACCAGAACTTTTTGTTTTTAATTTTATTTAGATAAAATGTTTAGCAATTTAGTTTAAAATAAAAAGAAAAAGGAAAAAAAAACGTGTGCGTGATTCATCTAAAATATTTCCATCATAGTTAAATGTTTGCTCTACTTCAACAAATTGAAACGGGCCAAAACCTCTTTTGCGATGATTGAGATGATTGTATAAGGTTGAGTTCTTTGTGACCACTATTTCAAAATATCAAAGTCTTCAATATCTATTTCACTAAACTCGAAAGAAGTAGTTAAATAATTCTCAAGCTCTACATTTGAGCTAGAGGAACCCTTGAACGTTTACTTTTTCCCTAGTAATCGTTGTGCAATATTAAAAATATCATAATAAACATTTTACATTTCTTCTGAATGTATTTACCAAAACAAGATTGTTGGTTTTAACGTTAAAAAAATGGTTCCATCACTTCCATATACGGTTCTAACCGAAGCGATTAAAAACCGGTTCCCACGGTTTTGAGACCTAGAACCGGAACCGGAACCGGCCTTCACACTTGGTTCGCCCAGCTTTCGATTTGGAACCCGGTTTCGGTTCCATTTGGCCAGGTCTAGCCCATATTATTCATATTAGTTGATTCAGTGATTGCACTATGGTCCTTGCATATTGTTTGTGACTTAGGATGGAGATTGGATAGTTGCTCCCTAAAATTTAGGTTTAACTAGCTAAACATATTAGTGGCTAGGGGATGAGGAGGGGCCGGGTTGTGGCATTCCGGTCCCACCCCGCGAAGACTTGGGGCATGATAAGGGCAGGATGAATCAGAGGCAGGACGGGAATCCCTATTTGTGTTTTTTATAATTTAAATAATAATTTTAAATTCTCAATTTATATATTAACAAATATATATATATATACACATATAATTTATGTATTATATTTGTTATCATTTAGGGGTGTTTCATCCAAAAATAAATGTATTATAATTGTTAATACTTTTAGAAATTATCATCAAACATACTAAAAAATAAATAATAGATATAAAAATTTTTAAATAATAATATTTTCACATATATATACAATATAAAATATACTTAATATATATATATTTAAAGCGGGGACCTAAATCCATCCCCGCCCCATTGACATAATTGGCTGTGGGGATTTCTCATCGGGCCTAGGGCCGGAACAATAACCTAATTGAGTTCGGGACATTTTGCCATCTCTAGTTAAAGCCTAAACACTTGTTAATTGGTATCTAAGGCAGTCAAAAAGTCAAATCTACCCGAGTATGTTACTGTTTATTTTTGTTTGAATCTTATGGGGTTTGTTCTCAAAAACAAATCTGATGGAGTTTAAAAACTTAGTTAATGGTTAATTGTCCATTATAAAACAAGTTTTAGTTGCGTTAAAACACCGATGAAAATCAAATAACTTGATTTTCTTAAGAATAGTTTATCACTTTCTTCACTAATTCAGTTGAATTCAAGCCAAGGTTCAGATCTTATGAATAAAAATAATGTGTTGAAAATCAAGGCAAAATTGCTTTTTTGGTCCGTTAAGTTGGTTCGATTTCGCTTATAGTCCTTTAATTTTTATGAGTTGCGTTTGGCAAACACTAGCTTTTCTAAATCTGCACATTTAGCCTGATTTCGAAATTTTAGGGATATCTTATTCCTAAAATGCTGAGTAGGACCACTTTTTCACGAAATGACTATTTTGCCCACGAAATATATGTTCAACAATTTTTTTTAATTTAATTTAAATAAAATAAATTTAAAAAAATAAAACTAAAAAAAACGACAACATAGTTATATATTTTTTTTTGGTTTCTATTTCTTTTGAATTTAATTCTTGGTTTTTCTATTTTTTTTTTTTTGCTTTCTATTTTTTTTTTAATTTTAATTTACAGTTGAAAATTATAGATATATATATATATATATTTTGTTGTTTTCTATTTTATAATTTTTATATATAGTTGAAAATTATAAATACATGGTTTTTCTATTCTTTTCTTTTTCTTATTTTTTTAATTTATTTACTGTTGAAAATTATGAATATATGTCCAGATTATTTTATTTAATTAAATTTAAAAAAAACGAACGTATATTTTATATTTGTCAATTTTATATAAAATTATATATATGTTCAGATTTTTTCTTTACTTCAATTTAGTGTTATATTTATTTTCGTTATTTAATTTATTAAGATATTAAACAAGTCATGTGATATGCACATGACCAAGGTTTCCCTCCAAAAAAATGGGTAAAATAGTCATTTCGTGGAAAAGTGGCCCAACTCAGCATATTAGGAATAAGATATCCCCGAAATTTTGAAATTGGACTAAATGTGCAGGTTTAGAAAAGTTAGTGTTTGCCAAACGCAACCCATAAAAATTAAAGGACTAAAAGCGAAATCGAGCCAACTTAACGGACCAAAAAAACAATTTTGCCTGAAAAAATTTGTTAAGTTAATGAATCAAACTTAAACGAGCTCTTAAAAATCAATCTCAAGTCAAATTAATTTATTCGCATGTGATGCCCGGGGATCGAAGATGACGAGGAGTAATCATCAATGCAAAGATAATGCATGGGCAAGGAGCGGTGACTGACAGATTTCTAGGCGGAGAGAAATATAAATGAACCGATTCCACGTTCGAATAAGATGAGATTAGAGATTGTGCATGTATGTTATGACAATCGATAACAGAAGAGCGATATATATAGGTACTAGTAGAGCTAGAGCTGGCAAAATTACCACAGCCCATTAGGTCGAACACTCAACTTATTGGCAACTCTAAATACTACTCATGTGAGTAAAATACATTTTCTTTTCGGGAACTCATGATATTAAAATTAATTTCAAAATTAAGTATGTTTGGCCCAGAGTAATTGCTTAAGTTATCACATGGAAATAAATCGCCAACTTGGGTCAAATCCATATAGTCGTCTTCCTGTTCTTAAATCCAAAGTCATCATGTGATTCACGTGCAATAATAAATGTGAAACCACAATTATTACCGTACAAGGGTGGTTTTCTTTTTCTTGATTGTAATTGTCCTTCGCTTACCATTTTTCTTTTTTTTGGGAGATATTATTCTTGACATTTTTCTAGAAACACTTTGAAACTTCCTTTGACTTGCCTGCCCTTTTTACATTAATTAAACGTTCATTAGTGCCACTATAATTCAATAAGAAAGATCACAATCTTAGAAATTCAAGATATTAAAACTATTTCCATTTTGACTATTTTTATTTTTCTCAACAATATTAACAACCTGCTCTACATGTTTCAAAGATATTATTTGACCCCTTTTTAATTTATAAACATAAACATTAATTGTACTCCAAGTCATTTTCTAATTAATATTAATCCTCAGTCCCCATTATGTTTCAAAAGGTGCACTCTTCAACATTGAAATATTTTGAATTTTGATCATATTTTTGCAAACATACCTTTATGCTTGTGTTTCAATTTTTTGTGCAATTTTGTTTTCTTTAAATATATGCAATAATTTACGTTTAAATAAACAACATCTATTTATTACATGAACATGTGTCATACATTCAAAAATTAAATTACAAATTATAACTATGAAAGAATTTAAGCACGGATATTTAGCAAAAGTTTTGCAGAGTAAAGATGTGATTGGAGATGTGGTCACATTCACAATCACATGCAGCGGAATTTTGAAAATAATAAAGAGACACACGAAGTAAAAATTGTCTACAAAGCCAACAAGCTTGTAGACGTGTCAATATGACAAAACTTTCCACTAGTAAAATCAGTTTGATTCCGTTATACAAAAATACTCAAATCCAACTAGTAGAAATTCAACGGAAAACTCCTATCTAGAGTGTATTTAATCTATGTAATTCAACTCATCCAACAATAGACATGTATGGACTTCGTTAATCACAATACAAAAACAATGGATGAAAAGCTAACAAACACAAGCTGCAGGGCTGAATGTAATCTCAGATGTAGTCACATTTGAGATCGCATCCAGGGCAGTTCAGACTCCTTGTGCTTGAATGACTCTAACTCTCTCAATACTCTTGAATCTCTGGTGTATTTCTTGTGTATTCATTATGCACGCCTTCTTCCCTTTATATAGTCGTCCAAGACCCTTCAAGAGACCTAATACACAAGGAAAGAAGATATATACAAATATATGACAAGTAAATCACTTATGTTAGGAAACAAGATAACTATCAAGAATCCTAATATATCAATACCATATCAATATGATTTCTTCCCTTATCCAAAAAGTCATAATTATATCATAAGTCTAGAAAGGCAAAACAAATCAAAACCAATCTTTATCTTTTTCGAAAAATTATTTTAGACGATAAAATCGTCCTAACAATCTCCCCCTTTTTGCCTTTCTGGACAAAACACAAATCAAGCAAACTTCCCCTAAGTGTAACAACTCCCCTTGAATATCATGTTGAGTAAAAATACTGAAACAGATGTGATCACATTTCAGGTCACATTTATAACTGCAGCAAAAATTAAAGAACGAGAGTTCATCGAGTTATCAAAAAAACAAAACAAGTAAACCTAGCAGACGAGTAGTCTTAGTACATCCCCAATCAAATATCATAAAGTTCATCAGTAGACGCATTCGTGTCCAATTGTCCTTCAAAATCAAACTGAAGGCCTTCGTCTCCTCATTCTCAGCCGAGTCGGTGGTGCGGCAAAGAACACCGACTTGATCCGGCTGCCTCGAAAATGTGAGCGTCAATTAAAGTCCTAGTCTCCATAACTCCCCCTGTAGCATTGCTTGGGCCACCAGCATTCTCTCCCCCTATTTGGCCAGAAACAGAGCCAATGATTTGTTGCAACTGAGATCTAAGAGAAGTGAAGTGAGCAATCTGTTGCTCGGCAAAAGCCACCGGACTGTAAAAAGCGGTAAAAAACAGTGCAGATGAAATGTTAGAGAAAATGGGAGCGGGGAATGTGGCCAACATCCTAACCACATTCGGGGCCACATCTCGGACGGACCACAGGGGGGGTAGCAACATCCGGAGAAGCAGCGAGGGGCCGGAGTCGTAGGAGCAGGCGGAGCATCTCCTGGATAGATGAGAGGCAAATCAACAATGCGATTTTGAGGGCTGAGCAGTGGTCTGGATACATGAAAGACCCCAAGTGGGTTGGTAAAATGATCATCCTTCTTGGGCTCAAAACCTTGCGACACCAGGATTTTATAGATCAAGCTGGGAAATGTCAGGGACTAAGATTTAGATTCACTGGTAGCAAAGAACGTGACCTCCTCGAAAGCCAATTTCCCAAAATTGAACGGCAGTTCTTTCCCAATTTGATATAGAACTCGAGCATGTGTCCGTGTAACTATGGAATTATTCTTCGAAGGAGACCAATTTGCACAACATATTTTGTACAAAAACCCATAGAAGGACGTAAGGCGGGAGGAGACAAGTTTTTGAGGATGGCTGGCCAATCTTGCATACGCCCACCAGTCAGAAATTGAGCCATTTCATTGTAGTCGGAGTGTACTTCACATTCCTCAAAATCAGGCATGTCAAATAATCGATTATTGACTGAGGGACTGAACTCGTATATCTTATTGCGAACAAATACTTTCCCAAACTTATGATATCGACGAACAACAATACGAGTAGACATATTAGCATAAAACTCACATACCACAGAATCAATATAAGGCAGTGCCGTATCAATCGTGGTTAACAAATTGCGTTTTTCAAAAACTCGATTCAAGTTATACTTCTCAAAGTGCTCATAATCTCGATTTTTCTCATCAATAAAGGAACGGGAAAGGATAGCATGAAACCTGGAAGTGGCAGCAGCTGTATAAAATTGCTTGGAGTGAGCTTTTGCAATATCAAACTCAGAATCAGATGTGTCGTCGGATAACATGACATCTTCCTCAACATCCGCAGCAGCATCCTCCTTTAATTCTTCAGCAATCATTTCATCACCCACTTCTTCGACCATGGCATCAAGATCAATCTCAGGGTCTGGTTCTTTTGAAGCATCAAAATCTTCATCACTTGAGTCATCGAATTCAGAACTTGACTCAGCTGCAATGGGTGTTGGCCTAGATGTGGTCACATCCTTGGCCACACCTTTGCACTTTCTGACCTTCTCAAGCATTTGTGCCAAAGGCACATCCTCATCACTATCTTTGCACTCGGGTTGCACTCGTTCTCTGGGCAGAACAACAAACTGGTTTACATTGTCCTCTGAATCACTAAAAGGGACAAAAGGAATAGGTAAATCATCTCCCCCTGTCTGTGAAGTACCCTCAACAACAGTCTTTTGCTTCTTTGGAGAAATTTCAGGAGTAGAGTCTGAATCTTCGAAGTCCTCTGGAGAGTAACCACGAAGTCTTTTTGAACGGCGCACATTAGGGTTTCCCAAAGGTCCATGAACTGTGCGAATGACCTCAAAATCCGGAGGATTGTCGACATCAATTTCATTATTTTTCTCACCGGGAAGAACAGAGGCAAGGGCCTCGTCTTGAAATGGAACAGGGATGATAGCCGTTGGAGTTGAACTTGGAGGATGAGTGCTCGGGAGAGAAGAATCCAAACCTGGATCTTTGATTGAAGCGATGGGAGATGCTGTCCCAGATGCAGGGACATCTTCAGGAAAAGATGCAGGGGCATCGTGAATAGAGTCGGGAGCAGCGATTTTTGGCGATGGAGGAGTGATGGTTTCTGCGAGGACCTCTATGGGAGTGGAGGAGGGCGTGGCAGCGGCCTCTGGCGGTAAAGAACTCTCCTTATGCGGAGAAGAATAAGGATTCTGGGCAGATGGAGATGCAGTGTCAGATGGGGTTCCATCTCTGACAAAGATCTCGAACGATTAGCTTCCATGGATTTCTCAGACTTGGGACTTTCGGAATTGTGCGAGGAAGAAGATGATTTTTGTCAATGCAAAAAGGTTCTTGATAGATGAAACAAATATTGCCATGGTGAGGAAGATGACCGAAGAACCTGAAAAAAAATCTCAACCACACACAAGCTTCGAAAATTGTGAGAGAAAAGTGGGTGCACAACACTCAAGTGCCTGCAAGTAAATAGTGATAGCAAAAATTCATAATTGGGCACGATAATCAAAGTACAATGGAAAGAGTTTGATTAGGAAAGAATTTCTCATGGTAATAATCGAAAAATAAGGAAAAAAATCAAGATCCCAATTAATCTCAAACTCTGGTTCTCAAAGTGTCCACATTATGTCAACTTGTGATAAAATCAAAAATAAGATTTACCCTGATCCTCCAAATCGGTTCAACCCACAAAATATATCCATCAAGATTTTCAAGATTTGGGAAGAGAAAAATATCACCCTCAAATTATATATGTAAACCAAATCTCAGCAAAGAATCCAAGATCACCAGGACATGCAAACCTAATATGTCTAATGCAGCAAAAATAAATATAAAAAAACGCACACACAAGGTGAAAAGTGCTGCAGCAATGGATATAGGTTCAAATGTCGTCCCATTTTGAGTCACACATGTACTTGCTGATTCAATGAATCGCAATCCGAAATCCCAGCTTATCAAAATTTTCGAGTTTTTTTCACTTTTTCCGAGTCTCATGAGGGAGTTAACCAAACAGGGAGCTTTCACTCAAGTGCCAAAGGTAGCTCTTTTTCACATGATCATGCCTTTTTAAACAGTAGGATGCTTGATGAAATTGGTCACAAGGAATAGCTGCACACAATGGGCTGGTAGTTTTTCCTAGAAGGCCTCCAAGCATGATCAAGACTTTATTTTCAACTCAGCTACTGGGAAAAATATCATCAATTCTTTTTGAATTGGAGAGATCGACTCACACCAGTTTTCCAAGGGAGACAATATATGTGACTAGTTCGAACCATCAATCCACTTTTTGCAGAAATGCATGAAAGCTTATAATGCAGGGATGCCTAAAAAAATAAAAAAGAAATAGAGGAGAAAAGAAGGGATGCAGATTTTGGATGTCACAGCGGATGTGATGTGAAATGCTGTGACATCTCGTGTAACATCTCATACAACACACAAACCGAGAGACATCCTTAGATTGGAGAATCTCTCAAAATCCAAAGCCTTGGTGAAGATATCAGCAAGCTGATTTTTAGTAGCAATATACTCAATTCGAATAATATTTTTCTCAACTAAATCTCGAATAAAGTGATGTCTAATATCTATGTGTTTAGTACGAGAGTGTTGGACAGGATCTTTCGAAATATCAATCGCACTCATATTATCACAATAGACAATCAGGGTTTCACTTTGCAAACCATAGTCTTCAATCATTTGGTTCATCCATAAAAGTTGTGTGCAACAACTCCCAACTGCTACATATTCTGATTCAGCAGTCGAAAGAGATACACAATTTTGCTTTTTGCTATACCATGAGACCAAATTATTTCCCAAATAAAAACATCCACTAGTTGTACTTTTACGATCAACAACATCTCCACCAATCAATCGAATCACTAAATCCCACAAGATTAGTGTTAGTATCTTTGTGTACCAAATTCCCAAATCAGTTGTGCCCCCTACGTATCGAATAATATGTTTTAAGGCTTTTAAATTAGTAACTTTGGGATCAAATTGATAACGAGCACACAGACAAACAATGAACATAATATCAGGACGACAAGCAGTTAAGTACAACAAACTTCCTATCATGCTTCTATACAAGGTGTGGTCAACACTTTCAGCCATATCTTCTTTGCTCAACTTTTGACTCGACCCCATGGGAGTCTTCAAGTGAGAGGCATTTTCAAGATCAAACTTCTTCACAAGATTCTTAGCGTACTTGCATTGTGAGATAAAAATTCCTTCCTTTAATTGTTTTATTTGCAAGCCCAGGAAGTAACTTAACTCACCTACCATACTCATTTCAAAAGTGGAGGACATGCAAGCAATGAATTCCTTTAGCAATTTATCATAGGAGGAACCAAAAACAATGTCATCTACATAGATTTGAGCAATCATGATGTCGTGGTTTTTTCTTTGAATGAACAAGGTTTTATCAACTTCACCACGTTTAAAGCCAATTTGAAGAAGATACTCAGTTAGCCTACCATACCAAGCTCTATGGGCTTGTTTAAGACCATATAGAGCCTTTTTAAGCTTATACACGTGGTTAGGCTTAAAAGGGTCCTCAAAGCCTTTAGGTTGTTCAACAAAAGCTTCTTCATCTAGAAATCCGTTTAAGAAAGCACTTTTCACATCCATTTGGTGAAGAGTTAATCCCAACTAACATGCAATTGCAAGCAACAAACGTATGGACTCAATACGGGCTACAGGAGCGAAGGTTTCATCGAAATCCATCCCCTCAACCTGCGTGTACCCTTGAGCGACTAATCGAGCTTTGTTGCGAACAATTTTGCCAGATTCATCTGTTTTATTTTTAAAAATCCATTTTGTTCCTGCATATTTGGTTCTGCATTTGAGTCAGTTGTGGATGGGGCTTCAGTCACATTCTCCATAACATCTATGCCAACATCTTTTGCTAGAGCAGTCTCAACAAATTCGAGTAGATCCACATGATCATCTTCACTCTTTCCTGCAATATCTGAGAGTTCATCGAAGACAATATTTATAGATTCCATGATCGTCTTAGTACGAAGATTATAAACTCGATAGGCATGACTATTCGAAGTGTAACCTAGAAAAAGACACTTGTCACTTTTGGAATCGAATTTACCAAGATTATCACGATCATTAAGGACATAGCACACACACCCAAAGACATGAAAATATTTGAGGTTAGGTTTCTTTCCCATAAGTATTTCATACGGGGTCATAGAACATCCAGGCCTTAAATATACACGATTAGCTATATGGCAAGCAGTATTTAGAGCTTCAGCCCAAAACCTTTTAGAAAGTTTCTTTGAACTAAGCATGACACGGGCTATCTCTTGCAATGTACGATTTTTCCTTTCTGCCACCCCATTTTGTTGTGGAGTTTTTGGTACGAAAAATTCATGAGAAATCCCCTTTCTATCACAGAAGGTCGAGAAAGAAGAATTCTCAAATTCTTTACCATGGTCTGATCTAATTCTGGCAACTGTCAAATTATACAAGTTACAGACCTTTTTATGCCAGCTTCTAAAGAAATCAAAAGTTTCAGATTTCTCACGTAGAAAATAAGTCCACGTGTAACGTGAAAAATCATCGACAATCACATAAGAGTACTTCCTACCACCCACACTTTCAATCTCAATAGGACCCATGAGATCCACATGAACTAACTCCAGACATCTAGTGGTATGGAAATGTGATGTCATTTGATGCGACACTCTCTTTTGTTTACCCCTTTGACAACTTTCACAAACACTGACACTTTTCACAGACAATTTAGGCAAACCAATGACAGCTTCATATTTCACAAGTTTCATTAGCTTTTTATTGCTAACATGGCCTAGCTTTTGGTGCCATAGATCAGTGTCATTCGTGTGTGCCCTGTGACAGAGTTGATCATTACAAAATTAATAACGATTTCGTCAGACCTCAAGCCGATGAGATACAAGTATCATTCTCATCGAACACCTCACATGAGTTTTTGTTGAACTTGACATAGAGATCATCATCACATAGTTGACTTATGCTGATGAGATTAGCATTAAGACCAACTACATGAAGCATATTACGAAGCTTGGGTAGTCCTTCAACGTTCAAAGTCCCTTTCCCAACTATCTTCCCTTTGGCTCCACCTCCATAGGTAACATTGTCTCCATTGTACACTTCATAGTCAGTCAAATACTCCAAGGTACCTGTCATATGTCGTGAGCATCCACTATCGAAGTACCAAGATCCTGCAACGTTAGATCTCAAGGAAGCATAGATAACATGACATTTAACATCAGATTTTTTGACCCAGACCGTTTTTGAAAAATGATTACGAGGATGTCGTAACATCTGTGATGACATCTGGCGTTCAGACCTTAAATCCGATTTCAGCTTATAACAGAATGGTTGTATGTGTCCAGGAGCATGACAATAATGACAGATAAAGTGACGTTTCCGTGGTTTAGATTTCTGGGAAAAAATCATTTTATTGTTGGAGGAATCTGAGGATTCTCCTTGTTCTTTTGCTTTCACAAAAACCGGAGTTTTATAACCAAGGCCGGTTTTATCATCACTACCCATGGAAAGAATATCATCCAGTTTTGCTTTCCCAGAATTAAACCTTTTTATGCTTTCAAGAGACTCTTCAAGTTTAGACTTTACCTTTTCGAACTCAAGTTCTTTCTTTGTAAGAGAAGTCTCTAACCTGGTAACCACTTCCCTTTGATCATCATTCTCCTTTGTAAGTCGGTCATTCTCCTTTTTCAGCATCTCGTTCACTTTTATCCTTTTCAACCAATCCTTGTAAAGGTTTGCATATGTGTCCTCCAGACTTTCATCATCGATTCATCATCATGTTCATTATCATCGAATGTAGCAGTAGAATTGAAACAAAAATGGTTAGAGATAGGTGAGAGATCCTATTCATCAGATGTGACTTCAGATGTGATCAGAGAAGGTGTGATCACATCTTGGGCCACACCTCTGGAAACACCTGAAGGATTTATTTGGAGGGACTTTCGATTTTTCACCAAGGTAGTCAGAACCTTGTTTTCTTCCTGATCATTCTTCTCACCGTCAGATTCGTTATCACTCAAGGTCACAATCGAGGCTCATCCCCTTTTTCATAAGAGTGTTAGCAGATTGGGCAAAGATAATGACCATACCCAAGACAAGCCCTACACCTAATGGAGTCAAGAGTTTTTGTGTCAGACTTGTTTGATTTATCACCAGAAAAACGCTCTTGACTTTTATCAAAGGTGTGCTTTTGAGGAAACTTGTTTGACTCAGACTTAAAGGGCTTGGTGAAATTTTGAGACTTTTTCTGACTTTTGAGCTTAAGAATCTTATCAAACTTTTTCGAGTACATGGCCATAGAATCATCTCCTAGATCAGATTTTTCAATCTCATTGGTGAGGTCAACAAAATCATTGGTAACTTGGGACTCGAGTTGAAAGGGCGACTCAATTTGAAAAGAAACTTTGTGACCCAAACTCTCCATCTATTGAGCCATGTTCATCTCATAGGTTTGAAGAATGCCAGCAAGTCTTTCTAGACTTAAAGTGGCCACATCATGGGCTTCTTCTATGGATGAAACTTTGATATTGTACCTAATAGGAAGAGATCTCAACATTTTGCTCACAAGATTCTCATTGGATATGGGTTCACCTAGGGCTTGAGCTTTATTGGCTATATCACACAGTTTGGCATTGTAAGTAGTGATATTCTCATCCTCACGCATTCTCAGGTTTTCAAACCTATTGGTGAGCAACCTAAGTTTGGTTTTTCGCGCACTACCGGATCCCTCACAAATGACTTTGGCAGTATCCCATGCATCTTTGGCCACAAGAAATTAGCAATGATTTTGAACATATTTTGATCCACAGTACCAAAGATTGCCATCAAAGCCTTAGAATTGTAATTGGACAAAATTAATTCATCATTAGTCCAATCGATTTCTCATTTGTCCTTGTAGTCACCATCCATATCGATGAGTTTTGGAGGTGCCCACCTGGTAAGGATTGTACGCCAGGCCCACTCATCAATTGATTTGATGTAGGCTCGAACTTTGACTTTCCAAATAGAGTAACTGGAGCCATCAAGAATGGGGGGATGAAAAGTGGGGTTATTTTGAGTATCCATGCTAACAAACACTCAGGATCATCACTTAGTGTCGTCAAGTGTAGGCTCTAGATGCCAATTGAAAGAATTTAAGCACGGATATTTAGCAAAAGTTTTGCAGAGTAAAGATGTGATTGGAGATGTGGTCACATTCACAATCACATGCAGCGGAATTTTGAAAATAATAAAGAGACACACGAAGTAAAAATTGTCTACAAGCCAACAAGCTTGTAGACGTGCAATATGGCAAAACTTTCCACTAGTAAAATCAGTTTGATTCCGTTATACAAAAATACTCAAATCCAACTAGTAGAAATTCAACAAAAAACTCCTATCTAGAGTGTATCTAATCTATGTAATTCAACTCATCCAACAATAGACATGTATGGACTTCGTTAATCACAATACAAAAACAATGGATGAAAAGCTAACAAACACAAGCTGCAGGGCTGAATGTAATCTCAGATATAGTCACATTCGAGATCGCATCCAGGGCAGTTCAGACTCCTTGTGCTTGAATGACTCTAACTCTCTCAATACTCTTGAATCTCTGGTGTATTTCTTGTGTATTCATTATGCACGTCCTCTTCCCTTTATATAGCCGTCCAAGACCCTTCAAGTGACCTAATACACAAGGAAAGAAGATATATACAAATATATGACAAGTAAATCACTTATGTTAGGAAACAAGATAACTATCAAGAATCCTAATATATCAATACCATATCAATATGATTTCTTCCCTTATCCAAAAAGTCCTAATTATATCATAAGTCTAGAAAGGCAAAACAAATCAAAACCAATCTTTATCTTTTTCGAAAAATTATTTTAGACGATAAAATCGTCCTAACAATCTCCCCCT
This sequence comes from Rehmannia glutinosa, assembly GCA_016081115.2. Taxonomy (NCBI): domain Eukaryota; kingdom Viridiplantae; phylum Streptophyta; class Magnoliopsida; order Lamiales; family Orobanchaceae; genus Rehmannia; species Rehmannia glutinosa. Next base: position 240,627 of record JABTTQ020000023.1, on the reverse strand, counting down.
TTTTGCCTTTCTGGACAAAACACAAATCAAGCAAACTCCCCCTAAGTGTAACAACTCCCCTTGAATATCATGCTGAGTAAAAATACTGAAACATATATGATCACATTTCAGGTCACATTTATAACTGCAGCAAAAATTAAAGAACGAGAGTTCATCGAGTTATCAAAAAAACAAAACAAGTAAACCTAGCAGACGAGTAGTCTTAGTACATCCCCAATCAAATATCATAAAGTTCATCAGTAGACGCATTCGTGTCCAATTGTCCTTCAAAATCAAACTGAAGGCCTTCGTCTCCTTCATTCTCAGCGAGTCGGTGGTGCAAAGAACACCGGCTTGATCTGCACTGCTGCTTCGAAATGTGAGCGTCAATTAAAGTCCTAGTCTCCATAACTCCCCTGAAGCATTGCTTGGGCCACCGCATTCTCTCCCCTATTCGCCGTAAATGCAGCCAAGGATTTGTTGCAACTGAGATCTGAGAGAAGTGAAGTGAGCAATATGTTGCTCGGCAAAAGCCAGCTGGACCTGTAAAAAGGCAGTAGAAACAGGTACAGATGAAATGTTAGAGAAAATGGGAGCAGGAATGTGGCCAACATCCGGAACCACATCCGGGGCCACATCCTGGACAGACCCTGGGGCAGGGGTAGCAACATCTGGAGAAGCAGCAGAGACGGTCGTAGGAGGCGGCGGAGCATCTCCTGGATAGACGAGAGGCAAATCAACAATGCGATTTTGAGGGCTGAGCAGTGGTCTGGATACATGAAAGACCCCAGGTGGGTTGGTAAAATGATCATCCTTCTTGGGCTCAAAACCTTGCGACACCAGGATTTTATAGATCAAGCTGGGGCCAAGATTTAGATTCACTGGTAGCAAAGAACGTGACCTCCTCGAAAGCCAATTTCCCAAAATTGAACGGCAGTCCTTTCCCAATTTGATATAGAACTCGAGCATGTGTCCGTGTAACTATGGAATTATTCTTCGAAGGAGACCAATTTGCACAACATATTTTGTACAAAAACCCATAGAAGGACGTAAGGCGGGAGGAGACAAGTTTTTGAGGATGAGCTGGCCAATCTTGCATACGCCCACCAGTCAGAAATCGAGCCATTTCATTGTAGTCGGAGTGTACTTCACATTCCTCAAAATCAGGCATGTCAAAGAATCGATTAATGATCGAGGATCGAACTCGTATATCTTATTGCGAACAAATACTTTCCCAAACTTATTAGATCGATTTAACAACAATACGAGTAGACATATTAGCATAAAACTCACATACCACGTAATCAATATAAGGCAAAGGCCGTATCAATCGTGGTTAACAAATTGCGTTCTTCAAAAAATCGATTCAAGTTATACTTCTCAAAGAGCTCATAATCTCGATTTTTCTCATCAATAAAGGAACGGGAAAGGATAGCATGAAACCTGGAAGCGGCAAAGAATGTATAAAATTGCTCGAGTGAGCTTTTGCAATATCAAACTCGGGAATCGGATGTGTCGCCGGATGACATGACATCTTCCTCAACATCCGCAGCATCAGCCTCCTTTAATTCTTCAGCAATCATTTCATCACCCACTTCTTCGACCATGGCATCAAGATCAATCTCAGGGTCTGGTTCTCAGAACTTGACTCAGCTGCAATGAGTGTTGGCCTAGATGTGGTCACATCCTTGGCCACACCTTTGCCCTTTCTGACCTTCTCAAGCATTTGTGCCAAAGGCACATCCTCATCACTATCTTTGGACTCGGGTTGCACTCGTTCTCTGGGCAGAACAACAAACTGGTTTATATTGTCCTCTGAATTACTAAAAGGGACAAAAGGAATAGGCAAATCATCTCCCAAATCTACATTCACAAGAATAGTATTAAGTGATTTCGAAATGAAAAAAAAAAAAGAATTCTATTAAGTATAATTTTTTAAGCACCATGCACCAATCAAAATGGATAATATATATTTGGTGTACATGGGTGCTAGCCTCTCTTTTTATGTTAAGAATTAGAATATAGTATTTTATGTAAGTTGTATTTTATTATTTGATGAAAATTATACATGAAATTGAGCTATGCAAATAGATAGTTAATGAAATATATTGAAAAATACTATAAGGGAAATAATAAACGTTTTTTTTTTTATTTTCTTATATAAAAGGAAGATCAAATACTCAAAACATGTCCAACAGTTTGTTCTTTCTTAACTCTCCACAACAATCTAAAGGCTAAAACTATTTATTACATCACCGGCCATATCAACAACATATTTTTAACGGATGAGACCTTTTATTATAAATGATGTTTCATCCCTTATTCCACCACACAAATGATTGAATCGTATATAAAAGTTACCATATGAAAAATAATTTAGGCTTGATTTATGCTTCAATCCATACATGTGTCAATCATCCGTCCGTCCGGTGGAATATGAGATGAAACATCATTTTAGCGATAGAAGATGTCAGCCATATTTTTAACTCTCCACAACAATCTAAATTAAAACTATTTATTACAACACTAGATCAACAAAACTAATCAAATTACTATTCCTATATAATTGCATAATTAAGTAAATTTATCATAACCATTTTTCTAAAGATCCCCTTAATTCTAGTCTACGTCTAGATGCTAGGCTTCACTTCACTACCTACATATTTCTTTTGATTAGGCCTCGTCTAATCAAATCCATATCCCACTTAACATTGTCCAAGCCCCGCTTAGCAATCTGCCTAGCTACTTAGCTCTAGTATTTTTTAGAACAATGATCATAGTCAATCATTTCTTCGATGAAAGAAAATAAGAAGAAATACAAAAATAGAGTATATTTTTACACTGTGTAGCGATGGGCGATCCTGATGCAAATACAATTGAGTTTGGTCCACCGGACCTAGTGGACATGTTAATTGTTTTTAAAAAACATTAAAGAGTCTATACATGTCTATTTTTTAAAAGCTATAGCACTAAAACCTTGTAAAACATTCTTTTATATAGAGTTCACAAAATGTATAATATAAACTTTTTAAAAACAAAAAATTACATGAAACCATTGCATAAAATAAATGTGGATTACATTGAATCGCATAAGCGCAGCCTCAATCGTCAAAAAGGAAATAGATAAAGGTAAAAAGAAAGAAAAAAAGCAGCCTCAATCATAAGGAAAAAAAAAAAAGCGCAGCCTCAATCAATTTTTTTTAAAGAAAAAGCCGCAGTCTCAATTATAAGTAGGAATGGTAAAATGACTGGTAATTTAACAGTTTATAGTGTTTGTGAGAAATTATTATAAAAGTGTAGTGGATTTTAAGTATTTGATTAATTTAAGTGTAGGTGCTATTGCCAGTAGCGATAATTTACATTGGGCGCTCTTTTTTTTTTCTTTGATTGGGCGCTAGTTTAACTAGCGTCCAACATTTATTTCTTTTTTTAATTATTTTTTATATTTATTTAATAATTAATTCGATAAATATAATTTTGGTTCGGTTAATGGTTTCAATTAGCAAATTCGGTTAATTTGGTTTTCAACATTTCGGTTAATGGTTAACCGAATGAACAACCCTAGTTTGAGATTAATTTTGATTTGTAACGATTCAAACTGAGAATTTGATTAATCGAACAAATTTATCTTTTTGTTTTATAAATTAATTAACTATTAATTAAATAAAAAATAAAAAAGAAATAAAGGTTGGTGGCTAGTTAAACTAGCGGTCAATCAAAGAAAATAATATATATAAAAAAAAGTCAAACAAACGCCCAATTAAAGGAAAAAAAAAAGATTGGTGTTATTGCCATTAGCCCCTGGTAAATTGGGGCAATAGCGCCTACACTTAAATTAATCAAACACCTAAAATCCACTACACTTTTACAATAATTTCCCACAAACACTACAAACTGTTAAATTACCCTAAATGACCCATCACAATCGGTATCTGCTCTGTCTGTCCTGTTTAGGTCGCCCCATCCCGTGACCCGTGGAGGGGGCGGCGCGGGTCTGTGTATCACCTCCGCCCTGTGGTTATCTGTCTCGCCCCATCCCGTGCTATATTTTTATTTTTTTAATATATTTAATATATATTTACATGTATATTATATAAAATAATATAGTTTTATGTATTTAATATTATTTTTAACATATATAATGACAAATTTTATAAATAATATGTATTTATAATACAAAATATAATATTAAAATTATCAATAATATAAATAAAAGATAAAAATATTTAAAAAATAAAAAAATTCAATATTGGGCGATCCGCCCCGGCCCATGGAGGGGATGGAACGGGTCTCGGTATTGAGATATTCGTCCTGCCCGATTGTCATCCCTAATTATAAGACCAAGAATCCGATCAAGAATATCAGAGTGAAATAAACGAAAGCAGGGGCAGAGGTGTGTCAATTCTGGCCATCAAGTCGTATTCTTGTTTAATTTTGGGTTAATTTTAGGTTATGTTTAAAATACATAAAAAAATATATATTATGTCCCGAGACAAATTGGTAATATCGTATCAGATTCGTGTTAGTCGTGTTCTTGTATATGATTTTTTATTTAATTCAGTAACTTTGGATCGAGTTCGTGTCATGTTATTATGTCGTATCATATATTACCGCCCCGACGAACATCTATAATTATTCTAAACAATTATTAAAAAAACTTATATATACATATGTATAACGTGCTTTTCTTCAATTAACACTGGTCACAATTAGGGTCAATTAATCATTTTCCTCCCCAAAAACGAAGCACAATAGACCTAAAATTCCAAAACAGCCCACGTGGGTCATTTTCCCTAGTTTTAAATTTCAATTTTGTGGGGACTATGATCTGATTTTCCTGTCAATTAATTTTATATTCAATTCAGATACCTCAGACAGACATTTCTAACATCAAAGTCCATTCTTGCATTCACAATCATTAATTAATCATAATTATAGTTGTCATATATGGTTCTATTCTATATAAAGTAACTCGCCATCCATACTAATTACTCCATTATTTCAATTTGCAATTATTTCATATCAAGAAAAATATAGTGAAGCTAATTAACAACACAATCATGATGTTTACAAGTTTTTCAAAATGCTCCTTCATTATTCTTGTTCTTGTACTCTCATTTGCATGCTTGACAAGAGCTCAAGAAGTTGGTAAGTTTTAAGCATTTTTTTCCTTTTCTTTTTAATAAACTACATATATATATATATATATATATATTCGATTCATTTAATTTGGGTTCATGGAAATATTTTCTGAAAAATCATGTGACGACTGATTATGATAGTGCTTGTAGTCACAAAAAAAATACTTAATTTTTTTTATTTTTTGGCTAAAAAAGTATTTCGTTTAATCAAAATTCAAAAGGAGAAAAATGTGTTTCCGATTTTTGTTTCCTATTTTAGTTTGCCTTTTACACACAAATAAGTACTTTAACTTTTTCTTCAAACACTCTCAACTTTTGGTCCTACTTTCAAACACGAATTTATAGCAAGATGTTGGGCCGTAGCCAATCCCAAAACCTTTTATGTCCGTGTTTTCTATGGAAAAGAAAATGAAAACAAAATTATATATATTTTTTTTAAGAAAAAAAATAGTTGAGCTAGTAGGAAAAATAAGTGAACTATGAGAAAAAGATTTTGGGCTAGAGATAATCATGTGGGCTGGCTACGACACTAGCTCGATGCCTCTATAATTTCTAGTCATAAAAATGTTCAAGAACTGCTCAACTACCCACTATTTACAAACTTATGATGTAGTGCTTAGGAACTAACCACTAAACATTTACTGCCAATATAATGCTAGAAATTAAACTAACAAAGCCACGTACTGAAGACAAAATTAAATATATTCTAACACCTATATAAATATTGTCTACGTACAATGGGGTATAATATTTTGGTCTTTACACAATATTTTTACAAAAAAAAAAAACATGAATACATTTCTGCATTTATTTTATTTTATTTTACTATTCTGAATTTGTTGCAGATGATGAGCGGGAGTTTAGTTACGACGAAGATAGCGAGATCGGCCCGGCCCGCTGGGGGGAAATCCGGCCCGAATGGAAGAAGTGTAATTCTGGAAGAATGCAATCTCCCATTGATCTGCTTAATGAAAGAGTTAAAATTGTCTCACATTTGGGCAGACTCAAAAGGGATTACGAGCCCTCTAATGCCACACTTATCAATAGAGGCCATGACATGATGGTACGTATATTTAAATTTTTATAAGGAAAAAAACAAAACGGGTTAATTAGTTGTAGAGCTGGTAGTGGGGCGGGTCAGGTAAGACGAGCCCATCGGGCTTTTTGAAAGAAAAAAAAACTGCCCAAGTCGGCCCGGTTTTGGTCGTGCAGCGAAAATGCATGGTTCAGTCATGTGTGATGTGTGCATTTTGTACTTGAAACCTGTCGGGTCAGGCCAAATATGCCCAAAGTTTTTTGGGTCTAGAAAATCATGGTCCAATCTAACCCAAACATAGGGTCGATCAGACCAGCCAGAGGTGGATCTAACGGGTGCACCCTAATTTTTTTATCCCATTTATACTAAGGGGAAAAATAGTTAAAAAAATATATATATTTTTATAATGGAAAAAAATAATTGGGCTTGGGAAAAAAAATTGTACTATAAATAACTGAACCGGTTGGCTACGTCCCTAGGACCAGCCCATGGGTCCGTCTTTATTTTGCCAGCTTTATTAGTTATATCTATGAATATTGATCTCTACTTTACTATTTAATGTGCTTAATTAATTATGAGTGCAGTTAAGATGGACAAATGGCGCAGGACATATCAACATAAAAGGAACCATATTTGAGCTTAGGCAATGCCATTGGCACACACCTTCTGAACACACTATCAATGGCAGAAGGTACTTTTCGTTTCTTGATCATTGAATCAATAGCATCTAATTGCATTAATTTTTTTTTTGAAGATAACATTAATATTCAATAATAGGTTCGACATGGAAGTCCATTTGGTTCACCAGAGTAACGATAATCGTACGGCCGTGATTGGAATAATGTATAAAATCGGACGTCCCGACTCCTTCTTGTCCATGGTACGTACATACGTACTTTATGTGTAGACTAAATAGGCACAGTCAAAGATAAGGGACCATACTGTTCATCGGCCCAGGCCTATCTCTGGTCCGGCGAAGATACAAAAAGATTATATATAGTTTATATGAATTTTTTTAGTTTTCCATCCGACTAATTCCATCTTTGTTTTTCTTTAAATTTTAGATACAACGCGATTTAGAAGAAGTTGCTCGTACGCGTGATGTAGAAAAAAATGTGGGTATTATTAATCCGGGACTCATAAAATTCGGGAGTAGAAAGTATTATAGGTACATTGGTTCGCTTACTGTCCCTCCTTGCACTCAAAACATTATCTGGACAATTATGAAAAAGGTATAATTATATATATAATTTGTCTAATTTTCAAATTATGTAATTATGATAAATTATATTTTCTAATCTGTCATACAATTATTCACTAGGTGAGAACTGTGTCAAGAGAACAAGTACGATTGATTCGCAAGGCTGTCCGCGATGTAAGTTTTCAGATTAAAGTAACTAAAGGCTATCTTTTATCAATAATATTTCTTATATTCATTTTCAAAAATATATATTACACATAAAAGAATATATCCCGTATTCTCGTGTAAAAAACATAAAAATATACTTTTATTTGATAATAAATAAGTCAAGATAGAAACATAAACACAAATATATTGTATGTTTATATGAAAACTCATGAAAAACATTTTTTAGAGTCGGCTAGATGTTTGGCCATTTTGCCCATAACAAAAAAAAAAATTAGTATCGAAAATTAATTCACCAAAAAATACCGAGGAGTATGACTGTAATTTTTTAGTTAAAATGGCTAAAGCATCTATGTTTTTGAAAAATGCACCTAAATTTCATTTTCAAAAACCATAAATAGCCAGTTTGGCCAGTTTCTACTATTTTTTATTTGGGAAATCCTAGCAACATGAAATGATATTGAAAATTTGAATGACTCTTAAATTTCATATTGAATTACCCAATCTTGATTTCTTTAACTGCACAATGTTGATTTCTATTATGTGATATTTACAGGAATCAGAAGCAAATGCCAGACCAGTCCAACCATTACATGATCGTTCCATTAAATTCTATAAACCAAAAGATCGCCATAACTGAAATTAGTTATTATTTGTAATAATAAATACAAATTCATTATTGAGAATTTGTTTTGGTATCATTAGACTCATCATTCACCATGTATTTTACGGTACAAGTTCAGAATTAATTTTAGTATCATTAGCTCATTATTCACCATGTATTCTATACTTGTATCAATAAAGTTTATGTTTGTGAAGCCCTCGATTTTCGATTATTTTCGCGTGTATTTTTATTATTGTGTATCAATTGTGTATTATTCGTGACTATTTTATCACGTCATTTTTACGGATAAATGTTAATTAATATTTTCGCATTTTAATTTCATTTTTATCTATTTGATCAAATTACTTGAGTAATTGTTAATCATTTATTATTTTAAATTCTATGTTTAATGATCACTTGATTAATCATTATTGCTATTTGTGTATTTATTAGACACCTTAGAATTTTAAGAGACCTATTTATTCTAGTGACTTATATCAAGAATTTGATTTAGAATAAGTGATCTTGAGACTTATAAGTGATTATGGGAATCACTATTAATTTTTGGAGATTAATATTATACACCTATTATCATCATTTTTGGGACAAAAAAATATGGACACCATACTGAGACATGAGGTGGATGGCCATATGGTATTTTTTTGGTGTAGAAATACATCTCAGTTCTTATACTCATACACAACACTACACAATTACACCCAAAAATCCTACAAACATATTTTTTATTCATTTTTCTCCACAATATTCCCACTAACTCTAACATTCTTCTTAAATTTCCCCCAACTCCCATCCCTCACTAAGTCCTACTCCAACATGGTACAATTCGTTCTTGCCATAAGCCACATCACACTCAAATAACCGACGTCGCATGGTTCACACGTACCGTAATGTGATCACAGGATCTGCCGCGAAACTATCACAAGACGAAGTAAAATAAATGGAGAAAAAAGACGGGTTTCTATACGCGACGCCACAGAAAACGTATACTTTCCACACGACACACAGTCCAAACTTGTAGGGCATGTATCAGAATCTAGAATCCTGGCAAGGAGCAAACTATGGCGCGGGTGTGATTATCAAAGTTTTAAACAACAGAATCACACCCAACCACAGGGGCGTAGCGTACCCAATTTTTTTTTTGTCCCGTTTTTTCTATGGAAAAAAATGAAAAAAAAATTATGTGTTTTTTTAAGGGGAAAAAATAGTTGAGCTAGGGTGAAATGAGCAGCCCAATCCAGCAGGCCCAAGAAGATGTGGTTGAGAAGACACGCATGAAGAAAAACCAAAAGGAAAATCAACTGAGAAGGTCTAACTGAGTGAAGGGACCACCACCTTAGGCGAAAGATTTCATCATGGGGAAGTAACGTGCGTGAGCAGCAAAAGGAATATTTTATGTTACCACGTGGAGTGAAAAAATTGGTTTATTCTAGAGTTAGTTATTTGCGAATGTGATTGATTAGATATATAGATGATGGAATGTAGAGGATAGCGATATGTCATATTACTGAATTTTTCCTCTCTATATTACTTTGTTTTCTTTCCTATCTGTATTTCTCTTCAAACCCTTCTTTTTGCTATTTCTTTCTCAGTTAAGTAATTGGATGAGTTAACACTTACTCATAAAAGTGCTTTTAGCTTATCACTGGTGCTTTCGTTGAGAGAACAGATGGCAGAAATGGACGTTGTTGCTACGCTCAAGAGCTTGAGCCCGTGATGGAAAGTCGAGACAATGGCAATACACCGACCTTCCACCATTCACACGCTTGTTGTCGACTCGAAATTGATTCGAGGATGGGCCGACCGAGGGCTAAAATCCGCCACCACCACCGCCACCGTAGTCACTCCGACTCCATATCGTGGCATTTCACATGGAGGGGAGAGCGACGGCATGGTTTCAATGGATGAAGACCAACAACTTGCTAAGCTCTTGGCTAGAAATCCTGGTTAGTTTTAAGAATCGGTTTGGCGCATTGATTTTTGAGGATCATCAGGTAAATTTGTCTAAGCTTACTCAAACCACCACCATGGCCAATTTTCAGGCGGCGTTCGAGGACCTTATGAACAAGGTAACTGGAATATCTGAGCCACTTCTAATTAGTTTTTTTTATCACTGGGTTGAAATCGGAATTACATCGTGAAATGCTTTTCTCTCGGCCAATAACCTTGATGGAAATATTTGTCCTATCCAAATCCTACGAGGCCCGAGAAGGTAATCAAATGGGCCTAAAAACCCCTTACACCCCAGCCCAAAATCATAACCCAACCCAATACCACTACCCTAACCCAAACACCAGATCCTTATGCAACCCATACAACCCACCCAACACTACCAACCCAAGAACAGAGCCAAACAACATCAAAATCAACCCCATCCACCAAACCCATTCCCGAATTCGGCCGCACAACACTACGTCGAACCCACCTCTGTTACCTACACCACAACACCACCCTTACCCCTGCGGCGGCTAACACATGATGAATATCGAGAAAAAAAAAGAGAAGGGGCTATGTTTCAACTGTGACCAACGATACACTGCTAACCATCGTTAACGATAGGGTCGAACATTAACTGGTAATGTTTCTTTGGTAATGATGAGACGAAGATGACCCTCCCCCTACCGATGGAGAAATAGGGGAAAAAGTGGTGAAGGTCATTACGGCAGATGTCTCTAACCTGAATGTTATGGCAGAGGCAGCGAATCCACGATCTCTATGCTTGACTGGTTGCATTGGAGACCACCACATACAGGTACTAATGGATAGTGGGATCACCCACAATTTTATCAAACCCAAGGTGGCCGAGCAGATTAGTTTACCAACTATTTTGATTCCCCAATTTTGGGTTTACGTTGGGAACGGCGACTCTCTACTTTCTCGCAATTTATGTCCACAAGTACCCCTTACCCTGCAAGGGCATAAGTTTCATGTGGATTTATATATTTTACCTATCGAAGGCTCGGACGCCGTACTTGGGATCCAATGGTTGCAGTGCTTGGGAAGAGAGACCCATGAATACTCAGCCATGTCCATGGAATTCCAATTGGGTGGAAATTGTGTTAAGTTACAAGGAAAAAGGACTGAGTTTCCAGCTCATATCACCTTCAATCACCTTCAGGCTCTCAAAAAGGGGAACGAGATACAGGAGATCTTTGAAGTACACCTACTATCAATGACCAGCCATCAAATGGAGACCATGGTCGATCAACAGGTGGAGGAGTTTCCCAATAACATTCCGAGCGAAATTATGGGAATTTTGCAGGACTTCAAAGGCTTATTTACCCCACCTATAGGGCTACCGCCACATCGAACTATCGATCATCGCATTCATCTGCTCCCTAATTCATTACCAGTTAATGTTCGACCATATCGTTATCCTTATTATAAAAAGGGTGAGATGGAGAAAATTGTACGAGAAATGCTAGAGTAGGGAATAATCCGACCAAGCCACAATCCTTACTTTTCTCCGGTTTTACTAGTCAAAAAGAATGATGGGACTTATATATTTTGCGTGGATTACAGGGCACTGAACGCTATCACAGTCAAAGACAAATTTCCAATTCCGACTATAGATGAGTTGTTGGATGAATTGGGGAAGGCACGCTATTTTACTAGACCTACGCTCAGGGTACCATCAAATTATGATGCATCCGCGGGATATATATAAAACTACGTCTCGCACAATTAACAGGCACTGTGAATTTTTAGTCATGTCGTTCGGGCTTACCAACACCCCGTCCACTTTTAGGCTACGATGAACCAGGTCTTTTCATTATTTTTACACAAATTTGTAATTGTGTTTTTTGATGACATTTTAATCTACAGCCCAACCATGGACAATCATGTGAGCCATTTAAGGCAAGTTCTAGAGTGCCTTGAGAAACAACAGTTCTACGCCAAGTTATCTAAATGTTCATTTGGCCAGACTACTGTCGAATATTTGGGACATATTATCCAAGTCGGGGAGGTCAAGGCGGATCCAAAAACAATTACAGCCATGACCAATTGGCCATAGCCCACTACTGTCAAACAATTGCGGGGTTTTCTGGGATTGAAAGGGTTATTATCGACGGTTCATAAGAGGTTATGCGACCAAGGCGGCACCTCTTACTAATATGTTATGTAAGGACGCCTTTGTGTGGACAGATAAGGCAAATGTAGCTTTTTTAGTGTTAAAACACTACAAGAAAAATGGTCATAAACATCGGTTTTTAGCCGATGTCTATGTGAAAATCGACCGATGTCGTAATTGGTGATGTTAAAAGTATACTTAAAACGATGTTGTTATATACAAAAGACAAACTGGTGTTGTTAACTTGCAATTTGCTAGCTTTTTCCGAAGCGTCATCAGTTTTTAACTGATTTTGTTGACTATCTTTTAGATCGGTTGAGCACCGATGTTATAAGGTCTTAACACATCGGTTTGTAACCGATTTTGTTTCTAACAACAATGATGTTATAATTTTGTGTTGAACATCGATATTGGTAGGAACAAAATCGGTTACAAACCGAAGTGTTAAACCTCTTAGAAATCGGCCATAAACCGATGTCATTCACATTTAAAAACGCATATTTATATGTTTTAATATCAGTTTAAAACCGATATCGAATATTCTAAACAAAATCATTTTTTAATTTAAAAACAATTGCCTACCATTTTATTAAAATGGTTTTGCATCAACAATCATCTCCCTCACAAAGGGAGAAACAATCATCCCACCATCAAAGCAAGTAACAACCATCCACCATCAAACATCAAAGCGAGAAACAACATATCATTAATGTTAATTCATCCAATCTACATCAAAATAATTTCCAAATGGATAACATTAGTATCAACAAGTCCAAACAGCGCATACTAAACTACACAACTTCAAAAGGGTCAATATACCAACATCAAGTCCGAATAAGCACATGATCAATACATACAATACGCACATAAATGTACCAATTTCAAAAGGGTCTAATATCCAGTTTCCCAATATTTTAAAGAAGGCATCAATGACTCCCAATTTGCTAACTTCTCCGCCTTCATGCAAAAACTAAATGGGCTGAATCATCCAACTAACAACTATACCTTCTAATCACCTGCATAATACAATTAAAAAATTATAACTCAAAAGCAAAAAGTAATTCAAATTTTAAAGACATATAATAAATAAATCTATCTAACAATTTTAAGTATTCAACAATACTAGAGGAATACTGACCAAAACATAATCCTAGCAAGCATTCCACCCACTCATTACGCACTTCATCGATTTCTTCGGAGGAGTACTCACCCTTTGATTGCTATTAACATAAAACACGTGGATATTGTCAATAAAAACCAAGTGATAGATCATCTCAAGCTATTTGAAACATGTAATACAAAAGTAGGGTTTTTATTACCAATGATCGTAGCGAAGACTTGTCAATGGTTGCAATTTTCTGAAATATTATGTCTCTCATGAACCGCATGACATAAAAGCCACATTGTTTCTCATCCAGTTGTCGAGGTGCCTATGTTAAAAAATATTTGATAATTACTGATCCAAATAAAAGCAATACAGATGCTACCTTAAGGGGTATTTACAATTTTAAAAGATAACTGGATATTTTTGAAATTAGGCTAAACTCAAATCCGTTAAAACCGTTGTACTTTGTAACTATTTCAACAACAAATCAAATTCGTTGTGGTTTTGAAGTATTACAATAGTTTTACAAACCTAAAAACCATTGTAATTTTGGACCGCGGCTAATGCATTTTCTATTTGGTGTCTATTATTTTTTCACCTGTGGTAATATAAATTTTGATTTCATATATGCAAAAAGCAAAACACAATACAAGAAAATAGCATATAAATAATTAAAACAAAAGATGACATTCAAGTGATTGTATATAGTACATGTCTGCAAATGTTTAACAAAATAATATCAAGTATTTAACGAAACGTATCTAACAAGTGTTTAACAAAATGTCTAACAAGTATTTAACAAAAAGTGTAACAATTGCGTTTTTTAATTAAAGCGATACAATTTTGTATTACCAAAATGGAGTCATAAAAGTATTACCACTTAATTAATAAAGTGTTATTCTTTTTTTTTAATTAAAGTGATACATACATGTGTTAATCAGTTCCTAAAGTTCCTTTTATGCTCCAAAATAGGAATCGTGAAAAATCCCCTTCTTCCACAACTTGTATTCATAAAAAGCAGTTAAAGGTCAGGGATAATACTTACACGACGGCAAGCTCTACACAACTTAAACGACGAGCTCTGCACTCCTTATCAACAATGAGCTCTATATTTTTGACTAGGGCTTTCGGGAATATAGTTCGACTAGGGCTTTTCAAAACAATAAAATTGATTAGGTTTTTTGGTTGGTGTGGAGCGACAGAGATGGAGATGACTTACGTTTGGCTGGGGAAAAATAAGGGGGTTAATTTTCCTTCATTTCTCTAAGTTTCGAAGATGAGGGGAAGAGTTTCGGAGATGAGAAGACGAGCTAGGGGCAAACAAAGATGAAGATGGGGTGAAGATGGTAGATGGAGTGAGCGGTGGGATTTTTGGGGAAATATGAGGGTCGGATTTTCTAGGGTTTTGGAAAATTTCAATTTTAAAAAAAATGGGGAAAATTAATTTTATTTTATTTTAAAGTGATAATAATTGAGTTATAACATCTAATTTAAGTAAATGATGTTAATAGTGATGTTATAAACAAATAAAGGGTAGACAAAGACATCTGTTGGAATAACCAATCTTAAACATGATGTTAAAAAGCAAGAAAGAGGTGGTCAAAGACATCAGCTCTTAAAAATGAGGTTAATAGCTAAAATTTCGCTCATACACATCGCTTCACTTAAAACATGATGTTGTATAGTGTAAGACATTATGAAATTCATGAAACTGAAAGCGATGTCTTTGAGCGTTTTTCTTGTAGTGAAATAAGCAATGTGTGAAGCTCCTGGTGCTCTACCAAAATTTGCGAGAGGAATTCATTGTTGAAACAGATGCATCAAATGTCGGGATTGGGGTTGTGTTAATGCAAAAGGTTCACCCATTATCTTATTTTAGCAAGAAGTTGGGGATTAAAATGAGGGCATCATCTACTTATATAAAAGAACTCTATGCTATCGCGGAGGCCATGCGAAAATGGCGACAATATTTACTAGGACGATTTTTTGTCATCTGAACTGATCATCGCAGCATGACGATTTTTTGTCATCTGAACTGATCATCGCAGCATTAAAGAGCTTTTCCAGCAAGTAGTACACACTCCGGAGCAATAATCCTACATTCATAAATTGATGGGGTACCATTTCCGAATAGAATACCATTCTCGGGCTGACTAATCTAGCCGCTGATGCACTATCACGAGTGGATGATGAAACCGGAGAATTAGATAATACGCCTGTGGCCCAAGCATTCCTTATGGTCAGCCAACTCACATGCACCTTGTTGGAAGCTTTAAAACAGGAGAATACGGAGAATCCCAAATTATTGTGTTTGCACCAGCGGGTTAGAGATGAATCAGGAGGTTCTGCATTTTATGTGAAGAATGGGTTTTTAATTTTTAAAAATCGCTATGTGATTGGCTGAAACTCAAATTTAAAATCAAAGATATTACAGGAATTTCATTCGACACCTATGGCAGGCCACCCCAGTGTCAAGCGTACTTTAGCACGCATTTTAGCAGTCTTTTATTGGCTATGAATGTGAAAAGATGTGGACGAGTTTGTAGCACAATGTCAAATATGTCAGCAGGTTAATAACTCAACTCAACCTCCAGCCGGCCTTTTGCAACCTTTACAGATTTCGGAAATGGTTTGGGACGAACTCACCATGGATTTCATTACGGGGCTACCCGAGGTAAAAGGATATACAGTAATTTTTGTAGTGGTTGATAGGGTAACTATGTTGGCCCATTTTGGTGCGCTACCAACAGGATTTACGGCTCAGAAAACAACAGATTTATTTACAGAAATGGTGGTCAAACTCCATGGATTTCCCTGCACAATAGTATCCGATCGAGATCCAATTTTTTTGAGATCTTTTTGGAAACAACTTTTGAAGAATAGTACTTCATTACATCATAACATCGCTCATCACCCGCAAAGCGATGGATAGACTAAGGATGTGAATCATTGTGTGGAGCAGTATCTCCGGTGTTTTACTCAAGATAAACCCAAGAGATGGGTACAGTTATTGAATGGGTTGAATTAAACTATAATACCAGCTATCACACGGCTGCACAAATGACTCCTTTTGAAGCTCTATACGGCAAGGCACCCCCCGTCATACCGGTTTATTCACCAAATGCAGCCACCGTACAAGTCGTTGATGAGATACTACAAGATCGGAACGAACTCTTGAAACCTCTGAAGGATAATCTTACCCGAGCTCAAAATAGGATGATTCAGCGTGCTAATCTACATTGGCGTGAGGTAGAATTTTCAATTGGGGTAGTTAATTAATTAATCCATAATGAAAGCACGAGTGCTAAAGAATTTGCCGCTTAGGTTGAAGTCCTTTTTCGATTGCAACCATATCGCCAACTTTCTATCGCTCGCCGGCCATTTCAGAAGATAGCAAAGAGGTATTATGGCCCTCTTAAAGTATTGGCCCGGATTGGTCCCGTTGCTTACAAGTTAGATTTGCCGACGGGAAGCAAAATACACCCGGTGTTCCATGTTTCGCTCCTCAAACCCTTTAGAGGACCGATTTCCAACGAGCTTCCAATGTTACCTACTGAATGTTTTTTAAATCATCCAGTTCATCGACCATTGGCGATTTGTGCCGAGCGTAAAATTTTACGTCATGGAAAACTCGTTCCTCAGGCTTTGGTGCAATGGGCTGATAGTTCTCCAGAAGAAGATTCCTATGAGGATTTGGACTCTTTGCATGATTGGGTTTCAAATCCCAACCTTGAGGACAAGGTAGAAATTCAAGAAGGGAGGAGTGATATAAGCAGCCCAATCCAACAGGCCCAAGAAGATGTGATTGAGAAGACACGCATGAAGGAAACCCAAAAGGAAAATCAGCTGAGAAGGTCAGACCGAGTGAAGGGACCACCACATTGGACGAAAGATTTCATCATGGGGAAGTAACGGGCGTCAGCAGCAAAATGAATATTTTCTGTTACCACATGGAGTGAAAAGATTGGTTTATTCTAGAGTTAGTTATTTGCGAATGTGATTGATTAGATATATAGATGATAGAATGTAGAGGAAAGGGATATGTCCTATTACTGAATTTTTCCACTCTATATTGCTCTGTTTTCTTTCCTATCTGTATTTCTCTTCAAACCCATCTTTCTACTATTTCTTTCTCAGTTAAGTAATTAGATGAGTTAACACTTACTCATAAAAGTGCTTTTAGCTTATCATAGGGGAAAAAAATTGGGCTATGGGTAATCAGTCGGGCTGGCTACGCCCCTGCCCGGCCACCCTTGGTTCAGCGATGAAGGAATGTCGCCTCGACCGGTAAAGTGGAAAGGGAAATGTGAATTAAATGGCACCATATGTAACAAGAAGTTGATCGGAGCAAGAAATTATGTAACCAAAATTCTGGGACCGCTTATCGATGATTTCGGCCACGACACGCACACGACTAGCACGGCCGCCGGGAATTTCATTCCGGGCGCCAACATGTTTGGCCAAGCCAATGGCACGGCGTCTGGTATCGCTCCTCTCACCCACCTGGCCGTTTACAAAGTGTGTCAGGCGAAGCATGCTGTTTCGATAGTGACATATTGGCAGCAATGGACGTCTCTATTGAGGATGGTGTCGACATACTTTATCTCTCCCTTGGGGGAGCTTCTACTTTTTTCTATGCAGCATAGCTATAGGCGCATTTAGCGCGATGGAGAAAGGTGTCAGCTGCTCAGCAGGTAATGGTGGGTCCAGAAATTCCTCATTGTCGAACGAGGAAGAAAGTCATTTGTCAAATTATTCATAGTTTTTTGTGTGTTATGTTACATACCTAAGGAAGTGAATACAGAGGCGCTGATTGAGCAGATAAGGATTGCTGCAAAATTGACTCCCATGAGAACCAAAACCTCTTGGGGTGGTGTTGTTAATGAAGCCATTTCTTACAAATGTGTTTGTTCGAGTGATTGAATGGTGTCGCCGTGCCGGAGCCGTCTCTGGTGATTTTTTTTTAATGTTCATTCATGTCGGATTATTTGATGTAATCTTATCATCCTAAGTGTTTTTTAATAAGTTTTGTATAATTGTTGGAGATGATGGGATAAATTTCAAAAAAATGAAATATATAGAGTTCGAACCCTAGTCAACACCCTTACAAAAGATGAACGATACCACTTAAGCTACAAGCTAGTAGTGTTATTATCATAAGTTGTTAACTATGTTATTATGTAATTACAAGTTAATTATAAAAATTACCTACGAGGTTTAAATTAATTGCAAAAAAAACTAATTACTTTTTAAAATTACAAATACTCTTTGTTAGATAAATGTTTTTATCATGATTTTGATGATTATGTTTTACTGAGTTTTTATACCAAAACAATATCTCCTATTATGGTCCAAATACTCCTAATTGGTTTTAAATTATTCTTCGGAGTATTTCTTGTAGTTTATTCTTGACTATTCAAAACTTTCCTATCGAGCGATATTAAAAGTGGTTTCCATGTTTTAAAGTGTTTTTATCTCCTATCAATGCTTTTATCACCAGTAAGTTTGATATCTTGTATAAATTTTGTAAATCCAAGTTCTCATCCATATCCTTAGCAAGATCAAGTTTAAATCTAAAAAACTTTTCCAGTAGAAAGAGGTTTGAGGGCAGAGAAGTTTCAGTATAAAGTTCTTGCTATTTATCCCAAAGGGCCTTGACAGATGTTAACTTGCCAACTTTTCTCAAAACAACATCAGAAAGATTAAGGATAATGGATGATTAAGCAAATTCATCAAGCTCAGATTTTATTTCAGCAATATCTTTATCAGTGTACTTTTGATCAATAGCTTTAAAACATTTCTGTTGAATTAAAATCCCATTCATTTTTTGTTGCCAGACTGAAAAATTGGTTTTCCCATTAAAGAGCTCCATATGATAATCAGATACACCGTTCATATTCACAGATAAAGCCACAGAGCATATCACAAGGAATACAACACAATTGCAAATATCACAAGACAATAGAAGCAACGAGTAGGTGGACCACACAGAGTCCAATATAAGACAACAGAAAAATAGAAAGAGCAATTAAAGGACCACACAGAGTCCATCGCACAAAGCTAAGTAAACAAGCAAGGCAACACAGACCACACAAAGTCCAAGAAACCAAGATCAACAAAAATGAAATTAAAGAACAAGTGGATCCCCCTCGTACCTCAGGATTCCACTGCACTCAATGCACATGGTCAAGAGGCTTAGTGCTAAGGGTTTCCCTAGACTAAGTACTGAAAGTAAAGATAAAGAGAAAAGGGAACAAGAAATCCTTACAACCAAGAGCAAGTCTTGGGTTCTCACCACAACCAAGTGAACCAGGGAGCCAACCAATCACCAAGAAGCTTGTTAGGTATCAACCCCGCTGTCGTTGACGAACATAAATATTGCGAACTCTAATGAGTATAACTATTACAGAGTATGGCCTACGGGATAGGGAATAAGGATTACAAATAATCTAAACAATAAAAATAAATTATAAGACCTAACAATATAACCCTCTAGAATGCTCGGAGCTACATGATCCATTCAAGAGCAAAATCGAACAAGAACATAAGGAAAACAGAATATATAATGCAAATATACCGAACCCCCGCAACCGGACTAAACCAAGGGAAAGGACGCCGGAGATGGAGCTGACTCCTTCGAACCGAACCGAGACCTCTTTCGAACTGGACAAACCGTAGTTCGCAGCCACCTAAGTCAAATTGGAGCCAGACTGAAGCTTGAAATCGAACGGGACTGAGGCTCAAAAAGTATGAAGATGTCTCTTCACCGTCAAAGAGAAACAGTCGCACCTAAAGTCGGCCACCACCGAGACACCAAGACCCAATGTCGTCTGAACCCTCGAATCACCGAAGAAAAAGACCCACCAGAAAAGCAACCCGAAAACCCTAGATCTCCGAAACACCAAAACAGATGAGAAGCACCCACACACTCAACTCATAATCCCACAAAGTAGATCGAAGAGAGTACCCACAGAAAACTCAAGAAGCACACTAAAATCTCATAAAGAAAAGATCAGAAGTTGGTAAGTCTCAAGAGAGAAGAGAGGCGCTGCACTTTGAGAGATATTAAAGGTTGAGTTCTACAGTTAGGGTTTGGAGAAATAGGGAGTATTTAAGTTGGGATTGAATGGTTTGGATTAAAACCACAAAAAGGACGGTTAGGAAGAATCACAAAAGGATTCGCAGTCTATTTTCAGGCCGGGTTGCTTTGGGTGATAATTGAGGGTTGGTTGCATTTTGGGCTTAGTAAAAAATGGGGCCTAGACAAATGTGAACTGGGCCAATACATAATAGGGCCATATTCTAACATTCTCCACATTGGCACAATTTTTGTTTCACACTACTCGGGATATACACACATAATCATCATCGCCTAATTTTTTCTTAACTATACAAAGTACAGCAAGAATTAGCATCACAGTAAGCACAAAGCGAACCGTAACACACGGGACAACTTAGTAAGCACACAGCAAGCCAAAGCATAACGGGACAGGGTAAAATCACCATATTGTGCACACAGTACAATAACACTGGAAATAACAAGCACACAGCAAGTCATTTCCCAAAACCAGCAAGTATTGAATCTGTTCAATCACATGTATCAAAATTTAGAATTTTTAAACATGTAAAAAAGATTACTAACAGTCAAGCATTTAGTTCCCATATCAGCAGGATTAAATCCAGAAGGTAATTTTTCAAGATTAACTAAGTCTTTAGCAACAATATCACGAATATAATGAAACCTCACATCAGTATGCTTAGTTCTATCATGAAAAACAGGATTCTTACACAATTGAATACCGGATTGACTGTCAGAAAACACAACAACATTACCATCACGAAAACCAATTTCAGAAATCAAACATTTAAGCCAAATTGCTTCTTTTAACGCTTCAGTTACAGTAATATACTCAGATTCTGTTGTAGACAGAGCAACAATATGTTGTAACTGTGATTTCCAACTAACACATGAACCACATAAAGTGAACACATAAGATGTTGTTGATTTTCTGTTATAATCCACGTAACCTTTCAATTTAACCCCATCTTTGCACTTAGCAAATTTCAAACCATAATTCAAAGAATGTTTCGAATATCGCAAAAGCCATTTAACAACATTCCAACATATAATTCCAGGATTAGACATGTATCTACTCAAGCAACTCACAGAATAAGCAATATCGGGTCTAGTGCTAACCATAAGATACATCACGGAACCTATAGCATTGGAATATGGCACACATTCTTCATAGAATTCACATCATGTTCAGTTTTAGGACATTGTTCTTTACTTAGCAAGAAATGGGCAGCCAAAGGAACATTAACAGGTTTTGCATCACTCATAGAAAATTTGACAAAATTTTCTGCACATAAGAAATTTGATTCAGAAAAATTATAGAATTTTTCATATCTCTAAAATTGTTCATTCCTAAAATCCTTTTAGTATCTCCTAAATATTTCATGTCGAACATAGCACTTAGACAATTTTTAACATGCTCAATAGTTTTAACACATGGACTAATTTACATCATATCATCAACATAAATCAACAAGAAAACATGCATTTTTACATTTTCTTTGAAATAAAGACAGTGATCATAATTACTTCTTTTAAAATACAAAGACAACATTCATTCGTCAAATTTCTTGTTCCAACATCTAGGAGATTGTTTCAAGCTATATAAGGATTTTTTCAACAAACATACAAAATCAGATTTCTTATTATCCACAAAACCTTCCGGATGCTTCATATAGATTTTTTCATTTAAATCACCATGCAAAAAGACAATTTTCACATCTAACTATTTTAATTCCCAATTAAACTGAGCAGTCAAGGCAAGCATAATTTGCACAGTTGTAAATTTCACAACAAGGGCAAATATTTCAATGTAATCAATACCTTCCTTTTGAGTAAAACCTTTAGCCACAAGTCTAGCTTTAAAATGCACATAATCATTCCTATTATTTACTTTAAACAACCACTTACAATCAACCAAAGAACAATTTTCAGGTTTAGAAACAAGTATCCAAGTGTTGTTAACATGTAAAGAGTTCATTTCTTCATGCATAGCATTTAACCACTCTTGAGAATGTTCAGATTTTAAAGCTTCTTGGTAAATTTTAGGTTCACAATTATCAATTGACTCAAAAACAGAAAACACATAAGAAGTCAAGTGAAAATCATCAAAACGGGAGGACTGCCTAATATTCCTTCTAGTTCTATCGTTAGCAAGTTGATAATTACCAAGTTCATGAGGTTCATTATAATATATATCACCCAATTCATCATGCATATCAGCAATATCAACATTTTCAGGCAGATTCACAAAATCAGGCTCATTTTCAAGCATATTTTCAGTTTCAGCATGCACATTTTCAGATTCATCAATATTAATTGAAACGGGCAATTGCTCCACCTTATTTGGAGCAGGCTCAGATTCACACAAAGGCAAAGAGGGAGTCAAACATGGAAATTCAGATTCATTAAAAATCACATCTCTACTAGATAAAATTTTAAAACCAGGTTCACCCCTAAGCCACAATCTATAGCCTTTCACACCTTCAGGATATCCTAAAAACACACATTTTTTAGATCTTGGTTCAAGTTTATCACCTTTTTGATGAACAAATGCAGCACAACCAAATACTTTCAAGTTTGAAAAAACAATTTGTTTACCAGAAAACACAAATTCAGCACATTTTCCTTTTAAAGGCACAGAAGGAGATCTATTAATCAAATACGCAGCCGTATGAACAGTTTCACCACAAACCTTTTTGAAAGACCCGAGGAAGCAAGCATGCTCCTGGCCCTTTAACTAAGGTTCTATTCATACGCTCGGCAACACCATTTTGTTGTGGCGTATATGGCACAGTTTTATGCCTTCGAATACCATATTCAGCACATAAATTGTCAAACAAGTTATTGCAGGATTCAAGAACATTATCTGTCCTAAGGGTTTTAATCCTTTTACCAGTTTGATTCTTAATAAACGTTTTCCAGTTTTCGAATTTTTCAAACACATCAGATTTATTTTTTATCAAGAAAACCCACACTTTTCATGAAAAATCATCAATTATAGACAAAAAATACCTATTTTCACCTTGAGTGGGTTCACTAGACGAACCCCACTCATCAACATGCTAATACTAAAGTATATCAGTGCAAACAGATTGATTAGGAAAATGAGAAACATGAAATTTAACTTTATGTTGTTTTCCTAACACACATGAGTCACAAAAGGGCAAACATGATAGAACATCACTACCAAAACTGTTTGATAAATGGTTTTATCATGATTTTGATGATTTTGTTTTTACACCAAAACAATATTTTTAAAAGGTTGTCTAAATACTCCTAAATGATTTAAAATGGTTTTTAATATTTCCCGGAGTATTTCTTCAAGTTTATTTTCGACTAAATTGGACAATGCTTTTAATGTTTTTGTGTCAATGTGTTTTTACATCAAAACAATGTTTCTAAATGTTGTCCTAATACTCCCGATCGATCTAATATGTTTTTACTATTTTTCGGAGTATTTCTCGGAGTTTATTTTCGATGAAATATTGGACAACACTTTGGTTTTGAGGCCAACCGGTCGCCCTATAGGGCAACCCGTACTGAGGAGTACGTTGAAACAAAAAAATGAGACGAGGTGTTATATTACAGTTGATGACCGCTCGCCAAGGGGGTCGTTGACCGAGTGACTTGTCGCTCCGTCGCCCCGTCGGGTAGTACCTAAAGAGAATGTGTTTCTTCCGCTTCTTCAAAAAATGAAGGTCGACCGGTCGAAACACCCCCGGGCCGTCGCCGTGTTTTTTTGTCGAAACAGCTTTCAAACTTCTATTTATGCGTGACCTGGTCGCCCTATGGTTTGACAAAGAAAAAATCGACCGTTTGACAAACAACTTTCCCTTAATTTGTGGGATGGATTTCTAACAATTGTTTTCTTCAATTGTCTTGCAATTTTTTACAGAATTCATGTCCCCAAGAGGAGCCTATCATGTACAAGACATCTTCTATAAATAGAGGAAGAATTGAAGCAACAAAAAAAGATAGAAAACTACAAAACAACAAGATACACTCAAGAATACACTTGTTCTTACATTGTCTTATTTCTTGTTGTAATTTGCCTAGCTATTCACTTTCACATCCTTGAGGTCTAGGATATTCTTGATTACACTTGCACTCTATTGTATAATTCATTATCGAGTTATAATCTTGGATTTTTGGGTAATCATTCAACACAAGATATCCTTGTGAGTGTTCCTGTGGTAAGAACACACTTGGGTGATCTAGGTGTTAGGTGTGAGAAGATTGTGGTAATCTTCTTGTTAAGGTGTTGAAGAATTTGGTATGCTTCAAGGTTGAAGATTGTGGTAATCTTCACAAGGTGCCATTGGAGATTGTGGTAATCTTCAAGAGAGATTGTGGTAATCTCAAAGGTGGTGTTGAAGAAGAGTGTGGTGCTCTTCAAGGTGTTGTTGTAAGTTGGTGTTGTATTAATTTTGGTAATTAATAAAATCTTTTTTCTTTTTGAAATCCATCCAGGATATACTGGGGTGGTAGAGGATTAGGCCCTAGGTGGGTTGAACCTCTATAAATCGACGTGTGTTGTTTACATTCCGCACCTTTATTATTGTCTTTGAGCATTCGATTCGAAAAAGAGGGTAAAATCAAAAAGATGGAGATAATCTATTCACCCCCCCTCAAGATTATCGTAGCCGCTTGGACTTACAAGTGGTATCAAAGCCAAACTCTTTGGCAAGCTCGTTTCACATCGCGAGTGAAGAGGAACGATCGTCGGCTACGAACGAAGCTCATCTTTTCGGCACCTCCACCACCAAGCCACCTTTATTCGATTCCAAAAATTATATATTTTGGAAAGAAAGAATGGAATGCTATTTACAAGGTTGCGGGTTCGATATTTGGAACACCGTCATAAATGGAGAATCCATGCCGATGATAGACACACCACACACCTCCAAAGGCCTCAAAGAGCTAAATGATGAAGAGAAGAAAATCATCTCCTTAAACGGTAAAGCTCTCAATATTTTGTATTGTTCATTTACTAATTTAGAATATGAACATATTGTAGGAATTCGATCGGCACATGAATTATGGCAAAAATTAGAAGCCATCTATGGAGTATTTGCAAATGAAAGGAGTCAAACAAAAGCATCTACTTTTCAAAGGGATACAATGTCAAATCTAAGGAACAAGCCTCTTACAACTTCCAACTATGAAGAAGTTGAACATTGTCTTATGGGCATCGAAGAAGAAAACAAGGTATGTCTTAAACCTTCTACTTCCTATGATATTGTTATACAAAATGATTATAGTGATTTGCAAAATGATTTTGATGATCTTCAAAATGAATTCCAAAGCTTGCTTGTTAAATACAAAAATTTGAAAAAGGAATTCAATGTTTTGAAAAATGATAAGGATAGTTTATTTACTTCCTATGAATCACTATCATGTGCTCACACCACCACACTTGACAAGGTTAGAAACCTTGAAAAAGAAAATAGTACTCTTGTTGAGAATATTGAAGGCATGAAAAATAATTTATCTAAATCCAACTTGAGTACCAATGAAATGACCAATATTGTTGATGATCATAGTTGTAATAAATTGAAACAAAGACTTGATCATAAGCCTAGTGTTATTAACCATATGAAAAGAAATCAAGTCCCTATGCATGTTAGTCATTATGCTCCTAGAATTATTACTTGCTTTTATTGCGGTAAAAAGGGTCATACGGTAAATACTTGTCGGGCTAGAAATAGCTCTAATTATTGTTGGAGACCTAAAAGTCTCAAAACTAATCCTAAAGGACCCAAGCACTTGAGAGTACCACAAAATAATGTTTTATTAGGTACCCGGCGAAATAATAATCGAAGAAAATTTATACTGCCAAGAAGACATCAAATGACCATTTCATTTGATCAAAGAAGGAGAAAGTATTTTCAACAAAGCCAATTTCCAAGATGAGGATATAATCAAAAATGGGAAGAACATAATCCTTGGAAATGGCAAAGACATCATCAAGATGACTTTCAAAGAAGAAGAGACTATCAACAATGGGAAGGTAACAAATCTTGGAAATCGAGCAATCAAAGAAGCCATCATCAACAAAGTGACTTCTCAAAGGGAAGATATCATCAACAATGGGAACGGTACAACCCATGGAAATGGCGTAATTGGTAACCCGTATCTCCCTATTTAAATATGCATTTTATTTTGTTTTGTGTCTTAATTGCAAAATGAGTTTTCATGTATTTAATTTTAAATTAAGGTCTTCAAAACTTATTTGTATTTTTATAACCTTTTGAAAAAGGAGACCTTACATGTTGTTTTTAAAACTCTTGTGTATTTTTGTAGACTAAAGTGTATTATCATCTCTTATGGATTTTTATGGCATAAGCTTACTTGTGATATCTCTTAGCCTACACTTTTATCATTATGATTTCTACTAGACTTGTTTTAAGAATTGTGTAGGATTTGCATATTTTCACAAATGGCCATTTTACGTCATTATTTGTCAAGAAAGGGATAAATTATCGAGGTACGTTTACTTGTATTATTCTTACTCTTATAGACTCGATATATGTATTGCCATATGCCTATGTGCTTGTTTTTTATAGTATTTCATACAAGTGCCATTAAGAGGATTTTTAGATTTTTTTTAGGCACTATTTGATATTTAATTGCACATATTTGCTTTGTTCAAATACTTCTTTTAAATGAGGTCTCAACTATATGCTATCGGATTTTCAAATTTCAAAAGAGACCTGTTGTAGCTTTCTTAAGCTTATTTGAACTTGCACGATTTATTAGATTCTTGATGATCTTCTAAATGCATAGTATGTGTTTCTTGCTTCATGGTCTATATATATAGTGTCTATTTCTACTATGCTCTTATGCAAGATATTTTGTGATTAATGATTGAGGCATGTTTTTACACTTGGGCTATTCTTTCTTGCTTATATAAGCAATGCCGTTAATGAGTTTATTAAGTTGTGTAGATGAGAAATGAAGTACTCCAAATATTAGTTACCTCAAAATATTTGGATGTAAATGTTCTATTATGAACACCTTAGATCAATTGGATGCCCTATGGTGATAGTGATGAGGAAGACAAAAAGGGTATTTCGGAACAAACTCGATGACCAAGGTAATATTGGTCGAACTAAGGCGAGGTTAGTAGCTCGAAGGTATTTTCAAGAAGAAGGTAATTAATTTTGATGTAATATTTGCACTCATAGCACATTTAGAAGTTATTTGCACTTTACTTGTCCATTCTTGTTTTGAGAAAATTTCAAGCTTTACCAAATGGATGTTAAATCCAATTTTCTAAATGGTTTTATTCAAATAGAAATCTATCGGAGTTTAAAATTTTTAGGCCAAATGATTTTTAGGCCTTGTACGGTTGATAGACTTAGCTATTTTTGCAAAATGATTTTATAAAAGGTAAAGTTGATACTACACTTCTTGTTTTGAAAAAGGGCAACGTTGCTTACTTGTGCATATTTATGTTGATAATATTTATGGTGCTACTACTAAATATTTGTGCAAGATATTTTTCCAAGTCAATGCAGGGTGAACCTAAGATGATCTTGATGGGGGAGCTAAAATTTCTTCATTGGACTTCAAATTACTCAATGCCAAGAAGATGGTTATATTTCAAAAGAACTCTTGAAGGATTTAAGCATTGAAGAAAGAAGAACTATCTCAACCTCTATGGCTAAAGATTGACAAAGGTTGAGAAAGGCATATCGGCCGACAAACAAATTCGAGGTATGTTTTCTTGTATTATTTCTATAGACTCAACATTCCATATGCCTTATGTCTATATGCTCGACTTCAAAAACTATCCCAACGAATCTCATTAAAGTGCCGTTAAAAGAAATTTTTAAATATTTGAAAGGCACTTCTTCTTATGACTTGTTGTATCCAAAGCTTTAAAACGTTCTTATGTTTCGGGATAACAAGTCCGGTCAAAATTATTCAAACTATTGTTCGTCATAATCGAGCTAAACATATTGAGATTTGATATAATTGTTAAGGGATTGCATGTTTTAACAAAAACTTGAGATGTGTTTAATTCCGTCTCAAGGATAACTCACGGACTTTTTAATCACTCACCGCCGAGTATTTTACCTCATTTCGAGCTTGATTATGACATAATGTATATTGAATGAGGTCTACATTTGCATTTTGCACGTTTTAAAACTTAGGGGCGAAAAATTGGATTTTTTGGATCAAATTTCGGATTTTCAAAATGAAAAGAACCATCAAGGCTGATCGGGGCAAGGCCGACCGGCCGCCTCAAGCCGACCGGCCGCCCGCTCGACCGGTCGCCCTTGGCTATTGTTTGGCTTAAAATGGTTCTGTTTCCAAACTTAGCCATTATGGCTTATTTTGTCCATTTTTCGTCCCCTTCGCAAATTGCACACAAATTTCACTCCAAATTTATTTTATTGCATACATTTTATACTTTGGGGATTATCTAGCTCGGTTATCATCATCATTGATCGTCTTTACCAATCGAATGGTAAGAATTTCACTCTCTTTAGCTCAATTGGGTTGAACCCTTGAGTTTGTGGTTATATGTATTTTTTCTTGATGAAATTCATATTTTTTTTGTGATGAGCTTATTGATTGTTGATGAATGATATTTGTTATATTGCATTTGGTGATGAAAAACTTGGCGTGATTACATGTACAAGAGTTATATATATCTTTTTCTAATTTTGGCGCCCGCCAAGTGTTCGATAAAATGTTTCAATAAAAAATTCATCACTTACATGATTCTCTTGTTTTCAAAAGTCTTATATATTTATAGAGATCATGTTATGCTTATCAAATGAGTTTTCATAAGCTTCTTCAAGTCGTATGATTCGACTTTTACCTCCTTATTTGGTTTATAAGCTTCAATGCTCAAATAGTTCGATACATCGGTTTTGTTGCGCACTTTGATAAGAATATATGATGTATTTATCGTGCTAACATTCTTTTTTATGATTCCAAAGGGGGAAAAACAGGTTATAAGCTCTTTAGCTCAAAGAAGCTAAGATAAGCTTAACGAAAAGAAGCTATAAGCTATGGCTTCATAAAGCCTTAAGTTGTGGATCATATTTAGTCCACTTGGTGCATTATGGTTATGTATGAATCATGGTCCATTGGTTGTAGTATGGACTTATATACGGTTCAAATGATGTCTCTTTGACAGGGGGAGCTTTTAAGTTTTTGATACTTAAGCTCAATATCGAAAAGCTAAGATTTTAGCTTATGTTGAAGTTGCTTCTATATTACCTTTGTTGCACATATTGATAGGGGGAGCATTTGCTATATGTGTTTGAATATCTCTACTCCCATCCTTGCGTTTATATTGCGCGGAATATTGTCGCTCTCAACGGATATTCATTTTTGACCGGAAAACTTGTTTTTGTTTTCAAAATCGCCTCTCAAAATTGTTTTGTTTTCAAAATCGGTCTTGTTGAATTGTTTTGGTTTGTAATCATCAAAAAGGGGGAGATTGTTTGATAAATGGTTTTATCATGATTTTGATGATTTTGTTTTTACACCAAAACAATATTTGTAAAAGGTTGTCTAAATACTCCTAAATGATTTAAAATGGTTTTTAATATTTCCCGGAGTATTTCTTCAAGTTTATTTTCAACTAAATTGGACAACGCTTTTAATGTTTTTGTGTCAATGTGTTTTTACATCAAAACAATGTTTCTAAATGTTGTCCTAATACTCCCGATCGGTCTAATATGTTTTTACTATTTTTCGGAGTATTTCTCGGAGTTTATTTTCGATGAAATATTGGACAACACTTTGGTTTTGAGGCCAACCACTCGGATTAACACGAGTATCACACAAGATCTATCTCACAAACACTCGGATCACACAAGAACACCAACCAAATGTTAGATTTTCTAGAGAGAGAGATCGAAGTTTATATATAGAGAGAAAACCAGAGAGCTCTAGAGATGAGAGAGAAAAAACAACTGAGATTATGAATTAGGGTTCTGTGGGATAGCGATTTATAAGGTTAAGCAAAGGCTCAGATTAATCCTTAGAAACGAACGGACATGATTAAATCAAGAGGATCCACGGTCTTTGTATTTGGATCCAAAGACCCGAATAAGTGACCCGCGGATGACATAGAAATAGGGATGGGCTTTTTGGTTGCTTGTGGGCTGTAATTAGTGGGCTCACTGGGATAAATGTAAATGGGCCAATATCACAACAATAATTTTTTTGTACTTTGTCTATAAACGAAGATCAACTGCTCAAATCACGTCCAACAGGTTGTTTTTTCTTAATTCTCCACAACAATCTAAAGGCTAAAATTATTTGTTACATCACCAGATCAACAACAAATTTTGAACTGTCCACATCAATATAAAGGCTAAAACTGTTTTTTTTTTAGGGAAATCGAAATATCATTAATTAAGAAATCATCTCTGAAAGAACTTGGTTCGCCAAATGATCAGGAACATCCCCGATTATTGGCTCCATAAAACGAAATAAAAAAAGGCTAAAACTATTTATTACAGCACCAGATCAACAAAAATAATCAAATTACTTTTCCTAATTGCATAATAATAAACCTATCATAACCATTGTTCTAAAAATCTTCGTCTAGTCCACGTCTAGGTGTTAGACTCTCCTTAGCAGCCTACGTGTTTTTCGGATTAGGTCCCACCTAATCTTATTTATACTCCACCTAACCTCGCATAGGCGGGGCCCGAGTCTGTCTGCCTAGCCGTTTTTAGAATACTTATCATAACTAGTCATTTCTTCAATTGTATAAAATAAAAAGAAATAGGAAAAAATAGAAGTATATTTTCATATTATGTTGCAATTACTGTTCTAAAAATCCCCGCCTAGCCCTGATAGTCTCCACTTAGGCGCTAGGCCCTCTTATCCGTCTATACTATTCTTCCGATTAGGCCCGCCTAAACCCGTCCAGATCCCGCCTAACCTCGCTCAGGCTCCGCCTAGGCGCTAGGCCCCAATCTACCGCCCGACTAGCGCCTAACGCTTTTTAGAACACTGATTGCAATATTGGACTTGACCCTGATGCAAATCCAATGAGTTCGGTCCACCGGACCTGTAGAGACGTAAATTATTTGAAAACATTAAAGAATCTACAACCTTGTAAATCATTCTTTTATAAAGAGTATCACAAAAACCTTGTAAAACATGTTGGAAAATTTTTGAAGAAAATTATTATTTTAAATTTAACTATATTAATAGTAAAGGGCAAAATTTTTAATGACCTTAGTAATAGTAAAGGTCATGTTTTTTGTTGTGAAGGGTCATATTTGTTTCTATATGGCTTAAGTTTTCATTTGTGAGATACAACAAAAAACTCACAAGAATTTCCATCTCTCTCCTAAAGATCTTGTAATTTTTGGTGATAATTTTCGGGCATAATTTTCAGTTCGCCGGAATTAGGGGTGACAATTTTTGACACGACACGATAGCACGACACGAAAACGATACGAAAATAGCGGGTTAGTGTTTAGCCTTATCGTGTTCGTGTCCTTATCGTGTCGACACGATAAGGACACGAAAATTTTGTGTCGTGTTCGTGTTTTTATCGTGTTTACACGATAGTGACACGAACACGATAGCGACACGATAATGACACGACACGAACACGATAAGGACACGATAATGACACGTTTACCTGTTAGTGACACGATAACCTGATATTTTGTATATTTGTATCGTGTATTATCGTGTAAAATCGTGTAATTTGCTATCGTGTATTAACGTGTAAATCATTTTCTTTTTGTTTTTGACTTATCGTGTCACTATCGTGTCGTGTCGTCGGTAATCGACACCTAAAATTTTCGTGTTCGTGTCGTGTCGGAGCAGATCCTTATCGTGGTGTGTTCGTGTTTGCCCTTATCGTGTCGTGTCGTTATCGTGTCGACACGAAACACGACACGATAACACAATTTGACACCCCTAGCCGGAATAGGTAATTCGGTTTTCTCGTCTTATCCTGGGAAACAGACGTCTAGAATAGGAGACGAATCTGTTTTAAGTATAGTGTGTTGAACACACGATTCGAGCTATTTTCATTTTGCTTTCTTTGCAAATTTTGCCGATTCGGGATTTTTCGATTCATATAAATTGTACTAGAAGAAATACTACTATTTTTCCTACAAACTTAAAACAGATTCTTCTTAAACTTCTAGTACAGTATATATGTTAGCAATTTTCAGATTATTAAGAATGTTTTATTATCAATAATCTGTTTGTGATTTTAATCAAATCCATAGTCAATATTTATGTTGGCAACTGAATAAGTTCTATATCTTTTTCTCACTTGTTGCCGTGAATTCGTGTTTGTATTTTTATTGGGTATCATATCATAGTGGTATTATGTATTATATTGTTCTTTGCCTGCGTTGGCATGAATTTCATGTTGATGGCATCTTGGACTCTTTACAATTCTTAAATTTGAAAGATTAGTGCTCTTTAGCTACTTTTCCAAGATAAAGGTTTACAGTGCAATTTTGTTTTCAAGGTTAGCTCTAATTTTATATTATCTAACCAAATTTGTGGATTGGATTTGGATGTTGATTGAGTTGTATTAATCATTGGTCCGAATTTTAACTTTTGGGCTAAAAAGATTATTACTCGTGCTAATTCGGATTGAAAGGAAATTGTATTTGGACTAATTGGATTATCATGTTGAAGTTGTCAATTCAATTGACAAGAATCTTATTAATTTGGACTAATAAGATAGATACCCATGCTATTCGGAGTGGAAGCAAATTGCAATTTGGATTGATTGGACTATGTTTTGGACTAATCTTTTAAACTGATTAGACTAACTTTTGGACTAATAAAATATATTCTCGTGCTTATTTGGAGTGGAAGAAAATTGCAAGGACCTTATAATAAAAACTTGAACAATTTTTAATAATTTGTTCTTATCGGTTGTGTTCCGATTGATCGAAGTGCTAAACTTCTTGTATTATTTGTTTCAGAAATGTCATCTGAATCAAATAGTGGTGGGTCTAACCCCATCATGCAAGTATTGGCTTTTATAGCAAACAATGATGGGTCTAACTCTGTTGTGCCAACTCCACGCTTAATGTCCCGGTTAATCATGGTGAAAAACCGGAGAAGTTTAATGGCTTGAATTTTAAGCAGTGGCAACAGAAAATATTTTTCTACTTGACCACATTGAACTTGACACAGTTCTTGAAGAAAGATCATCCACAACTTAGAGAGGATAAGACTAATGCACAAGCATTTAACGCTTTGGATGCTTGGATACATGCTAATTTCTTGTGTAGAAATTATGTCATGAATGACCTTGCAGATTCATTGTACGTGTATAGCTCAAAGAAAACTGCTAAAGAAGTGGATTTAAAATAAATGAACGTGATAAATGTGTCCATGTTAAAGATATTGGAAATGATTATGTCATTTTATGTCTTTATGTAGATGACATGCTAAGATAATTAAATCCATAAAAGATATGTTGAACTCGAGGTTTGATATGAAATATGTGGGTCTAGCTGATGTGATCATCGAAATAAAGATCTCTATAACTTCAAATGGACTTGTACTTGATCAGTCACATTATGTGCATAAGATTCTAGAAAAATTTATTAAGGATGACACGTCATTAGCTAGAACTCCAATAGGCACAAGCAAACATCTATTAAAGAATAGAGGTGACGATGTGTCTCAAGTTGAATACTCACGAGTCATAGGAAGTTTAATGTACTTAATGAATTGTACAAGACTAGACATTGCTTATGCAGTGAGTAAATTGAGCAGATACACGAGTAATCCAGGGCATGACCACTGGAAAGGTATAGTGAGAATACTAAGGTATTTAAGATATACTTGTGATTTTGGGCTATTCTATACAAGATATTCCGCTGTTATTGAAGGATATAGCGATGCTAATTGGATATCTGATACTAAAGACTCTAAGTCTACAAGTGGATTTGTATTCACTTTAGGAGGTGCAACAATATCATGGGAATCCTCTAAGCAAACAGTTATAGCAAGGTCCACAATGGAGTCTGAGTTTATTGCTATGGACAAGTGTGATGAAGAAGCTGAATGGCTTCGAAATTTCTTAGAATATATTCCAAAATGGCCTAAACCTATGCCAGCAATTTGTATACATTGTGACAGTCAATCTGCAATTGGCAGAGCACAGAGCAATATGTACAATGGTAAGTCTAGACACATACGTCGTAAACACAATACCATTAGACAACTACTCTCAACTGGTGTTATCTCTATTGACTACGTGAAGTCAAAGGATAATTTAGCAGATCCGTTAACCAAAAGGTTGAATCGAGAGTTAGTTGTGAAATCATTAAGAGGAATGAGACTTAAGCCTCTAGAAAAATGAGTTTATGCAATGGAAACCCAACCTAGTTGACTGAAGATCCCAAGATCTAGGTTCAAAGGGACAACCTAGTTGTAAAGAGACTCTATGATCACTGTGGGAGAGTTATCCCTTGTCCATTCCTTAACAGTGATGCCCGTGGAGAAGAGGATAAGCAATTTGGCTTTTAATAATTCTTGTGCGTCGGTAAGTCGAGTAGGGTAGTACGGGCTATCTTAAATGAGAATCACCTATGTGAGAGAGAAGTGAGGCCGCTTCGAAGAGAATTGTGTGAGACTCAATTCTTAGAACCTCTTGCAGAACCAGGCGTAAGTTCAGGGCCATGAATGAACATAACTATGAGAACTGAAGTATGTTAAGAAGAATCTTGTGTGAGGTATATCATCGTTTACACAAAAGGCATAACAATTTAAGGACACTGTGTCTACTGATCAGCTAGTAAAGTAAATATGCTACACAAGGGAAGGTTCAAAGGGTAACACCTACCTATCCTATGCAGGATTCAACTGTTGGAATTTATCACCAAATTTTTGTATTTTCATAATTTTCTTCATGTGGGGGATTGTTGGAAATTTTTTAAAGAAAATTATTATTTTAAATTTTACTTTATCAATAGTAAAGGGCAAAATTTTTAATGACCTTAGTATAGTAAAGGTCAAATTTTTTGTTGTGAAGGGTCATATTTGTTTCTATAAACATGGCTTAAATTTCATTTGTGAGATACAACAAAAAACTCACAAGAATTTCCATCTCTCTCCTAAAGATCTTGTAATTTTTGGTGATAATTTTCGGGCATAATTTTCAGTTCGCCGGAATAGGTAATCCGGTTTTCTCGTCTTATCCTGGGAAACATACGTCCAAAATAAGGGACGAATCTGTTTTAAGGATAGTGTGTTGAACACACGATTCGAGCTATTTTCATTTTGCTTTCTTTGCAAATTTTGCCGATTCGGAATTGTACTAGAAGAAATACTACTATTTTTCTTACAAAACATTCTTTCATAAAGAGTATCACAAGAAGTATAATATAATATCTTAAAAAGAAAAAATTTACATGAAGCCATTGCATAAAATAAAATTGGATTCCATTGCATTGCATAAGCGCAACCTCAATCATAAAGGAAAAAAAAAAAAGCGCACCCTCATTGCCTCAATCATTTTAAAGAAAAAGGCGCAGCCTCGATTATAAGACCAGGAATCCGAGAATTTAAAAGTTAAATAAACAAAAGCAGAGGCTGCCGAAGATCTATAATTAATCTAAACCCGTTATTAAAAGTAGTATATATATATATATATATATATATAAATTTAGTCCCGTATGTTATGGACATTTGCAATTTTAGTCATGTAATTTATAAAGTTGCAATTTTGATCCTGAACTATTTTACCCATATGTTTAAAAGGCGTTTTTAGTCACGTATCTTTTAGAAGTTAGCAATTATAGTTTCATATCTTTCTAAAAGTGACAACTTTGATCCTTTACACAAAATGGATTAATCTCAATATATTAATCTTTCTTGATTTTCCTGTTCATCTATCTTAATTTTGAAGATAGTGTTGTAATAAAACACATCTCGAACATTCATTCGGATCCATTATGGTTTGGAAAATTCTCCTCACCACAAGTTAATTACATAAATATAATAAATTATTCTTAAAGTTCTTAATAAACCTAAACTATGAACATGATATCATTTTTGTGTGAAGACTTAGCCAAATAAGTGATTTGAACAAACATGGGCATTATGGGTATTATGTTTCTGTCTTTGCGATGCGTGATGTAGGCTGCATCCATGTGGATCTCATTTGCGGAGTGCCTAGTCCTCCTTTTGGGGGTGGTTAATTTAGTCTCCGGTCGGCGTGCTTTGTTTTTATGTTGTTTTTTAGTTTGTGTTATTTGAGTCTTGTTTTACTCGATCCCTCGATAAGTGATTGTTTTCATCTCGTGCAGAGCTTTCCCCTTGATTTCTATGTCTATTCAAGGTGACCATTTTGAAGTTGGCAGTGTAATTTTCTTCTTGAGTTTTGAATATTTTTGTTTTCGTTTCGATTAAAAAACAAACAAACAAGTTGCATTCTGAGTATTATGAAAGTATAAAAAATAGCCTCTGTCTTGGGACCATTTTCGTAACAGCTAGGGACTTATAGGACTAAAATTGGAGGTACTAAAATTTATATGACCAAACGGAATCAACATTGCAAACTTACTTTTTACGTGACCAAAATTGCAAGTCCTTATAATTATGAGTCAAATTTTGCATTTTACCCTTTATATTTATATAACGTGCTTTTCTTCCATTTACGCTGGTCACAATTAGGGCCAATCTTCCAAAAAAAGAAGCACAATAGACCTAAAATTCCAAAACAGCCCACGTGGGTCATTTTCTGTGGTTTTAGATTTTCATTTTCCTGTCAAATTGTATATTCAATTCAATACCTCAAATAGGGGTTTGATCTTATCCAGCCCAGGTTGTCTAACCCCCTTATAATTTTCTTGTCATTCCACTTTGACATACGCATGTATTTTTTCCAAAAAAAGAAAATCAAAATGGGACACATGTCACAATCTGACGGAAGTTGGGCACTACCCATTTGGGTAGCATCTACTTACCCAATAGATAGACATTTCTAACATCAAAGTCCAATCAAATTCAACCACTACTCCATTCTTGCATTCACATTCATTAATTAATTAAATCATAAATATTGTTATCATGGTTCTATATAAAGTAACTCGCCCTCCATACCAATTACTCCATTATTTCAATCTGCAATTACATATCAAGAAAAATATAGAGAGACGTTTAACAACACAACCATGAAATTTACAAGTTTTTCACAATGCTCCTTCACTATTCTTGTTCTTGTACTCTCATTTGCATGCTTGACAAGAGCCCAAGAAGTTGGTAAGTTTTAATCATCATTTTTTTTTCTTTTTAATAAGCTACATATCTTGGATTCATTTATTTTGGGTTTCATGGAATATTTTCTGAAAGATCATGGGACGACTGATTATGAGAGTGTTTGCAATCACTAAAAAAAACACTTCTTAGTTTTTGGCTAAAAAAACACTTTATGATGTTTGCAAATGCCAACTTCTACTTCTAATTCTGATTAATTTAATAAGAATCTAAAAGCAAAGAGATGGATGTTTTAGATTTCTGCTTCCACTTATGGTTTAACTTTTACAAATAAATAAGCACTTTTTCAATTTTTTACCAAATTAAATACTCTCAACTTTTTATTCTATTTTTAAACACTATCAACTTCTATTATCAACCTACTTTTACTTTTACTATAATAAATCACTTTTTCTAAAAGCATAAGTTTTTGCAAGCACTCCCTATGTATCCTGCAAAATATGTAAGAAAATCTTGTAGCTAGGTTTAATTCTTCGTGCATATTTGACTAATTGAATCCATGGTCTTATTTGATAGTTCACTTTGAAATAATATATTTGATCTCATCTCTACTTGTTTCAAAAAATAAAATAGAAATTAGATTCCAAAAATAGCACTCTATTGTATAAAGGAGAAAAATAGAATGAAGAGGCTAGGCGTAGGGGAGATCGGAGCAAGAGGAAAGGCCTAGACGACGTTTTTATTCCTGGGTTGCAGTAAGATTGCATTTTATTGGAATTGAAAGAATACCAACTAATTAACCACTGGGGCTTAGTGGCCACGAGTATTACTCGTAATGACGAGATCCAGATTCAAGTACCTGCAATAATAGGGCCGAACTTTTGAATTTAAAAAAAAAAAAGAAAGAGGAGGGAACTAATTTTCATTCACTGAAATCGGGACACACGATTAAGAACGTTCAAGAACTGCTCAACAACCCACTATAAACCCCCCCAAACTTATGATGTAGTGCTTAGAAACTTATAACAACTAAACATTAACTGCTAATATAATGCTAGAAAACTAACATAGCCACGTACTGAAGAAAAAACTAAAAATATTCTAACACCTATATAAATTTGTCTACAATGGGGTATAATATTTTGGTCTTTAGACAATTTTTAACAAAATTACATGAATACATTGCTGCATTTATTTTATTTTATTTTATTATTTTCTGAAATTGTTGCAGATGATGAGAGGGAGTTTAGTTACGAAGAAGATAGCGAGACCGGGCCGGCCCACTGGGGAAAAATCCGTCCCGAATGGAAGGAATGTAATTCTGGACGAATGCAATCTCCCATTGATCTGCTTAATGAAAGAGTTGAAATAGTTTCACATTTAGGCAGACTCAAGAGAGATTATGAGCCCTCTAATGCTACACTTATCAATAGAGGCCATGACATGATGGTACGTACATTTTATTATGAAGAAAACGGGTTAATTAGTTGTAGAACTGGCTATGGGCTGTGTCGGGCGAGTCCATCGGGCTTTTTGAAAAAATATCGGCCCGGTCGACCCGATTTTGGTCGTGCAGCAGAAATATATGGTCCAGTCCATGTGTGCATTTTGTACGTAAAAACTGTCGGGTCGGGCCAAGTAGGCCCAAAAACTTTTGGGTCAAGAAAATCATGGTCCAATCCAACCCAAACCTAGGGCCGGTCAGACCAGCCAGAGGCGCACCCTAAATTTCTTTTATCCCATTTTTTTTGAAATGGGCAAAAATTTAAAATATATACACACTTTTTATAAGGAGAAAAAATAATTGGGCTACGGAGAAAAATTTTGGGCTAGGGGTAAGCGATCCAGTTGGCTACACCCCTGGGACCAGTCGACAGGCCCGGCTTCATTTTGCCAGCTCTTAATAGTTATATCTATTAATTTTGGTCTCTACTTTACCATTTAATATGCTTAATTCATTATATGTGCAGTTAAGATGGACAAATGGTGCAGGACATATCAACATAAATGGAACCATATTTGAGCTTAGGCAATGCCATTGGCACACACCTTCTGAACACACTATCAATGGCAGAAGGTACTTTTCATTTCTTGATCATTGAATCAATGGCATCTAATTGCATTATTTTTTATATATAAAAAAAGATAACATTAATATTCAATAATAGATTCGACATGGAAGTCCATTTTGTTCACCAGAGTGACGATAATCGTACGGCAGTGTTATGAACAGGGAGAAAGAATATATGTTGAATGTATTATCATCTGAAAACTAAATACAGAGTAGGGCTTACATCTTATTTATAGATCTAGCTAAGTAGTTGCTTAACAGAAAACTTAATAGGAAAGCTAACAGAAAAGATAACTGTCTAACTAACTAGTCTAACTAACTCGAGATATTCTAAACTAACATGATGTGATTTTAACTTGTTGACAATACTCTAACACGCTCCCTTTGAATCTGAACTGGGTTTCTGAAGATTGAGTTTAGCACATAAATGATGAAATCGAACTGCAGATAACGGTTTGGTGAAAACATCAGCGACCTGATCTTCGGAAGGTATAAAACGAACATCAATTTCCTGGGATTGAACCTTTTCTCTGATGAAATGGACGTCGATTTCTATGTGTTTGGTACGGGCGTGAAAAACCGGATTGGAGGCAAGAGAGGTTGCACCACTGTTGTCACACCATAAAACTGAAGGGGTAGAAATAGAGATGCCAAGTTTGCGAAACAAGGAACGAAGCAACAAATGAGTTCTGTGGCGGCAGAGGCAAGACTGCGATATTCGGACTCGGTGCTACTCCGTGCAACGACGTTCTGTTTTCTGTAGCTCCAAACCAACAAATTTGATCCCAAATAGATACAGTAACCACTGGTGGATTTTCGATCATCTAGACAGCTGGCCTAGTCGGCGTCCGAGTACCCCACAAGAGAAAGAAACGAAGCAGGGGAGAAATAAAGACCAGTAGAGGTAGAGCCTTTGAGATAACGGAGAATACGTTTGCAAGCATGCCAATGATTGATTGTGGGAGAATGTATGAACTGACTTAATTTGTTAAATGCGAAGCTAATATCCGGTCGAGTCAAGGTAAGATATTGTAGAGCTCCAATAGTGCTGCGATAAAGGGTGGGTGATTCAAGAGGACTGCTATCATGTAGAGCCAATTTAAGACCTGAGCAATAAGGTGTAGAGCAAGGATTGTAATCAACCATATTTGTCCGCTGAAGGAGATCCATTATATATTTTGTCTGATTTAAAAGAAGACCACTGGAGTTCCTGTGCGTCTCAAGACCCAAAAAGTAGCTGACTTCCCCTAAATCCTTAATAGTGAATGTGGAATTAAGATCAGTAATGAGCTTGGTGATCTGAATAGAATCATCCCCTGTGATGAGTATGTCATCTACGTAAACAAGAACCAACAAGATTTTATTTCCATTTCTGAGATGAAACAAGGAAGAATCTGAAGTAAAGCTTAAAAATCCCCAGTTAAGCAGAAAAGTTTTGAGCTTGTCAAACCAAGCTTTGGGGGCTTGTTTTAATCCATAGAGTGATTTCACAAGTTTGCAGACATGGTTAGGTTTAGTAGAGTCAACATACCCCTCGGACTGAGTCATGAATACCTGTTGAAGAAGATCCCCGTGTAAGAAAGCATTGTTTACGTCTACTTGATGAATTTTCCATCCAAAAGTGACTGCCAAAGAGAAGACAGTGCGAATTGTGGCAGCCTTAACAATGGGACTGAAAGTATCAAAATAATCCACCCTGGTTTGTTGCTCAAAACCCCGAGCAACTAAACGAGCCTTATATTTGTCAATGGAGCCATCAGGATGATATTTGATTCGAAAAATCCACTTGTGAGTGACCAAGTTCATATCCTCATTATATGGAACCAGAACCCAAGTGTTGTTGTGCTGCAAAGTATGAAATTCAGCATCCATTGTTGATTTCCATTGAGGTTGAGAAAGAGTTTGTTGAACAGTGGAAGGGACAGAAGAAAGAGGAGTGATGGATAGAGAGTAA
This sequence comes from Rehmannia glutinosa, assembly GCA_016081115.2. NCBI lineage: Eukaryota > Viridiplantae > Streptophyta > Magnoliopsida > Lamiales > Orobanchaceae > Rehmannia > Rehmannia glutinosa. The sequence goes on along the minus strand of JABTTQ020000023.1, from coordinate 199,010 downwards.
GCTTTGGGTTTGAAGACGCCTAATTTGGAGCGTGTGATCATGTTGTGACTTGATTGAGATGAAGGTGGGGGTGGAGCAGGGATAGGTGGATCAGGAGAAGGTGGAGTAGGAAGAGGAGGAGAGATATGAGTGGAATGCGAAGGAGATGAATTTGTGTGAGCAGAAGTGGAGTTAGAGTGGGCTGAATGTGCAGGAGAGATGAGGGAGGATGTGGAAGTAAGGGAGAGAGGGGTGGAAGAGGTGGTGTTGTGTTTGAAGAAGAGGATTCTGGAGAAAATAAGGCCGAATACGAGAATTCAGTTTCATTGAAACTGAATGTGCTGGAAATATAAATGCGACCGAATGAGTGAAGACACTTATAGCCTTTGTGAGAGGGACTATATCCAAGAAATAAGCATTTAGTGGTGCGAAATTGAAGCTTGTGAGTGTTGTAAGGACGAAGATAGGGGTAACACGCACAACCAAAAACCTTGAAGAAGGAGTAATCTGGAGCACATTTAAAAAGCATTTCAAAGGGAGTCACATTTCCAAGTGTATGGGAAGGCAGTCAGTTGATAGTGTAGATGGCTGCCAAAAAGGCATCATACCAAAAACGAAGGGGCATTTGAACTATTGTGTTGGGATCATTTTCAGACACTCTTGTGTTGGTGCTTACGCTCATCTTTGCCATTTTGTTGATGCACATATGGACAAGAGTGTCTGAAAATGATCCCAAGATTTTGAAGAAAAGAGGCCAATGGTCTGTATTCGCCCCCCCCAGTCAGATTGAATGGCCTTAACTTTGGTAGAAAATTGTCTTTCAATCATAGTTAGAAACAATTTAAATGTGGGAAAAACTTCTGATTTATTATGAAGGGGATAGAACCAGGTGAATCGGGTGTAATCATCAATAAAATCAATATAATAAGAGTAACCATCATGGGAGGGTATATGAGCGGGACCCCAAACATCCGTATGTATTAATTCAAAAGGTGATTTAGTTTTTGTGGGAACAGATGGAAATGAAGCGTTGTGTTGTTACCAATTTTACAAGCTTCACAAAAGGATAACAAAGAAGATGGAACAGAAATATTTAACATGCGTAGAACTTGAGATAAGACAAATTTGCAAGGATGCCCCAATTTATTATGCCAAGTTGTTACAAGTTGGGGAGATGGTGCTGATTTACATTGAGGAAAGGAAACAACATTTTTATTACAAGATAAAGGATATGAAAACTTGCTAGTACTTGATTGAAGACCAGTAAGTGTAGAGTGATGACAGGAGTGCGATGCTGGAGCAGAATGAATATGCTCAAGAGCAGTCTGAGGAGCCTTGGAGGGAAGATGAGAGAGATCAACCTGATACAGGCCATCTTTAAGAAATCCTTGGAGCAGGATCTGATGTGATTTCTTGTCCTTCACAAGACAATAAGTGGCATGAAATTCTATATAAACAGAATTATCATTTGTAATTTTAGAGATGCTCAATAAATTCTTTGTAATATCAGGTACACAAAGAACGTGATTCAGAATGAGTGGATGAGATTTGGAAGAAGAGGAAGAAGGAAGATAAGATGTGCCAATATGAGATATAGAGAGGGAAGAACCGTTACCAACAAGCAATTTCTCTTTCCCTTGGTAATCAGAATGAATAGCCAAATTTTGTAGATTTGCAGTCACATGTGCTGTAGCACCGCTGTCCATGAACCAGTCCGAATTAGATGCAGGGCCTGAAACAGAGTAAGTTTCTGAATTTGGAACTGATTCTCCAACAACAACATGAGCCTGGGGAGAAGGCATAGAATCCAGGCCTGTAAAACTAACATCAAAACGTCTAAAGCACTTGGAGGCTAAATGATTTGTCTTGCCACAGAGTTGGCAAGCTGGCTTAGAACCTCTGCCAAAACGACCACGACCACGGCCACCACGGAAACCACCTCGAAAACCTCCTCGAAAACCACCTCGAAAATCACCAGATGGAGGTCTATGCATAGCAACATGTGCTGAGTGAAAATTGGAGTTAACAGGGGAAGAAACATTGAATTGTTGTTGTAGACGCATTTCATGTGTTTTGAGAGCAAACATAACATCTGAAATGGTGAGAGAATCAGATCTAGATGTGAGATTAACAATGACAGACTCATAATCGGGACCAAATCCCCCCAAATGTACAGAATCAAGTCATCTTCACTAAGTGCTTGTCCTGTTGCATGAATGTTATCTGCAATTCCACGCATTTTGAGAATATACTCTTCAACACTCAAGTCACCTTTCTTCTGAGTTTGTAGTTGAAGACGAAGATGCATAATTCGTGCCTTGGATTGAGAACGAAATTGATGATCAAGTACTGACCACAGTTCTGCAGATGAAGAACATCTGGAGACATGTCCAAGCATGGACTCTGAGATTGAGGCAAGTAGCCAGCTAAAAGGATACTGATCTTTTCGAACCATAAGGAATATTCCGGATTGGGAGATCGAGATAGAGGAAGAAGATTCAGAATCATCCAAATATTGAGGCGGCGGAACACCCGTTCCAAGGAGAAACTCTTCATAGCCGTGAGCTCGAACTTGAGAAAGAATTTGTGTACGCCAATAGCTATAATTCGTCCGATCAAGACGAATCGAAAGTGCAGTAAATGATGTTGTGGCCATGGCCATCGAAGAAGGAGCAGAAAACTGAAAAAAATTAGCCGGAGAGGAGGCTGGCTCGTGATACCATGTTATGAACAGGGAGAAGAATATATGTTGAATGTATTATCATCTGAAAACCGAATTACAGAGTAGGGCTTACATCTTATTTATAGATCTAGCTAAGTAGTTGCTTAACAGAAAACTTAACAGGAAAGCTAACATAAAAGATAACTGTCTAACTAACTAGTCTAACTAACTCGAGATATTCTAAACTAACATGTTGTGACTTTAACTTGTTGACAATAATCTAACAGGCAGTGATTGGAATAATGTATAAAATCGGACGTCCCGACTCATTCTTGTCCATGGTACATACATACGTACTTTATGTGTAAATTAAATAGGCACTGGCAAAGATAAGGGACCATACTGTTTACCGGTCTAGGACTATATATCTTCGATCCCGCGCTGAAGAAATTAAAGAAAACATTATCTATTTTATATGATTTTTTTAGCTTTCCATCCGGCTCACTCCATTTATGTTTTTTTTTCTGAAATTTTAGATGCGAGGCGATTTAGAAGCAGTTGCTCGTACGCATGATGTAGAAAAAATTATGGGTATTGTTAATCCGGGACTCATAAAATTCGGGAGTAGAAAGTATTATAGGTACATCAGTTCACTTACAGTTCATCCTTGCACTCAAAACATTATCTGGACAATTGTGAGAAAGGTATAATTATATATATAATTTGTCTAATTTTCAAATTATGTAATGATGGTAAATTATATTTTCTAATTTGTCACACAATTATTCATTAGGTGAGAACTGTGTCAAGAGAACAAGTATGATTGATTCGCGAGGCTGTCCACGATGTAAGTTGTTAGATTAAAGTAACTAAAGGCTATCTTTTATCAATATTACTAGTGTTACACCCGTGTCATGCACGGTGAGTGTTATATTGGGCCTCTACAATTGGATTTTGTTGAACAATATAGAGTTTGTTGTGTCGAACCATTGGATTAATGTTAAAAAAGTAATAGTAATAAAATAAAAAAATGTTGAATGAAATTGATACAAATTATTAAAATTAAAGCACTATATAAAAAACTACAAATTTTGAAAGACTTCTTTGTACACGACATTCATTGTTTGTTTGTTGTTTGATTCTTCGTCACCACAAACTAAAATTTTTAAACCCTTACGATTGGTGACTCTGGAAACAGCAACATATAATTGGCCATGGCTGAATACTGGATTATGCAAAAACAGGCCAACATTGGAGAGAGATTGGTCTTGACTCTTATTTATAGTCATTGCATACGATACAATAAGAAGGAACTATCTTCGTTGAAACTTGAATGGAATCCTGAGGTCCGATGGGGTCAATGTCATTCGCGGAATCAACACCTTATGACCTGCATGTGTTCCGGTGAGAATTTTTGCTTCAGGTACATGTTTGGTGAGCCTTGTAATAACCAATTTAGTGCCATTACATAGTCCAATAGAATGGTCCATGTTCCTCAAGAGCATAACCGGCGTACCGACCTTCAAATGCAATTCATGATTAGGAACACCAGAACATCGCTTACCGTTCAAAAATTCTGGTGTATGCAGATCGTGCAAGAAGTCAACATTAGCATCGGATTTGCATGTGCTATCGGAGCTCAAATACGTCTGGCCCTCGTAAGAATTTAACGATGTTATATACTGATTTATGGACTCAACAACATCAAGGGTCGGTGCTAGTATAGCCCTCTCTTTCAAGTAAGGATCTTCAACGGCGTCTCTAAACATCGGATAAGTACTTTCAACAATAGTTGCAATTGGATCACCGGAAGATTGTAGCACGATATCTTCAGGTATATCAATAGTTGCACAACCATCGTTCGATCCTCCGATTGTTTCGTCTTCAATGCTTGCAATCCATTCAAAAAATTGCACCAAATTTGCATAATCATCGGTTCCACCTAAGCTTTGAAGGCACATGTTCTTAGTAAGTTTTAAAACTGTGCAATCCTTCCACAAATATGATGAATTAATTGTTGCATTCACAATGTCCCCGCCGACTTCCCTTAGGTATAACAGGCAAGATCTCAAGTCTCCACCAAACACAACTCGTTTTTCCCTCCAAACACTACATTTTCCTTCAACGGATTTTCTATTTTTAAAAGAGCTCGCAAAGTTTCGTCAAGTGCTTGAAAGCAAAACTTGTGCATCATCGGTGCTTCATCCCAGATTATAAGCTTAGAACGAATAATCAACTCCGTAAGCGGACTCTCCTGATTGATATTGCATGTTGAGTCTTGAATTGGGTTTAAGGGAATAAGAAATCGCGAATGCGCAGTCCTTCCACCTGGCACAGAAGAGATGTTATGCCGCTCGATGCAACATTTAGTACAATTTCTCCTTTTGATCTCAACGCCGAAGATAAAGCCCTCCACAAAAATGTCTTGCCTGTACCTCCATATCCGTAGACAAAAAATATACCACCCTTGTCAGATGCCACCGCATGCATTATTTTCGAGTAAACAGTACGTTGTTCATCGTTTAGTTTGGCAAGCAGATTCCGGTGCTCAACCAATATCACTTTACGATCATAGCGTAACTCGTCATATATCAGTTTGTTTCGGTGGTTTTGAAGATACTCAGCATCCAGAAATGGCATCGAATCAAAATTGCGTAGACTCTTACCACGATTCCTTAACAAGTTTTCAATTTCCACTAAGGCAAGATTCTTTATTTGGTTCTCACTCAATACCAGATCTGCACAAGAAGAAGAAAAATAATAAATTTCATAAAAAATGAATAAATTTCATAAAAACAGGATTATCACTAAAATTTATAAACAATGAAAAAATCGAGCCAAAAGGTATGACGTAAGATATAAAATAGAATATATTAATACCTTGATGATTTAGAAGTCTTCTTCGATTAAAAAAAAGTATCATCAGAAAGCAACTCCCAACACTTCTCCCACACTGCCTCTGGCCTGCTCAACGAATCCGATGACAACAATGACGCAAACAGACTTCTTAGGGTGTCAGCAGATGCCCAATGACTCGCTCGAGTGTTGGCGTCAATATATTCCCTATCGTCTTCTAACAGACCAAGAGAGTAGCAAGCTTCGCGATAGGAAGAGTGTTGCACATCATTTACCTTCTTGTAGTCGTCGTGACACGTAGCCCCTCGGACACCTCAAATAGTACATATCCGCACAACCCGGAGGGACATAAAAAACACGCCCTATTGATTTTTCAATCTTCCTCGGCACCCACTTTCTAAGATCTGCTTTCCAAACGAATTTAGTTGGAGCTTCAGCGTAAGTCAACTCCCGAGCTTGAGGATATATTTTGTTGGCTTCCATCCAAGCTAAAAACATGCTTTCTTTGACCGATTCTTTCTTCAGAACATCATCTATTCTTTCCGAATCAGTGAAAATAACACTCTGCTCCTTTGGAAGATGGAAGCTTAGATGTTCAACTGGAGGGTATTTATATTGGATTTCAAAACCAAGTAATCTCCATGCCGCCTCACACGACAAAATGTATCTACAATCGTAAAACATACTAACTTCATCAACAGTTTTCCTGGATTCTTCATCATTACTGCTCGTATAAAAAGATGCAGTAACCCGATCATGTCATTTATTCACATACTTGAACAAATATTTTATGGATATGGACTGGTTACACCACTCTACATTAATGTGCGCTCTGTACTTCAGCAGCAACTGACGATTATGCGGCACAACATATCTGTTATCCAAAGGAACACCATTTTTCTCCACAATTCTCCCATTATTTCTTCGTCTATAACGCGGATACCCTTCTTCATCAATAGTAGTTGCATCCACAAACTTTTTTGGAAAATGCTTAGTGCAACGTCCCTCAGCCATACACGGAGAGCTTTTTCTAACATCTCCACATGGACCATGAATCATGTGGTCTCTCACCACAGCATAATAATACGGATCAACGGTCTCATTAGGTATTTTTGCCGATATTATACTATCTATATCATCTGTAGTTGGATATTTGTCTTCTTTAGACAGAAAAAGCAATATGTGTGCATGAGGCAAACCACGCTTCTGAAATTCTATCGTGTATATAACTGCAACGTCAAAATTAATAAGAAAATATGTGAAAAGTAAGAAACCAAAATATAATATCGCAACTTCTTTTGGTTCAGCCTAATATACTTCAAGCGGGCCGACTCGACCATCGTGTAAGCATCGACAACAAATTGTTGAAATAATCTTCGTGATGACAATATAGTAGAAGCATCTTGTTCCCTGTCGTCCAATCTGTAAGCGAAAAATTCTCAAACACTTATCGTTTTTCTTCTTCTCTGATTAAGTTTCTTCAGATTCGAAAAAGATATGTCTTCTATGAAACCGTCTTCACCAAAAGGTAACAATAACGGATACTGCAAAGCCAAGTAGGATGTATTCAATTCGTTGATACGTTTCAGAACTCTTGATTTAGTTTCAACTATAATATCACGATCTCTTAAAGCCTGATCAAAATCTCCAACAATAAGTGCAGCAACTTCTGAACTCGTAGGCATATTGTATCTCCGAGCATCCAAACTTCGCTTTCCGATTAGTCGCAATCTCACGTTAGAATCAACATGCTGACGAATCTTCTCTTTGGCCATTCTAAAAGTCTTGACTAAAACGTTATCCTCATCCAACATTCTCTTGAGGTCACTCACAATAACTTCGTGCAAATTATTATTTTCACATCCTTACCTAAAAATTAAAAAAGATATAAAATAAAATATCAGTAAGATGATTGTAACATAAAATTAATTAATAAATAAATTAATTAAATGCCCAATACCTGACCGAATTTAATCGGTTTGATATTTCATTTTCTATATCATATATATATATATATATATATATGTGTGCGAGTTTTAGTGTTGAACCATCGGACGGCAACAAACTTCCAATAAGATGATAATTTTGTCCATGCATTTGAAAGACAAGAGGACCACGACCACTGTTTATATCCTTGTCTATCTTACCTCCCATTGAAGTAAAACAGAACATATGTATGATCTTATGTTGTCTTAAAAGTGCTTAGATTTATTTCCATCTCCGAATAATAAATCTTGAAGCACGGTAGGTGGTTGTTTAACGGGAGGTAGTTCAATAATGCCATTGCCGCAACACAACGAATATCTAGGCATGTTTTTTGGAGAATGGGAAAGCCTTTCTTCGTACCAAAACAAAGCTCCACAAAATTGACATTTGTACGTCGGATCACCCATATCCCAATAATCTAAAAATATAACATAAACTTTGTTAAAAAAATATATAAAAACATTAATTGAATAACATAGATACCAATAATTAAGAGAAAACACACAAACCAGTTGTAGAGAAGGCAATTGTCTCTTCCATTTCAACATGACCGTCAATAGTAACATTATTTATGCCAAATGAAGTCTCATTTGCTCCGGCAACAGTTATAGTGGACTCATTTGTTGTGAGAATAATAATTGTTTCGGAATTTGAGTTCCTCACAGAAGATGCCCCAAATGCTTGATCTTTTATTACAGTTCTATTTTCACCATTACTTCCATAGTGTATTCCCATGTTGCAAACTGAATTCATCACATGGATATAATAAAAAATGTTAGATATGAACATATGCAATTTTAGTAACTTATTATATTTATAAAAAATTTCAATATTAAAAAATAATAATGATATACCGTTTGTAATATAACTGAGCGGGGTGTTTGATAGTGGATAGATATTTCTACTCGATGAACCTTGTATATCAAATTTTGTAGATACTCTTCGAAAAGTCCTTATTGGATTTTCCTCATTTTCTGAAAGAAACAATAAATAGAAAATAAACAAATCAAAATAAGGATTTTCTACCAAAAAATTATAATATATATTTAATTTAAAGAAAAAAACTATTTTTGTAAAAAATCAATAAACATTTTACAAAGTTAGTACAATCATAAAATTACCACATCTAATGCCACTAAGCGGGTTGTTAGTAAATGAATATAATATCCTCTTGAGCAGCTGTTCAATTCAGATCTTGCAGACAATTTTGGTGATGTACTTTGATTCTCTGTAAAATACCACAAACAATTAGATACAAACATGATATGTTAAAAAATATATTTTTTTAATTATGAAATTGTTAATAAAATTATTTTATCCAAAGTTAATAAAAATTCAAAATGTCTAATCTACAGACTAACATTTTTCCTACATGTATAAAATATTGGAACTTTTAAAAATTCAAAAATAAACTTTTTCCATTAATATTATGTTACAGCAAATTTTTTTATAATGAAATTTATTTAATTTATATTTTCTTAAAAATATGTTTAATATTTTAAATACAAAATCTATAGATATATAAATCAAAATTCATAAATTATTCTTAATGAAATTATATTTTTCATTTTATAATTCTAAAATCAATAATTTTTCTAAAATATGTTTTATTCTTAAAATATAAATACGTAAATATAAAAAAATAATAATAAATATTTATATATTATAATTTCAAAGACGTTTTTTTAAGGAAAATATTTGTATATGTAATTTATATATTTAAATTTATAAATAAAAATATATTTTAAATATAATTATTTCTACTAACTATCTAAACTGGTATATAAATTTAAATTATGATTATATTATGAAACAATTTTTAACTAATTAATACAAACTAACCCATTTGAGTATATTAGTATAGCCCAATTGTATGGAGTTCTCTGTAGTGATTTTTCAGCCATGATTTATGCCCAAACAAAACTGCTATATATTATATTGACGATATTTGTCGAGTTTTTCTTCATTATTTCAGATCTGAAACAAAGAATTGCAGATCTGAAACATTTCCGAAAAAATATAAGTCACTCTTTTAGATCTGTCATTTTTTATAATTTTTTTTTAATATTTTTAAATTAGGTTTTCATTATGTTTTTCGTCTGTCATTTTAATATTTTGATATTTTTGGTTTATTGTTTAATGCAGGCTAGATCCGTTGTTTTTTTGCGATGGCATCTTGATCGCGAAGGATATACATACAAAATGGGTGGATAAAAGATAAGTGTAAATCCAATTATTTTTTTTTTATTTTTTGTTAGTGTTGAAATTTCTGTTGATTTTTTAAATTTGTATTTTTTTTTACTTTAACTGTTGAAAGTAATTAAATAATTTTTTCGATGCACATTAGCTACAGTAATTGAAGGGGAGAAAACAAAAAAAAATTAATTACATGGCCGAAATCGATTGGAGGGTAAAAAAAAAGATAAGTCATAATGTTGTCATTTTAATTTATTTTCCATTGGGTTTTTTGTTCATAAAAATGTTTTGAGTAACTAATTTTTTTTTTAGTTTCAGTCTACATTGAAATTAAAAAATATGAAACACGGAGATTGTTGCAATTTTCTGACAAAGATAGGTAAGCTTAAAACAATAACTCCCTTAACTACAATATAAGTAATTTTTGAAATCAGTATTATAATACTGTTTGAAGAAGTATCATCTCTTCTTCGTTTATTCCCCAAAACAATCTTTCCTTTAAGCTATCTCATGTTTGCTGTATTTTTTGTGTCTTGTTCCTGCGGTTTGTTGTTTCGGTTGCTTTAGGGAAATTTTCAGTAATGAAAAAATTAAGAAGACTAATGAATTGTGGCATCTGTATATATACTTAACACAAAAAAGGAATTATTTTTGTTAAAGATTCGTTTTACAGAAAATGATTCAAAGTGTTGGTTGATTCCTTTAAAATAAATGCATATAAAGCTTAAATGAAAATGTATAATTTTCTTGCCATATATGACTCTTTGTTGCTATGAAAAAATGTATCTTGTGTTGATATCCTGAATCAATTATTTTTTATGCATTGATTATTGTTGTGTAATGAAATATAGAGTTGCAGTTAGATTAGAATGGAAATTTTATTCTTATTGTTCATGATGTGTGAATTCTTATTCATATTTGTAATTGCTTTTTTTCTTGTAATTTAAGTTTCCTGAAAACCCTAAGCTAACAAAGTCATTTGACCCTACACCTTGAGTGTAGTGGAACCCTGTTGGTGCTTGGGTCTTCAGTATGTGAATTTGATGATTTTTTTTAAAGTAGTAGTTTGTCTGTATCAATATTTTCAATCGAAAAAATGCGCTTTACGACTTAATTTATTTACGACCAACATAACAGTGATTTAATGGTAATAATCCTTTAAATTAATATATAATATTAATGCAGAATTTAAAAAAAAATATTAAGTAATGCCATTAAGCAAAATAATGAACTCAACAAAGCACTAAAAAATCCAGAACAAATAAATTGAAAATATTGTTCAAAAACCAAAACATTAAAAACTATAGCTTATCAAGCCTAAATTTAAAAATTAACCATTCTAATCCTCCTTGTTGTCTTCCTTCTTGATAATACTCTTCGATTTTTTACATGTGGTCGAGCTTGAGAATTCCTCGAGTAATGCACGCTTAGTACCAGAATTTTCAACTGCTTTGCTTGATTTCTTGAGACCTTTGTCTGGGGTGTTCACCTCATCCCCCGATGAATAATCCTTTAAAAAATTGAAAAAGGAATTTAAAACACTAAAACATTAACTTAACAATTTAATAACATATTATATTACAAAATAAGAAAAACAATAAGTTAATATTATTATTTTAATTTGCCATTGAAATACGTAAAAATTAAAAAATGCAATACCTTCAGCTGTGCCGATTCATCTGCTTGAAGCTTTGAATAGAAATCAGACTCCTAAAAAATTTTGTGTAAAGTTTAGTATGACATAGGTTAACATACCAAAAAAATTATTATATTTTAACATACCTGGCTCTCAAAAATAGAGCTACCATGTTTGAAAATCAGGGCAGGATCATCTGTGAGTTTCACAACTGTAAATGCTCATGTATAATTACGAAGTTGCTCCGACTTGATTTGCACTTTGAACAAAAAAAAATTCTCCAGCAGTGAACAAATTTCCTCTGGAATTTCATCCATGTTTTGTTTCTGACAAATTTAAAACATAAAAAACAATTTTTAATACACAATATTATATAAAATTTTAACTAAAATATAAAAAAATAAATGAACAAATAAAGATTATCTCCATGCACTCTTCTCTAAAAATGAGCATGGTTTTCCTATTAAAGCCTCACAATCTCTGTCCCAACAAAGAAGAGACGCACATGACGTTTCATCAACAATTTGAAACTGTATTTTGTACCTAAACATACCACTATCATGTTGATTGTCACATTTGGCACAATATAATTGTTCGCCTGCTTCTTCTAGTTTCTTCAAGCATTTGTTACACGATAAATACCACCAATCTCCTATAAATGATACAATCTTTGCACAAACCCAAAAGCTTCTCACCTGTAATTTTAAATTTATTTAAACATTAATATATATGCCACAAAAAAAAAAGAAATAATCAAAAATGAAAATTATTATCATAAATGTTAAATTTATAACCTCTCCCCTTGTGTACAGTTCATCCAAAGTACGAAACGATGAATTTTTTGATTCTAAGTCCCCTACTATAGTGCGAGCAGACGGAGCTGTTACATAGCTTATTGATCTTACTTGAGTGCTTGTTTGAGGAATCCTAAAAAGAAAATAATTATATAGAAAAACTATGTTGAAAACTAAAATTAATAAAAAAAATAATAGAACCAAGGATCAATACCTCTCTTTGAAATCATTTATTTCTTCCAAACTTGTGTCAACAATCATCTTTGTGACATGAAAAGAATTTGTCACCTTCACTTGATCTGAAAAATAGAAAATAAGAGTCAAGAACAAAAATATTATCAATTATTAAAATTTGTTTTTAGTTTTTAATAATACACAATTGTTTAATATTATCTCTATAAACCTTGGCTCGACACATTTGAAGGATAATTACCAAGGGCTCTAAACATTGGGTCTCAAGATGCTTTAGGATCAAATCCACATAATCCTCCCATAGAGTGCAACTGACACGATTATTGTTGTAAAATAAAAAATTGAAAATTATTATTTTAATTTTAAGCATGTAAAACGTATTTCAATATTTTTTTAATTTAATTTACTCCAAGTCTTCTAATGTTAGCTCGATGAATCTTATTTTTTTCCTCCAAATTCCTTGGTCTGTGCAGACTGCATTGAAACGACCCTTCCAATTACATCTAAAATGTTTGGATAAATCAGTTTATGAAATAATAAATTATGTAATAGTATAAAGTGTTTGCAAAAATGATAGATTTATAGAATTCTTACCAAATAGCAATGTTTCATCAACAGTGGCAAAATTCGATAATTCTGAAAAATTCTTAAAAGTGAACATGAATCTTGGGAATGAACTATCGAACATCTCAAAAACATTTGTTATGTCATGAAAAAATATCTTGTGCTATGTTGTTGCAGCTTTGTACTTGTCTGTTTGGTTAGCTACAATAAACTCACGAATAGCGTATACCTGACCCTCTTTCAATATTTTTCTGAATTGTTCAATTTGAAACCGCCTAACTGTACCTTGGATTCTATCTCCCTGCAAAAAAGAATTAATCTCAGTAAAACATGAAATACAAAATCACAAATTACTTGCATGTATATATTACCTCGATGTCATGAAAAACACATTCGAGGCTCTATATCTGGTTTTTATCATTGTACGCAGGCTTCTCATATAGCCTTATCAATCTTAGCTTGACAACCCACTATGTCTTGGTCATGTTTAAATCGCGGATTAAAGTGATCATAGGTGTCATTACTGTTGCAAGGGGTTTTTTTTCAAAAAACTTGAAGATTGTTTTTTTTTTTTTTTCTGTTCTCTATTCTGCAATATTGAGCTTTGAACGTGCAGGTTCGGTAATGAAATTGCACCATATATTTATAGGTGGCCAGTGACAATAAATATGGAAATAATTAATTTTCACCCAAAAAAACATATTTATTGTATGAGATAATATTAGAACAAAAAAAAGTTTTTAAAATGGAAAGTTTATTCACTACATGCATTTAATTTATTGTTTTAAATTTTATTAGTGTCAAAAATTCAATTGGGGTACTGAAACTGCACCCATATATAGGATTTAATTAAAAAAAATCGAATTCTTTTATTTTATTATAGAAAGTTTTTCTTTTATAGTTGATGAAATTTTAATCTCATTATTTTTCGGATTATATAGATTCTGTATGAATGTTAATCGAAATTAGAGGCAAATAATTGTCAATGGAAAGTCAATGTTTATTCCCAAAATTAAGTTAGTATTTTGATTAATTTCTTGTTCAACAATTCAGAATATTTTATTTTTTTTAATTATGTTAGTATTGTGAATGTAATCGCCAAAAATAGTGGAATCAGTTGTAGATATTATCAATTAGTAATTACCATGTTAATAATGTTATCGCCCTTATTTATTTTGATCTGGCAACAATTACACAGATTGTTTACTATTGTTTTGGAAAATTTCGAATGAATTGTTGTAATATTGATTTGATTTCAATTACCATATAATGTAGGCATTATTCTTCTGCAATCAATATATTAAAGAAAGTCAAATTTATTAATATGAAAAACTTTCATTATTACCTTCATTAATGCTTTGAAAAAATGAGTAAGGAAAGTTGAAATTTATTTTAGGGTGCAACAATCATGGCTAATAAACAAAAAACGTGGACCAGAATATTAGAATGAGACTTTGATCCTACCATAATTATAAAAATCCAATTACAATTGTTGGCGGGTCAACTATTAATTGACGCTTTTTATTCTTAACCCAAAAAACGTGTTACACAAAATTAGAAAGACACTTTGAGCGGGAAAACAGATTTAGTAAAGGCTTTGCTTATATATATATATATATATATATATATAGATTTCTTATATTCAAATTCAAATATATAGTACACATAAAAAATATATCTCGTATTATCGTGTAAAAAACATAAAAATATACTTTTATTTGTGTAGGTCCCAAGGGGTGTAAGTGTAAGGTTTAGAAGGGGGTTGAATAAACCTTACCAAATTTTCGATTTAGTCCTTTTAAATATCTGAGTTGATACTACACACAATTTTGTGTCCTTGATGGACAATCAATTTAGCCACTCGGTAGAGTTAATCTCTCAACAGACTCAACCGAGTTTGTTGATGGAATAACTCAATTTGTTGGTTCTAAATTAACTCAACTGTGGTTTTGTTTTTCAGCGGAAGACTTAACACCCTTAAGTTTGAGTAAGCAAGAGTTTAGTGCTTGGTTTAGTACTTATAAATTATCAAGTGGATAGCAAATTTATCGGAAATATAAGCGATTAAAAATGCGGAATTAAAGTCTTTGAAATGTAAATGACACAATGAAATTTTTATAGAGGTTCAAGATGGGGTAATTCTTCTACTCCTCTCTTCTCCAACTCCTGGAGGAATCCACTAGGTAATGATCGATATACAAAGTGGTAACAGTCCGGATACAAGTCTTGATCACACAAACACTTGATCCTTTGGGACTCGGTCCGAGACGCCTTGATCACTCACCGGCTTCTCGTGCGACTCGGCTTCTTCACAGGCAATTTGCTTTGCTACTACAGACTCACTTGCTCAAGCTCTTTGGATTTGATCACGAAGCCCTCCAAAAGCTTAAGACTTGGTTCGACCTTGAACCTTCCTACAATCCTTCGTGGAATGTAGACCCCTTGTTTTCGATATTTTCCTCTTCAACCGATTGAAGTTATCTTTCCTTCACGGTGAGTGTTGGATTGATGTTCTTCGTAGTGTAGGCTTGAGGATTGAGAATGTTTCAGATTTTCTAATAATTGCTTGAATGTTTTTAGTTTAGGTCTGTGACTTGTGTCGCTTGTCACTTGTATGTTTTTTTCTCAAATAAACTCCTCAACCTTTTATAGTGATCTTTCAAAAATTTGCCCGTTGAAGAGATAGGCTTATTTTTGAAAGTCACTTGTAGTCGTTGGCTTGTCTTGTTGCAGTCCTTGGAATTGTCATTTCCTCGTATGAATTGTTCTTTCACCTTTTCGAGTTCGACACGGTGTAGTGCTTCCCATTGGTTCATTCATTTTGCACGCTTAAGGATGAGCACTCCGAGAAAGGTGGTATGGAGATATTACTTGTTTAAGTAATTCTCTTGATTTACGTGCAACGGATCTTTTACTGATTATCTCGACTTGATTGCATTTCTTTGCTTTCCCCAGGTGACTTAGAGTCGACTTCCAATTATTGGTGACTCTTCACACTTCAATTTGAGACTTGGCTTTTCTCGAGTTGACTTGATTGATACTCCACTCACCGCATCTCACCGCTTCTTGATAGAGTTCCCGTCTACTCTTCTTTTGCCATACTCAAATTTGTCTCGCAGGCGAGTCTTCCTTCTAGTCTTGATTGTCTTCTTGCATGTTAGGGCGTGGTGACTTAACTCGGCTTGGCGACTCTATTTATTACAATGCATTTTACAACAAAAATTGGGGTGCCAACTTTACATTCTAAGTTTTACATGGCATTCATCAAAATCTAAACAATAATTTTCCTAACAATTTCCCCCTTTTTGATGATGCCAAAACTTAAACCATTCAAAAATGCAAATAGCAAAGATACATACGATAGTGTATTGACATAGAATGTATGCGCATCAATCCTTTTATTGATTATAACATTCTTGTTCTTCTACACAATTTGTTTTACTGGTGTATCACAAAAATAAAGAATTTATAGCTTTATTACGGAAGACTTACATTGTATGTATTTACATAATAAAATACACGAAGGGTGGACAACAACACTTCATCTCCTTCATTTGTCTTTCTTCTTTCATCTTGTTCAAGATCTTCTTCTCTTCTTCTCTTTTTCTCATCGTCACCGCCTTCTTTTTCTCTTCATATGCCTTCCTGGCGGCTTCATCTCTTCTTATTCTTTCCTGTCTTTCCTCCCATAGCCGAGTTTGTCTCTTGTTTTCTTCTTCTATTCTTTTTGCATACTCGGCGTTGCTTTTAGCCACTTGCAAATTTGCTACTTGGTCAAGCCATTGAAAGAGATCCCTCATTTCTTTCCGGATCTACGTATTCAATATTTTTGGCGGAGGCCTAGTCCAAAACCTCTTCCTCCACCACTACTTTTTCCTCTACCTGCTGGGGCGTGTATTGTCTTGGGGTCTTCTTCTTCCGGTGAGTGACCCGACTAGTGTGACCAGCAGAGGACTAGCCGTAGTCTGTGCTGTCGTCGCCTTCTTCACATAACGTGAGACCCTTTTCCCAAAGACAAGTCCCAAGCTTGAGCCATAGACATATTTGCAAAGTATCCTTCGAGATGCGAGCGTTTTAAATTCATCAACTGATCGTGGCTCTGTCCCGACATCCGAGATGGCATATGTGTCTTTATCTCTTTGAATGCCTCCATGTTCTTTCAAGATGTTCATAACTCGGGCATCCATTCTTCCTTCCACTTCCTTCATCCCCGCTTCAATTGTTTTTCTCTTTTCGGCCATAGATATAGCGAGTGTTGGAGTGGCGAGTCACTGAGGGAGTTTCTTCTGCGATAATGTCACCGTGACAGACCTCGTTGGGGGTTTGTGCAATCATCAAGGTCACATCTTTCGATCCTTCCCCTCGTGATTTTCCTTTCTTTTGTTTCAACACTTCCTCGATTGATTTTCCCTTCGCATGTTGCTCCTTCCTTCTCAACTTGAGATCCCCTTGCGCTTTAGGTATTCCTCTTCCCCCTTTTTGGCATCATCAAAGGAGAGAGAAACGCTGAAACAGACTTGCAGCGGGAAGTCGAGCTGGCGATAGTTGAGTTTTGTCTCGAGTCTGCTGCAGAGTATGCGGCCACGAAATCGGATCGAGTAGCGTTGGACTCTGCTTTGAAATCGGCTTCATCTCGGCCCAGAAGGTGAATTTTGTATTCATGGTTTCTTCCAAACGTCAGAGATCACTCTTGTTTTGCTCACGCAGCGACTTCATCTCGGCAATGTGAGCTTCATGCATGTGCTTAATATGTTCCTCGACTTCGTTTTTGCATCGGCATTTTCGACTCTCCATACCAGACTTGTTGAACAATGTCCTGAAGTATCTAACTTGTTCCACACGCATTGTTTCTTCTTTGTTGCCACCATTCCCGATCCTGACCGTTATGCCTCTTAAATCGGCGGTGAGATTGGCATCTCTGTTGTCGATCGCATGTCCATAGAGGCTGATGCCTCTCCATTCGTTCAATCTCGTGAATAATGCTTTGAACACTTCGCGGACTTGGTGATTCTTCCGTGCGGTGATGGCCATGCAAAAAAAATCATAATCACCGAACAATGGTGCCGATTGAAAAACGGAGGCTGGTGCTGCGTGGTAGCGTGCGAGTTCATTTTCGACTCTTCATGGATGTCGGGTACCTCCGAGAAAAAGGAAAAGATTCTATAAAGGATTCATCACCGCCAACCGGGATTTGTTCGATGATGAGCGGTGCGCGTGAAGTTCTTTTTTTTTAGGAATCGACTGCTGCTGAGCTTGAGGAGCTGCGCGATGGACTGGTTCGATTGGGGTTTGTTGTGAAGTGGACCTAGCTTGCTTGAGCCTCGTTCTCAACGGCTTCGTTGGTCTCAAACATTTTCTCCAATTGAGTAGACGGTCCTCGGCCTTATCGAAGCGTCATCGGACGATGATGAGATTTCCATTGGTGGCTCATCATCAAAATTAAAGGTTTGACGAGTAGTCTTGGGATCGAGACTTGCTCGTGCTTGGAACATCCGCACCGAGTCTTTTGGATGCATCACGGGGATGACTCGGCTTCTTCTTTCGCCCGATCCCGGAAAGGTTACATCGAGGATTATCCTGGGAATCATGAAGTGCGCTTATCTCCTTCTCGGATGGGTCGATGATAGCGGGAGGGATGTTCTCTCTTGACTTCTTTACCCCGGGAAGTCTCAACCTCCCGGGCCTTCATTACCTCCAGCGAGTCTCTCTGCTGCGGCGAGGCTTTGTCCTCCCTTTCGACGTGTCGGTATGTCTTAGGGTCTTCTATGGTGGCATCCATTTGAGTCTCAACCCCATGGATTGCACTTTCATTGCCCAGTGTTAACTCCCGGGGTTGTTCCTTCCCTCGCCTCGATCGCATCGGCGTCATTAGCCTTCGAGCGTTGGCACCTCGGTGAGACAGTCTCAATCGCTGTCGAGCTTCGTTGATGGCAACTTGTTTGTTCTTTTTGTGTTTATATTTTCTCTACTTCGCCTCCTGGATTCGTTGTTGAGTCATCTCGTAGCATCCTCCGACCTTGCTGCGGTGGAGGGAGTTTCCCCTCACGGCGCACCGGTGAGTGACTTGGAATGGGGTCACTCGTCTCCAAACTCCCGGCTGTTTCGATTGAATGTTCAGCCGTTGGGGCGGTGGTAACACACCTTCAATAGGGGTTGGCTCGACCGGGGTCCCCACTATCCCGGTTTCATTGCCAAGTCCCTTATCGCCTTCTTCCGAGTGAGTGGGAAAGTGGTGGCGGCAACAACAAGTGGCGATTTCTTTGAACCACTCCCATTGGATCAATTTCGGTTTGTGTTCGGAGGACTCTCCTGGTCCCTCCATCAATCTTTGCTCGTGAAGGATTAAGGATTCATGCAATGCTTCTTTGCATTTGCAACTCTTACGTGGCGAAACATTCTACGGATCCTCATCACATCGGAGAAGACATCAAGGAGAGGATGTGTGTGTTACGTGGTACCGAGATAGGGCATATCTTTGGCCTTCTCACGTGCCTCGGCCTTCCTCTGCTTTTCTCCTTTTCCTTATCCTTGAAGATCTGCGGGATATCGGTGGTGCGATTGTCTTCATCCGATCTTTGGGAAATGCGATGGTCGATCCAAGGAAGCTCAACAGTTCCTCTTCTTCTTCTATAAACTCGGTAGCCGTTGGAACTGTTCCCTGGATCGACTCAATTTCCATTTCCTCCACTCTCGCAGACGATTTTGGATGTCCGGGTAAGGTGGGGATAGAATTATCACATCACTATCGCTCTACCAACTTCTTCTTGTGTCTCACCGCTCGGACTACGGCTATTTCTTGATTTGCCTCTGTTGATCGCCTTGGCAGACTTGGCTGTTTCATCAATTACATCCGGAGACTCTACTTCTCCAGCCTCTCCGATGTCTGCTCGGTGAGTGGTGACTCGGCCGGTTTCTCAAGCTCGGAGTGCTTGACAATTCTTCGTCTCTGTCTGTACATGCGGAGGATTTACTCGGTTCGAGAGACGGTTTCTCTGAGTCTTGGCGGCGGGGGCGTGGCTTTGGTGTCTTTTACGAGGAGCCGCCGTCTTGGCTTGTCGATTCTCCTCTTTTTGACGATCGGAGAAGGTATTTGAGTGTCCTTCTCGACCGCTTCTGCTTTGAGCGGGAGACACGGCTGCGGGGCGGTGACTTTCTTTGCGGGGGGGGAGCATGTTTGACTTTCTTTCTTTGCGGGGCAACGGTCTTCTTAGCAGTGGGCGACTTTCTTCTTGGGTGGAGAGGAAGCAATTTGTATCTTGGTCGGTGATTCCCCTCACTCGTGTCGCCTCTCTTGGCGTAGGCTCTCTTCGTGCGCCCGAGAGGGTTTGCTCTGAACATCCTCTTGTTAACATGGAATGCCTTCCCATGTCTAAGAGGGACTCCTTTCACCTCCATCGGTCGGCCAATCACTAAGCCATATCACTAGGGATCCTCCAAATGTGCCATCTTCCTTGAAGGATTTGTTCCCCACGTTAAGCGGGCAGAGTCTGCACGTAGACAAACTCGGCCGAGTTTATCTTCTTTTACTCGCGATGATTGCGGCCATTACAATCGGCTTTGCTTTTGTGATTGGTCAAAGTTTGCCAAATTTGATGTCAATACATTTGGCAACTATGTCCAACAACTTGTGATAATCCTCCTTGATCTCTTGTTAGTGTGTATACTATTTTATCGGATAGTCGGGCTTGGCTATTTCTTTCCAAGCATCCGCCAGGTTACATCAACCGTTAATCTCACGATGCTCCTTCCTGTAGTAGTGAGCAATGTTCACCAAATCCTTGGCGAGATAGTCATTCTTTGTGAGCAGATGACTTTATTCCTTCATCGTGAATCTCGGCATTCACGTAGAATATGCGACCTCCTCCACATAGGTCATCGGATATTCTAACGTCGAAACGGTTTCGGCCGGATGTTTCCAATTTTTCAGCGATTTTCTTCATTAGGGTGTCGTCGGACCCCTGTTTCACCATTAAAATCGAAATCCACATTGAGACCCGGTGTGGATTTGCTTCCCTAATTTGACAAAGTCGTAGGTTGGTGCCATTTTTCAGATTTTATCAAAGAAAAACTAAGAGATTGATTTGAAGATAGATAGGGTTTCGAGAGAATTTTTGCCTTTGCTTTTGAGAGAAAGAGATGAACAGGTTTTGGTAGTGTGAGAGAGAAAAACGGGCGAAAATGGTTTAAGTATGGTTTATGAAAGGGCGTGCGGGTGGTTTTGAAATGTGATCGAAATCAACGGCTTAGATTTTGCACGCCTATTTAGCATTTAATGTCTCGTATTTAATGCGGCAAAGATTTATATCCATCATAAGCTTGGTGTGCGGCTTTATGTCAGTACACATCATCATTATCTTTGTATTCGTTAAAACATTCCCGCTTTGTCAAAACGACCGTTTTTGTCACTTTGCTCATAAGTGACTCGGCTTATCCCCCTAGGCGATTTAACTCTACTTCTCACATTCTCTTGGTGACTCGGCTATCACCACTCGATAATCTTGTCTTTTCCGATCTGGTGATTCTTGGTGATTTCGATGTTAACTCTTTTTCACCTCCTTTTCTTTCCATTTCTTTTCTTTGATTCTTAGTGTCATTTCGTTCAATTAACCCCAACTCATGTTTGAGTTCTTCAAATCTTGACTCACATAATGGTTTTGTGAAGATGTCGGCCAGATTGTTTATCGGTTGAGATATATTCCAAGATGATGTCCTTCTTTTCAACGTGATCTCTTATGAAGTGATATCGACATCGATATGCTTTGTTCTTGAGTGCAACACGGGATTTTGAGTAATGGCAATTGCACTTGTGTTATCACACATGATTGGAATTTCTTTTTCTTCAACTTCATAGTCTCTCACCGCTTTGTCTCATCCATAGGACTTGGGCACAACAGATTGCCCGACTATGTTATTCTCGGTTGTAGAGGTGTCTATTGAATTTTGCTTCTTGCTAAACCAGGAAATCACTGTTTCCTAGCATTTGACATGTGCCTGAAGTGCTCTTCTGTCCACTCTGCATCCGGCATAGTCGAGAATCGAATAGCCAATTAGCTTGAATCCACCTTCCTTTGGATACCATAGGCCTACTTCTTGGCTTCTTTTCAAGTATCTCAATATTCTCTTAGCATTTTTGTCATATGGCTCTCTTTTGGAGCGATTGAAATCTTGCACATACACCTACAACAAAGGTGATGTCCGGCTGCTTGATGTGAGATAGAGCAATGATCCATAAGTGCTCTTTCTAGTATCTTGTTTGATCTACGGGCTTGCCATCTGCATCCATGTCCATTTTGATGATGTATTCATTGGTATTTTTATAGAAGACTTCTCCTCCATACCAAACTTCTTCATTAAATCTCTGGTGTATTTTGTTTGACTTATGAAGGTTCCATCCTTCAGCTGTTTCACTTGGAGTCCAAGGAAGAATGTCAGCTCTCCCATCATGCTCATTTCAAATTTACTTTGCATGAGGTTTGAAAACTTTTCACACAGACTCTTTGTTTGTGGATCCAAAAATGATGTCATCCACATATATTTGAACAAGCGATATACTCTTTTTGTCTTGAATTAAAAAGTGTTCTATCTACTTTTCCTTTTGTGAATCCATTTTCGATTAGGAATTGTGACAAAGTATCATACCATGCTCTGGGTGCCTGTTTCAATCCATATAGAGCTTTCTTGAGTTTGTATACCTTATCTCCAAGAGTCTTCTGCTCAAATCCTGGAGGTTGTTCAACATACACTTCTTCTTCCAATAAACCATTTAGGAATGCACTTTTTACATCCATCTGATATACAATGAAATCTTTGTGAGCTGCATAGGCAAGAAACATCCGTATAGCTTCCAATCTTGCTACGGGAGAAAATGTTTCATCAAAATCTATCCTTTCTTCTTGGCGGTATCCTTTGGCTACTAATCTTGCTTTGTTTCTTACCACGTAACCTTCCTCGTTCATCTTATTTACGAACACCCATTTGGTGCCAATAACATTTTGATGTATGGGTCTTTGCACTAATTCCCATACTTTATTTCTTTCAAATCGATTCACTCTTCTTGCAAAGCTTGAATCCAATGTGTGTCGTCCAATGCTTGTGACATGTCTTTGGGCTCTATTTGCAAGATGAAGCATGTGAACATGGCTTCTTGTTGTGTTCGGATCTTGTTTTGACACCTTCTCTTATATCTCCAATGACAAGTTACGTGGATGGTCTCTCGGCCATCTTACATCGAGTTGGAGTAAGTTAGGCTGGATTGATCGACTTGCGGTGTGTGTTCTTCTTGGTCGGCTCTCTCGTAATCACTTAGTTTGCAAATTTTCCGGTACATTTTTCGAGATTGACTATCTCATCTTCTTCGAATTGATAATTCGGCTTGGCTTGACATAGGGACTCTTACGTATGGTTGGATGATTCAAAACTTATCACCGACTCTTCAATGTCTTCTCCATTTACATTTGGCTCATCGAATACCACATGAATGGATTCTTCGCAACCATAGTTCTTTTGTTGAGTACTCTGTAGGCTTTGCTTTGGTGAGTATCTAAGAAGATACCTTCATCGACTTTAGCATCAAAAGCCTTTAGATTGTCTTTGCCATTGTTGTGGATGAAGCATTTACATCCAAATATTAAAATATGCAAAATTTGGTTTTCTTCCGATCCGGATCTCATAGGGAGTCTTTGTCACCGTGTCATTTATCATACATCTGTTTTGGGTGTAGCAAGTGTGTTTATTGCTTGACCCAAAATCTTTTTGTAACCCCGCTTGACTAACATGGTCCTTCTTTGCTTTTTGAGGGTTAACATTCTTCTTTCTCGCAACTCCATTCTGTTTGTGGAGTTCTTGCTGTGATAGTTCATGATCAATACCATTCTCAATACAATCGAGTTATTATTCCATTGACAAACTCGGTTCCTCTATCGATCTTATTTTGATAATGGTTTGACTCTTCTCGTTTTGAATCCTCTTCATCAATTTTGTGGTAGTTTTTGTAGAGTTTCTTTCTTCTTACACATGAATATTGTCCATGTATATCTTGAGTAGTCATCTACTACCACCAAGGTGTATTTCTTTCCACTTATCTTTGGTTTGGTTCCACTTTGGGCCAAATAGATCCATATGAAGCGGATGCAATATTCTTGTTGAAGATTGGCATGTCTTTTCTTTGAATGATGACTTGATTTGTTTTCCTTCGACATCGTCACATATACTCTCCTTCTTGTATATTGAGTCCGGAAGTCCGTCCACAAGACTACTTCTTGCAAGTTTGTTAATCGTTTTGAAATTTAGGTGACTCGACTTTTTGTGCCACGACCAACTTGATCCAAATTTGTGCTCTTTGCTAGTAGACAAAGTCTTTGGGTGTTGCGGTTGACCAATCTCGACATACATATTCTTGTCTACATCCTTGCGGCACAAATTCATTTGATTCAATATCCTTGATTTGGCATACACCCATGTTGAATCCAACATTGTAACCCTTGTCACGAGTTGGTGATGCTCGATAAGTTGAAGTTGAGTCCTTCAACATATGCAACATCTGTGATTTCTAATCCATTCCTCTTGATGGATCTAATGCCTCTTATTTCACCAGGAGCTTCATTTCCTCCAAATATGACTTTTGCTCCTTTAACTTCCTTGAATTTTGATAGATTTTTCTTATTTCTGTCATATGTCCGGAATACCACTATCCATGTACCAGGTTCCTTGGCACTCACTTTGTTCCTTGAACTGCCGCAATCAAGGAAATTAAGTTTTAGAGTACCCATACTTGTGCAGGTCTGAGGGGTTAAATTGTAAGATGATCCAACCAACCTATAGCCAAATGATTTGACTCTAAGGGGTTGCCATCTATCGATGCCATAATCATAATTAATCCTGGCAAATTGCTTGGGGATTTTAGGTTCATACTGATTGTCTCTTTTGTCGTATGCTGCATATGTGTTTTAGCATTGCCTTTCTTGGGTAATTGTGGTGTCTTTGAGTGTAGTGCCTAGGTGCATATGTGTCTTTGATGAAAGCTCTTATACTTTTGGAATGGCCTTTCTTTGAGTTCTAGGCCTTTGCCATTTGGGCTTATATTCCATAAGTCTATCTTTGATAGTTCACATTATTCCAATCGACTTGGCTTGAATATTTTCTACCATTCCCATCATATGTATTTCTCTTATAAATTTTAAGGGTTTTGGTAGCTCTGCTTCTTCTTTCTGAGTAGTTTGTTTGGAGTTTGCTTTGAGGAACTCGGTGAATCTCTTCTCACTTTGTCCTTTGGCCGCACTCAACTCGGTTTTTTCCTTTTCCTTTATAACCAAGGCCGGTTTGCTTGTAATTGTGCTTTGGAGTGAATGTGTGTGCAACATTTAGAGTTTTGGATTTTTGACTCTTCATTGCTTGAAGATCCTTTTTCCAAAATTACTTTTGAAGTTTGACATATCACGGAGGAGTTAAATCTAAGCTTTGTCTTGTCTCCACATTCTCTCGACTCATAATAAGATCATCCATGATTTAGATGCCTTAGTGAATGAGGCAATAACATTTTTGAGGCCATTCTCCCTCTTTTCTATGGCGGCAATTTACTGCTATTAGCTTGGCTTTTTCGGCCTTTAAACTTTCATTCTCATTAGCTATTTGACTTAGAGTACTCGGCTCCTTAGTCACCGTGAGTTTTGCTCTTGGTAAAAATTTGTTTTCCTCATTCAATAGTGTGTGTGAGGATTTAATGTGTTCAAAATCTTTCATCATTTTGCCTAATGAATCATAAAGATCGTGTGGTGATGAAGTGTGTGTGTCACGATCACTATCACTAGAGTCGAGTTTGATGAGTTAGAGTGTACCTCATCTTCTTGGTCGGGTTGATCTTGTTCCTTGGCCATCAAGCGGTCGGGGCTTCTTCGAGTCACTTGAGTAGTCGGCTTCTTTGCTCTCTGAATCACCGACTCTCTTGACTTGGGTTTTTTTATGATCTCTGCGACCATCATTGCCTTTTTCTTTTCTTGTCTTCTTTCTCTCGAAGACCTTTCTTTCTTCTTCATTCCTGTATTTGTTGACTACGAGGATATGAGCGATCAATGGCATAGTGACCTGGTTGTCTACAGTTCAACATAGATATTCAACCTTTTGATCGACTCTTTCCATTCTTGGATTGTCGACCCTTTGATACTCAACTTTTTGATGATCTGTTCTCTTGGTTGGCCTATCTTCCCTTGATTTGGAGGGAGCCGAGTGTCTTCGGAAGATTCACCCTTTCCTCTCTTGTAGTTCTTATTGAAGAACTTGTTGAACCTCTTAACCATCGGGGCTATTTCTTCGGGATCAATGACTTCTTTGACCTCGGCTCTCTTCCCATCTTTAACAATTAGAGCAAGCTGTTTTGGGTACAACTGTCTCTTCCTGGTCTTTTCTTCTCGGCTCAAACTCGTAGGCTTTGAGGTCCGAGAATAATTCATGGTTGGATGTCTTTGATAGGTCCATGGAATGTCTCGATGCCATGACCTTCATTTCCCATTCACGTTGGAAGACTTTTTAGGATCTTCATACACATTTCCTTCGTGTATATTCCTTTCCAAGTGTAGACTGACTCATTTGTGATTTACGTGAACCGAGCATCCGGTTGATCCAGGTTTTCTCCTGAGATCATTTTGAAGTTCTCAAATTTACTGTCTGACCACGATAATTTGTTTTCTTTGATTTGCTCGAGCCTTCACAAATCAATGTTAGCTTGTCCCAGATTTCTTTAGCCGTTTTGCAAGATTTGACTTTATTGAACATGGCTTTGTCGAAGGTTTTGTAAAGAATGTACTTGGCTACATTGTCCAGGTTGTATCTTTTTCTCTCATCATTTGTCCACTCGGTTCTTGGTTTTTCAACCATGACCGTCCGCAGGAGCAACATCCTATTCTCCTTCAATGCACTCTTCTTCTACAAATGTGTTCACCTTTAAGATTTGCGGTGGCCCATCTTCTATTACTATCCACATCTCATCATGTAATCTTTGATAGATGAGCACTGCATACGAATTTTCCAATCATCAAATTCTTCAATTGTGAACATAGGGATGCGTGTCAAATTTGCTTCCATGATAATGACTTTTAATGATAAAAAGAGTTTTGAAAGTTTAAGTACTAAAGCGGACTTTGAAAAGTTTGGAGATCTAGTTCATAACCGAACTGCGGAGGGTTCAATGAACCAACCGCTCCGATACCACTTGTAGGTCCCAAGGGGTGTAAGTGTAAGGTTTAGAAGGGGGTTGAATAAACTTTACCAAATTTTCGATTTAGTCCTTTTAAATATACTGAGTTGATACTACACAATTGTGTCCTTGATGGACAGTCAATTTAGCCACTCGGTAGAGTTAATCTCTCAACGACTCAATTGAGTTTGTTGATGGAATAACTTTCGTTGTTGGTTCTAAATTAACTCAACGTGGTTTTGTTTTCAAAAGACTTAACACCCTTAAGTTTGATTAAGCAAGAGTTTAGTGCTTGGTTTAGTACTTATAAATTATCAAGTGGATAGCAAATTTATCGTGAGATATAAGCGATTAAAAATGCGAGGAATTAAAGTCTTTGAAATGTAAATGACACAATGAAATTTTCATAGAGGTTCGAAGATGGGGTAATTCTTCTACTCCTCTCTTCTCCAACTCTGGAGGAATCCACTAGGTAATGATCGAGTATACAAAGTGGTAACAGTCCGGATACAAGTCTTGATCACACACGGTGACTTGATCCTTTGGGACTCGATCCGAGACGCCTTGATCACTCACCAAGGCTTCTCGTGCGACTCGGCTTCTTCACAGGCGGTTGCGCTTGCTACTACTGACTCACTTGCTCAAGCTCTTTGGATTTGATCACGAAGCCCTCCAAAAGCTTAAGACTTGGTTCGACCTTGAACCTTCCTACAATCCTTCGTGGAATGTAGACCCCTTGTTTTTCATATTTTTCTCTTCAACTGATTGAAGTTATCTTTCCTTCACGGTGAGTGTTGGATTGATGTTCTTCGTAGTGTAGGCTTGAGGATTGAGAATGTTTGATTTTCTAATAATTGCTTGAATGTTTTTAGTTCGGTCTGTGACTTGTGTCGCTTGTCACTTGTATGTTTTTCTCAAATAAACTCCTCGGCCTTTTATAGTGATCTTTCAAAAATTTTACCCGTTGAAGAGATAGGCTTATTTTTGAAAGTCACTTGCGATCGTTGGCTTGTCTTGTTGCGATCCTTGGAATTGCCATTTCCTCGTATGAATTGTTCTTTCACCTTTTCGAGTTTACGACATGGTGTAGTGCTTCCCATTGGTTCATTCCTTTTGCACGCTTCCTGGGGTGAGCACTCAGAAATGTGGTATGGAGATATTACTTGTTTAAGTAATTCTCTTGATTTACGTCAACGGATCTTTTACTGATTATCTCGACTTGCATCTCTTTGCTTTCCCCAGGTGACTTAGAGTCGACTTCCAATCATCGGTGACTCTTCTCGTCACTTCAATTTGAGACTTGGCTTTTCTCGAGTTGACTTGATTGATACTCCACTCACCGCATCTCACCGCTTCTTCATAGAGTTCCCGTCTACTCTTCTTTGCCATACTCAATTGTCTCGCATGGAGTCTTCCTTCTAGTCTTGATTGTCTTCTTGCATGTTAGGGCGTAGGCGACTTAACTTGGCAGCACTCTATTTATTACAATGCATTTTACAACAAAATTGGGGTACCAACTTTTCTTCTAAGTTTTACATGGCATTCATCAAAATCTAAACAATAATTTTCCTAACAATTTGATAATAAATAAGTCAACATAGAAACATAAACGCAAATATATTTTCTGTTTATATGAAAACGCATGAAGAACAATTTTTAGAGTCAACCGAATGTTTGACCATTTTGCCCATAACAAAAAATATTTTCCAGTATCGAAAATGTACCACATCCATTTTTAACAAATGAGCAAGTAATTCACCAAGGAATACAGAGAGAGTATGATTGTCTAAGCAAACATGTTTTCGAAAAATGCAGCTACTTTTCATTTTCAAAAAACGTAAATAGCCAATTTGGCTAGTTTCAACTATTTTTTATTTAGGAAATCTCAGCAACATGAAATGATATTGAAAATCAGAACTGCTATTAAATTTCATACTGAATACGTACCCCAATCTTGATTTCTTTTTTATTTAGGAAATCTTAGCAACATGAAATGATATTGAAAATCTGAACGGCTCTTAAATTTCATACTGAAACCCCAATCTTGATTTCTTTAACTGCAAATTCCAATCTTTATTTCTATACTATGATATTTACAGGAATCAGAAGCAAATGCCAGACCAGTCCAACTATTACATGATCGTTTCATTAATCTCTATAGACCAAAAGATCGTCAGAACTGAAATTAGTTATTATTTGTAATATCAAATACAAATTCATAATTCATTCTTGAGAATTAGTTTTGGTATCATTAAACTCATCATTCACCATGTATTTTACGGTACAAATTCATTCTTGAGAATTAGTTTTAGCATCTTTTTTTTTTTTCAAAAAAAAAAGGAATTTGTTTTTATATCATTAGCTCATCGTTCATCTATGTATTCTATATTTATATCAATAAAGATTACAAATATTTATCCAAATCTCTCTTTTACATGGTCCACCATAACCTTTGAGTTTTATGTCCTTCACGTTAGTTAGACAACCAAAATGATTGGATAAGTATGAAAGATTTTGAGTCTCACCATAATTATCTTTTAATTAGAAAATTAAAGGAGCCTAATAAAACTCTAAAATCAACTATAAATACAAGTCCATTCAATCATACTCTTGTTTCTTCCACTCTATTACTCTAGAATCAACTACAAATACAAGTGCAATCAATCATACCCCAGGAGAAAACGAGGATTCGAATCAGCAAACGCGTTATCACCAAACATAATGAAAATTCACAACGTAAAATGTGTTGTAAGGCAGCAAGCTTATCATGGGAGGGATGTCTAATGAAAATTCACAACGTAAAATGTGTTGTAAGGCAGCAAGCTTATCATGGGAGGGATGTCCAAAACGAAGATGCCACAAACCAGATTGTGAATTTCTTCCGTCATTATCATTTCTAAACGAGGATTCGAATTCTAACTCCGACGAATTTGCTTACTTTTTGCATGGAATTTGGAATGTATAATTATTCTACTTCCGAGTGTTGAAGGGAGGATTCAAATTCTGATTGTGACGAATCTCATTACTTTTTGCACTGAATTTTGGAATGTATAATAATATATTTTATTTATGTTCATAAATTTTAATTTTCTCTACCCGACCCAACAAATAAGTATTTGCTTGTATACTTCACTCTATTAAGTGCTTTGTTTGGGGTATGATTTAAGTTGCGACTTTTTAAGAGTTTTCAATCAATGAATACTCTTAATAGGTCTCGCATAAGATATTTATTATTTATAATATTGTAATCATTTAATATATGGTGGTAATTATTTGATCTAACAGTTGTAAGTAACTCTTCTAGAGTTATTCTTAATGACGGTGGTAATTTATTTGATCTAACAGTTGCAAGTGACTTTTCTAGAGTTATTTTTAATACTAGCGATCCACC
The DNA here is from genome assembly GCA_016081115.2 of Rehmannia glutinosa. Classification (NCBI taxonomy): domain Eukaryota; kingdom Viridiplantae; phylum Streptophyta; class Magnoliopsida; order Lamiales; family Orobanchaceae; genus Rehmannia; species Rehmannia glutinosa. Next base: position 168,566 of record JABTTQ020000023.1, on the reverse strand, counting down.
CGTGCGATGCACGGAATATATATTAGGTAAAGTAATTTTAATATTAGAGTTATTTTAATTAATCAAATTTAAAAAAATTATTGAACTGTAAAGCCATTTACTATGGATTAAATGATTGAATAATAAATCAACATTACAAAACAAATTGAAAGAACATAAATATAGAATAGAAAAAAATTATTTTAAGTTTTGGGAAACTTCTTTAAATACAATTGAACTTGTACGACCACTATAACTATCTTCACCACATATTGAATTTTAAGACTGCAACATACAACTAACTGTAACTAAAAACATGATTATTAAAAATAACCCTACGTTCAATAAAGAATGACCCGGATTCTTATCAATAGACATGGCATAAGATACCATCAACGAAATTGTCTTCATAGATTGTACTAATATAAAATAAATTATTTTTTAATAAGTGCAATAATTTCAAAAAATAATTAATGAGTATAGATAAATAAATAAATATTAGACAATAGAACACAATACATACAAAAAATCTTATTTATAAATAAAACATAACAATATATTATTTCTTTAGACTTTTAGGGATAACAACACATAAAATTAGTATGCTGATTTTTAAAAAAAAAAAAAAAATGTAAGGTTTGAAAGATGAATGTCAACTCAGTTTTTTTAAATTATTATTTATATAATTTGATAGAGGAATGAATAGATTGAAAACTAATATTGGATCGTATTCAATTCTTTATCGTAGCTTAAAAGAAAACATATGAATTTGTTTTTTACTAAGCAAAAACTATAACAAAAAAAAGTATCTAAAAAATACAGAACATAGTAATACAAATTTGAAAATATAATTACATTTAGTTACAAATGGATATTTATCTCAATGCCATTTCTTGTTATATGACACTAATGGAACTACACAACATCTTCGTCTTTCGTTAGATCAACAACCATAGATAAACTCAAGGCTGTAAATGAAGAAAATAGGAATAAATCATAGTTCCTTGCGATGTGTTGCCTGCAGAAAAAAAAAATAAATTATTGTAAATATATATTTTTGTAAATGTAAATAAAAGGATGAAATTACTTTAATGAATAAAAAATTTCATACCATTTGTGACATTAAACAAAGGAAAATTGATGTTGGATATAATATTCTTTTACAAAATAATTTACCATTCTAGAAAGGCAAAAACTTGCGTGAGACAATCTCACGGATTTAGATCCGCGAGACGGAGCCCTTACACAAAGTTTTAAAGGTTTTTTTTTCAGATTTTATTTTTTCTTAGGATTTATATTTATTTTTTTAGGGTTTATTTTGTTTCTTGGGTTTATTTTTAATTGATTTGAGTTTTAAGGATTTTTAGTTTTTTTTAGGGTTTATTTTTTATTTTTCGGGTTTATTCTTCATGGTTCATGTTTTTAGGGTTTATTTTTGCTTCTTCATGGTTCATTATTATTTTTAAATTTATTTTCATGGTTCATGTTCTCAAGACGGAGCCGTGAGGAGGTCCGTCTCACGGATTTAGATCCGTGAGACCGTCTCACAAGAGACTTGCTCTTCTAGAAAAAATCAAACACCAAAGAAAATGTTACAAAAATCAAGGAAGATGAAATTCGGCCCAATTAAGTAAAATTAATTATCCTTAAAAACCATAACCTTATATGGGCTTGACATGTGCTTAACCAAATGGTCGAAATCCATAACTTTTTAGCACAATAATCTATATAATATATAAACAATTACTTATAGGCTAACCATAATTGGCCCAAATAAGAAGGAATCAGAATTTTATTTGGAGTAATAATTCCTTTCTCAACCCTAAACCCTAAAATAAAATAATTCTTTTCTCACAAAACCATTCTTCACATTTTAGGGTTTGAAACCTATTCGCCGCTTTGAAGTAATAATTGAGATAAGGTATTTTCTTTTCGCATTTTTTCTTCATTTTGAATTTCCTAGGATTTTAGTTATACTCGCTTCGGGTCTGATGCAAGGAACCAAAAAAAGGTTCAAATCGTATTTTTTTTTACGATCGATCGATTTTCTTACCGATGGAATGGTTTCTGATCATGCTTATATTTATTTTTCATACTTTGTTATAATTGTTTTGAATATGATGAATGAGCTACAAATTCAGATATATACAATTGCCTATAAATTCTGAATTTTCTTTGCTGATGTACTTGTGTTCACTCAACATTTTTTCAATATACTCGCATTTCAAATTTTAAGAAAGGAAACAAAAATAAAATCTGTATTGTTTTCTATAAGATCGGGTTCAATTTCCTCATAAATTGCGGACCTAAAGAAACGATACATTAGCTTAACTCGTTTAAATTTAGCATATACAGAATGCATTAGAGATATGCATGTTTGCAGAAAGGCATCAAATATATTACAATTTTTTTTATAAGTTCAAATGACATATTTTGTAGTCATTTTATTGGACTCTAAAAATTATACATGTTTTAATACACATAGTTTCACAGGTAAGCGAATCTACCTTATGTCTTATGTCAGCATTTTAGTATGGCATGTTCAGTCACAATTTTTTATAATAGGATCTGCTTTGATTTTCACATATTTTAAATTTCTTTTCTTTTCAGATCTTAGTGAAAAAAATAATTAAGTTTCCAATAGAAATTTATTTTAAAATAAACGTGGAAAATATAAAAATTAGATCTATCTTTTTCCACATATAAGGTGACTGCATCATATACTTCTCTGTTTTAAAATTTCTACACATTCATACATAATTTTAGCTTAGTTTGCATTCACATAATCGAATGCAAACATAGAGAGCCCAATAATTTTTCTTTATTTATATGTCTGTGTATACATATATATGTGTGAATATATAGGAAATGCTAGCATAAGTAACATGACTAACATCAAATATTTTGACTGCAAAAAGTTTATTATCATATTTGTTTAATAAATTTCATGTCATCTAATATCAGCTACAGATAAGGAAGACCAAGATCTGCCAACTAATTAGTCTGCTTATCAGGTAAGATTGAAAAGGGAGGAAAAAGCCGAAGCTGCTTGGATCTGAAAGATGAGGTAATGACAAATAAATCTATTATCTTTATAGCCAAGATACTACTTGTTTATCTGGTTATGCTACCCTGTAATTGAATTGTACGACATGACTTCCAAAGATTGGAAGGTTCAATCTATCTTTTCACTATTATCATGTATCTTCCTTTCTTGCCCAGCTAGCCTACTTGCTAGATAAAATGAGAAAGCACGATTGACGATGAAATTGGATTATCGATTTTGATATTTCTAAATATCAAAGGGATGAACCTAAGCAATTACAACTGACCGTTCCATTTCGCAAATGAGGTATTTGTTTTATCATGCTTTATAAAACAATACAACATGTTAAATAAAAAAACTGACCTCTTGATGAATCACTGCTGATATTGTGCTTGTCTGAGATGACAGTAAAATGTGTGATCTTCATTTAGTGTTGCATTCAAACGATGTTCCTGCAAAATTGGTTGAAAATTTTCAACTTGCCCCTCGTTTGAGTATTGCATGGAGCCTGAATCCCACTGAGAAATAAAAAGGTCATTAGAAAAATCATGTTAGTTTTTATGTTTTTTATTTTATATAAACTGAAAACAATGTTATAGATGAAAGAAAATTTACATACCTTCTCTGAACTTAAAACACTTAAATTGTTTCCAAATCCCCCTGCAGTTGGATTGGATTTTTATCTTTTAAAACTGAATAAGAGTTATTTTTCAGGTATGGTGTTTGTTTTTGTTCACTTTGTGCGGCGATGTGGGTGAAGTTCATCGGCTAACATTTATTTTAAGATGCTTAAAAGTGGTGAGTTTTGAAATGTTAATTGAGTGTATTTATATTAGTTTTAAACTACGGATTAATGGCGGGGCCGTGTATTCCCGATGTACTAAACATTAATTGATTAGTTGGGAAGACTTGAATTTTAATTAAAATTTAAAACCTCGATAACTTTGTTAATGTTTAGTATTTATTAGAATGCACTCTCGTTTAATGTGTTGTCAACTTTGTTTCTTGTAGTCTCAATGCCAACCTGGTATTTCCAATGAAATCCAATTTAAATGTTGTATGTTGCGCTTATGATTCAAATGAAAACCGAGAGGTTCACATGTAAATTGCAAAAATAATTGCCATGCGTCCTAATTAACTCTGTTTAATTCAAATAAACACTATTGCTATTATGTATTCTACTTTTTCTTATTATCGATTATCTATTTTTATTATAAAAAAATTACGATTCATTTTATTTATATAATTGGAATTTATTATTAATCAAGAAAATAAAGAGTTGTACAAAGTATTTAAATTATGTAATATCAATTAAATAGTTTCGCACAATGCAATGATATGCCATTTTCCTACCCGGTGCAATTGCTATATTATGATAAAGCTCTATTATTTTGAAATTCGATCTACCCATAAAATAAGAAATAAAAGGAACTCGAGATTAACCTGATTTGCAATATAGATGCATTGCACAAGACATTAATGTTGCGAAGTCATTAATCTTGCAAAAGTCAGATTTAAAGGGAAATCAATATCAATAATTAATTGAAAAACAACTTTCCATATTTGGCAATTGGTTTTTTGGCGGGATTTTTCCAAAATTAGCACTATTCTGCTTTTATATATTATATAGATATAGATATAGATTTTTGAAAAAACAAAAATAAATAACATCCAATATAAATAGACATCATTTTATTCAGTTTTAAGTTTTCATAGTCAGATTATAATCAAATTATTATATTATTTTCATGTATCTCATTATGAATATGTGTGGATAGAAACAACAAAACATGGATTAATGTTTGTTTATATATCAGTATGATTTTATCAGTTAAAGAAGGACCGACAAACACCATGTTTTTTGTTTCATAAATACATAATTAAGTAACAGAACCAAATATCCCTACATTTACAATGTTGGCATTTTCTATCAGATGGTGAAATACATATCATGATTCCTGCTGTTTGGAAGGAAAAAGAATACAGAACATAGCCAGATAAGTAATATATATGTCTTATTAATTTTTTTGACTACTACTACATAACATATTATCTTATAAACATCATAATTTTTACTAATTATGGATTTTCTTATTAACAGTAATAACTAATAATGACAATTCTTGGTATTTCACGATGATGATAAAGGACATGTAAGTGAATATATCTGCTTTACAAATATATATTTTGAAAGGTAGAAAAAAATTAAACTCATTGTTTGATGACTATTATTCATCTTACATTTATTTCAAATGTGGTAGACTTTGTGATCTTCATAACATTTATACTCAAATTTATATGTCTTTATCCGAATACCTTTTAATGCTCTCTCTGTTATATTAATATTCAAATACATGGTAGATATATTCAAAGAACTTTTGCTAATATGTGTTTAGAAATAGATGGATTGAGGATATGGAACCTTATAAAAAACATTGTAAAAACCGTTTATATATTATATGTCTGATGTCTTATATATAGGAATATCTTTGGGCGAAATTTCAAGAACTGTAGACTAAATAGGTTTAAAATTACTAACCTGTTAACTTTTGAGTGTTGCATGAATTCTGGACCTCTACACAAATCAAAAGTCATTATAAGAAATCAGGAATTAAATTTTTTTGTTATTCATGGCAGAATGGAAAAAAAAACATGAAACAAAATAAAATTCCACATACCGCCTTATGGTGAAAAATACACTATAAACTGTTAACACTTGAAGTATCTACAAATGATGGCGATCTAAACACGAACCAAACAAAGCTTAATTATTTGCTCGCTCAATTTTGCTAGGATTGGTTTTGGCTTCACTAAACTGAAGATGGGAGCCATCTTTATTCTCGCTCATACTCCATATGCGACAAAGGGGGATTTCTCGAGAATAGGTAAGTTGATAAATCTGAAATGGGGTATTTATATTATTTTTAAAATGCATCATTAATCACATATTTATATTACTATTGCCGGCACATTTAATGTGTTAATTAGATTTGGAGGGTAGACTCTGGTCCACCCAATGCCAAAAACTTAAAACCACACATTAATTTCTACAGAGATTATAATGCTAATGTATTTTGGTTGCATTGTTATTATCTATGATATGAAAAATTAGCAGAATTAGAATAGATGTCTCCTATATTTTTTATGCATTGTTATTGAGATATATAAAATTAGAATGTGGTAATCATTTTATTTAATTTATGTAAACGTAAGTCTCAATGTAATGTCGTTCAAATGAACTCAGATTTAAATATTTATTTACATTAGATTTTAGTAATATTATTTTCTTATTTATTGATTGAAATAAGTAAATAAGAAACTAAATGGCATCAACCATCAGGTTAGTTATATTTTACAAATTAATTATATAATTCAAATTGATTTCAAAGGAAAAAAAAATGAAGGGTCATTTCTGAGCCCAATGCAACAATATTATCGTAACAAATGTGTGGTCATTTATTAAGCATGCTTTTATGTTTTGAAATTTGACCCGAACACAAAAAAAAGAGGGAAACAATGAATTATTATGGAGTTAATGTATATACACGGTTCTCAATAAAATGATGTATATTAAATATGGAAAATAATTATTATTTCATTAATTAAAAATTAAAAAACAATAAAATCAGAACATTTTACAAAAATAGAAAGTGCATTTTGGCGGGAACTTACTAAAATTATAGGCTATCTTGTTTTTATATATTATATATATATCTCTTTTTAAGATATTTATGATAGTAACTTCTAGAAACTCTCTTGCAAAATATCTGTTTCACACAAAAACCAGTACAACTTAAAACCAATGAAAATATTGAAATTTCTAATAAATTTTCCTTTTAACTTAATTCCGTCAACCAGTTGAAGAGAAAATATATGCATGGGACTATTGACGAGCTTGAGAAAAAAAGATTTATTCAGAGATTTTGGGTCTTTTGGTTTTGGGTATTGCAGGTGCTCCATTTTTCTTCTCTTACTCTTCATTCTTAAAATTTCATCAATATCTGTTGTTACAAAAGGAGAAAATGATTTTGATACAAAGGAAAATACAAAGGGTTTCCCATTATATTCTCGAAATATTTGGGGTTTTCTACCTTAAACCCTTGCCAGAATCTAGGGTTTTGTTTACACTTTGTACGTTGATTTTTATTTTTATTTTTTAAAATTGGGGTTGAAATGTATTGATGGATTTTTCAACTTTTGTAAAGTTGAGTGTATTTGACAGGGGATAGTTGTTGTAGAGTTAGCTGGTTAGTGAAAAAAAAAAAATTTGAACAACTGATATCGGCAATGGCTGGTGACAATTTTAGTGGGATTTCTCAGAAAGTTGTAACTTAATCTACTGGCATTAAGGAAGTGATACTTGGGAGAATTAAAGTTCAAGAAACCACTTATTCATTTTTTGTTATGATTATTAGTGTTTTTAGACAGTATATTTGAGACATTCTTGTCATGGTTTTTAAGGTTTTTTTTTTCCTTATCTTTTATGTTTGGTGATTGGATTTTTAGCAAGGAGAACACTAGGTGTATGTTTGTTTGGTGATTGGAGGTGATTGGATAAAATTTATGGGGAAGATGTGTTTGATGTGATGTATTGAGAAATGTGTGTATTAGCGGAGAAATGGATCATGAAGTGCAATGTATGTTTAGATGGTGATTGGAGGAAGGAGTTGAGAAGGAAATATGATTGGGGGAGTTAAACAAAAATGCCCTAAGGAATTTTGTTTCTGAATTCGTTGATAGTAGTAAATTTGCCTTTTTTAGGTATTTTCTTTTCCCACATCAAAATCTAAGGTCCAAACATAGCTTTAGTTGTTAGCCGAAGCTCCACATTGAACCTAATGTTCCTTTTCTTTTATGCAGAACTTAGTCTTTCTTCTGTGATTTTCATTTACTGTTTTCTTGGTCCTTGTTTTCTACTTTTGCTTGGATTTATGTTGAGAAAGAGTTAATTAGAGAATTTGCCATGGTTGCAGCTGAAGAGAATGGTGGTTGATACTTGATCTTACCAAAAAGTTTAAGAAGTGGAGGTCAATAGTTCGAAGAAAAAATTAAGTAATTGTCAAGATGACCGCAAGCTCTCAAACTATGCAGAACTCCCAGTGTCTTGAGATTGGGAAACCACCTTCAACTCCTCCTGCGAAGTGGAAATCCGAAAAAGTTGAGAAACATAATGCACTTAAGAGGTCTGACAGAAATAAGGAAAATTTATCGTCAAGTTACTCTGGTTCCAAGCAATGTGCAAAAGAACTTACTCTGGAGACAATGAAATCTGAGAGAGCTGAAGGTCACCAAGAATCAGTTGGTATGAAGAGAAAGATATTGACTGGTCGTTCTTTCAAGTCTCGATTTCAGAAAAAATGCATTAATGAAGCTGTACCAGGTACATTAATCTTTATATAGACTTCTTCTTCAGTCACCAGGACCACTTCTAATAGGATAGAGTTCTTAAATTTTTTTTTTAATGTTGTAGTGTAGTTCTATGTATCAGTGAAAGAGTTTTTTTTTTTTTGGATTGGCCAAGGACTCGTGTTTTCTACTTATGAGAAATGACGAACAATTAGATTGGCATGCCTGATGACGTATGTGATGTTTATTGATAAAGTGGTTCAACCCCAATATATTATATAAATGTTTCTGACCAATCTTTCTCTAGATTTTGATGGGAAGATGGAAGAATCTGATAAATTATCTCATGTTTGCTGTGATATATATAGAGGAATTGGCTCTGAGCCATTTGCAAAACTAGTAAATGTTAGTGATGACTGACGAGTTCATTAGAAGTTTATGTTGCAAAAATATTGGAAAACGATACCAATGTGGATCCTGACCTTATGAATAATGTTGTGGATGAGCCTCCAGCTGTTGATGGTTTAGAAGATTCACGTGCTACTTCAGTTTTCAGAGAAATATTCAATGATGCTGAAAGGCTGCCAACAAAATTTTCTCCCACAAAGAATAAGGATGCTCCTGAGCCAGTAACTTCTATAAATTTAGAATGTGGTGAGAAATATGGTCCTATATTATTGATACAATTATGGATCTTACTATAATAAATTTGTAAAGATGCTTTCATGGCAGTTGCAGAGACTACTCCACACTCTGCTGAGTGTGAAAATTGCATTGTTGGGACCTGTATTCTATGCTCTAAAGAAAAAAGGTATTGCTTAAACTTCATTATGAATATTTCTTTTTTGTTTTTGGTTTTGGTCTTTTCTTTTTTTTTTTTTTTGGTTTGAAGTTTTTCCAAGTAAATGCTTCATTAATGTGAAAAAAATCCTGAAGCATTCCACAAAGTTCATAGAGCATGCTACATATACCACTCACCATATTTGACATTGGTGTGTATAGTTGGTTAGGTAATGCATGACACATTGGAAACATGCTCGAGGCTAGTAGTTTGTGATGCCAAGGCACTTGTTTGGCATTGCTCAAGTCACTTTTGTGGGTCCGTCCTTGGTGGGCTTAAGTTTTGACAAAACATTTATGGTGAATGCCATGGCTGGCGGCTCGGAATTGTGAAGCATACTGCACAGAGAACTGTTTCCTGATGAGAGCTGCCTGTATGCCAAGGGAGTTTTATAGACAGTATTAAATAAATTAAAAGCTTGCAAGCATAACTCTAATGTCTCTTTGCAATTCCAACTTTCTAAATGACACTTTGTTTCTGCAACCCCCTTCACAGCATAAGAAAAGTAAACATAGAAGCATAACCATTGAACTTGCTAATATGGATAGTTATAATCTCTCCTGTAGGATAAGCTATAATTCAAAAGAAAAGGAGCTTTGCTGTTGCGATGCTACAGTAGAGAAGGACCTAAACCACTCCTCTACTTGTACTGTAAGTCTGTGGTGTTACAATTGTTTAGCATGTACTTTTGACTGAGAACCCACTTCTATGTACCAATAAAAGAAAAGGCGATATTTCTTTTTCCTTGTTTTTGTGTGTGCGTGTGCATCTGCCCGTGTGTGCACGTGTCTTTGATTCAGTTTTCTGAATTATGGTTTCCTGGTTTGTCCAAAAATCATTCGTCTTACATAAACTACAACAAGAGTCCCTACACCTATTAAAGAAACCTGAAAATCTTTTCCCTTGAACTGAAAGAAGTGGAGGAAACATTGATCAACTTTTCTATTGTAATCATTTTTGAGAATTTTAACTTACTAATTTTCCCTTTTAACCAGAAAATGATCTGCATTGAAGAATGGCTAATTTTTTCCACTGATATTGTGTTATTTAACTGCCCATATTAATTTTTGGAACTTCCGACATGCATTTCATCAAAATATAGGAGTTCAATGTTAGATTAATTGAGTTTATACATTGCAAGAAGAAAATCAAGATGAAGAGAATAAGTAGAATAGAATGCAACTTAGAGTTCTTACAATGAAGGAGAAGAAAAACAACTAGCTAAAATGAGAAGAATGATGACTACTTATACTTAGGGTTATAAGAGAAATATAAGAGGACTAAACTATCCCAACCAATACAAAGGAAAATAACAATACAAATAAAACACTAATAACTCTAATATTAGAATCCACTAGCATGATCAAATGCTAATGACAAAACAGGATACTTTACAGCTGAAAATTGTTGGGTTAAGAGGGGTCGAGCATTAAGAACTTCTGCGGTGCTCTCATTCTCGAGGTGTTCTATGCCGTTTTCTATTACGGCTTTTGGAGTTTCAGAAAACAGAAGATCCTGATGAAAATCCCTGAATTTATTGCCTTGCAGTTACTGTATTTGAGAAAGTCTTGGTGGTTACAGTTAGTATGGCTTAAAAATGGTGGTCTTAATTGATGATCTTTTGGTGCGAGCAAATAGTCATCTGAAGAGGCTACTTTGGGGTTTCTCAATTAACATTTTAGCTTTTCCGAAAGATTGGACTATCAGGACATCTTGTATAAGATGGAAAGAGACTTCAGCGTCTGAATTTTGGGGAGGAAAAATGAGAGAAATTATGAAAAGAAGGGAAGAGAAAGAAGATCCCGAATATTTCACCTGGATAGCATTAGCTTGTAACTCATGAGTTCAATCATATTGACAATCTGATTCTACATTGTTAGCTTTTAAATAAGCAAGTGAATTAATGACCTGGCTATATCAGAAATTATTTCTCCCTCATTATTTTGTCAATCTGATGCAAATGGAATTCTTGAACCCATAGAATTTGCATCCCATGCAAAACAATATTTTTGTAGCTTAAACAAATTATTCCGTTGGTCTCTATTCATATAAATAGATTGGAGATAAATGGTCTCTCCACATTTTGCTTGAATATTTGAGTTCTATACTACGCTGAAAACTATCCAATTTCTTGACATAGTCACTCTTTATAATATACATTAGAGTTAGTAAGGACAGATATAGATACATATTTATGAAAAAGAGTTGCGTGAACACTGGATGCACGAAATTTGTTTTCTGGTTCATGTTGTCTCAGTGTATATGCTTCAGCTTTGATCTTTCTGTACAACTCCTTTTCTTGTTCCATGGATGCATTTTGTGAATCTTTTGGTTTATTTATTACTTTAAAATCAGCGCTCTTTGTTGCTTGCAACTTTGGGGAGAAATAGAAATGAACTTCCTGGTCACAGAGATCTGCATTTAATAACTGTGATACTGATGTTTTCTGGTAATGCTTTGCCCATTAGGATACAGTTGATCATGGAGCTGCTGTTACCTTTGTATCTGCTGAAAAATGTCACCTCAGGACTCTATTGAAGGAGACACATTCAGATTGTCAAATGGATGGTCATGGAACTGTGTGTGCTGTGTGCAACAACGATGGCGAGCTCCTGTGGGTAGAACTTTGTATATTCATTTTAACATGTTCAATAATTCTGCATGTATGGGTAATGAGAGGCTTCTGATTTCATGTTTGTAGAATTAGTTGGCTTCTATTTGATATTACTTGTTTGATTAATTGGGTGCCTCACGTCTTTATTAATATGATTACAGATTGAAAACTTATTGCATCTTTAGTTCTCTTCTTTGACCTTTGGATTGTAGTGTTATGTACTTCACATGCATTTGCAGGTGCTGTGAGGGAAAAAACTGCAAGAGGCGCTATCATCCGAGTTGTCTAGATCCTCCTCTACCCGATGTTCTGCCAGGCATATGGCACTGCGCCAAGTGTGTGAATAAGAAGCTTGAACTCGACGTGTACTCTGTGTCGGAAGGAGTTGAGTCTATTTGGGATGTTAGAGAAGTGGAGGTATCAAAAGCTAAAGGTCTGACTTCTTTACTAGCATAGACACATAAAAAAAGTGGACACCTCCTTTACTCATATAATAGCAGAATGCTGACATATTTTATATATATATAAAATCTCAGCATATCCTTATTTGTGGGTTCTCTTAAGACTGTCTGCTTGTTGTAGGAATTAGGCAGAGTCAGTATCTTGTCAAGTACCATGGCCTTGCTCACATTCACAACCATTGGGTGCCAGAGAAACAACTGTTTCTCGAAAATCAATCTCTTGTTTCAAGTTTTATTTCAAAAGATAAGGTTAAGTTACTTCTTGCATCAAAGTCTAATTAGATTGCTTGTATAGTCACTCTATGTATAATCAAACATATAGGACGATGTTAACTGATCAGTATGCTTGTTCTTACGACCTGTAGACTGCGAGGTGGAGTGCTGAGTGGACAGTGCCACATCGCTTATTAAGGAAAATCCCCATTCTGCATAAATTTCATACAGCATCTTCTGCTGATGTTTCAGAAAGCTACGAGTGGCTTGTGAAATGGCAAGGCCTTGATTATGACCATGCCACTTGGGAGTTAGATCGTTCCTACTTTCTAAGCTCATCTCTGGGTCAGAACCTCATGACAGAATATGAAACTCGTCGTGAAAAGGCAAAGAAAGAAATTGATGAGGTGCTGCTCTCGACATGTTTCAATTATGCAATACACAAATTAATTCTTCTTCGTCTTAATTTTTTTTTGGTTTTTTTCTTTAAGTATTTAACTGTATTTTCTTGATTTTATACATAACAATTGTGTTTTTTCGTAGACAGTTGCAACTTGACATGGTCATGAACTCTATTAATTCCAGATCTTTAAGACATTAAGTGTAGTTTTCTAATTTGCTTTTGATTCCCGTAGGGATCACATGACTTTGGTTGAATTTGTGGGGCTTGGGACTTTCTTCAATTCTCATGATATTTATTTAATTTTTGATTGTTTTTGAGCCATGCTTGCGGAATAAGTGTCTTAAGGAATCAGTGAAACTCTAGGTGGAAAGAGATCCCAAAGAGTGAACTTTTTTCTATTTCCTTATGCCACGATTATGTATTGCGAAATTATGATGGTTGTAAACAATGCATGTGATTTTTTTCAAGGGCTATGCTGACATGCCATCCTCAAAATTGCTGAAAAAACAATCTGAAAACTGATATTCTTGCTTGAACAGATTTATATGTTGCATATGGATACTGCTAGTGATACAATTCAACTAATTTATTATGATAGTTTATCTCTACAGTTAGTTTATGGTAGCATAACAATTGAATAATAGAATGCACATGCTCTTTGCTAATCCTGCAGTGTCAAAAGGGATCTCTTGTTGAACTTTCAGAGCTTCCAGCCAGTGGATTGAATGTGAATGACAACCTTCTATTGAAAAATGTGAACAAACTGCGTGAGTGCTGGTACAAATGTCAGAATACTGTTATATTTGATAATCAGGTGAGTTTGTCTTTGTTGTCCATTAAGTTTGTTAGGCATTAGTCTTTTAATTTTTATTATATTTGGGTGTGTTAATTCATAATACATAATCAAGGTTGAAAACTGTTCTTATGAGGACCTATTTCCCCCTTGTTGTTCTGATGATGGTGATATAGTTGTTAAAAGGGTCAAGGCGCACAGGTACACTGGACCTAGTCTCAAACATTCTTTGTTGATGACTCAGTTTTACCCTTAATATGAAAACGATTCTAAAAGGAAATGGTTTTGACAAAGTATTAGAGGCATAATAGAACAAAATGCATAATGGGCGTATTGATTAAAATCTTGCAGAAGCTCAGCCGCTCTGGGCATAAACAATGTTTGTGCTATAATAGAAGAATTAGTTGTAGCAGAACTGAGGTTAAAATCTATCTTATTAGTTTACATGTATTACTGCGTCTTACAATATTGTTCCGCTTTTCTTGACTATTTAATTAATTTTTGACAGGCCAGATGCTGAAAACAGAAATCTGAATTTAATTCCTTTATGTTGCATTTGGGTTGAAGGATTTGGATTTGAGGGCAAGATTTGGGAAAAAGGATTTCAAATGACTGTGAATCCACCACAATGACTTAAGAAAAGAAAAGCTTAAAATTGGAGTTTAAGGTTTTGGAATTAAATGAATTATGACATTATCCAATTAGCTCAATGGATTTGTTATTATGGAACTTCAGATCCAAATAAGGATTTGGATTTGAGGAAGTGATTTCAAATACCTCAATATAAGATGGATTTGAAATCCACCGCATGACTCAAAAAATAGCTTAAACCATGAGCTTACGGATTTAAAATCCATTGTAATATGAGATTAGCCAGACAAGCTCAATGGATCTGTCATTATCGATTTGAAATTCTTACCTTCAAATCCTTCAATCTAATGAAGCCTTGATATATTGCTTCGCTTCTACATTTTACTTTTTCAGAAAAGCCTCAGGTATAACTCAACCTCCATTTTTGTTGCATGTGCAAAAAACTCTAGCTACATGACAAATCCGTGTTATAATCTTCTATGATCACACCACTAGGTCCTTGATAGTTTTAAATTATGCACACAAACCTATTACCTCCACCCATCATATTTTAAATCATTTTAGTTCAAACTTTAAACCGTAAATTCATTACATCTTGCTTTGTTGGAGATTTTATGCAATTTTTTCTGTAAACTAAAATTTGTATCTAATACCACAACTTTATTTAAGGTTTACAAATTTGAATGCCATGGTGGTGATTGCTCACCTTTTTAATGATATTTTCTTTGTAGTACATGCATTAGTATACCCTGTCTGTTAGAATCACATGTACATTGAGCTGCATCGTTTTGCCTTCAAGATTGCCTACTTTTATTTTTTAATCTGTTAGTGTTTGGGCAGTGGTAAGTGTTGAATTATCTTGGTTGGTAGGTGTGCAGTGAGTGGAAGTATTAAGTAAGCTTGAAGTTATTGTCTTTTAATGGATCTTATTCTATGCAGGATCGAACAATGACTCTGGTTTTCTTTATTCAATCCTTGAATGAAATTTGTCATCCTTTCCTAATAGTTGCGGCCTCTGACTCCTTATCTCAATGGGAAGCTGAGTTTGCACGACTGGCACCTTCAGTTGATGTTGTTGTTTATAGTGGAAATATAGACAATAGGAAGGGGATTAGAGCATCAGAATTTTATGAAGAAGGGGGTTGTGTAATGCTCCAAGTACTTCTGTCTTCCCCAGAAGCTGTTTTTGAGGTTTGGAGATTGCATCAGCTTTATTGTTTCGATATTAGGGTTTTGCAACTGATTGATTCAAATGTGCTATAAAAGTTCCAGTTAATAACTGTTGTCTTCCTAATGATATCTGGTTACCAATAGAAGCTGCAAGTTCCTGTTTTTGATGTCGTTAGATCACAGTGTAGTTACAATTTGTAGAAAAGTATTGGTGAGTGTTTTTAGTTTTCTCTTCTGAAGAGGCGGGACTAGTAATATAGTTATTCTTTAGGATTCAGTGGGCGGTGGTTCTGCGATTTTACCTTATTGTGCCTTTTAAATATACTATTCAGGATCTAGATATGTTGAGTTGCATAAGATGGCAATCTATTGTAATTGATGAGTACCAGCACTCTGGAGTATCAATTGATGTCGAACAAATTAAGATCCTCACTACAGACTTGAGGATACTTCTGGTTAGTGGTCAAATAAAGGTACGCTTCTCTTAGTCTCAATCTTTTTGTTTATTGTAATTCCCATTCTTATAAATCTCTATTTCACTTTCTCAGGATACAACATCTGAGTACCTAAACATATTGTCATTGCTCGATTCTCACCATGATTTTAACAAGCTAAAGAGCTTGAAATCTAGGAAAAATGAGAATACCGGTAAATTGAAAGAGAGAGTGTCACGCTTCATTGCATATGGAAGTACTTCCGAAGTATCCAAGTTCCTTGAGTACTGGGTTCCCGTACAGATATCAAATCATCAGCTTGAGCAGTATTGCACAACACTTATTTCTAACTCTATTCTTCTTTGCTCTTGTTCAAGAAATGACGAAGTTGGGGACCTTGGGGCCCTCCAGGATATTCTTCTTACAGTTCGACAGGTTTGCTTAGTCATTTCTCACCATTACATTGCTTCGAAAATCTTTTTTTCCTTTTGACAAGTAAAAATCTGGTAAAAGTCCTATGCATCTTCTCTGTGTATGTTATACGAACACTACTCACTAGTCTTAAAGAAAGAAAAGGTCGTGATTATATCAAGATCAAAGATTAGGTTTCGTGTCATTGGAAACTGAAAACTCATCTCTTGTGACTTCTATTTCTTGATATTTGACTCGTGTAAAAATGATGGCAGTTTTCCATATATGAGATGCAAAGCTAATCTTTATTTAAGAAAAAAGAAAAAAAAATCATTTCATTTGTTTACTTATCTTGTGCAACAAGTTTTGAGTACTTGGTTCTCTTACAGTGCTGTGATCACCCTTATCTTGTTGACTCATCTGTACAAGAATGCATGGTTGCTGAGGGGCGTCATGCTGCTGAGCTTTTGGATGTAGGGATAAAAGCAAGTGGAAAATTACAACTTCTTGACATGATGCTTACACAGATTCAGGCGCGAGGGTTACAAGTAGTCGTACTCTTTCAGGTATATCAAATGAGTAAGGCCGCGATTGGATATGAAAGAGATTTCATTTTCGTTCCGCTGGAGAATTTTTTTTGACCAAACATGCGATTGTTTATGAAAATTTTCAGAAAATATACTATTCTCTCACTTTCACTTTTTCTCATTTTTTCTCTTATCAATCACATCTACACATTTTTTCACACTAATCATTATTACACATTCTCCCACAAATTTCACTATTCACTCACTCACACATTTCTAACTACCAATTATATCCAATCATTATTTACTATTTTTAAATCAAATCATCTTTCATCATTACTTTTTCCATCTCACATCCAATCACTCTAAAATTCATCTTTTTCCTTCCAAAATTTTTTTTACCACTATTCTCTAGCAAAATGAAATTTTCAAAATGAAAGCATATCCAATCACGCCCTAAGATTTTGGTGAAGTGACTTGTTTATGTGGGCATCCTATCCCCTACTAATGCCCATGCATGCTATTTCATTTACAGTTTTATCACATTTAATTTTCTTAGTTTATAAACATTGATTGTTCTACATTTTTTATGACAGTCACTTCTTGGCCCAGGACGAATATCAACTGGAAATATATTGGATGATTTTCTGCGGCAAAGATTTGGCCCAAATACTTTTGAACGTGTTGATGCTGGGGTTTCCCCTGCTAGGAGGCAAACTGCTGTGAATGGATTCAACAAGAAGGAAACTGGGCAGTTCATTTTACTATTAGAAAATCGTGCTTGTTCTTCGAGCATTAGACTTTCATCGTTGGATGTAATTGTCTTATATGATGGTGACTGGAATCCGGCGAATGATTTTAGAGCACTGCAAAAAATATCTATTGATTTAGCTGTTAACCAGATCAAAGTTTTCCGGTTATATTCATCTTGTACGGTTGAAGAAAGAGCCCTTGTCCTCGCAAAGAAAAATCTAAATCTTGATAATAATTTGCAAAACTTAAGCCTCGCTTCAATTGACTCTCTGCTCATGTGGGGTGCTGAATGTCTATTCAGCAAATTAGACGATTATCATGCTGAGAGGTCTTCTGATTTAAACAGTATATCTGGGCAGTTGCTTTTAAATGAAATTACCGAGGAGTTTCAGTCCATACTTTCTGAAAGTAGTGAAATAAGTGATCGGAGTCCTGTCATTTCAAAAGCAAAGCTGGATGTTGGCAGCTATAGTACCGATGTGCCGATGCTTGGTGAAGCAAAAGTTCAGCTAAAAAATGTAGAAGAGCCTCATGTTTTTTGGAGAAACCTGTTGGACAGAAGAAGTCCACGGTGGAAGCATATAAGGGGCCAATGCCCAAGGAATCGAAAGAGAGTTCAGTACTTGGTGGGATTACTTGGTACATCAGACACTGAGAATGATGATGTGGGAAAGAAACGTAGAAGCGCAGTGAAAGAGGGAGGTAATTGATGTTATGAGAGACTCTCAGTTCTCCACTTGATGACGGATCTTATTTGTGCATTTTAATAGTTGTATTCAGTTCACTGCAGTCCCTCGAAATTTGGAGAAGCATGCAGTAATTCAGATGCCTATGCAAACTACGAGAATGCTTGCAAAAACATCTGAAGCGATTTATTGTAGCATAGGCTAAAAATAGTTGAGAATCAGAAGTTGGTAACGTTTGCAAATACACTCAGAAGTTGAGAATTAGAAGTTGAGAGTGTTTGGTAATTATTTGTAAAAGTGCTTCTTTATTTGTAGAAGCCAAACTAGGAGTAGAATCAGAAATCTAAGGCACCTCTCCCCCCTCACTAAATTATGCATAACCAAAAGTAGAAGTTGACATGTGCAAACACTAAAAGCTATTTTTTTCCAACCAAAAGCTGACAATCACCCTTTTTAGTGATTGCAAACACTCCCTAAGTTACTAAAATTTTCTGATGGTGATGCAGGGCCTTCTAGTCCAAATCACATGTCTGGTCTGAGCAGTTTCAGTCCTGAGGTTGACAAATGTGGAGCAGAGGAAAGAAATGCATCATCTGATGAGCAGAAGAGCCTCCACAATTCTCTGCAAGAAGAAACGGGGAGACTATGTCAAATTCTTAAACTTTCGGTATACATCTCTTATTTTTCCTTCTTTATTCTTCACACTTACCTGGTGATATCTTTAGACAGACTACTCAGCCACGTACCAACATTTCCAAAGCAGAGCAAATTATGTTGTGTTGGTGCTATTTTTGAATAACACCCAATACACTTATATTTGAAACACTTTTAACTGCAAAACCTGTCTAGGAAGGAATTTAATTGTGATGTTGTCTTGTTGACATCATTGACTATTTTACTTGTGCTTCTGTTGCTTGATGATTGATATTGGTGTTTGATATAGTTTATTATTGTTTAATATGATTTATTATGTTTTATAGTTGATTTTTAGAAGAATATAAGTATATAATATGTTTTCTACTTGTTGTCGCCTAGGCCGTTGGGCGCTAGGCCATGATTTGTCGCCTTGGCGTCGCCTATCGCATTAATAACTATGGCTAGGAGTTAGTAGTGTTACATTATTACTTTGGTGAAAGGGTACTTTTGACAAAAGAAAGTCCATTTTGGGACACCACGGAAAAGATATAGGAGCAACTAATTTGGGATAGAGCGAGCACCAAGTTGATAGTGATAGTGAGTTGAACTGATATTCATTTGCTGCGAAGTTTATTATAATTTGTACATAATGAGGATCAGTTCAGTGGGAAATGTTTAAGGACCGCGTTTAGGCACTTGATTGTCATCTTCACTCCCCTATGGTCACTTTCAGGGCTTTGAACTCTGTAGGTTTTTCTCCACTCCTTCAAAACTAACATATTGTCCGACTAGACATCTTTTTTGACAATTTCTTCTATTTAAATTTTGTTATATCCATAGTTGAATTTGTTGAGTGACTTGTAGCAGATGTTCCATCATTTAAAGTTAAAATTAGTATAAAAGTAGTGCCCTGGTTGCATATCCAGAACGTAAGTAAATTAAGATTAAGAATTTTGTAAAAGACTAAAGAAAGAACTTCGTCATCGATCCAGATTTTTTTTAAATAAGTGCTTGTGGGATTTCTCTGTCTGAAATTACTTTGTGTTATAAATGGATCATCATTTTAATGAGGTCACGTTCTAACTTCACTAATGAGACTGTGGACTTCTTGATTCCTTTTTGTGTATTGTCCTCTTTATAAATTTCAAGAGGTTATATGCTTAATCTCCTTGTAAATTTCGATAAAGGTGTGGATCTTTATATTGTTCAATTTGAGAGTCATTTATAATTAGCTCAACCTTGTTGAGGAAGTGAAGTGGCATTGACAAGGCACTAGGCAGTTTGAAGCTATCTGCTTTTGTTCTTTCGCCGCATTATAGAGATCATTGCATTTTTATGAGTTGATATACTGGCTACTGACTCGTATGGAACTGATCCCTTTGATATAATGCTATATATACCCTGACTTTAGTCTCATGGTTCTTACTTTTGAATTAAGAAATGAATTAAAATTGCATTTATTCTCTGGAGATGACGGGGGCTCCTTTTTCTTTGCAATGACAACACTGCTCGAGAATCCTGTAGATGAAAATGCGGTGGTTGCAAAATTGATTGATTAATCTGGAAGGAAGAGTTCTGGAGTCAGTTTTAGAAGCAAATTAAGGCTGATGAACCATGGAAAAATATTGACTTGTACTCACTTGTGATAAAGTCCCCTATTCAAAGGAGTTTCTGTTTGATCATTCTGTTTGCTCTACAGTAAAACTGAAGTTGAAGGCTATCATTCTTGTTGGGGGTTGGGGTGAACGTAGCTAAAGTTTACTCTTCTTAGTGGATTTTATGTCATTTTTTTTATCTATTATTTTTTCTTTACTTTCTGGAGTATTTTCTATTTCTGGGTTGCGAGGACTTCTTTTTTATAATTACAGAAGTGAAAGAAAAACTTAATCTCGTGGCAATTTCTAGGAGCACAAAGTGATAGGCTATATTAACTTTCAAAAAACAATGACATCATGTGCTTTAGTGAGATCACTCTATCCATTTATTACCATATATATTTCTGTCTTGCCCCAAATGCAGGAAGACGTCACTCGTACGCTGAAAAGATTTCTGGAATATGTCATCTTGAATCATCACATCTGCAGAGACTCGCAAGCAACTATGCAGGCTTTCCAAATATCTCTGGTTAGTTTCTTTATCAGCAAACATCATTGACAAATGCATACAACCCAAATAAAAAGGCATGGATGGATTATTGCTCAAGCTTGGTTTGTGCTGCTTTTCCTACATTTAATTTGGGAATTCTCTGTATCCAAATTATATCGCGATTCTTCCTTTTCCACTGACTTGCTTGATCAGATGGCATTACCCTGGTGCACTAGCCTTGCTATAATAAAATGTATTGGAATTTTATATGGTGAGATAATGATAAAGTCGTGATATATGAATTACTAGAGAGTGGTTGCCAGTGCAAAGTAGTTCATTCAAAATGAGCTCCTTGTAAATTATTGTCATCAATTAAAGAAAATTAGTTAGTCACCAAAATCCAATCCATAAGACAGGCATATCCATCATTTGATTGCTGGGCAATTAAAATCATATCCTTGCTTTTATTAACAGAATTGTGTTCCCAGAATGATTTGCTAGGTGTATATACATCTGGTAGGTATGTCTCACAATATTCAATAAACTGCATTCTATGAATGTGTGATGTTCTTCTGTGTGGCTGAGCATGTGCATCTGTTGGTGGTGGGGTTGGTTCAGGTCATTGAGCCTCTTTTGTGTTATGTATCTTCAGTTCTCTCTTGCTTTTAGGTTATCAATTTTATAGCTCCAATTGACCTAGGTCCATAGTTTGGTTTCCACTGGAAGTGTGAGGTTTAATGGTAAGGAGAATTTGAATGCAACTAAGTTAGAGATGTGTTTTGAGATGAGTAATTTAGCTTTAGTATGTAGCAAAATATTCTTTCCAGCATTTTTGTGTATGATCTACACAGCCGAACAACACTAAATTTAGATCAGTAAACTAATGAAGTCCAAATGAATACTTCTCGTCCATGCTTACTCATTGATCCGAAGAATTTTGAGTTTTCTGCACATTTAAATATAAAGTTTTATTTGCATTGTTTCCTCTCAATTCTTTTCTGAGTTGTATATCTGTGTACAACTCTTTAAATGTCGCATGATTGTTTTTGGATCCATATGATAGGGTACCCTTGACTCATGTCTTTAATTGTTGAAGGCAAAATATTATGGTGTGATTGCTTGGCCTTTCGTTCTACTCCGTTAATTTTTTTGAGAGATTAGTGTGAAAATTTGTTTGGAAAATTAAGAATGAATTTGAGTGTGATTGAATATGGGGTGAAAATGTAATGATAAAAATTGATGTGATGTTTTTTTAGTAAAATAGTGAAATGATGTGGTTGGTAATTGGAAAAGTACAAGTTCACAATATTTGTGATATGAAAGTTATTCTAATGTCATGTTCTTTAGTAAAATTATAATTGGATGTGATTGATGGTTGAAAAAATCAGAGCTGAGGGAATATTGTATTTTTCTGAAAAAAATTAAAAAACTTTAGCGAAAATTTTACAAAATTTCTCACAAGCAACCACAACCTTAATGTTTCACACCCCTCTTCTGATATTTGCTGCTATTCTCTTTTATTTCAAATGTAACATCCAATTAGATGTTCGAGTAAACAGCATATTATTTCTTTATCCTTATTATCTACTGGTTTTTTCAATTTATTGTGCAAAAAATATGCTGCGGATTGGCAAACTTTTATAGACTGTCAGCTTATATCACAACCTAACAAATCTGATTTTACTTGGTAGTGTTGGATTGCTGCATCAATCTCAAAACAACAAGTTGATGAGACCGAATCACTCATGCTAGCGAAACAGTTTCTAAATTATCAATGCACAGAAGAACAAGTGCACTCAGTTTATTCAAAGTTGCAACACTTGAAGAGGATGTATCTGCAGTGTTCTCTGACCACTACTGACTTAGGCAGCGATTGCTTGTTAGCTGAAGAAAACATCCAAAAGGAAACATTTAACATTGATGAAGGGAGCTCGCCCTCTTCATTAGTTAAACTGTCGAATGCGAAAATGAAGATTGACGAAAATTCTGCTAATGAAGAGCATTATGAAGGCCAGATCCTTTTACAGCAAAAGCAAGCAGTGAGGGATAAAGGTGATTTGAGTGAAACGAGCACGAGCATTGCTTCTTTTCCTAAGCATTCCTTTTTAGATAATACGATAAATGAGATACAGAAAAATTGTGACAAGCGGATGAAGAAGCTCATTCGGAAACAACAGCAGGAAACTCAAGAGTTTTGCAGAATTTGGGAGGAGAAGAAAATAAAACTGGAGAAAGATCACAAATTGAAGGCGGCCATGATTCGGTGTATATATGGTGAAGGCTCAGCAAGAGTAGACAGACTCAAGATGTTGGATGATGAATTTGCAAAGAAAACGGAAGAGAACAATCTGCTGCAGGACGTGCAGTTTAAAGATCTCGAGGCGAAGCAATTAGCTGCTAGGGATAAGGAGAGAGAGAAGGCAGCTGGCTGGATGGCCAAAGCTAAAGCCTGCAAACCACAGTCACTTGGTTTGCCATCTGTGGAAGATGTAGTCCCCTTGACAAGGCAGCATGAGGATAATAACCCAAGTAAAGGTGAGTGCGTGCAAGGGAATTATGTGGCACCGTCCGATACATCTGTCAGTAATGCTCCAATTGGAACTCCAATTAACTTGGTAAGCATTAATCCTCAAATTGAAGTGGGGTTAACGTTCTCAGAGAGATCAATATTGGTTGAGCAGATTAATCAACCAAATCTTACTGGAGAAATTATTTGTGCGAACCTGCCTGTTACCGGAGAAAATGTTCCTGATGAAATGGGATCAGTTGAGCTAAACAAAGAGGTTCCATCAGAGGTGCCTGAAACTGTTCCTTATGGTTTTGTGGATTATGTTAACACTGAGAAAATGATTAGTGCTTCTAATAAAGAGTATGATAAAGGAGATACAATTGATTTGCCTGGTGGTTTGGTGAACCATAGAGATGGGACTTATGAGAACCCCTCTGGTGATTTACCTTTGGCAAGACAAATATCGGAAGCTTCAGAACAAACAGAAGCTTCCCCACATCATCGTGACTTGTTGCCACTGCAAGTATGTGCCTCCTCCCTTGCTATGCTATTACGTATGCTATTTTTATTTAAATTGTCCTTAAGATAAAAACACAAAAAAAGCTTCTTTTTCATTAAAAGTTTACAGTTTCTAGTATCTGTAAGTTTAATTGGCCTTTAACATGGGATTCAACAGAATGTTTCTGAAATATGTTATCCTAGAATCAATAGCATATGTATCTTTTTCAAAGGTTCCTAATGCTACATTATATGGAATTGATATACTATCCATCAGTTCCCCATTTTTCTGTGGATTTTATATGCATACTGGTTTCTTTTGCATATTCTTAGAGGATTTTGTAAGTAATGCTGCAGGAATAAGTAGTAAAATTATGATGCAGGTGCCAGAAGATCAAATTCACCGAAGTTTGTGTGCTGAACTACAAGACCAAGGTGCACAGGCGGTAGAAGAGCAAAACACGCTTCAGTTCGAAGTTGCTGCTTCAGAATTCGTTGATAGTGTCACGGCTTTGCAGTCCAGTTCCAAACTGCAAGATCGACGTACCCCAGTTGTAGAAAGTCAAAGTAACATTGAAGTTGCAACCTTGGACGGCATCGACTCTGTAACCCCTGAGCAGTCCGGTACGCTAAGCCATGATGCTCCACTTGTTGAAGATCAAGGTACTCTGCAGATTGAAGTTACAAATTCAACTCAAGTTGGTACTGTAACCCCTTTGCAGTCCAGTGCCGATGCCCAAGCAATTGAGAACTTTGTGTCAATTGATGTATCTCCCAGCAAAAACCAGTCTACAGCCACTGAAGTTGAAACTCAAAGCCATGATCTGCCAATAAACTCTTCTCAAACTGTTGAGGGTGCAGAAACTGAAGTGCTTTCACATGAATCCGCTTCTGGTATAGTGGGAAATTTGGAAATGCCTAACAATAACATTGATATAGGATCTGTAAGTAGAATTGCCCATGAAACCAATGTTGAGCTGTCTGCCCATTCACAGAATGATGTGGCTATGTCTCAAGCAGTGGTGGGTACAGTTGAACTTCCAAATCAAGATGTTCGGCAGCTGGAAATAGATGTGGCCCATCCTCGCAGATCTAGCCACCTTTTCTCGCATCCTAATCATCAAGTCACTTCTTGGCATTTGTTTGCAGAACCTCTTCAAAATGAATTGGAAAAGATTTGTAAAGAAACTAAGCAATTGGAGAAAAGGCACGAAGAAACGGTTGGTTGTCTGAATTTCTTCTTGATAATATTCTATTTCACGATTCTGCCTTGCTTATAACAGTGTCTTTTCTTTTCAAACAGATGTCACGGCTGAAATCTGATTGTGAGAAGGAGATACAGGAAATTATTGCTCAAATACGTAATAAATATGAGGTGAAACTTCAGGATGCTGAAGCAGAATTTATATTGAAAAAGAATGGACTTCACGAGAATCGTAACAAAGTTGTCATGAATAAACTATTGGCTGAAGCTTTTAGTTCTGTATGTGTGAAGGTGTCTTCTGCCCCCCCCGAAATTCAGCAAGGTATATTTTTTTTTTTTTTTTTTATATATACTTTTTTTTACGCCATAAATACTTTCTTCTTGTAAAAAGGTATATTATTATTGATATTGGATTGATGGATTTGGATTTGGGGAGAGGATTTTGGGAAAGGATTTCAAATGACTTCATCTAAGATGAATTTGAAATCCTCCATAATGACTCCAAATATAGTTTCCGAATTAAAATCCATTATAGAATGACTTCATCCAAACAATCTCAATGGATTTGTTATTATGGATTTGAAATCCTTAGCTCCAAATCCTTCAATCCAATTGGAGTCTCTGGGAAAAGCAATTTGTTTTCTTAGTGTTGAATATCTTACCCTCTGCTGGGCCTCACTACGAATTTGGAATGTTAAGTATCATGAGACAAACCATGAGTTTGCGTGTAAACCACTGACGGAAGGCGATCCCTTTTTCGTTCTTCATCCTACCTCTGGCAAATGTGGGCAGGTTTATATGGTGTGGTTAGAGAATAAAGTTTCTTCCTGAGATTGGCACCTATAGGGTGTTATCAAATATAACATTCATATGATTCTGCTCTTTTTAACAGCTGTTAAAACTCGAAGATCCATAATTTGAATCATTACATTTTGACTTCGTCAATTTTGGTACAAAAACAGTTGGATTAATTGCTTGGAATCATCACCTGAATCAATTTTAATTTCCTGAATTCACAAATATAGCCTGTTTCTTTCTTGTTAAAGCTCAAAAAATATTGGTGTGTTTTCATGGGTTAGGGCTTGAGTTGGAATTCTATTCACATATAGGATCTGTCTCTGGACAATGTCCATCAGACCGTCTCATACAAGCTTTTGCCATTTATTTCTTTTTATGTTTGTACACACAATGGACTTACTCAACGTTGGTCGCATCAGAATAATGCTGATTTTTATTGCAGGTATTATCCCATCTAGTTTCATGCAGCACTTACATCATCTATCACCGCAACATTCAGTGAGACCCTCGCCGGAGGCCACTAACCTTCAAGCTTTTAGACCTTCTGCTAATCTTCATTCTGGTCCGGGGATTCGTGCTCCACCTCCGCACATTCAAGCGCTTAGACCTTCTGCAGCATCATTTGTGCTGCCATCAATCTCACAACATCACTTACAACAACTGCTACTTTCCCAGCATTTACAGTCACCGCAACAGCCACCATCAACCTCTCACAATAGGCATGAAAATCAAGGTGGGCTGCCACCTCTGTGGGGTCCAACCCTGCCACCACTCGAGCTGCTAACGGTCGACGTGGATCGTCGGCCCGTGTGTACCCGGGATCACATTTCTTCGCCTTCACCTGAAAATCATCTATTCGGGTTTTTTTTTGTTCATTATTGGAATCACTAGTAATTAATGTGTACAGGGTAATGAGGCCTCTTTTTGCTATCGTCTTTAATGATTCTCTGATAATTTCTAATGCTAACTAGGAAGATATGGCTCACGCCTCACTGATAGTGAAACAACCAAGTTCTTAGTTCGATTGATTGCTCCTGAATTAATGTATCATGGATGTCTATATGATGGCCCATTGTTGCTGTTTTGTGATTTGTTTGGTTTATATGGTGGGATAAATCAGTGGTGAAATAGATGAACAAGTAAAGGAAATGATAACTAAGTTGAATCACCAAATAGGCAAAAAATGCAGTGAACGATTAAATGATGATGAGGTTTCTTTTCATTTTTAAGTTTTCATCCATTGAAGGATTAAAATGGAGTTGTTGAGAACAAGAATATTAGTATTGCTCCCAAGCAGAATGAGTATCAAATCTAGACATCCTATAGAGTGAAAAATACATCTCTAGGAAAATTCATAAGCTTTAAAACTGAAAAAAATAAAAAATGAAGGCCCTTATAAAACTGAAACTCCAACAAAAACTTAAGTTTCGATTGAATGTGCATTCATTCCGTTCATTTTCATTTTGTACATCCATTCCATTCATTTTCGTTTTTTAAGTGAACAGTGATGAAATAGAAGTGCAATAATACATGCGGCTGAAGAGTTTGTTCCCAAAAGATCCATTGGGCCTAAACTCTGGCTGCGAGACCTATTGGGTTGGGCTTGGGCTCTAAGGTCAATAATGAATGCACAGACGTGTTCATTACTTTGTATTTCATATGTATGGGCTTAACAATTTAATGCATAAATCCAAGCCTATATACTTTTGATATATGGGCAATACTTTTTGTGATGTTACACTGAAGTGGGTTGGATGTTAATTCTTCAATAGAATTAGAGCTTTTTGCTAAGTTCAGATTCGATGAGTGATGTTAATCAGATTTGGGTTAGATTGGATATGGAAATTAAATGGAACATATCAAAACAGTTTTTTGTGAGATTCCAAAAGTACTCAAAACGCTTACACAGGTAAAAGACCTAGTCGGATCTGTTGAGATAGCGGAGGCTCTTGCGTGTAGAGAAAGTTTGCAACTAGCACGGGAAATGAACCTGACCAAGATTCACATTGAAACGGACAATATCTCTATCTTCCACAGGTTGAAAAACAGAACCAATGATCTCTCATACTTTGGAAAGCTGATTGACGATATCTTTGATCTCTTTGGTTCTTTTGAAATTGTTTTTCCTAGTTTTGTAAGACGATCGGCTAACACCATTGTCCACTTTTTAGCTAAGACATGCTTTCACTTTTAATTGTTTAGAACTAGTGGTCGGGGATATACCCGATCATTTAGTAGACTTGGTTATTTCAGAGATGATCTTCTAACAATATTCCGTTCTTTTTCCAAAAAACAAAATGAAGTTCGATTTACCAAAAAAAACTATGCTGTGGAGTTGGTTTTGTCCTTTGACAACTTAATTAAGTGACACGGACAATTGGAAGACAAATAATATTCGGAAAAAAATTATTAATAAAAAAAATTGGTTTAACCACTCAATAAAGACTTAAAAAATATTTAAAGGAAGTCAAAACCCTAAAATCTTAAAAACCTAGAAAACATAAATGGGTCAGAAAAAGACCTAAATAAATGAATTTCAGGTCTTGCCAACTTATATCAGAAGCAAAGCTGCTGAGTTTGGACCATCTCGTCGTTTCTTTCAAGAAATGAGGTCTTAATAGAAAATTGGACGTTTTAGAAAATTACGTCTTTTCCAATTTTACTATTTAATTTACCCTTCTTATTTCGATCCATTGAAATCCAATAACATCCTCAACTCGTTCCACTATCAAAAGCGTAAGCAAGTTGAATAGATGGCTTCATATGTAGCAATTAGTTGAGTGGGGTTCACTCTTGTGCTTTTGTGGTGCATACAACCAAAAAAGTAAGATTCAACCAAAAAAAAAAAAAAAAAGATACCATTTTTTTTAACAGAAGGAATCCAAATATAAAATATATACATAAAAAAAAGTTTTTTCTTGGGTTGAATATTTCAACTAGTCTTTGAAAGTAGTTGAATTCGAATATGCCACATATGGCAGGCGTTCTCTTTACAATGCCAAATTTGGACTTGATCTCTTCTATTCATTGCCGAATTTGTTTAGACCAGCTACTTATTTATACTTTTCTTTTTTTAGAATTTCGATTGGATCGAATACATGAACACAAATACAAATTAGGATTAATGAATAAATTAATGATTGCTTCAAGAAAAAGATTAATGAATGATTTGAACTTATCAGTCTAAAACGAATCGAGTGTGGTATTTTTCACAATGCACCTTCTTCATGCAATAATTGTATGTTCTCAAAATCCACAACTCCCGCCTAGTCTTTGGAGACTCCACGTTTTCTTATATTTTTTTTTTTATTGACCCCACATAGTCATATCGACACTCCGTCTAATCCCGCCTATAGGCATGTCGCTGTCCGTCTAACACTACAAGAAAATTTCGATTCTGACTGCACTTACTGAAAGCGAAAATGATTTTGTCACTAAATTTTACAATTACCTCGAGAATACCTCAGATTAAAAAATATCATTTTTCCCCAAATTATACCAACAAATTACCGACAGTTTTTCAATTACCGATTTTTTCGTAATTATTTACCAACAGTTTTAGATTCTGTCGGTAAATATTTTACCTACAATATTTACCTACAATGATTTTACCTACAATATTTACCTACATATTAACATGTTAAGTGTTAACATTCCAATATTGTTAATTTCTTGTAGTGTAATGCTTTTTACAACAGTAGTGCCTATTATGATTATTTTCGCATACTACTCAATGCATGTTTGGCTTAGGACTTAAAAGTCAAGTATTTAACTTCACATAGAAAATAAAATACCTAAAAGGTGAATATTATACTAAATTGAGTCTGGTGGAATTCGATAAGTGGGATTAAGGGTAAAAGTGTAGTGGCCTTGTCCCTATGATATAGTGGGACTGTTGATATTTAATGTGCCTTAGCTGGGAAGTCTTGGAATGTGAGAAATGGATGGGAAGTAAACAAAATAAATATATGGGAAGTAAACAAAATAAATATTTCAATGCTCCAACACCTAACATATAGTATGAATTATAATGATGGGTAAAGATAGGAGAGAATAATTTGCAAATTGAAATTTTCATCAAAGCTCCACAGGCTGTCAAAGTGGGCAAAACGATTGGTGGACTGTTGAAATTAAGTGACCAAAAAGTCAAAATGCTATATATATGTTAGCTAGTTCTCAAGATTTAGTGGATTCATAGGTTTAATTTTTAGTGGAATTCCCGAAAAGATTTGATAAAGAAGGTCAAAAAATTGACACTAGATAGTTAATTGTAGTAATGAGGGAACTGTTGCTAATATATAAAGAAAATGATCGATGGTTGGGGTGACAATTTTTGACACGATACGATAGCACGATAAAAACAATACGAAAATAATGGGTTATTATTTAGCCTTATCATGATCTTATCATGTCGGCACGATAAGAACACGAAAACCGTAATGTCGTGTCATGTCAACACGACAAAAATTAACAATATTGGAATGTTAACACTTAACACACTACAAAAAAACTGTTATGTAGCGACATATATTTTGCGGCGGTTTGCTAAAACCGTCGTTAAATAAGTGTTAACTGTTATATTAGCGGCAATTACCCTCACCGCCGCTAATTAATTTAAGAAATTTAATTTTCAAAATTATAGAGGCGGTTACTGTACGAAACCGCCACTAAGGTTTTGCCAAAACAATTCACATATAAAACTAGTGTCGGTTTAGCAAAAGTGCCGAGATTATTTCTAATCTATCTAATACTAAAAGTCAGAATTGAAAATATAACTTAATAAAATAGAAATTCAAACCCTTGATACCTGTGCCCTCGTCTCTCTATCGCCGCTACCTGATTCCCTCTGTCCCACTATCTTTCTTTCCCGTTTTCCTTACCGTGATGTCGCTGCCGTCCGCTGTCCGCCGGCGATCCTTTTGATGCTTAATGCGCACCACTCCAGTCACTAGCCGCCTCCAGTGAAGACCTTCTTCCACTTTAGAGCTGTTTTGCTCGATCAAAAAGGTTTAAAATAGATTAGCTTATGAACGATGGCGAGTTTATGTGCAGGTAATATAGATCCATCACTTTTCATTTGATTATTCTTCGATTGCAGCTTTGCATAACGTTTCTTAGATTTCCATGTAGGGAATAGTTTTTTTTCTCCGTTTATATTTTCCAATTTCTAGGGTTTTTTGGTGGATAGGCGTGGATCATGAACTTTATTTCAGGTTTAGTTTCTCAGTCTTGTAAATCGATTTTTTTTTTTAATTGTTTAACTGTGGCCTTAGCTATTATATTCATCCTTAAAATTTAGTAGTTTTTCCTCTGATTTTTAGATTAAACAACGGGCTCTAGTTGAGATTTGTAGTTACCAATGTAATTAAATATTGTCCTATTGCAATATCTCATTTTACTCTTTAATTGAGTGAATTCTCTGTTTAATTTTCCTAAACTTGTGGTTTGCGTTCATCATATAGTATCACCTGACTGTCCGCGTTTTAGTAGATAGTGTAGAATATTATGCTATGATATAACTCTTTCCGAATAATACTACTACTGATACTCCTAAATTTTTTTATTTTTTGAAAAAGGGATACTCCTAAATTTTTAATGCAAGCAATCAGTGTGTGGGAGCTTGGTCAAATTGGAGTGGTATAATTGGATTGTGGTTTGCTGAGCAATCTTTTCAGCTCCAGCTTGCATTTTTGGGGTCTAGTTGTAAAATCTTTTTAGCTCCAGCTCAGAGGTACAAGATCTCAGAGGTACAAGATGCAGAGGTTTGTGATGAAATTGTATTTCATTTCTGTTGTCAAATATAGACTGTGCTTTTGGTACATGTGTTACACTTACTACAATGATTATGAAAACTTAAATCTTTCAAAATGTTTATCCAATAGGAAATAGAGCATGGGAGTTTGTTCGTGTTGGAATAATTCACTTGAACGGGAAGCCTCGAGTACTCACACTGAAGCAGGATTTGCACTACTGGCCTACACGGGAGCTCAGATTTAATCCTCACACTGCAATGTGACGTAGAAGAACAATCAAAGCACTTGATTGTAAGGTTGTTTGATTGTGTGCTTGGGGATTAAATGCTAAAACTAGTCTTGTTAATTTTTAATTCATTACTGGTTTACTCTCATACAGTATCTATAGCTGCCCATTTGTTTAACGAGTGTATATAACCTTCACTAGGGCTATAGTTAGTTACTTTAGTAATCAGTGCTTAAAACTCAATGAATACTTCAGCTATATCTTGAATTCATGAGAATGAGTGGTACTTGTACTTCTGAATGATAGCTTGGCTTCTTGGTAATTAGACTAAATCTTTAGGGTACTTTTTTAATTAACCCAAAGTCTTATTATCTTTGTCCACTGTTGAGTTCTTCAAACACAATCAAATGTACGATGGTTCAATCTTTGTGATTTTTTTACTGAGTTCTTTACAGTGACATGAATCTTTGATGTTTATTTATAATCTTTGCTCTTAATACAGTGAAACTAAAATAATTTAGAAAAAATTCCTAGATGATTTCAGTTTTCATTTTGGTGCAGTTTTGTGTCAGGATTTTTGACTCATGCACCTTTTTGTTAATGTGCAACTTCTGGAAGAACTTAACATGGGAGCCCTTGGAATTGGAGGCGAGGAAGGTATAATACCAATGTTTGAAGTTCAAAATGCTTCCTCTGTGTGTGTCTGAAGTTTATAATTGTGCCCGCAATGTGACATTTTCCCATCTTGAAACTTTTCGATGGCAGATGTGGAAAATACCTCACTTTTTAGGCATGCAATGTACCTAACGTTACAACCATTTATATATGATGGAATCATGTGCACGGTTAATTGTTCCAGGATTTAAATTTTTTGGACCTTTTATAAATAAAATGATGAGAATAAAACTCTCATTCTTGTGCTTTCACTGTAAAATTCCAATGCTTGTACTATTTGAGATTATCAGTACCGTTTTGCATCTATTGCTACATAGTTAGGACAACATTTTGTCTAGAGTAGGCGTTATCTCTATGTGCTGAAATTGTGATGCCTGTCACCCTGGTTCTTTCATTTGAATGAATGAGAAGCGCAAATTTCTTTTGCAGATTGCTCTGGAAAGGTAACTGGTTTATACAAGAGAAGAGTTGTAAGCTACTTTCTTCGATAGTAAGGTGTGCAAAGACATAAATTGTGCATGCAAAATATATTAGTTGTCTTCTGCAGAACTTACCCTTTTTTGCCAATTTCAGTGGAAGGCTGAAAGCTCATGAGAGTGCTATTGCTAATGAGGCATCAAATTCAAAGAAAGAAATCGCAACCATAAACGAAGTTTTGAAGGGACTGGTTGAGTGGTTGTGCGCTCAGGTTTGTGCTCTTTCCATTCTTTGGCAGTCTATAACATGTCTTACCATCACTGGAAATGAAACATTCAAAGATAGAGAGGCATATAGCTGCAGTAAATAATATACAGAAGAAAAGTTACTGAAGCATTGTGTTAATTGGTTATTGCTTGCTTCTTTCTAGTCAATATTATCAGTGGATAAATTACAACCTGAAGTTTAGTCTTATTGAATCCCACTATGATGTGCAGATATGCCTAGGTCAAGGAAGATGAGAAACTGGAGAAGGGTGGGGACACAATCATCTATTGCATCCTCTAGTCATGATGTAAATGAGGACTCTCATTCGTGATGTTAATATATACAATTTCCAGCGTTTCTGAAAAACCGCCACAAATTCTCTCGCGACACGTGTATGGACATCGGTTTAGAAACTGCTGCGAAACGCTTCGTCGGCGGTTTGAAACCGCTGCTATATTTTAAAAAAACCGCTGCTAATTAACTGTTTTTTTGTAGTGACATGTTAATATTTTAATCTTTGTATGTTTTTTGAAGACTTTGTAGTTTGTACCTATATTGTAGAGTCATTATCGTATAATGTGCTCTTGTATATTAATAAATCATGAAATTAGTCGATTTTACTTTTTCCACTTATTGCGTGAAATCGTGTCTTGTATCGTGTTAACATGACAATTTTCGTGCTACAGTTCATGTTCGTGTAAGTGTAAGTGTTCGTATTTGAGCTTAATGTGTTGTGTCGTTTGTCGACACAAAACACAACACTATTACACGATTTGTTACCCCTAGTTGTTGGTTCCTAATTGTCGAATTTGTTCTGGTCACGTACCATCTATCTTATGCTTGAATTTAACTTACTAAAGCTATTTTTTTCTATTTTGAGGGAAAATAATAAAGAAGTGCATTGTACTTAAAAGTATTATATAAGAACGGTCAATTTTTTGGGATCATTCTATATAAAGTGGACATAGTGTTATTTTAGAGAATAAGAGTATTTTACCACACGACTTTTCTGGATCTAGTAGATTTTAATCATCAGAACCGCTCACCCAAATCAAGAAAAGAAAAAAAATGATAGTTCTTTGAACACTTTATTCATAAATTTAGACTAAATAGTTAAATCACAATAACTTTTTATGTTTTTCTGGTCCCGTCTAGTATTTGCCTAGTCGCTACCCTATTTAACTGTCTACGGTTTTCTTTCGATTAGGCCTAGTCTATTCATATCTATACAACGCACATGAGCGGCCGCTTAAGTGCAAGGCCCCCGTCTGCAGCTTATCTAGCACGCATAATAATTAGAATACTAGTTTTATCATAATAGTCACTACAACA
Source organism: Rehmannia glutinosa (assembly GCA_016081115.2). Lineage (NCBI taxonomy): Eukaryota > Viridiplantae > Streptophyta > Magnoliopsida > Lamiales > Orobanchaceae > Rehmannia > Rehmannia glutinosa. Next base: position 133,898 of record JABTTQ020000023.1, on the reverse strand, counting down.
TAAATGACATTAGTAACCCAAATTTTGTAGCACTTTTTACATAAGGTACATATGTAACACATGTTTGTAACACTTTTTACATTACAATATTTATGCAACACTTTTGTAGCACTTTGTCAATATGTAACACTTATATGTAACACTTTTATATAAGTAACACTTTTTAAGTATCACTGTTTTTTTGTTATTTCTTTTGTAACGCAAATAGGTATCACTTTATTTAAGAAGCACTCTTGGCAACACTATATTTTATTGATTGTAACACTTTTTAATCTATATTTTAGTAACACAAAATTATATAACTATCATTAAATCATGTCAAAGATTTATTTAATTAATTGATGTCACCAAACCTAAAAATTGTAGACATCATGTACTCTATCTTTTTTAACTGATTTTTTGTTTTCTTTTTACAAAGTATTTTAATTTTGCTTTTATTTTTTTATTTTTTACGAATGTAATTAATTCCGTCTTAATACCGACGGAAAATGCGCATGTATATATTTTATTATTATTATATTTATTTTTTAATTTTTACTAACGGAGACCAATTTCATCGTTAACCTTATTTTTATTTTTTTTTACTTTTTTAAAAAAATTACCAATGAAAATTGTTGTTGTCGGTAATTACTTAGGAATTTTTTCCGTCGGTAAAATATTTTTTCGTTATTTTCTTTATTATTTAAATTTTTTACTGTTAGGACTTTTTTATCTGTCGGTAAATTAATTTTATATTTTTATATATCTTTTATTTTTACAGATTGAATATTTATCAATCGATAAATTTATTTTATATGTTTTTGATACTTTTAATTTGTTGTGTCCTTTAATATATAATATAATATGATTTTCAAGCTATATACTATATAATATAAAATTTGATATATACAGTGTATAATATAATTTAATACATATATTATAAAATACAATCTTTATTATATAAAATATATTATATATACATATAATATATATATATGTGTCTGTGTGTATGTGTGTGTATGTGTATATATAAAACAAAGCAAAAATTGTAATAAGAATCAACTTAGCTTAGTGGCAAATTGCCACTTCCATACATAACAGGTCGTGGGTTCGAATCTACTTGGTGGCAAAAAATAGTATTTCTACGAAGTGCTTCTGAAAAAAGTTGTAACACTATAGAAGTATTTTTTTTAAGTGTTACAAATATAAAAAGTGTTACAAAAAAGTGTTATATAAGATTCATATGTAACACTTTAGAAATATTGCTTCAAAGTGTTACCAATAGAAAACTTAATGTAACACTTAGAAAAAGTGTTACTAAAAGCTAATAAAAGTGATACCTTATACTATAGGTAGCACGGGCAAGTGTAGCGCCAATAAAAGTGCTACCTATTGTCTATAGTAACATTTTATGACCATTAGGTTACATTTTTTGAGTGTTACCTAAAATCATTTATGTTGTAGTGTACCAGAAAAATAGCCTGAAAATCTCTAGGACACGAATAACGTGTGTGATTTTCTTATGGTAAACATTACTTCTTCCTGCAAAATAATACTTCCATTCAAAATTGATGAGCCATTGTTATTTATTGTTTGTGTAGCTATGCTGTTTTATTGAAAAATTACAAGAAGTCAGTTGAAATACACATTTTGAATATTTCCCAATACATATATAGTACCCGAAAAAAGTATAATTAGGGTCAATATTTAGCTATTTGTAGCCAATTTGGACTTTAATTATAATATTCGTGAATGGTCATATCGGGGTTATGTTTGGACTTTTGAATTTCATATGTATGATTGATATGAGTTTAAGTTCTTGTCTGAATGTTAGATAGTAATATGTTCAAATGATATATTAGGTAATCTATGGATTTGGTACGTTTTTTAAGAATGTTCTTGTCATGATATATAAAAAAATTATGAGTTTTAGGTCTGATCAATATTGACATTCATTTTTTGACAAACTTATTTTCGAACTATAATTAGTGAATAATATTTCTTATTCACGTGACTTTGCTCTCTTAAGCTTTCATTGGGTTCCGAAAATTCAAAATAGCACTACAAGAAAAATTCATTTTACGTACAGAAAAATTTGCAGGTAAATATTAAGATAACTATAAGTGTAGATAAAATCATTGTAGGTAAATATTTACCTATAGAATCTAAAACTATTAGTAAATACCTACAAAAGTAATTTGTCGGTATAATTTGGGGGGAAACATTAATATATTTTATTATTAGGTAAATGTAAAATTTAGTGACAAAATTATTTATATCGGTAAACTGGATCTTTTTTTATAGTGTAAGGACGAATAAGTTGTTGGAAATTTTGGTTTTGATAAAGTGGGTGTCGACCCGACTTTGACCAAATTTTCGGTGGCTAAATATTTAATTCTGCAGAAATTAAATTATATATTATTAATCTACGTTCCGAGTAGATATTCGTAGTATATTTTATTTCTCAAAACCGAATTTCGGTGAGTGAGAAATTAATACACTAAGGTAGCCACATAAATGGGCATTATGTAAAGATTATGTAAAGGGAGATGAAAGGCTTTTGCCTTATCCCATTCGAGTGACTGTTGGACTATTGGAGCCCAATGAATCTGGACATTGTAGGTGTCCAGATTCGTGTGACTGTTGGAGTTAGTAAATCCTACAGTAGTGGTCAACTGAAGAGAGCCCACTACTTGTCTGTTATGGAGTAGTGGGGTGTAACATCTGGGATGTTACAATTGGATTAATGCCCACTACTTTTTGTTATCTCCTTGAGATGTTGGTTGTCTATATATTCATTGTTGTGCATTGCAGTTTTGATTACAGCAAAAATTCATACACAACCATGTTTCTGCATTCTGCACTCAAAGTCTAGCAACCAGTCTTCAGCACTTTTTAGTTCGAAGGTGTTTCTGTGTTAGTGGTACTACTACACAGAAGACGAAGTCGTTTTATCTTTGGAGGCAATACGTCAAACCGTGAGCACTAGCTGGGACGTAGTTGTCTTGCGAATAGAGATAGTATCTTGACTCGGCTTATTGTTCCGTTCTTGTTTCAAGCAGCTCTGTTTGTAATAGAATAACTTTATTTTCCAGTTTGTAATTGAGCCATTGTGAAAGCTTTCCCTTTGTAACCACTACTTTGTAATAACAATCGCAAGACAACTATCGAACTTCACGATGGCAAGCTCAAGCAGAACCCCGATCATACCTCCTGCTCAAGCTGAGAAACCCTAAAAATTCATGGGTTTCGACTTCAAGAGGTGGCAACAAAAAATGCTATTTTACCTGACTACCCTGAGACTAGCGAAGTATCTGACCGAGGACGCTCCTGTTGTTGCTGAGAACGAAACGAATGCTAAAAAACGCATTGCGTTTGATGCATGGGGCCAGGGTGATTTCATGTGCCGTAACTATGTCCTAAACGGACTTAGTGATGCACTTTACAGTGTGTATAGTGCTGTGAAATCCTCCAAAGAATTGTGAGATTCTTTAGAGAAGAAGTACAAAATCGAGGATGCCGGCACAAAAAAATTTGTTGTCGGTAAGTTCTTGGATTTTGTGATGGTTGATTCTAAAACCGTGATGGAACAAGTTCAGAAGTTCCAGTTGATCCTACATGAAATCTTTGCCGAGGGAATGTCTTTGCCAGAAGCATTCCAAGTGGCCGTTTTGATTGAGAAATTGCCCCCAAGTTGGAGGGATTTCAAGAATTATCTCAAACATAAGCGAAAGGAGATGGGACTAGAGGATCTGATTGTCAAACTCAGAATTGAGGAAGACAATAGGAGGATTGACTCTAAGTCCAAACTTGTCCTTATGGAGTCAAAAGCCAACTTGATGGAGCACGGCTCGTCAAGTAATTCGAAGAAAAGGCTTAACAATAAAGGAAAGAAACCGACAGTTAGAAAATTCCAGGGAGTTTGCTACAATTGTGGCAAACCGAACCATATGGCAAAGGACAACCAAAGAAAAAGAAAACAAAACCGTAGTCCAATGCTAATGTGGTTGAAGAAATGGAGCTGACAGATGTTGAGATGTCGGTGCTAGTGTTTGAATCCAATTTGGTGGATAACCCGAAAAAATGATTTGTGGATACCGGTGCCACTTGCCATGTTTGTTCTGATCAGGATGCATTCTCTTCTTACATCCCATCGACCGGAAGGAAGATCCATATGGGGAATCACGCCTCTTTTGATGTTGCTGGAGTTAGAACGGTGGTGCTAAAGTTTACTTGATAAAAAGGAGTTGAAGTCGAAGGATGTGTTGCATGTCCTGACATCCGCAAAAACTGTTTCGGGTTCGTTTTGGTCAACCATGGGTTTAGACTAGTTTTTGAGTCTGAAAAAGTTTGTACTTAGCAAATTTGGACAGTTCCTTGGTAGGGGTTATCTAGACAAAGGACTGTTCAAAATGAATGTAATGATTGTACGCCGTTTTGGCGAGAATATGAATAAGAATGAATCTTCTTCTGTTTATATTGCTGAGTGCTCTAATTTATGGCATATTTGATTAGGACATGTAAATCTGAATACTATAAAAAGATTGGTAAATTTAGAATTGATTAATTTACCTGAAGTAAACTCACAAAGAAAATATGAAATTTGTGTTGAAGCTAAAATGACAAAATTACCATTTCATTCGGTTGAAAGGAACACTTCACCTTTAGAGTTGATACACACTGATGCGTGTGATCTAAAATTTGTGCAAACTAAAGGTGGTAAAAAATATTTCATCACATTTATTGATGATTGCACAAGGTTCTGCTACTTATACTTGTTAAGAAGCAAAGATGAAGCATTAGAAGCTTTTAAGAATTATAAAAATGAAGTTGAAAATCAACTTGGCAGCCGGATTAAAATAATTCGAAGTAATAGAGATGGCGAATATGTTGCACCATTTGAAGAACTATGTACCCAGTCGGGCATAATTCATCAAACAACAGCACCATATTCACCACAGTCTAACGGTGTTGTTGAACGCAAAAACCGGACTCTAAAAGAGATGATGAATGACATGTTGATAAGTTCCGGATTACCCAGAATATGTGGGGGGAAGCTGTTTTAACAGCCAACCACATATTGAATAAAATACCACTTAAAAGGAAAGATAAGACACCTTACGAATTGTGGAAAAATCGTAAGCCTTCTTATAAATACCTTAAAGTGTGGGGGTGTTTGGCAAAGGTAGCAATACCTGAACCAAAACATGTTAAAATTGGACCAAAGACAGTTGATTGTGTCTTTGTGGGATATGCATACCAAAGTAGTTCATATAGATTTATGATACATAAGGCAGAAAATCCGGAAATGACTGAAGGTACCATAATCGAATCAAGGAATGCGGTATTCTTTGAAGATGTCTACCCTTGTAGGAAAAAATTAGAAGTGAGTACTAATAAAAGAACTCACGAAACTGCAAGTGGTTCAACACCAATTAGTGAAGAACCGAGATGCAGTAAGAGATCTAAGATGGCTAAGTCTTTTGGGCCAGATTACATAACATTTATGTTAGATGGTGAGCCAAACTCGATTAAAGAGGCTCTAAGTAGTCCAGATGCTCCGCTCTGGCAAAAGCTATCAATAGTGAAATTGAGTTCATTCTGCAGAACCATACTTGGGAGTTGGTTGATCTCCTTGCTGGTCATAAACCTTTAGGATGTAAATGGATCCTAAAGAAGAAGTATAAAGCAGATAGAACTATTGATAAGTATAAAGCACGACTTGTAGCCAAAGGCTTTAAACAAAAAGAAGGATATGACTTCTTTGATACCTATGTAAATGGAGAGATAGATGCTGAAATGTACATGGAACAACCTGAAGGGTTTGTTGCACCCGGTCAAGAAAAGATGGTGTGCAAGTTAATATGATCCTTGTAGGGATTGAAACAAGCTCCAAAATAATGGCATCTTAAGTTTGACAATACGATGTTGTCAAATAGATTTAAAATCAACGAGTGTGATAAATGCGTATATGTCAAAGGGACATCAGAAGCATTTGTCATAGTTTGTCTATACGTAGATGATTTGTTAATCATGGGCAGTAGTCATGATACTATCATGGAGACTAAAAGAATGTTAAAGAGGAACTTTGACATGAAGGATATGGGGACTCACGATGTAATCCTTGGGATAAAAATGAGCGAGAACTCCCGATGGAATTATCTTGTCACAATCCCACTATGTGGAGAAAGTGCTCAAGAAATTCAATTCTTTTGATATTCACCGTCAAAGACGCCCATTGATTTAAGTATAAATCTTGTTGCTAATAAAAAGCGAGAACCAAAGGGCTCGGATGGAATACTCACGTATAATAAAATCGATGTACATCACAAATTGTACACGCCCGGACTTGGCTACGCCCGTAAATATGTTGAGTAGGTTCACAAGCAATCCAAGCCATGAGCATTGGAAAACGTTAACCAGGGTGTTAAAATACTTGAAGTATACCTTGGATTATGGGCTATACTACTCAAGATATCCAGTTGTACTTGAAGGATATAGTGATGATAGTAGGATTTCAGATTCGAAAAATTCTTATTCAACTAGTGGATACATATTCACCATTGGAGGTGGTGCGGTATCGTGGAAGTCCACGAAGCAAACATATATAGTTCGGTCCACCATGGAATCTGAGTTTATAGATTTGGATAAAGCTGGTGAAGAAGCAGAGTGGCTTCGAAATTTTCTGGAAGATATTCCATGTTGGAGGAAGCCTGTGCCTTCTGTGATGATTCACTGTGATAGCCAAGCGGCTATAAGAAGGGCAAAGAGCAATATGTATAACGGTAAGTCTAGACATATTCGTTGGAGACACAATACCGTTAGACAATTGATCTCAAATGGTGTGATGTCAATTGACTACGTAAAGTCAAATTTGGCAGATCCTTTAACAAAAGAACTGAATTGAGATCAATTGGGTAAATTACTAGAGGGAATGGGCTTGAAGTCCACAAAGTAAAAATAACTATCATAGTGGTAACCCAGCCATGATGACTGGAGATCTCAAGAACTTGGTTCAATGGAAAAACTAAACTATGAAGGTTATGTTGTAACACTTGGAGACAATGTTATAACGCATCCCTAAAAAGTAATACCAAGTGTTGAAACACCTGCAAAGTTATGGTGAGGCTAAGTCATTTGACTTTTAATGATTCCTACACCTCGTTGAGGTTGGGTATGGCAGGATACTCGGATAGGAGATCACCTATATAAGTGAAAAGTGCGCGCCGCTTCAAAGTAACACTTATGAATCCAAAGTGGTGTCCATGGCCAAAACGAACACAAAACGTGAGAACAAAAGGTGTTGAGACCTTATTGTGTTAATACTGTTGACTCGGTATACACCGTGGAGGAATAGTTCAATGCATTGTGTCCACTAAGCCGCCAGTGTACCCGATGGTATTGACTACAGAAGGTTCAAAGCCATAAGCTACCTTTCCGAATGCAATATTGTCTCTTGAGAACTGGTTTGCATGTCTGCATTCATGCATACATTAATGTCCACTCATGTGGGGGATTGTTGGAAATATTTGGTTTTGATAAAGTGGGTGTCGACCCGACTTTGACCAAATTTTCGGTGGCTAAATATTTAATTCTGGAGGAATTAAATTATATATTATTAATCTACATTCCCAGTTGATGTTCGTAGTATTTTTATTTCTCAAAACCGAATTTCGCTGAGTGAGAAATTAATACACGAAGGTAGCCACATAAATGAGCATTATGTAAAGATTATGTAAAGAGAGATGAAAGGTTTTTGCCTTATCCTACATGGAATACAAATCATTGTTTATCCTAGTTTATTTACTAGAAGGTGTTATATGTTGTATTAATTATAACATAAGTGGATGATCACAAGTGAGCCACACGCGCGCGCGCCCACCCGGCCCGCCCTCGGCCTGGCCCGGCCCTATTGGGCCCGGGTCTAGGTCCACTAAAGTTTTGCAATGAATCTGGACATTGTAGGTGTCCAGATTCGTGTGACTGTTGGAGTTAGTAACTACTACAGTAGTGGTGATCTGAAGAGAGCCCACTATTTGTCTGTTATGGAGTAGTGGGGTGTAACATCTGGGATGTTACAATTGGATTAATGCCCACTACTTTTTGTTATCTCCTGCAGGAGTTGGTTGTCTATATATTCATTGTTGTGCATTGCAGTTCTGATTACAACAAAAATTCATATACAACCATATTTCTGCATTCTGCACTCAAAGTCTAGCAACCAGTCTTCAACACTTTTTAGTTCGAATGTGCTTCTGTGTTAGTGGTGCTACTACATAGAAGACGAAGTCGTTTTATCTTTGGAGGCAATACGTCAAACCGTGAGCACTAGCCGGGACGTAGTTTTCTTGCGGATAGAAATAGTATCTCGACTCGGCTTATTATTCCGTTCTTGAAGTTCCTGTTTCAAGCAGCTCTGTTTGTAATAGAATAGCTTTATTTTCCAGTTTGTAATTGAGTCATTGTGAAGGTTTTCCCTTTGTAACCACTACTTTGTAATAACATAAGTTTTGTTTTTGAAAATCAATATTTAGAAACTTTTAACTAATAAAAATAAATAAATGAATAAAGCTTTTAACGAACATGCTGATATTCGATTCTGTATTCAATTTTATGTTTAAGTAGAAACAAATATTATATTCGATGCATTTTTCACTGAATATAAGATCGAGGAAGCATGAAGTTTTTTTTTATTTTTTTAGAACCAAGGAAGCATGAAGTTTGTGTAATGTAGTGGGCTGATAGCTCAACTCAAGTTGTGGCTTTTGGTGTCCCACAGTGTTAGTGTAAGGGATAGAGGTGTCACGGGGCCACGCATACCACATTCTTAAATTCAAGTCATGGGATGTCCATGATACACATTATTTAATTAGGACATTCATTATGCGCATACACACACTTTAGTATCATAAAAGATTTACAATTGATTACAACAACATGTGAAAAACAATTATAAGTCTTATATGATCATAAACATATACAGATCTAAAATAAAAGTTTTATTCCTAAATAGATCTTACTAATATGTAGAATCAGAACTCCCTAATAGAGGCAATAGACAAAACACGTACCAAATATGATCTTGCTTCTATCATGTATCATCGGGTAATGGCCCATCTGATATTCCGAACAAAATCTCACATATGAGACAAATTTATTAACTGGAAAAAAAAAGTCACATATTAAGGACAAATAAAAATTACCTATTGAGACAAATAAAAACCACCTATCGGGACAAATCTATTTAAATTAAAAGTAATTAAAATTACTTGGCCATTTTTCAAAAAAATAATGCAGTACATAACTCAATACCAAGTTATGTATTTGTGTACCGAGTTACGTAACTTGGCACCGAATCATATAATTCAGTACTGAGTAATGTACTGGTCCCTATAAATGAAAAAAAAATGACAAAGTGGACATTTAAACTTAAAAATGGCTAAAAAACATGATTGGAAATATTTTTGCGATGGAGAAAATACCAAAAATTCGACGGGCTCTTATATGTTTTAATATATATGTATAAATATTTAAATATAATATTCTTATTTAGTATTGTGTTATATAGCCAACAAAAGGGTCTTGTTGCTCTTAGAGGAATTTACTAGGTCATCTATTGTAGATGTGCACAAAATACACGTCGGATATTATGATTTGTGTGAATTTTTACATATTTATAACAAATATACGGTTATTACGCACATGGTGTACTCCTGATCCTGGTGCAGTTACATTAAAGATTTGAATTTTTTTTTCAAGTCCAATCTCGTTTGCTCTGTTAATAGATTAAATTAATATTTGTAATTAAAAGGAGTATTATCCAAAAAACAAAAATAGAGTGGATTCGTCCGGATTAAAGTTCACGAGTCGAAATAAATATAAGAATATGGAATTCAATTAATTGAAATTCATTTAAGAGTCGAATTTGGTGGTTACTGATTATACAGTTTTGTGTAAAATCTATTTTCAAATCTCATTATTGTAGCTATTAGTTAGTGAGCCACTTTTTTTTTTTTTTTTGACAACCTAAAATAAAACTTCATTAAGAAAGCAGATCGAACTGCAAAGCGTTACAGATAAAGAGAGGAGAAATACATCTCCACTCCTGGACACCAGACATAGAATTTGTTGTCTAACATAACACAAATAACACTATTCGCTGATCTCCGCACAAAGACACAATACACATTAGACAAACTACCAAGCAAGTCTTTACATTCATTTATAATATCTAAGAAATCAGAGGATTCTATCAGATTCATTCTCAAAGCCTTAATAACCAATAAAGAATCAGTCTCTAAACAAATTCTGGAATTAGGCCAATTATGCTTCAACCATGACAGCACCTCACGTAGGCCAATTGCTTCAGCAACCTCTGGTATAAGTGGTCCAGCCACATTACCTTGTATAGCTGCAATGAAATTTCCATCCCAATCGCGAAGCACGCTGCCAAATTCCAACCTGTTCGTGTCATGGAAAAGTGCAGCATCAACATTACACTTGAAACACCCTGAATTCGGCTTGCTCCACGTTACAGCCCCATCTGCTGAAGACACAAACCAGTCCGACACCTCAGTTACCTGTGCAACTTGCCACTAATACAACACTGAACCCGCTAGATTAACGATTTGGGATGGAGACTTAAAGCTTTGATTCCAGACTATATCATTCCTATTTTTCCACAACGACCACATCAACATAGTAATTTGACACTTCAAATCAGCTGTTGCCGTACTCCAAACAGTATTCAGACAAGATAAAAAAGACAGAGATTCTTGGAAAGCCACGTTAACTGATAAAAGATCCCAGCACCGTTTCGCAAAAGAACAATGAAAAAAAGCATGGGCCACCGTCTCAAAACACAAGTTACAGACAGGGCAAAGGGATGGGACTTGAACCTGTCTTGACAACAATCTATCCTTGGTAGGTAAAGAATTATGGCACGCACGCCACACAACATTTTTCACTTTAGCAGGGACTTTCAATCCCCACAGACCTTTCCAATCAAAATCTTTTGAGAAATTAAATTGGTCATCCAAGTTACTGCATAACAATTGATATCCGGATTTAACTGAGTATACACCTTTCTTATTTCCAGACCACAGCCATTTGTCACCACTATGACCCGCACTCAAAGGGATGCTGAAAATTAAATTTTGATCTCTAATATTGAACAAATCCCTCACAATATCCTCATCCCACTGAAAAGCCCCATCCTTCATTAAATTATGAACAGAAACACCAGCTTCATATATTGGAGGGGAGGTAACAAACGCATTTTTATCCGGCAACCACGGATCTCCCCAAACAGAGATATTTTTCCCATCCCCTACTTTCATCCTACAATGTTGGATCACATTCTCCTTCGCCGCCATTATACTACGCCATACAAAGCTAGGATTGGATCCGAGTTGAGCACTAGATAAACTTGACGATGGATAATATCTTGCCTTAAAAACACGAGCCATAAGAGAATTATCATCAGTTAATAGTCTCCAAACTTGCTTTCCCAACAAAGCTAAATTGAACTCATGCAATCTCCTAAAGCCAAGTCCCCCTTGGCTCTTGTGAACACATAACCTTGACCACGAATGCCAGATAATCCCTCTAGTAGGCCGATCTCCATTACCCCACCAAAACGAATTCATCATTCTCTCCAATTCCGTACAAAGATCAAGAGGCAACAAAAATATACTCATAGCGTAAACCGGAACAGCTTGTGCTATTGTTTTTAACATAATCTCTTTGCCCGCTCTTGATAATAATTTTCTTCGCCAACCTTGTAACCTATGCCACACTTTTTCTCTAATAAAAGCAAACACTTCTTTTTTATTACGACCCACTAACGAAGGCAACCCAAGATATGCACCATGATTGTTTGTTTGAGCAACATTTAACAAGTTGCAAACAGACGAAATCTCATCAGAACCAGTATTTTTGCTAAATGAAACAGACGACTTTTGGTAATTAACAATTTGGCCTGAGGCTTGAGAATATAAATCAAGACAATTTAGAACATGAGTACATTCCTCACGATTAGCCCTGAAAAAAAGAAAACTATCGTCTGCGAAAAACAAATGAGTCACACTAGAGCCCGTCCGGGAAATCGACAACCATGAATCCAACCTCTCTTCAATCGTTGGATGAGAAATGAGAGCCCTTCCGCACATAGAATAAAAAGATACGGTGACAACGGATCACCTTTGACGTAACCCACGCCCTGGCTTAAAAATCGGATTCAAAGACACCATGCGTAATCTTATAACGAACCGTCGTGACGCATAACATCATAAGTTCTACCCACCTCGTGTGAAATCCCAACTTGAGAAGCATAGCTTTTAAATAAGACCATTCAATCCTGGTCGTAAGCTTTACTCATATCAATTTTTAGCGCCGCAACACCATGTTTTCCTTGCCTCTTCCGTTTAAAAATGATTGATCTCAAAGGCAATCATAATGTTGTCCGAAATCAATCTTTTGGGAACGAAAGCACTTTGATGTTCAAATAATCCCAGGAGAACCTCCGCCTTGATTTATTAGCAAGACTTTGGATATCACCTTATAAACAACATTACACAAGGCGATTGACGAGATCCGAAACACTCTCCTGATTGTTCTTCTTGGAAATAAGAACAATATTCGTGTCATTTAAACCTTCAGAAACGAACAGGAGTTCATGAAAGACAGACAAGAAGAAACAACATCACTCCTCGTGATATCCCAAATTTTTGAAAAAAGCCGGATTCATACCATCCTTAAAGCCCCGTGCCTTGTCCGGATGCATCGAGAATAATGCTTCTTTGACCTCTAACTCAGAAAATGGCTGTATTAGATTTAAATTCTGCTCTTCAGTAACTTTGGGGAAAATACAATCAAGTACGGCACCATGATTCGAGTCCGAAGAAAAAAATATCCACAAAGTAATTTACAAGATGATTCCCAAGTCCACCGTCCCACGTGAGCCATGTCCCATTTGATGTTTTGAGCTTAGAAATCGAATTATGTTTATGCCGAGTAGAAGCCACCGTATGGAAATATTTAGAATTTGAATCACCACCTTTGAGCCAATAAAGTTTCCCTTTGCTTCCAATAATCCTCTTCACCGTGTAAGAGAAGATTATATTCACTGAGCCGATTAAACTCATTTACTGAGTTTTGATCACGTCCTCCTCTAAACATCTTCATTTTTGCTTTGATTCTTTGATCCTACTATTGAAAGAATTACGCAAAATGTCACCCCATTTAAATAGTTCGCCCACATTTCAATTTTATCCGTAAGAGTATCGACAATCCTTTATTCCATCCTCAACCACAACGGCCTTACAATCCTTCTCACGCAACCAAACGTTTTCAAACCGAAACTTCCCGACTTTCTTGATTCTATATCGAACCCCAATTCCGAGAAAAATTGAGAATGATCGACGAAGACGCTCAAGATTCCAAATTTTACAATTCGAAAATAAGCAAACCAATTTAATGTGGCCAATCCTCTATCCAACGCTCTTCCACCCAATTCAACGATCCTCTACCACGTTCCCAAGTGAATTGATAACCCACCATGCCCAAATCAACAAGACCACAATCGCAACGGGCCGAAAAACCCGAGAGAAGCCAAGAAGGATGATTACAATTACCTCTTTTTTTCTCGAAAGATAAGAGGTCGTTGAAATCACCAATGCAACACCAGGGAAGAGTAGATTGATTTGCTAGGCAGCGAAGAAAATTCCAAGACTGTCTTCTTCTACTCCTTTCCTGAATCCATAAAATCCTCAAGTCGATACACCAAGTATTCTCCAAATGAACTCGAAATATCTATGTGATTTTGGGAGAAACTCAAAGTTCGCCATATTGTTCTTCTTCCGAATAGCGCAAGACCACCACTATATCCCGGTACTTACTGCAAAACAATCCTTCATACCCCAACTTTATCCGAATTTGTTCCAATTTATTTTTATGTAACATAGTCTCCATAAGAAAAATAAAAGACGGCCTCTTTTTTGTTGGACTAGGTCCAATAAAACCCGAACTCGTCCGTGAGTTGCCAAGCCCACTAGCTTCCAACTTAGTGTACTCATAATTCTCGGTGGGCCTGGCGACCAGACCCACCACACTCAAGTTTTTGGTTCTTTCCCATAGCAGATTTCTCCTCGTTAGGCCCATGAAGCAATGGCCCAATATTTGTAGTAGTGACCGAAAGATACTCATCCTGTTCTTTTGCGTTTATTATCACCCTTTGAAACTTCAAACCGATTTGCACGCCTCAAAAATAACCAATTCCCCACTAGATGGGCCAATCATATTTGAATTCTTACCTTGGGTAGCCTTATCAAAGATTATTAGCACACGAGTCCTTAATAACCACTCCGCAAGTTACGTTGGGGTCGTTTGCATGTTGGACACCTCCCGAGTAGTTATCCCCCTGTTCTCGCCACATCATCTACTCGGAGAATAACCGTCATCTCCTCTCATGCGGTGTCTGAAACTTTCTTCAAAAATTCGAACGTAACCATGGAGAGTTAGCTGATTAATGCTTGAGATGGCTCTCGCAGCCATGAACCATAGGCTCTATCCTCCGTAGCATTAGGGACATTAAACAATTTATCACAAAATTTATCTCGAATGACCGATAAAACCACAAGAAAAAAAAACGTAGGGAAGACGTTCATATTTGAAATTTACCCACACCCAATCACCGCTGATTTTTTGAGTTTCATCCTTCTTTTCGAGAGGGGATCGCACGTCAATAAAACACGAATACGCATATAATTCTCGCCAAACGCCCGAGAAACCGTGGTCATCCGAATCCAAATAAGTACCAATAAAATTACCAATATTTATACCAATTTTCTCCGTCATAAACCCAAACGGAAGATCATAAACATGTACCCAAAGCTCCGTATGGAATAATCCGAACGCGGGATGGTAGTTCACCCACATTGAGCCTCTTAGTAATCGTGGCAGAGATTGTCGAACGCCCAAGGGCCATTCAATTGAACACGACTAATATCCAACTCATGAAAAACCGAAAAGAAAGAGGTTCGGGCTTAACTTTTAATAAAAACTCCTTTAACTGGTCTCCAAACAGAGGACAACGTATTCTTCATGGCCGAAAAATTCACTTGCCTGTCCGTTAAGAACCGACCCACCAAGCACCATCGGAGTTCTTGAGTTTGGCCTTCCGCAACATTATCATCAATGCACAGTCCGCCTTCCTCTTCTTCTTCCAATTGCATTCGCCCACATAGATCATCCAATGATAGTTGATTACTCGCCATTTACAAGAGACAATGAAAAGAAACGAAAAGACTAATTTTAACTTGTTAAAAAACAAGACACTTCAGTAACTTGTCAGAGGACAAGAAAGAAACCTTATCATAATCATATAAGTCAAGCAAAATTATTATTTTTTTTTTTACATTATTTAATTTGTGGAAATTGAAACAATTTTCAGTTACTTTTGCGTTTTTTCATTGGAACCTCAATTTTTCCTTGTTTACTGATTGTAGATATGCTTAAAAATAAACTAAACTTTTGCATAAAAGAACAAAAATTTCTCTCGGATTTCCTATCCTTTTGATAATCAGATTAACAAGAACGGAATATTAAATATGGGTTGGAATTTTTTAATAAGTTAGAAATAATGATTGGAGGGGAGGGTATAAATTTCAAAGAAACTGAAAGATATCGGGTTTGAACTCCGGTCAACACTCTTATAAATGTTGTGAGTGATACCACTTGGGAGCTACAAACTGTTGGCTAAAGATGGGTTAGAATTAAATCGGGTTAGAATTAAATATACAACATTAATATTTAATTCAAATTCGACCAATTAACAGACCTACTGGAAATGCGGCTTTGTTAGATTTTTTATTACTCCAACTCGATGATTTGTTGGTCCATTATTTTGTTGTCTGAAATATATGGGGATGTATGGATGTGTTTCCAAGTCCAATTTTCAGTTTCTAGTGTTGGAAAATGAATTTTCAAACTTTATTGGTTTTTGTGTGAGAATTGAGAATATGTTTGGTTTGTTGCCTGAATTTCTGTTTGAGAATGGGAATATGTTTGGTTATAGTTTTTCAAATTTATTTTTGACATAGGTTTGTGTGATTGTAGTGTATTTTTACCTAGGTTTGCGTAATTGGAATGAAAACTTGTTTGGTTGTGTTTTCAAAAGAATATTTTCCATAAAAAGTGAAAACTGGAAATGACTTCATTTCTACCGAAAAACTTTTGAAACAAACATAAACCCATCTTCCGGAATAGTTGGAAAGTGGAAAAAAGGGGTTGGAAATACAACCATACATGACCATGGTCTCCTATTTCTTATCATGTTTTTTTTTTAAAGATATCATGATAAGTTTTTATTTTTAAAACATAGTCCTGTTGAGCAATTGTGACAATGGCTTTGTGCCCAATAAATAAAATAAAAAAAATTAACTTATTTTAGTCACCAGCACCGAAAATAATGATTATTCTTTGCCCCTGCAGTCCACTGTTTAGTGCAGCATTCTATTTTGACACGCAATTTTGTAATTTGTAGCTTTAATCAGTTGGGAAATATTTATAGTTCTATATATTAATCTTCATCTTTTAGTCCTAAAAATCATTCCATGGACAAATAAAATTTGTTTTTCATAATATCCAGAAATAATACTCTGGCGGTCAAATGTAAAATATAAACAGTGTAAACCAAATTATTAATTGGGACTATTTATAATTTTCTAATGAATTTGAGATGTCATTAATACTGGGTCTCTTTTTTTTTTTTTTTTTGATAACCGGGTTCCGAACTTACGCCCGATTAGTCCCGGGATGACAGTCTAGGCCCCTGCAAACTGCCACCCGACAAATCATGGATGCGCTCTTAATTGTTAGAGTCGAAATCCCAACAACTATCCCTCACAGATTGAGCCGACAAGAGCGGATAACCTGCTCCTGCTTTAATCGAACCCACGCAGCAAGGGAATAGAGCAGATTTGCTTGTCCTCCCTTCACCATTCGGCTGTGCCCGGGGGCATTAATACCGGGTCTCTTGAACTTATTCTTTGTGTCTTTAATTTTTTTTAGAATATCTTTATGTCTTTAACTGATCATGGTCCCATCAAAATCTTTAATCCAGCAATTAATTTTGAAGTACTTCCAAAATATTATTTATATTGAATAATCTGAAAAGTGTTCACTTATAATCAGTGGCGGAACTACCCATAGCCAAAAGGGGGCCGCCAAAAAAAATAACTATTTTGTACCTATATATATATATATTAATATATGTATGTATATGTAATTTTTTAGTATTTTTCTCCTCTTAATCCAAATTTTTTAGTAATAAAATTTGTTATGAACCAAACAAGTGCATGAAATTACTTTTAATTTTGAATGAATTATTGTGTAAACTTGGTATATATCATGATATTTAAAATAATGGAATATATATCTTGATTAGAATTTGATGATTTTAAAATATTTAACTATGAATATTGACGTAGTTTTTTATGCAAATATAATATATTTAAATTTATATATATATATATATGTGTGTGTGTGTGTGTGTGTTTTTGATAATTTATTTTTAATTGTTGACGCTATGATATATCTCTACCAAAATCCTATAATATTAATAATACTTTTACTCATCTCAAGTTGGGTTAAGAAATTATAGGGGTGTCAATTTGGGTTGGGTTCGAGTTCACGTGTTAGAAACAGCCGACCCGTACCAGACCTGTTTAATTATTCATGTTCGAATCTTTATCTCGGACCTGACCTGTTTATTTCACAGGTAACCCGGACCCGACCCGCTTAATCCGTCTAATAAAATTATTTTAAAATATATTTAATAGTTTTAACTGAATAAATTTATTTTTTTCAAAATCAATCACTATCATACACTATTCGATCAATAAACAATATTATAATTCACAACATGCAAAAAGAAATAACATAATTGCATAAATAACTTAACATACTAATCATATTTTGAGGACAATATTCAAAAAGACATGCATAATAATAACAAATACATAATTAAGGAGGTTTTATCATTTGAGTTTAAAGATATTTCTTGTTTGTTATTTTTTCTTACAATTAATTATTTCTTATTTTTTTTAAATTCACAACGGGTTAGACGAGTTAAATGTGTCATAGTAGATTGACCCGGACCTGACCTGTTTAATTGACAGGTTAGTCGGGTCGACCCAATTTTGACCCGAACCGACGAAGCTTGGACCCATACCCATTAATTTCGTGTTAGGTTCGTGTCGGGTTTGCGTGTCAGGTCCTAACTTGACACCCCTAAGAAATTGCACTTGTTACCCATAATTGTCCAAAACCTAGGAAAAATTATCCATACCAGTCTCATTAGAGTAGAAATGGGCGAGGATACCCGTGTCTATCCATCTCCTACAATCGCTAATTGCCCCCCTTTAGTCACAAATATTGGGTCTGCCTCTGTTTATAATAGCGTATTTGTAGTGAAATTGAAATATTTCGCAACATTAGTTTAAGGTAGATTTAAATTGCAGAATTCACCAAATAAATAACTTTAAGAAACAATAGTTCTGTCGGAATTATAGGTATTCTAGGTATTATAGATTTTTCAAAGTTGTAAGCTTTAAGCTGATTTTTGTTATTAACCTAAATGCTATGAAATTTTTCATAGGTTCATCTTTTATGGTTTTTAACAGATTTGTTTCTGTCTTCTATCAATGTATTGCTAGTTTGAATTGATTAATAAAATTATTTTTCTTGTCAACAAAAAAAAGAAACAATATTATGTTAAGGACAAAATTGACTTTTCCCAATATCTCATATTTTAATTATGTTACACATTATTCCGCAGTTACTTTATTAATTATCCAATATTATTAATCACTATTGGATCGCAGATATAATTATCCGGTCGATACAACCACTTTATCCTATAAGACCCATGCGGCTCATCAATCCAAGTATAATAATGTCTCTCTGTTCTATTTGTTATGAAATTATCCCACTTTCGGTACTGACTTGAGCATCGGAGGGGCCTCCATGGGACAACCCCATGGCCCATCTAACTGCTTGTTAAATTATCGCAGACAAGTTCTCATCTCAAGAACTAACATCTCACGAGAAGACTTAGACTTTTTCAAAAGCTCTTTACGTTGGAGTGATCTGCTGATTTATTTTTAATAAGTTGGAATAGTGGTTGGAGAGTGAATAAGTTTCAAAGAAATTGAAAGATACAGTGTTCGAACTCTGGTTAACACCTTATAAAAACTGAACAATACCATTTGAGCTACAAGTCGGTTTAAGTAGAATCAAGTTCAAATTAAATCTATAACTTTTAGAATCACGAAAATAGAACCTAAATTTCTATTAATCACTAGGAAAAAAGATGCATGGAAGATGGAGAACACCCCATGGACCACAATAAAATCATTATAATCTGCACAATCAATATCAAGTGACACTTTAAATTATAAATGGTGTTCAAGAATATTTTTGGAACTTAAATAAAAAAATGATTAAATCCACCCAAAAATTAAGTCAAATATTTTAATTTTGAGGGACAAAAAGGCTTTTCAAGAACGCTTTCATCATCTTAGCTACAATGCCGTGGAAGGATAAGCCAATCTTGGTCACCAAATTGCTTGCTCAAATCATAATAAATTCCAATTGGTGGGCAATAATGTAATTCTAAATATTCTCAACTTGGCAATGATGACAAAAATAGATGTAATGGGTTTCAACCTTATTCATGTGGAAGAATTAGTCTATTTTTTTTTAATAAAATTTGTGAAGTTACCTCTTAGATTTAGTGTAATTACAAAAAAAATTAATTGTTTTTTAAAATTTTAAATTAAACAAACCCGTGACATTTGTGCTTGATTTATAAAATCAACTTAATAATTATAATTTGTATATTAAATTAAATTAATTACACATTGATAATTTGATCGTATGTTTTAATTTGGTCGTATTTAATTTGTTGTGTTGATAATTTCTATTATCTTGACACATCGAAAATAGAAAATACAATTCTTGACGATGTTTATATCAAAGTATTAATTCCACTAAAAATAGTTTTCATATACAGTTTGAGTATGTAATTAATTGGATGCTAGTCATCATTTTCCGATAATTACTGAATTAAATTAATAAGCATAAGCTAAATCGGCACGTCAACGACTTCTTGAAAGCGGGTTTTGGACTTTGGTTGAGAAATCAATTAACCAGAATGCATTTCTTGCCTAATCAATTTGGTTTGGCTGGGATTTGCAGTTAGTTTAAAGAAAACCTTTGAACATGGTTTCAACCAAAAAAAAAAAAAAAAAATTGAACATTATAAATGAAACTTGTTTGTAAATTTATGTTTCAATTTTTATATTTTATCACATTATTCAAACTATAGTTGTATGTCGAATGTATAGACTATTTTTTTTTCTAAATGTAATGCTAGAGCTTATGTTTATTCTATGTCGCCAATTTAGTGGGATACTATCATGCATTTTTTCTCTCGAACTAGCTTTTGGGGATAAATTTTACTTAAACTCATTTATCATGTATATTCACAGTAATGTGTATGTCAAAAGCTCCTTATCAAAGAAAAACAAAAATATGTATTTAGTATTTACGAAATAAAATATAAATGTGGTATACTTTTTTTTTTTGGTTTTATTTGTATCCCATTCGGTCGTATTGTTGTTATTAAAATGTTCCCTTAAAAATAAAATTAAACATACATGACGTTTTTCATATCATCATATATTTTCTCGCGAAATACATTTTCTCATAACTTAGTTTTAAAGAAAATAAAGTATAATACCAAATAAAGCTAGCTTTGTTAGCTTAAACATAAAGAGTGTCAAATATCCCAAAGCCATTTTTTTTTAGAATCAAAATGAATATAATTTATTCATCATAAGAAATTTACAACTGATTACAACTACGGGTGAAAAAAATTGCAAGCTCTACAAGATTATAAATCTATACATATCTAAAACAAATTTTTTAATCTAATTATATCTGATTGATCAGTCAATCAAAACTTTGCAAAAGTGGCGTTGGACAAAACACATAACAGATATGATCTAGGTTATATCACGTATCGTCTGATAATGACTCATTTGATATTTTGAACAAAATCTCACATATAAGACAAACTAATTAACTGGAAAAAAAATCACCTATTGGAAACAAATATAAATCACTAATCAGAGATAAATCCATTGAGATTAAAAGTAAATGAAAATTATTTCCCCCATCTTTCATTAGAAGATGAGTGAAGAAAAAGAGAAACAAGATGGATGAGCAAAAACGGCTAGAGTTTTGAGAGAAGAAAAAAGTCAAAGCCATTTTCCTATATTGCTTTTTTTGCAATTTTATCTTTTTCCTTTTTTTTAGAGTTTTACAGATTTTATCTTAAATGGTTGCTTTTCTTTTCTTATCCCAAATTTGACCAAATTATAGGTTATATCAGCAAAATAATGAATTGACCAATGGACAAGGATTGATCTTTAAGATATACTACAATATTCAATTTAAGTTATATATTCTGCCCGCAGCTTAAGTGTACTAATCTACCCTTTTTGACTTGAGCTTTTCAACTGCGCCACCAATGATAAAAACTGCAATTTGATTTTGACTTGACAGCTGCAAGAAACCAACAAACAACAATAACCCAAGTGGCAATCATGAAAGTTACTTAAGATCCAAGGGCAAACATGGTAATTTAAAATTCTCATCATCCTTGAGAAGAAATATGTGGCTTTACACTTATATATACATTTATTGATGGGCTATTTTCTTTATTTTCTAGTTGGATGGTAAATTAATTAAGATATGACACTTTAGTTTTATTTTCTAAAATAGCAACATCTATACTTTATTTGAACTATATGCTCGATATTTCTATATTTCATCTTATAGTTGAATACACTATACTAGTTATTATACACATGACATTCATATAATTTATTGACGAATCGGTAGAACATAGATGAAACAAGAGAATTGAATTGGTTCTAAATGACTGTCTAAAATTTTATATATATGCGAGTAAGTTCACATAATCCAATCTTTGTTATCAGTCTTTTGGCACTTTATTCGGCATATTATGAGTCAAACTGATCTTTGATATTGCTAAAGATGGGATTTTCTGGTTGAACTCGGTCTTGCTAAAGATGGAAAGCTCAGCCGAGACCAACAACAGTGTGAGATACATTAATGGATATGATTTGATAACAAATCTCTGACATAAACCCGCGTAACAAATCATAGATTTGCCGTAATTATTTTCAGGAATCACGGAAACCCTACTCCAGTATCCTATAAATATTCCTTCAACAAGTATAGGTTACATCACATGCGCTACATATTTTACTTATATGCTATCGTTATTCTCTTTTCTCTGAGAAACTGACTTGCGCGTCAGATGAGGTGCGCCGGAGAAAATCTCCGACTCTCTTTCCAACCCCCTGTGTGTAGGTTTAGGTCAGCGTTAGCGGCAGAGCTCGACGGAGACTGGGAGTAAATATTTGTGATTGAACTAGTTATAGATTTTAATTTCTAACCCTTAATGCAGTAACAAATAACAATATATAACTAGTACTTTTTTTTTTTCCAAATATATAACTAGTACTTGTTGACTCCTAATATGATCTTTCCCTAAAATTCGTCATGGGTTATTTATTTTGTAGCCTACATTTACCATAGGATTAAGAAAATTAAGCAACAACCGATCAAAAAAAAAAAAGAAAATTAAGCAACAAATAATAAAAACAAAAAGTCCAAAGTCCAAACCTACACAAAGGTCAAAATTCTCGAATCCCAACAAATTTTTTATGTATACTATACATCCTATTAATTTCCATTTTTGCCCTTCCCTTAATATACGTATACAGTTATACGTACAATAACTTAATTTATAAATATTGTTTGTCGAAACGTAAAGCCATTGGTTACCGTGTTCAAAGCGAACCCACAAACCCAAAAACCGGAGAAAAAATTAAAAAGTGAACAAAAGAAAAAAAAAAGAACAAAAAATACTCCAAAAAATCTCTCTCAGCTCAAAGACCAAGCTAACATGGAGATCTTTTCTTTGTATAGAATGTCGCCCATTTCACCATTTCTGTAGTTTTCAAAAAACCCATTTACACACGCGTGAATATCCACAATATCCGTATTCCCGATTTTCTGTATCTATATGTGTAAGTATAGCTGTAATTGAGCGCTTGTGTGAAAAATGGGCGGGAGCAAATGGCTGAGAGTGAAGATGGCTCTCGGATTGAAGTTGAATTCGTGTCTTTACGTGCCGAGAACGGTTGAGGGTTCTGCGGCGGCGCCGCCGCCGATGGGGAGGTTTTCTGACGCCGCCTCGACGTCGCCTCGTGATTCGGATTATAGGGTGCAAATGCCCACCACGCCCACGCCGTCTTCCTCCGGCCTCCGTTTGCCTAAACACTCCTCCAAATCATCCAAGGTAAAAAAATGGAGATTTGTGTTTTTTTGTTGAGAAATTATATTGTAATTGTGAATTTGAAGTGTTTTTATCTGTTTTTTTTTTGTTTCATGCATGGGCACCCACTACTTCTATTCATCCTTGTATTGAGTCTGCTATTTGAATCTTGACTGGGTTCTTGTTTTCTTGAGATTTTGCTAATTTTTGTTTTTTAAAAGATGAAACATGCTTTTTTATACTAATTAAATGGTAATTTCTTCTTTCATTTGTTGGCTAATCAGTTTGTTATTTAGATTAATCTTAATGGGTACAAGTTGAATAGGCAATTCAGGTCATCGAGTCATGTTAACGTTCAGTTTTCGGGTCAATTTTGGGCTATGTAAAAAATACATAAAAAATTAAGTAAAATACAAGATAAATATGTTTTAAGACAAACTGACAACATGTTGTTCGTGTTTCTCTCAATAAATTCAGGTCTAAGTTTGTGTCGTGTTATCGTGTTATGACACATTTTTAAGGACATAAGAATTCCTTTATCAAATATTCTGCCAAGGAGTAAAGCAAGGCAAAATGTTTTTTTTTTTTTTTTTTTTTTATCATTGATAATCATTTTCTTTCCAACATTCTCTCTTTTCTCTGTTTCAAGAGTTTTTTTTTTTTTTCTCAAAACATAAAAAATAAAAATAAGTGGTTGTATTCTGATGGGGTCGTTGGCTGAATTAGTTTAAGGGGGTGTTCCTATCACGTGGGGTAGAGATATAGGCCATGATGATGATGATGATGATAATGGAGCTAACAAGTTTATTACAAATATATATGCAAATATGAACTGTCAGAAGATGGGGTCTTTATTGTAATGTAGTTTTCAGTTTTCTCTATGTTTGAGGTGGTAATAAAGTGGTGTAGTCCCTTTTGAAAGACTATAGTCATCTCTCCGGTCTTATTACAAAAGCCCAAAAGGGTATCAACACTGAAATCTTTTTTATTTTTTCCCATCTGCCCTTCTCTCAGAAGAAAAAAAGATAGTGCTTTTCTTGGTCAGCAACATTTAACTGTTTCACACACATGACAATACTAATTTGCCTATTTCAATCTCACCCCTTTTTATGAATCTTCAACTTGACCATTTTGATGCAATAAAATTTTATTTCATCAAAGTAAGGCTCAAATGTGTTGTAAAGTGGATGGAAATCTTGTAGTGACTAATGATTTCTACTTCTTTTGATACATTTGTTGCTTTAAATCATTTCTTACAAATTTTTTAATGCCTCGAAAGTAACTAGTTAGTTTTTGAGATCCTACTTATGGCACTTTATATTTTAAAAGTTGGTGACTAATGGTTTGCTTAAGTCTACTTTACTGATGTATGTTTTTTTTTACTACCTTGATTTGACTTTATTGATTGGCTGACCAACTTTTTTAACATTTTATTTTGGTTTACCTGAATTTCTTTTTATTATTGGATTTTCAAGAATCTATGGTACATATCTTGACAATGGAGATGTAGGGTCGGTGTTTTATAGTGCAGTGTTTGTATATATTTGATGGCTGACAAATTGATGCAATTGTGCATCACCATAGAATATGTATCTCGGATTACGAACTTTGTAGATTTGAAATCCTCAACTTCAAATTCACCTTAGTTATCACTAATTTAAGGTGAATTCATTTTGTGGGATTAACTAATATGCATTGAGTTGCTAATTGACTCGAAATTCGTTAAATTATGGCAGAGCAGCTCAATACCAACCTTGGTACGTGACAGGGATAATTATAAAACTACCCCTGAGGTTCGGTATAATTTCAAAAAAACCCCAAAAAGTTTCAAAATTACAAAAACTACTTTGAGGTTTAATTCTGTTTTAATTTTAGGGGGTTAACTGTGATATTCGTATAAATGTAAGGGGGCTTTTGAAAACTATTTTCTTATGAAGGGGAAAAATGTTAAACATAATCCAATCCAAATGGTTTTTGTAAATTTGAATCTTCTCTGGTTTTTTTTGTAATTATCCCAAACCTTAGGGGTAGGTTTTGTAATTATCCCAAATTTAATTAAAAACCTCACATAATCTTTCATATTCTGGCCATAATTTTTGCGAGCGGAAATATAATCAGCATGATCAAAGTTTGATCATAGTCACCCTCAAAAAAAAATTAAAAGTTTGATCATAGTCATTTACAAAGTTGAACCTTGTCCAAGCTTGTTCATCATATTAATGCATGCATTCTTAATTGTAAATTCTCCATCAGCATTCTAATTCTGAATTGCTACATCTATCATTTGATTTTAATCCTCGTTCTTTCGCCTTTTTTTTTTTATCAGAACGTTTGTGCGATATGCCTGTCGACCATGAAGCCTGGCAATGGCCACGCTATTTTCACCGGCGAATGCTCTCACTCGTTTCATTTCCATTGTATTGCATCCAATGTGAAGCATGGAAAACAAAGCTGTCCTGTTTGCCGAGCCAAATGGAAAGAAATCCCCCTCCAGAGTTCTAACAGTACTGATAAACCTCTCGGACGAGCGAGGTTAAACAATCTGTCCTTGCCTCAAGATGATGCATCGACGCATGGCCCATTACGGCTGCTCCCTTCTCCGCGAGCGGGCCCCACTCGGCAAATCGCTCCCCTTTTTCACAGTGCAGAACCAGTTGTCTTCGATGATGATGATGAAGTTGCTTCTAACCCGAATATCTCGTCTTGCAAGAACGCTTCAAGACGGCCGTTTAACTGGAGCTGTTGAAGTTAAAAACGTCCCGGAAGTTTCAGCCGCTCCAAAATCAAAATCCCATGATAACTTTTCGATTCTTATTCATCTGAAAGCTCCAATTTCCGAGATTGATGGAGCGACCGCAGGTTTCTCGTGCTCGGTTGATCTCGTCACGGTTCTTGATGTCAGTGGCAGCATGGCGGGTACAAAGCTTGCATTACTTAAACGGGCGATGGGTTTTGTTATTCAAAACTTAGGTCCTTCAGATAGACTTTCCGTGATCGCCTTCTCTTCGACAGCTCGTCGTCTCTTTCCTCTTCGCAGGATGACCGACAACGGAAGGCACGGCATTGCAAGCCGTCAATTCACTAACCTCGAATGGCGGGACGAACATTGCCGAGGGCCTCAGAAAGGCTGCCAAAGTGCTGACTGACTGCAAGTGGAAAAATCCAATTAACAGTATTATACTGTTATCCGATGGACAAGACACGTACACCAATAGAATTTCGCCAAGTGGAAACGCTCGTTCGGATTATCAGTCTTTACTCCCGGTTTCCATGCATCGAAATGGCGATTCTGGTTTTCGTATTCCTATACACGCATTTGGATTTGGTGCAGATCATGATGCTGTTTCTATGCATTTAATTTCCGAAAATTCTGGTGGAACATTTTCTTTCATAGAGGCCGAGAGCGTGATTCAAGATGCTTTTGCGCAGTGCATTGGTGGGCTTTTAAGCGTTGTCGTGCAGGAATTAAAAGTAGAAGTTGAGTGCGTCGATCGTATGTTGCGCCTCGTTTCGATCAAATCTGGAAGCTACAAATCCGTTCTGGCATCGGATAAACGAAAAGCCACTATTGAGGTCGGAGACTTATATGCCGAAGAAGAAAGAGATTTTCTAGTAACAACTGATATTCCGATTTATGAATTGAGTGACGAGATGTCGTTGCTAAAGGTGAGATGTTATTACAAGCATCCCGTTTCGAAAGATTTATTGACTCTGGAAACGGCAAGTGATGTCCAAATTCAACGGCCGGTGGTAATAACCGACCACTTGTGGTGTCGATGGAAGTGGACAAGCAGCGGAACAGGCTCCGATCGGCCGGGCCATGTCCGGTTAGGGCTGCCGCTGAACGGGGCGATTTAAAGTCCGCTGTGTCTGTACTAGAAAACTGTCGTAAACAGTTATCGGAAACTGTGTCAGCACGAGCGGGTGACAGATTGTGCGCGGCGTTGGACGCCGAACTGCGGGAAATGCAGGAGCGAATGGCGAACCGACACGTGTCTGGCGCCGGGAAGGGCTTACGCCTTGTCTGGACTGAGCTCACATTCTTGGCAGAGGGCGACAGCGAGAGGGGACTCGACCGATAGTACGAGCCTCGTGCATGCTTATCAGACACCATCTATGGTTGACATGGTGAATTTGTCTCAGACTATGTTGTTGGGAAATCCACATCGGCGTACGATGAGGCCAACACTGTCTTTTCCCGCCCGGCCAAGGCCGAGGTGATTCTATCTTAGTGGTCTTATGAATTTCTTATTTGTTGTGACATTCTGATTTTTTGTCGTTTTGAAATTTTTTTGGGGTGGGGTTGCGATAAAAATACGAAAAAAGAGACATTTTTGAGTGCATTTTAATTCAGGGGTATATAAATTCACTTCAAATGTACATGAACGAAAATACGCGAAATGATCGATATATTTTTGGGAGAATGTTGAGGAGGGGTAAAGATGGGAGTCAAGATTTTCATTGTCAATGTTGTACTCTGTACATAGTGATCAGAAGAAGTTTCTTTTGTTTCTCTTCCAAAGGAGAAGAGGGTAAACTAGCCTTTTTTCGACAGGGGCACAACGGTAATTTTCCACCTCTACATGCAAAAACAGACATATTGTCTAGGTTTTTTTTTTGATGTTTTTATGGTTCTTGTCCACATTTAGTCTCTGTTTCATATATAGTTCTTGGAGTAACATGTATTTCAGAAGTTTTTTGAAAATTACCAAGGAAACCAGTTTGCCATTATATCTTGATTATGTTTTAGTTTGAGTTGTATCTGCATGGATTTCTATTCTGTATTATCAAAGCAATATTGTTGAATGCTGAAACTGAACTCTCTAATGGCCCAAGATTATTAACAGAAGTTTTGGACAGAGACTCATGAGATGTAAGTTCTGTACTCATTTGGAAGGAAAAATTATTAGCCCACAATCATAAGTTTTGTAATATTTATTAGTTATGTCATATTTTTATTTATAAACTTTGTAGTATCTTTTTATGTAATAATGATTTATTATGCAATGATGTTTACTTGTATCAAAATCTAAAATGTGTTGACAAATTGAGCCAAGTGCACATTTTTCTTGTTAACCGGATAATTGTTCAGTGGTTAAGACTCTCATGCCCAAATTAGAGGTTTGGAGTTCGATTCGGTTAAGACTTATCCCCTTTCCATATGTATAAAAAGTTTCAATTGAGAAAATTTGTACTTCTTGTAAAATATTATTTCAATTAAGAACTGTGTAATGAAGAAAAAATAACAATTTGAAGATGCTTTCGAAAACAATAATAAGAGAAATTTGGTTGAGATATTTTCTTTTAAATTTAATATTATTAATATTGATCATTTTAATTTCAGTTAAAAATTAATTTCTCTTAAATAGTGAGCATAAATAAAAATTTGTCAAACTAAAATTTTATTGTCAGAGTATAAATGTTTTTTTCAATATTTTCCCTGTCACCAATAAATTTCTGGAGTCATTACTCACTAGTATTTTTAACCTACACATGCACATCTTTTATAATAGAAGCATTTATAACTATAAATTAATATCAAGTAATTTGACCCTAAACTTTAATACTTGTTAAAGCAATATACACACACACATAATGTTAATAACATAAATTAATTCCTTTAGTAAAATTAATGTAATTTCTCTATATTCTTGAAATTGTATTTTTCTATTTTATTAATTATAAATTCAGTTATAGATTTGTTTGTTTGATATAATTAGAGTTAAGTAAAATAAGAATTAAATTATTTGAAATATAATTATAGAGAAGACATCCAAGGGTATTTTAGTCCATCAATTTTTTTTTGTTAATTAGGGGGAAGGATCCAATTATAATTATAATTAGAGTTAAGTAATATAAGGATCCAATTATAGGTTTGTTTGTTTGCTATCTGAGCCCCATCCAGAAAATTATCAAGAGAAGGTGAATAGGGTGAGGATTGCATAAGCTTTTTAGTGAATATAAATAAAATGGGGTTGCATTAAGTTTGTTTTTTTCTAGCTTATCAAAAGATAGTCTATCTCATTCACAACCACATTAAATGAGAAATGGAATAAGCTCATCATCCATGACATCCATTCTAGATGTAAGTATGAGTTATATTATTGATTTTCATTATATTATTTTAAATTTCTATTCAAGCATTTAATCCAGTTTTGATACTGTTTATGACTTTATGTTATGTGTTACCCTAATTCTAGGAGTATCATTAAGAATCAAGGCAAATAACTTCAAATGAAGGGAAATCTCAACTTGATATATACTTGGAAGAAGGATGCATTATTGGAAGTGACATGGATGTGCTTGAATATTGGAGGATGAATAAACACTGATTCCCTCAACTCGCAATTATGGGTTGTGATGTTTTGAGCATTTCAATAACAACAGTGGCTTCAAAATCTTCATTTTGCAATGGTGGTTGTATCTTACACAAGTATAGAAATTGCTTACCTTTTGAAATTGTACAAGCCCTCATTTGTACTCGCAATTGGTTGCATGGTTAAAGAAGTTGGTCATTTTGGTTTAATAAAAATAATCATTCTTTTCTACATGTAATTTGTATCATATCTTAATTATTGATTAAAATTTCAGATTTCTTATATTATGAAATGTAGATGAGCTAGAGTTGGATGAGATATGGCTGTCCAATGAAGATTCCAATGTTGTTTTTTTATAATAAGTGATGATATTGAGGATTGCTCATTTGTTTCTCTTTTTATTTTGTGCTTATGTCGACTTACAATTTATTTAGTTTGTCTTTTGACTCTTTGAATTTTGGAGAACTTATGGATTATAAGAATTGTGGACTTTATTTATCGTTTGATATAATTTTTAGTGTATATTCATGTTACATGAATTAATTTATTAGTTAAAATTATATTCAAGTATCTAGTTGGCAGTTATATCTTCTAAGTTCTAATGTTCTCTTTTAGAATGAAAAAAAAAGACAAAGTTCTACTATTCTAGTAACTTACAAGTGGACCAAAAGATATAAAATAAAAGTTACTCTTCTATTTCTTCTAATTTATAATAATTAAATGAACTTAATACATATATATATATATATATATTTATAAAAATAATGAACTCTAGGTCTTTTTAGCTCGATAGCCCAAGTCAGGTTGGGCGTCAATTGGTCCACAGAGATCAGGGTTTGACCCAGCCCGACTTAAAAATTAAGAGGAAATTACACAAAATATCATGATTTTTGGAAAAAAGACCAAAATACCCACCCATCACAAATATACCCCACCACTCTATTCCATGACAGAAATACCATACCTTTGGTTTTATTTTCACTCTTCTACGTCTGAACCTCTCTTTTCTATCTCTATCTTCTCCATCCCATGACAAGAAACACACCGATGGACTCACCGTTCTTTGTATGGCCGACGACACCGCCGGAAGTACGCTTACTTCTCTATCTCTCTTTCTCTCTGTTTTTTGTGTTTTTCTTCGAATGCAGAATCTGTTTTTTCACTTTTCTTTTGGTAAAAGATTGTTGTATTTTTTCTCCTTCGTTGGTGGTTGAATGCTATGATGAACGTATTTTGTCTTTGGAATTTAGATGAATTGCGATGTGTAGGTTTCGTAATTCTGATTTTGAATTTGCAATGAGTTTGGTTATGATGTTCTATCTCTCTTTTTGTTTTGAAATTGGAGGAACGTAGACTTTAAAATGTAATTCGTAGTTCAGCCTTTTGAATTTGCACTTTGACAGCTGGGTGAACTGAAGATTATACCATCGTGGTATATGTTATTTTCTGATTTTTTTCCTTTATATCTTTTATGGATCTGAGGAGGGTGCTTCTTTCTGGGGGGTTGTAGTTCATGTTTATTGGGAATCGCGGTCGTGTCGAAGAAGATGATGAATGTTTCGAACGGGGCGACGAGGATTGGGGTGAAGATTTTGTGGTTGATTTCGAGTTTTCATTCGATTGGGTGAGGCTCTGCAACTGTTTGATGAAATGTCGAGCGAAGGTTAAACCCAATTTTCTGTGTTCTTTTATTATTTTGTGATTTGAAGTTTTTCGTTTGTTTCGATGTTGTTTCCTAGTTGTTTCTTTTATGTTTATGTATTTTCCATTTATTTGTTCTTTTTTATTGTTTTTGATTTGTTGTGTTATCTATCTGACTGTGTATCTTTTTTTATTTCTTTTGTAGTGAATGTGGGATTTTTTTGTTGCTTATTATGCCGAGCACTTTATTGGTGGAAGGCTATAGACGTCGAAGCGTTTGAGATAGAGAATGAACAAACAAGGCTCAGTCATCTGCTTCACAATCATGCTAAGTTGAAGCTGCAAAATGGTGATGATGATGACAACGGCATTGAGTTTCTACCTCCACTTCCTAATAATTTTAGAGAATTATTGTTATGCAAATCTTAATGATGGTGTAATCAGTTGAAACATGTAAAGAAATATAAATGAAACATGTAAGAAACAATTGTTGGGGATATATCACGTGCAATATTATATTCGAGAATAAATCAGAAAACTTACTTGGAATCCTAAATACAAAATTACGTAAAAATGCTGAAATTTAGACCGAGGCTAGAGTTCGACTCTATGTCTTTAAGACGAATTGCCCCGCTACGGTGCCCACGGTTGAATAGCAAACGTCTCCCAAGACACTGGTTCGCCTTTATTCTTGACTAAGTGTAAACTTGTGTCAATTGGAGTTTTAACTGGACTTTCATCATAAACGTTGAATTTCCTGAGAATAGATTCAACATAATGAGATTGCGATAAAACAAATCCACCAGATGTCTTAGAGATTTTAATCCCTAGTATAACATCTGCCACTCCCATGTCTTTCATATCAAAGTTTTGTGTCAACATTCTCTTAGTATTCATGATAATATCATGATTACTGCCTATTATCAACATGTCATCAACATATAGACATACAATAACATATGCATTCGGTGTATTTTTAATGTAGACACATTTATCACACTCGTTAATTCTAAATCCATTTGATAACATAGCTTTATCAAATTTCTGGTGCCACTGTTTTGGCGCCTGCTTCAATCCATACAAGGACTTAACGAGCTTACACACTTTTTTCTCTTGTCCTGAAGCACCAAACCCTTCAGGTTGTTCCATGTATATTTCTTCTTCTAACTCACCATTTAGAAATGCTGTTTTGACATCCATTTGATGAATCTCGAGATCGTATAGCGCATCAATTGCAACAAGAACTCTAATAGAAGTAATTCTTGTAACCGGTGAGCATGTGTCGAAGAAATCAAGGCCTTCCTTTTGCTTATAGCCCTTAGCTACCAACCTAGCCTTATATTTATCAATAGATCCATCCTGTTTTAACTTCCTTTGAAAATCCACTTACAACCTAGAGGTTTATTTCCAGTGTGAGATTAACCAACTCACAAGTGTGATTTTGCATAATGGATTCTATCTCACTCGTTGATAGCTTCTTTCCGCACGGTGCTTCGAGTTGAGATTGCTTCGAAAATGTCTTAGTTCATTTTCTACCATGTAGGTTAGAAAATCGACCAAATGATGCATACTTTTGGTCCTCTTATCGCTACTTTGGTTCTTCATCATTTTCATGATCAAGATTTGCAGATCATAAGTCCTCTTATGTGAACTTGTTTCTTCTTTATCCCCGTCTTTACACAAAAAGACATTCTCAAAAAACAAAAGATTCCTTGATTCAATAATTACATTTTCATGAATATCGAATATCCGACTTGTGCACAAGGAATCAATATGCACTACTGTTATGTGCATATCCAACAAATATGCAATCAAATTGTTTTAGGCCCAATTTTTACTCGTTTAGCTTAGAACTTCTACCTTCGCCAAACAACCCCATACTTTCAAGTGTTTATAGCTAAGCTTATGTCCTTTCCACAATTCATATGGAGTTTCATCCATTTTCTTTAGTGGAATTTTATTAAGAATGACACTGGGCGAGAGAATTGCTTTTTCCCACAAGTTCTGGGATAGTCCCGAACTTATCAACATAGCATTCATCATCTCTTTAAGAGTTCGATTCTTAAGCGTCAAAGAATTCCATTTGATTGAGGTGAATATGGTGCGAGAGTTTGATGAATAATGCCGATTCTGAACAAAATTCATCAAATGGAGCATCATATTCTCCACCTCTATCACTTCGAATCATTTTGATTCTCTTGCTAAGTTGATTTCCACTTCATTCTTATAATGCCTAAAAGCATCCAAAGCCTCATCTTTACTTCTCAAAGAAATATACATAATAAAGATCTTGTGCAATCGTCTATAAAAGTAATAAAATACTTTTTACCACCTCTCGTTTGCACAAATTTCAAATCACAGATATCACTGTGAATTAACTCTAAAGGAGTGGTAGTCCTTTCAACAGAGTTATATGGTGTTTTAGCTAACTTAGCTTCAACACATATTTGACATTTATGATTAGGATCAAATTGCAAATTAGGCAACAAGTTCAAATTCATCATTCTATGAACAGATTTAAAATTTGCATGCCCTAATCTATTATGTCATAAATAAGAAGACTCAAGTATATAAGCATAACTACTAGTAGTATTATTAATATTTGTTTTTGGTACAATAGTAAGAACGTTCCATCACAAAGATAACCTTTCCCCACATAAACATCATTCTTGGTGAGTACAAACTTATCAGCTACAAATACAAGCTTAAAGCCATTCTTGCTAAGCAAAGAACCCGATACAAGATTTTTGCGAATCTCAGGCACATGTAGCACATTGTTGAGGATGAGCTCCTTTCCAGAAGTCATTTTCAAGGTTATTTTCCCTTGTCTTTCAACTTTTGAGCTTGCGGAATTTCCCATGAAGAGTTGTTCTCCACTGATTGGCTTGTAGTTGGAGAACATTGCCTTATCAGCACAAATATGGCGGGTAGCCCCAGTATCTATCCACCACTCCCTGGGATTTCCAACATTGTTGCACTCGAGACAACAACAAAACTCAACTTTTCTTGTACCCCATCCGAAAGTTCATCAACTTCACACATTAGCTTGTGCTTTAAGTTTCTTCTGGATTAAGACATTCACTCTTGCGATGTCCAGGTTTACCACAATTGTAGCAATTGCCTTTAAACCGCTTCGCATTCTTCTTGTTGTCCTTTGGACCCTCACCAGAAAATTTCCTTTTCTTGTTATTGCTCTTTGAATTAGATTCAACCACACGCCTTTGCTTGCCCAAATTGTCCTCCATTTTTCTTATCCGACTTTCTCGTTATCTTCCTCAATCCTCAATCGAACAATCGCC
This sequence comes from Rehmannia glutinosa, assembly GCA_016081115.2. Taxonomy (NCBI): domain Eukaryota; kingdom Viridiplantae; phylum Streptophyta; class Magnoliopsida; order Lamiales; family Orobanchaceae; genus Rehmannia; species Rehmannia glutinosa. Next base: position 99,228 of record JABTTQ020000023.1, on the reverse strand, counting down.
TCCTCCAAGTTCATCTCATTTCGTTTATGCTTGAGATAATTCTTAAATCTCTCCATAATGGCTAAAGCTTTTCAATGATGGCAACAACTTGGAATGACTCGCAAGAGTCATGTTTTCAAAGATGAATGTCATGGAGAAGGACTTGCAATTCCCGAACCCGATCGATAACGGTTCTCGAATCCACCATCTTGAAATCAAGGAACTTTCCGACAATGAATTTCTTCGTACAAGATCCTCCGTTTTGTATTTCTTCTCCAAGGACTCGCATAACTCTTTTGCGCTTTTCATGGTGCTATACACATTGTACAACATATTGTCCAAATTAAGGATGTAATTTTTGCACGTAAAAAATCCGAATGCTTCCAAGCATCCAAAGCAATGAGAGATTCTCGATTGTTCTCTCCTTCTTGCACAAATGGAGGATCCTCCTTAAGAAACCTTGCCAAACTCGGTGTTGTGAGATAAAACAACATTTTCTCATTGCCATCTCTTGAGTCAACACCAGAATTTTTCTGCTTTTCTCCATGAGGAACATGAGCCGACCGAGTAGGAATAGCTGGTGGGGAAACAACAAATAGCTTCCTTCCATTTCTCATACAAAAACAAGATATACAATCTATCATAATTCGATCACTTAGATTAACAAATTTAGCAAAACAATGTGCTATTCCGAATATAATATACAATACAATAGTAGAATCTGTATTATTCTAAATTGACTCTCTGAATTAATATAAATAATACGAGCAATACTATGTAATATATACAGAAAAGTTTCAAAACAAATCCAAGTGTCAGAAAGTTAATAAACTAATATGTATTCTAATTATATATAGTCACTGTAATAAGATAATATGAGACTATAATAATACAAAGTTAAGTATAAGCAAAGAAATGAATGACACCAGTTAATAAGTATATATATTTGCAATATATTAAAATAATAGCAATATATCAATATGCAGAAATATAATTTAAAAACACGTATTATATATATGAACATGCAGGTTTCAAACAAATCGCTTTATCCAACAAAATGAAAGTTTCAGATTTAATATTAAGGCACAATATTATTAAAAAAACCCAAAACAGATTATTGTTTTAAAAAGTAATAAATCTAATATATCTATATATGTAATAATGAACTTGAACCACTAAAACATGCAAACATGGAAATCAGAGAAAAAATTATTTATGCTTCACGGACTTTAGAAACAAAAGAATTGATATATGAACAAGTTGAAATCAAAATTTTATGGTTCTGACAATACGAAACATACAGTGAACATACAATAATTGATTATATACATACGTATTAGCAAATTCTAAAACCGCGAATCATGGAATATAATATGCACGAAAAGCGGATGAAATTTCGTCTTAAAATTGTTGGGGATATATCACGTGCAATATTATATTCGAGAATAAATCAGAAAACTTACTTGGAATCCGGAAATACGAAATTACAGAAAATGCTGAAATTTAGACCGAGGCTAGAGTTCGACTATATGTCTTTAAGACGAATTGCCCCGCTACGGTGCCCACGGTTGAATAGCAAACGTCTCCCAAGATACAACGGTCTCCTCTTGCTGTAGTAGCACTCCAAACAACAAGAGATGGCGAACTTCAAATGTTTTGTACTCTCTCTTTTACGGAAAATTTTTGACAGAATGTATGCTTGTGTTTGTATGCAATAATGAATGATTAAATCTGCAGATCTTAGGGATATTTATAGATTGCCACATGTTTCAAGTGAAACAACATAACTCTTGGACACTTTTCCATTCCAAGAGTTATTATGAAGAGTTGCACTATTTAGTTTGCAACTTTCATGAAGAGTTGCACCATTTGGTGAATTGCACCCTTTGGTTTGCAACAACATTTGTACTAGTGACAAATAATAGTCTAGATACATTTTGAATATAAATTCATACACAAATTCCATCTAGATTCATTGTCCACCTTGGAATACTAAAGTTCTACTAGTACCTCAACTTGTCACCTTTAGACAATAATTTTTTATTCACCCGGAAATATTCTCGTGAGCTCAAACATATTTCCAACAACAATTGTGAAACAAGGTATCATGTGATAAAAATTTGTAGTAAATTGCTTTTAAATTTAGAGAAATAGTGTAGTTTTTCCCCATATACTCTTCAACTTTTTTTTTTTGTCATCCTTGTAAATGTTGATCTTGCTTCATTTCGATGCCTGCATGCCTAATCTTGAACTAAAGATCTCACGTACTCTAGCAAAGTTGTTACTAGTAGGTCTTTCTCGTGAGCTCAAACATATTTCCAACAACAATTGTGAAACAGGGTATCATGTGATAAAAGTTTGTAGTAAATTGCTTTTAAATTTAGAGAAATAGTGTAGTTTTTCCCCATATACTCTTCAGCTTTTTTTTGTCATCCTTGTAAATGTTGATCTTGCTTCATTTCGATGCCTGCATGCCTAATCTTGAACTAAAGATCTCACGTACTCTAGCAAAGTTGTTACTAGTAGGTCTTTCCCCGCTACAATTGATGCATTCAATAATTCTACAATGTTGGAAGTCAATACAAAGTATTTTTTGGTCTGACAGTGGAGTCGTGTCCATTTCTCATAGCCGATGATGGACAAATAAGCTCAAATTTTCTAAATTGAATTTGTTGTTCCAAGATTTCGTTTAGGAGTCTTCAATGTGCAAATCCGTTGGAATCAAGATTCTTTTATCTCAAAGTTGGTATACTTATTTTCTTCCCATTGTTCATTGTGGCATACCACAGCTAAGATTTTCTCCATGCAACTGTGGAATTCAATGAAAAATTGGCTAAGTGAAACATATAAGAAACATAAATAAAACAGGTATGAAGCAACAAAGGAACAACAAACTTGTTTGAAGCAACAAAGAAACCAACACGAAAAATCAACGGGAAATGGGTATCTTTGTCAAAAATCAGCGGAAATGAGTATTTTTGTCAAAAATCAGCGGAAATGGGTATTTTTGTCAAATATCAGCGGAAAATGGGTATTGTGCAGAGATTTGGTATGGAAAATGGGATATTCATGTCCTTTTCCCAAAAATTAATGTTGGCCTATTGGGCTAGTTTTAGGCTGGCCCGATCTAATTGCCACCTCTAGCTCTCACACGTGGATATGCTTATGATTTTTTCTCTCAAAACTCACAATCTGCTGCAATTTTATTTTTCTTTTTCCACGTCCATCCTCTCAGCTGCTTTTGTTAAATATATATAGGCCAACAAAATCAAATTCCCATTTTGATCAAAAAAAAAAAAATCAAATTCCCATGAACATTAGAATTCATGTCTTGAACCAATTCTAGTTAAGGATTTTTCCTTTTCTCAATAAATGTGAACAGACTCCAAGTTTAAAGCAAAAACCATCCAATATGAAGAGTCCTATACTCCGCAACACATTTGCCTTGTATTTCGTCCCAACAACCCATGCCAATAAGAATTTCTTCGATTGTTAAGATTGGTTGATATTAATTAATGGGCTAAACATAATATTTATTATGAGCCTATATATTAAAAAGGCCCAAATGTCCAAATATAATGGAGTCCAATAAGAATTTTACTTATGGGTTCAATGGGCCCACATGGTCCATGCACCATATACTACCAGATAATAACTCAGGCTCTTAGATACTATAAGTATCACCTCCAATTCCATTTTTTTTAATAAGTTGGGACTACGGTTATAGGAAGGGATAAATTCCAAATAAACTGAAAGATACAGGGTTCGAACCCTGATCAACGCCCTCACAAAGAGTGAGTGATACCACTTGAGCTATAAGCTAGTGGTATCACCTCCAATTCCATTTCCAAGGTATGAAATTCATATTACAACATCTAGTCTTGTGAATTCTAGTTATTCTTTGGCTCTCTAATCTGATTTGAGCGTCGGAGGGTTATCGACGGGAAAAATTCCGGCGCCCTAACGACTTGTTGTGTTGCAAACAGGGACCCCACTACATCATTAATAAATCTCCACCACCTATAGATATTTATTATCTGCACAAATTACATCAAAATAATTCAAACAATATTAATTTATTTTGGCAAATAATGACAATTAAATAAATAAGTCTGAAAACTAGACTTAACTAGATTCTCAAAAACAAAAGCCATCCAAATCCAAAAAAATATTTCAAATCCGATACTCCCAAATATCCTCAAAGAAACATGTATAAATCTGAAAGCCAAGAAACAAGCCTATTAGGAATTAAGATAAATCTAAGAACCAATACGATATTGAGAAGGTTAAATGTGGAGTTTGTACTGGTTTTGGACATTATGCTAATTAGTGTACTAATACTTTGTGAAAAATGGTTATGAATCTAAGTGTTACGTTGAGTGGTGATGAATATGAGGAACATAGTACGGATAAGTAAAAAGATATCACTGCCCTTATGACTATAATCAAAGGGGAGAAGTTGTTGTAAATCAATCCACTAGGTGCCTCTCGAGGTGTACGCTCGACATGTCATAACGCCTTGAAAGTACACTTTCTCTGTTTCTCTGACATTTCAGATAATTTTTGTTTTAACTCTACTTCTGTAGTTGGAATAAATATATAGACAGGGCCGATCCTTATCAATTTTTTGGCATGAGTCGAACTTTAAAATTGGTTAAATAATATGACATCCACGTTCAAAAATTCAAATAATTGGTTAAATATAACTCGCCTTACAATTTTAGGCCTTTTGGCGGCAAAAATATTAGCCGGTTTCATTTTTATTTTCTTTTGAGGAAAAGTTTTTAATTGTTTTACTTCAAATCACAAAATATGAAGAAAAAAAATTGCCGCGGGGATTTGAGCTGGGATTATTCAAAGGCCAAGACAAACCATTATGCCAAACATAATTCTTTGTTCATTAACTTTTATATATATATATATATATATATATATATATATATATAAGGAGGATCAAGTGAGACCACGCTCTAAAGGTGAGACACAATTTAATCTCAACCATCCCCCACTATTAATCAATGGGTATGATTTAATGGATAAAAAATATATTAAAATATTAATTTAATCAATATAAGGGTAGTAGGGTAAAATAACATAACAAGTTAGTTACAAAAATGGAATCAAATCTATTTCTCTCTCATACATCTCATTTTCCTCAATCTCACGTCTCTCTCTCTCTCTCTCTCTCTCATTCCTCCATTAACGCAAATAAAGAAAAATCGTGAAGAACTCGAAAATTACAGAGAAAAACACGAAAAATCGGTGCAATATTACGATAAATAACGAATGTGAGTTCGAAAACTAAATATGCAACAAAACTCAACTAAATATGCATTATCCAAAACTATCTATGCAAAAAAAAACTAATATGTAGTACAATATAACCAACTATGCAAGATGTCATAAATTATGCAACAAAATCAACTAACTATGTATTATCTAGAAACTATATATGCATTGTGGAATAACTAAATATGCAGACATTATGTAACATCTCATTTTTATAATTTCCAAAAGCAACATCCCATTTTCATAACTAAATATACATTATATTGAACCTATTTATGCAAAGTGTAGTATAACTATATACGCAGACATTATATTCAATTATGTCTTGTTTTCATAAAACAAAGTGCAACAAAATAACTAAATATGCATTATTTGATGTCTAATTATGCAAAGAAGAACCCTAACTATGTCAAAAATAAAAATATTTGGAAAGAAAAAGTGTTCCTTAAATTCCGCCACAAAATCCTAGAGTTGTTATTTCACTTAAAATCATTGGACCACTAATTTGAACCATAAAATCTGCTTTGACCACTAATTTGAATTACAAAATTACAATCTTACCCTTAAAATCAAGAAAATTAGAAATAATTAAAAAATTGAATTAATCACATCCCTTCATTTTTTAAGATCAATGGGTAAGATGAGTCCACACTGCCTCACCTGGGAGGGTGGTCTCATTTGAACCAAATCCTATATATATATATATATATATATTATATTGACTATATATAAAAGATATAAAGATTTGAACGCCTAAATTTTGCAATTTTTCGGCAGAATCGACCTACTAGACAGATTATCCTTAGGAGTGATAACAAGACTGGTTTGGCTTCTACAGTTTTATAGATAGTCATATTAGATCGTATTATAAAAAATTTGAGATATAACATTGCAGGTTCCTAGTACTTTAATAGTGGCGAGCAACTTATGGAGATAATGCATATAGACAAATTGTTGGTAGAAGCAAGATCTTCCTGAAACTCTGAAACATATTGCACGTTGAGGATTTACGGCTAACTTAATTAGTATCACTCTTTATAAAAGTTATGTATCTAGATTCTAGACAGATTACAACCAAGAAATTATATATAACCAAGAAATTCTATTAGATTGTGCAATCTCTTGCTCTTCTGCGTGCCAATTTTTAATCTTAAAACGAATCGAACTCATAATTACTTAGGTGAATTATATGTGTTAACTATTGTGTAACTTTGAAGCTCTATTTTCCCTCAATCTCACACTTAGGACTTAGTTCTTGACTGGATTAACAATTGAGGTCCTACAACTATTTATACTAGCCACCTGCTTAATGACGGTGGAGATCAGTTTGATTATATGGTTGAGAGAAACTCTATAGATTCTCCAAAATATATCCCTCAAGTTTTCTACTATATTTTTACAAGAAAAGTTCCAGAAGCTTCCTACAATTCTCTACAAATTTACTCGTACAATTCTCTAAAAATATCCTATAGTAATGAGCCTAATATGTTGGGCTAACTATTTCTACATATGAGGACCTATCTGTTTTAGGATAGAAAGCCTACAAGCCCATATTGTGGTGGGTAACTTGATCCAAAGTCTTTGGACCGTGAGAACATGCACCTATGTCTCATTCTCAAGCTCTTTTTTTTTTTTTTTTTTATCTTGAACGGTAGTATTATATTAAATAACTCAAAACTAAAATTACAACTATAATCGTAACCAACGGCCAAGAGCGACATGACTAACTAAGAGCCAAGCTAGCGGGAATTGGTAAGACCAATTCGATTCACCACACCGACTTAAAAACTACACACCCCAAACTAACCCACTCCACGCCAGGAGACTTCAGCACTCCTTAATGGAGACTGTAACACACTAAAAAAAACCTGAAGTCGGGCACGAGCAACCACTACATACTACAGAACAAAAAAAACTGATCCGCCTATGAGTTCCGCAAATCAACCGGGAAAAGAAACAAACAAAATAAGAAAACAACGACTATAGCTAAAAAACAAGAGAAAAAAATACAAAAAAAATGCCTCTCCCTCACACAATTCTACTGCTGCAGCCCATCATCTACTCAGCTCCAAGACACCTCTGTGGAGCTCCGACCCACTTTTCACCCTGGAACGGAAATAACGGTCACATCCGAATATCACAAAGAACCGCCATCGTCTGCCCTCCAGCAGAAAGCATGAAGGGGGAGGGGAGGGGAGAGAGATGATGGTGGCGGTTGCGGAGGAGTGAAGGAGGGGACACAAGAAAAACAAAAGAAAAAAAACAAAAAAAATCGAAAAAAAGAAAACAACAAAACAATCTATAATCTAAACAAAACAAAAAAAAAAAAAACAGAAACTAAAAAGAGAACAACAAACCTAAATAACAAAGGCAACCAAGAAAAATAAACCAAAAGAAGGGGAAAAAACAAACAGACGGCAACCTCCCCCTCTCCACGTCCAACATCCCAACCCGTCTCCAATCCATCTTTGTTGCCGCCGCCGATTCGCCGCAGGTCCACCTCCGCCCTCTCCTTAGAAAAATCGAAACACTACAGATCCGCCGCTAACACGCTCCAAACAACCCCAATACAGCAAAAACGAGCACAAAACCAAGCATCTCCATCTTGAGGGCTTTGAGGTTGAGAAAACATGATTTTGGTGTTCAAAAGAGAGCACCACGAGACAAGATCTGTGAAAAAAGCCATGGAGAAGGAGGAGTGAACTAGCAACTACCGACGCCGACCAAGACTCAGAGATAAAAAAGGGGACGACTGGACTTAGGAATGGAGAGGGAGAGAAGATAGATTAAACCAAAGAAGCTAGAAGGAGAAAATTTTTAGAGAGAGAATTTTTGGGTTTAGAAGACAATATGTTTTTCAAGAAGATCTAATACTTCCCCATCCTCAAGCTCTTTCACCTACAACAATAACATATATATCCTTGTCCTTGTTGCTTTACTTTGAGTGGTATATTGAAAACTATCTCGATTATTCACAACTATATACGTAACCAGTATTGAAAATGTAATGATGATAGTTGATGTGATAGTTTTATTAGTATAATAATGATAGATGTGATTGGTGATTTGAAAAATAAGAAAGAATGAATAGTGTATTTGTGATATGATTGTATAATAATGATAGTTGATGTGATATTATTCTTTTGTTTGGAATATAAATGGATGTGATTGATGGTTTGAAAAGTGAATAGTGTACTTATTGAATTTTTGACAAATAATCACACTTTCGTTTTATGCAATATTTTGTCCGAAACGTGGAAGGAAGTAAAATTTATTTACAAGCAAGTACTCCCTAAACACTAGAATTTTTTTTCTTGTTTTTTTTAGTCTATTGAACAATTCTTAGTTGAATGGATGATCAAATAATCCTAGATCCACAAAAAGCTCCACACACACATTAAACTTGGGTTTAGTTGACTTATTTGTCAGAAACTTGTGTCGCTAGTTTTAATTAATATCATGTGATTAGATTAATACTTACTAGTCTACTGCCATTACCAAACCTCATCCACCCCCAAACCAATTTCCCTCCTTGGCCACTTCAACAAAAAGAAAGAACCAAAAAAAGAAAAAGAGAAAAGAAAAAAGAAAAGCAGAAATAAAAAAATAATTTGATAATGAAAATATGAACATCCCAAAAATATCCTTCAAAAAAAAAATCCAAAATAGAAAATAAAGGAACCCTGTGGGGCCACATCTTTGGTCCTTGGGCCACTTTTTTGACCCTACCAGCAAAGATTGGAGGGAGGTTTTATCCATTGACGCTTCGACACGTGTCTAGACCTCCTAGCCCTCACCCAGATGAGGTGTGCCGGGTGCTGCTGGTGCAATGCAACGGATCATTGATGATGTCCGTTGGATTGGATATTAACGGAGGAGGTGATTCTTCTCGGACCCACCTCAAGAATTTCAAGAAAAATGAAATTCCACGTGGCAAGAGCCCACCTATTCTTCAAGCTGGGCTGGGCTTTTCTGCATAGACATCTGTGCTCACAAATGCTCTAAACCCTCATAGCGTTACTATTTTATTCACTCTCTCTCTCTCTCTCTCTCGCTATAGATACAGAGACATGCACAGTAAATATGTATATAAGTGATTTGTCATATATGTGCTTACACTGATTCTTCATTCTTGGACCTTGAGCATTGTGAAATTGAAAAATAGAAAGAAAAAAAAAGATTCACAATTTACATCCCACATTAGCTCTGTTTTTGCATCTAAGTCCTGCTGCATTTATAAGTTCTTGGCTCCAATTTCTGTTCTCAATGTGATAGTGATTTCAATATATCATTTTTTTGCAAAACTCACACACATACACATATGTGTGTGTGTGTGTAGCTGCTGGTCTTGTGGAGAGAGACAAAGCTATTCAAGATTGCACCTTCAATTTCTGTTTCACAGGTATGCTTATAGCTCCTAATTTTATTTCCATGTTAAGATGGGCATTTTATGGTTGGTCAACTACAGTTAAAAAAACTAAATCTTGATAATGTTTTTCACAGTTCTATACAAAACCTCCCTGGAAAACAAATTTATAAAAAAAATGCTATGGCATTTTATGCTTTAATGTGCAGTAAAGTTTTTGCAAACTGGATATTAATTTGACCGTTTATAAGCACTTATAGCTGCATTTCAAAATTTTATTCAATTGTTTTTCTTTTTTCTTTTTTTCTGTAGCAACACCCTTGGGAATTAAGAAGATAATTTAAATGATTGTTAGTGCTATACTGTTAGAATTTTATTCTTTATTTTTTTTTTCAGAATTTGAGAAAAGTCTTTGTTACTTGATATGTAGGAAATGGAACAGGAAAAAAACAGGGGATTTTTTATATAATTTTTTTGGGTGCAAGAGAAAGGCAGAACTTTGTTGTTCTTGCTCTTTAATGAATTCTTGAAATCTTGATTTTCTTGAAAAGAAAAAAATAAGGCAAGAAAAAGAACGAATTTTTTAATTCTACCGACAACAATGTCAAGTAATGGGATTGATTAAATTAAAAAAAAATGTCTTTTTCTATCACATCATCATCCCCTCAAAAAAAATAAGAGTTAAAATGGTCTACTTGTGGACTGTTAACCTTTTTCTCTATATTTCTTGGAAGCAAAGTCTTTTCTAACCGTTGGCATGTATCTACGTACAGTGGACCATTCATTATATTTGAATTCTTTTGCCTTTTTTCAATCATAGACGTGGATAAATATGCTTACTTTTTGTTTACAACCCAAGATTTTCTATACAATTTAAAAAAAAACACATCGTAATTGTGTTATGTGTATTCACCTTCTTTTATACAAGACATTTTGTATTGCTAAGGGCATCTCCAAGACTCCAACCCATAACACCAAATTTGGTGTGAAAATCACACCAAATTTGGTGTTTTGGTGTAATTTTGCAAAACCCATCTCCAACCCACTACACTAAATCTTACACCAAATGAATATTTTAATATTTTTTTTTTCATTTTGGAATAACAAATTTATTTGTTTATGCAATTATTTCTTTTGCTTATATTTTATTATTATTAATGTAACTAAATAAAAACTTATATTTAACTAATATTACATTAATGAATTATATTGCAAAATTAATATTACAACTAATATCACAATAAATAAATTATAACTAATATCACAATATAACTTATATTTAACTAATATTTAACTATATTACATTAATTAATTTATTTGTTTATGCAATTATTTCTTTGATGCTTTTTTAATTAAACTATAATTTTGTTTATTAATTATTTTAGTTTATCAAAATTTTAAGTTTAGTTTATAATAATTTATTGGTAAATATTAACTATTGTTCATCCAAAATAATAATTATATACAAAATTTAAATAACTAAAACCATGTTACAAATTAATTATATATCAAATATAGGATACAATAGGAATTAAAAGTTTGAAGTAGAAGAAATTGGAGGGCAAAGAGGGAATATTTGTATTACACCAAATTTGGTGTAAAGGAATAGTGTTACACCAAATTTGGTGTAACACTATTCATTACACCAAATTTGGTGTGATGTTTAGAGTTGGGTTGGAGGGTGTTTTTTAGATATTTGGTGTTTTGGTGTGGGTTTTAGAGTTGGGTTGGAGATGGTCTAAGGAGTCTCTGTCAGGTTTGAGAAATGGTACCTTTCAGAAAGTTTAGTTGAGGGGTCACATTTTCTACTTTTATACAATATCATATAATCTGATTATGGATTTAATTTCTAGCAAAGCCCATATGTCTTATTCTCATATATTTTGCTTTCAGATGTCTATTATGCAATTATCTTGGTTGTAATACTTTTTGGATTTGGCATTTGCTTTCAAACAGGTTTTTTCCATTCTTGAAGTTTGAAGCATCAAAGTGGTAAGATTGAAACTTCTTTTGCTTTATATACCTTTCGAGCGTTCTTTTCTGATCACGACATTGGATCATTTTATTACCAGTAATGTATGACAGTAATTGAATAATTGGGAAATTGAGTCGGTGATTCATAAATTAGAGTTTCGAGTCGATGGATTAAGCTTACTAGGTGTGTATGATTGTCTTAAAGGGTCTTGAATTTGAGTTTGTTTGATTCCAATTTTACTATGCCCGTTTCTGTGATAAGTTCTTGATACGTGTTTAAAATGTTACATCGTTACAACAACAACAATAACAACAAACTAAGCCTTAATCCCACTATGTGGGGTCAGCTATACAGATCATATTGCACCATCGTTTACAATCATAAGCCATATTTTTATTTATTTCTAAACGTAACATGTCTTGTTTAATAGTTTCTTTCCATGTCTCGTTTAAAATGTTACATCGTTCTCTGCAGAAAATTGTAGTAGCAAAGAGAAAATTACTCTTTACAAAGACAAAATATTACTGGAAAATATAGGACAAAGGAGTCAGAGATTTGTTGGCCAACCATGTATATTAGAAAAATAGTCCTGTCTGTTGTATGCCATTTTTCGTTGTTCCTTATGATTTTGATATTGAATTTTATCAGTCAAAGGCATTACATCATCCTTGAGTTTTGCATTAAGCAATTTGACAAAGAGACTACTTGATGCCCATTCTTTGTATCGAGATTTTCGTCAGCAGATATTTATTAATTTTGCATCTATTGTTCCAGATACCGATCAAATTTCCATTAGATTGATGCATATTGGATTCTTCAAGGTAAAATAATTTCACGATCATCCAGTTTTATTGTCTCTTTGCCTGCCATCCCTCTCTATGTTCGGTGCATTTCTTCTATCTTCTGGATTATCATTTGGAAAAGAACTATGGTTTGATTAGAAGTTTTTACCAGTTCAATATTTGATGCTTTGAGAGATCATCAGCCGAATGGATATCCGTCAAGTTCGATTTCGAAGCTGTCATTGAGAGTGTACAAATGCCAGTAAGTTTTTTGTTTTATAGTTTTTTTAAGTTATAATCAAGTAGTATCCAACATAATAATCTTCGGACTTAACTTTTCGGAAAATTTCATAAATCTTGATTTAATTTGCATTGTGTCGACGTCCCTCACTCACTTTTTGACATTTATGTTACCTATGCCTTTTTTTTCTGTAGTTGAATCGTAACAACTCTTCATTCTGAAGTTGACAAATATTCTGTTGTTTTTCAATTTCAGTTCGGTTTCTGGTTCCAAACGAATGGGGCTTCAAGTGGAAATTGCACTTCTTTGCATCGTTAGCTTGGTCGATTCAGCACATTCTTTGTGGTTAGCACCTTCCACGCCCTTTATGAAAACCTTCATCTACGATATTTGTTGTGCACTGAATTTAAGAAACATAACTAAACTCTTAGAATGCAACTTATGGTATAATGTGTGGCAGCATTTTATGAAAAATAACAGTTATTGTTACATTTTCCAGATGGAGTTTCGACAAATCCTGAAACTATTAAGTGGACATGCACATGTTCTATTGCGCATCAACAGAACTCAAACATCGTCCCAGCAAACTGCTCGTCATCCTGTGATTGCAGCCCTGGTATAACAATTTCTCTTAATTCAATTTCTGCCATTGTTAGCTAGGTCTGTGGTGTTAGAGCCTATTCGTTGAATCGAAGAGTTTAGGGAGAATCTACGCACCTAATAAAATTTGGATAAACTGACTTAAATTGGCATCTTGCATTTTGCTTGGTGAAACGCGTAAGTTTATTGGATTACCTATAAATACTTGTGAGCATAATATGTTTGAATTCCTTTCCTAGAATATCCTATTTGGAATAATTGAAAGGGATAATTACAAAAACTACCCCTCGGGTTTAGCCTAATTACAAAAAGCCCCAGTTATCTTTAAAAATTGCAAATTCCCCATTAACGTGTTACAAACAAACCCTCGAGCTTTGTATTTACCTAACAAATACTCCCCTCTCGTGGGTGCAATTTGTAAAGTAGAAACAAATGTCAGGGGGTCCTTGTAATTGTGAATGATAACTTTGGGTCGTTTCGTAATTAGGCTAAACCTCAGGGGTCGTTTTTGTAATCATCCCTAATTGAAAAGCGTGTTAAAAAATTATCTCCTGTTAAAATAGAATCAATTGAATTACACAAGTGGAGGAGAATGTTCTGTAGATGAGCATCATCTTACAGAAAATTGATTGATCTTCTGTTTTCTTGACATGCAGCTGCAGGAAGATCAAGTGAAAACAAATGGACATGTGTTTGTTCGACTGGTGGGTTGCCGAGATTAGTAGGTGAAGATAATGACAGCGGCTGTTTTATCGCCGTGCAATTGCAATGCTGGTAATTCTTCAAACGCTTCACTAAACGATGAGTAAAATCTTGTTTTAGTAGTTCATCACACCTCTGAATGGACAAAAATGTCAATTTGCATTCCAAGCAACTGAGAAGCATTCTTTACTCTTTTTTTCTGCAAGTCTACGAATTAAAGACATGATATTTGAGAATTTCGATGATCATTTGCGTCAACATTTCAGATAAAAGGTAGGCCTTGTCATAGTAACAAAATTCTCCGAATTTTTAAAAAATGCTCGAATAGAACACAATATTTTCATATGACTGAGAGATTCCATATGTACCTTTCATAAATAATAATGACACAAAATCTCCAGAACTTTTCCGTTAATAAAGCGATTTATTCCCGGTTTTTCTTTCCTTAACAAAATTATACTATTTTAATTTGTTTTCTAATTTTAAAATACTTTTATTAGAATTTAGGGATAATTACAAAAAGTACCCCTGAGGTTTGACCTAATTACAAAAAAACCCAGCTAACTTTAAAACTTACAAAAAGTACCCCTGAGGTTTGATTTAGTGTAAAAATTAAGGGGTAATCTGCAATGATTTTACAAATATGAAGGGGAATTTTGAATATATTTCAAACCTCAGGGGTACTCTTTGTAAGTTTTAAAGTTAGTCGGGTTTTTTTGTAATTAGGTCAAACCTCGGGGGTACTTTTTGTAATTATCCCTAAAATTTATTGAGAATCTTCCCGCTAAAATGTTTTGTTTTCTATATAGCATAATTATATATTTATATCTATATATTCCCGAATGAATCGCATATCATACATATGAATTTTGTCTTATAAACGTGATTTTGTCGAATTATATTATCCCGAATAATGGCTAGCGAGTTATTCCCGAATCCAAGATTTATTACTATGGTCCTTGTTCATACACTTACACTTTGCCTTGGTGTCTTTATAGGGGATTTATCCGACTTGGAGCCTTCAAAGAAGTGGATATCCAGCAAAGTCATCGTAATCATTCTCTTATTGTGTCTAGTCCTCACGGTTCTTGCATTCATTGCCTCCGTTTTATGGTTCGTATCGAAAGCACAAACATTCTGTTCAATGGACTTCATTTTCGTCGGATAGACTAACGAGTTGTAATAGTGCTACCAACTTGATGAGCCGAGGGTCTTCTTCAATGACAGTATACAAAGGATCTTTAGATTCCTCTTTCAAATCTTATATAGGTAAACATCCTACATTAAAATTTGTGGATAATTTTCGGCTTCTTGTGATTCCTTATTACCTACAAAATTATTCAGCTGAGGCTGGTTTTATTATTCTTGACATGTCCGTAAATTTTTTTTTTCTTGTTTAAAAGGATGCATTCCCAAGAGTTCTTTCCTATTCAGAACCAGAACAGGAGCAATACATGGAACTATAATACAGTTTTCGTATTCCGAACTGGAAAGTGCGACAAACAGTTTCTCTGATACTAATTTGATCGGTGTCGGAGGAACCGGCCACGTCTACCGTGGTAATCTCCGAGATGGTAGAACCGTTGCGATTAAGAGAATGAAAACTCAAGGAGGCCCAGATGCAGAACATGATTTCTTGACTGAGGTACTATCTCAAACTTGCTGGTATTATTTGATTGTTCGTAAAAAATGATTGTTGCATTTAGTATGGTGGATATTTCACTTGCGTGTTTGCAAACACTTAAAAAAGTAATTGTCCGCTTTCGCCTGGAAAAACAAATTTAGTTTTTGGTGTTTATAAAGGCATACTTTTGCTTCTGATTCTACATAACTTAATCAGAATCTACTAAAAGTAAAGGGAGGGTTTTATATTTTTAGGATAATTACACACACACCCCCCCAAAGATCGAACTGATTACTAAAAAAACTCATAGGTTTTTCAAAATTGCAAAAAATCGCTTGATGTTTGATTATGTCTTACATTTCCCCCTTTTATAAGCTAAAAGTATTTCAAACCCCCCGATATATATTGAAATGGGATAATTACAAAAACACCCCTGATGTATGGGTTAATTACA
Organism: Rehmannia glutinosa; assembly: GCA_016081115.2. Taxonomy (NCBI): domain Eukaryota; kingdom Viridiplantae; phylum Streptophyta; class Magnoliopsida; order Lamiales; family Orobanchaceae; genus Rehmannia; species Rehmannia glutinosa. The sequence continues at coordinate 83,216 of JABTTQ020000023.1, read as the reverse complement.
AAAAAACTCAGAGATGTTTCAAAATAACAAAAAAACTCTTCATGTTTCTTTTGTCTTAAATTTAATGAAGGTAATTGTGATATTTTTGTAAATGTCAGGGTTTTCTTGAAATATTTTTGAAAACCACCGGGAAAAATGTAAGACCGAATCAAACCTAAGGGGTATTTTGTAATTTTCAAAGAACTTTGGTTTTTTTGTAATTAGCCCAAACCTTAGGGTGTTTTTGTAATTATCCCTATTGAAAATATTACAATTACTACCTTAAATTTAAGGCAGAATCAAATGTGATGGTTTTTTTTTTGTAATTTTGAAATTAGCCCAAACTCGGTTTTTCCCCCTATTTTTAATGCTACTTTGATTTTATTTTAAAATATTTAACAATTATTTTATGCACAACACAAAGGCAATATTACAATTTTTTCATCAAACACTCTCTTTTAACTTATTCAGCTTTTAGAACATTATCAAACTTATGTTTCTCAACTACTTTTCCCTTCTACAATAATAGATCACTTCATCCGAAAGCGAATTTTTTTTTCAAACACTCCCTAAATATCTCTTTCATCTGCATTCGGATAGAATTGATATCAAGACTTCATCATCACATGGTTCCTTTGCTTGATCTTGCTCGGCAAACCAAGGAAAGCATCTTTGAGAGGCTACTCGTGTTCGAGTATATTCCTAATGGTAATCTAAGGGAGTGTTTGGATGGGGATTTAGCGATGTTTGGAGTGGAATACTCGAATCACAATAGCTCTCGAGTCGCACGTGGCTTGAATATCTTCATGACAGCCGCCGCGCTAGAATATCGCATTGCAGAGATGTCAAATCTCACGAACATTCTTTTAGATGACAAGTGGAAGGCCAAGGTATGTAACAATTCCCAGCAATGGAGAAAATATTAGGGATTTCGCATAAGAAATTAACGGATAATTACAAAAAGTCCCCTAAGGTTTGGGGTAATTACAAAAAAACCAAGAGGTTTTTGGAAATTACAAAAAAAAAAAAAAAAACTTGAGGTCTTATTGTGTCTTAAATTTAAGGGGTAAATGTAATATTTTGATAAAAGTAACGGAGAAAGTTGAAACATTTTTTGCATATGAAGTGTGAAAAATGTAAGACGGATCAAATCTAAAGGGTTTTTTTTGTAATTTCCAAAAATCTCAGGGTTTTATTGTAATTAGCCCAAACCTCGAGGAGTTTTTTGTAATTACCCTTGAATTAATAATATTAGTTAGGTACTTGATTGTTAAAAAGTTTTGCCTTGTATCAAATATATTAGACAACATAAGTGTTGTTCATATACATTTTCTTACTATCAAATTTAGGATTAAATTACAAATACTACCCATGATGTTTAGTCTAATTACCAAAAAAAAAATCAGTTGTCTTTCAATTTTGCAAAAACTCCCTTAACATATTACAAACACTTCGTTGAGGTTTGTATTTACTCAACAAATAAACCTAATTTGTAGAAAAGAAATAAGTATCAAGGGGGTATTTGTAATTTTGAAAGATAGCTGAGTTTTTTTTGTAATTAGACTCAGCTTCAAGGGTATTTTTTGGTAATTAACCTTTATATTTATTAGTCTATCATTGTTTTCAGCTTGTTAAATGTGAACATTAAATATCTACACGTGTAGATTACAGACCTTGGCATGGCTAAACACCTACGTAACGATGGTATTCTCAGCGGTTCAAGTTCTCCGGCTAGAATGCAAGGGACATTTGGTTACTTTGCGCCCGAGTATGCAATTGTCGGAAGAGCTTCTTTAAAGTCCGATGTTTTCAGTTTTGGGGTTGTTCTTCTTGAACTGATCACCGGTCGAACGCCCATCTACAAGTCATCGAATAAAGGCGAAGAAAGTCTAGTAATATGGGTATGAATTGGTGCTTATGTGTTTTTTTGGCCTGAATTTTTTTGCTGCTGCTGATTATTGATGAATGATTTCTTTATGTCACATTTTTTTTCACATTTCAAATGCATTTGCATTTAGTTTCTATCATATTAGAATGCAAATATTACCCTTGAGGTTTAGCCTAATTACAAGAAAAACGGTTATCTTTCAAAGTATACAAATGCCCCTTAACATATGTTTGTGCTTTACAAATTACAGTACACCTATTGAAGGGGGTAATTTGTAAAACAAACACGAACCTCGAGTGTATTTGTAATACCTTAAGAGGGAATTCAATAGATAACCGGAACTTTTTGTAATTAGTTATACCTCAGGGTAGTTAATGTAATTATCCTTAGTTGTTATCATTTCGAAATCCATTTTATATTCTTTATTATCAAGACAAATAGAATTTAGGGGTAATTACAAAAACACCCTTGAGGTTTGGGCTAATTACAAAAAAAAAACAAGAGATGTTTCAAAATTACAAAAAAAAAAAAAAACTATCAGGTTTGATTGTGTGTTAAATTTAAGGGAGTAATTGTAGTAACTTTATAAATATCAGGGGTTTTTTGATATGTTTTACTTATGAAGGGAGAAAATGTAAGATGTAATCAAACTTCAAGGTTTTTTTTTGTAATTATCATAAACCTTTGGTTTTTTTTTGTAATTAGCGCAAACCTTAAGGTTTTTTTGTAATTATCCCTAGAATTTACTCTCTACTTGTTTAATTGATTCATGTATCCTTTCAATGAACAGGCATTTATGCGCTCGTGCTTCTGTTAGACTGACATGAAACTTATAATCTGATCTCATCACAGGCAACGCCTCGTTTGCACGATAGTAAGCGAGTGATTCTGGAGTTACCCGACCCTCGTCTCAAAGGAGCTTTCCAAGAAGAAGAGATGCAGGTAATGGCATACTTAGCAAAGGAGTGCTTGTTGTTGGATCCCGATTCTCGACCGAGCATGAGTGAGGTTGTCCAAATTCTTTCGACCATTGCACCGAACAAATCTAAACGGAAACATATGCCAAGCGCGTTTCAGGTAACAACAAGGCTGATCTCATAAGAATCTCTGATGCTCATGGTACATCTGTCCCTTAAAACGACCTAACTAGTTTCTTGCATGATTTTTCTTTTATAAAACATACCCTTCAGGTTCTGTCTAATTACACAAGAAGCCAATTTTCTTTCAAAATTACAATCATCCCCTTTGAAGTTTGTATTTACTTAACAAATACCCTTTCTTGAAGTGATGGTGTTGGTCTTTATTTCTATTTTATAAATTGCCTCTTGCACCTTCAAGAGTTGGGATTTGTTAAGAAAATACAGACTTTAAGGTAGGCATTGAGATAACCCGACACCTAACGTAACACAAATTTAGAGATATAAGTACAATCATTCGGGGGTTCAGGTCAATTTTGGGTCAAACACGATTAACACGGGAAGAAAATAGGTGAGGTCATCTTCACCCGCGTGTCAACCCAATTCACCTATTAACCCATTTAGAGTTGTATAGTGGATATGTTTTTTTTTCTTATTTTATGATGTTTTAGATGGTCATGTGATGTTGGACAAATTATTGAATGTATTTTCTACTAATTTAAGGTATTTTATTTGTAATTTTAGCTACTTTTTTTTTGGAATATTTTCGTGTCAAGCGGGATTTTTCCACACTAATTGAATCCCTTTTAAATTATATAGATATTTCGTGTTGTGTCAGGTTACCGTGTAATTAAATATGTCATGTTCTGGTTGCGTGCCTTGACAAAAATTATTAAAACGTGTTGTGCTCGGGTTAATGTAAAATGTGTAATACATGTGTCATAACACGACCCACAAAAACAAGACACAACCTGATTGGCACCCTACGTTAAGGGGATGTCTTTAGGGTATTTTGTATTTGTAATTTTGAAAGGTAATAGTATTTTTTTTGTAATTAGTTTAAACCTCAAGGGTAGTTTTTTCAATTATCTACAAAAATATACTTATATATTTGCTAATGCCTCTTAGCTCAAATGATTTTTGATTCTCACACTATCTCACATCACAGTATTCATCTGCTGGTGGCTTGATAAGTGGGAATCCAGAAACGTCTTGACGAGGAAGAACTCAACGACACATCTTCAACCGAGGAAATCAAGCAAATTACATTCAAACGCCTGCTCGATTCTCGTCTCCAACAAATCCCGACAGTAATCATCTCACCGTTAAACAAACCAAGAAAGAAACACACGATTCCTCAACCGACATCGAAAAACTGATGCTCCTGACCTCAAAATCTCGAAGTTGGCGCTTACAAGACGACGAAGTGGTGGATTTAACCGAACCACGGTTCGAGTCGTTCTGTTTGCCAAATGTTGATTCCCATATAGTTAAAATTACATGACAAGGTATGTGTTAAGAAGGTCCTCCAAGTAATTTTGTGTCTGAAGAGCACCAAAGCTAGGAGGGCAATTTCCATGGCTGAGATCTTGGTTTCGTTTTGAAAATTACCTCAAGAGATCACATAACTATTAAGGGGAATAACATGTTCTTTGAGATGGCTCTCATTTTTCTATCTTGAGTTGTAAATATTTTTTAGGATACACGGTTCGTTTGTTGGTTTAGTGTTTAGGTATATTAGTAGAAGTTGTAGTTGATGAAACAATGGTCATGCATATTTGAAACTTTCTTGTCAAGGCTTGAAACATTGAGTGTTAGCAAGAGGTGTGATGTTTCAAATTGCAAATGAGAATGTTTTGTTATGTGGAAGAATATACTTATTTTAGCTTTTTTTTTTTTTGATGGAATTTAAGCTTGTCGTTCAATCATCTCAATCAAGCAATCTCATATTTCACCTCCTTTTTTGATCGTATATAACAACTTATACACTTAAATGAGAGTTGAAAAATTTAAATATTTGTGTATGTTATGTTGTTATTGTGGTCGAAAATTAGTAATGACATTATTAAATGAGAGGCATGGTCTTTGCGAGATTTATTTTGGGGGGGCAATTTTAAGCTTTATTTTAAGATGATTCAAAAAATTTGATACACCAAATTTGTTGAAATAGAAACCAAATTAAGGATAATAATGGATGGAAAAAATTCATATAAGACCATTTCATGGATTGCATTTTGTGGGGCGGATCTCCCACAATGATCGATCCACCAAAAGACTAGTGGCATTTTCGTAAATATCAAGTTAACATGGGGTATGTTGATAACTAAAAAATAATGGTTTTTTCTCAGAAAGTATAACTTTTACTCTTAAAAGTATACATTTTCAAAGTAACTTTTTAGAATGGTGGCATAGTATCATAGGGATTAGGGGCGGTGGCATAATTTTTTTTAGGATGGTGGTATAGTATCACTTTCATTAAAAAAAATGTTGAGATATTAAAATATAATCAACATTAATGCCTGATTTTTAGGATACTTTAGGATAATGCTCTCCTAACTTTATGGTTTATGTTTTTTCTTTTTTCCTTAAATCATGGATTGATTAGAGTAAGCATTTGTCTATATATGTATGATTTCTTTCATGATTTGAACAAGAAATACAAACAGTTTCATACGGTATCATAGAGCAAGGTTCACAAACCCTAGTTTCTATTTTTTAAGAAACATTAGTTTTCAGTTCCTTTGTTTTCTATTTTTTCTGATCGGAATCGCCCACCGAGTCACTGTTCATATCTGGATTACTGTGCACTCCCGGAGTCACTGTTCAAAGCAAGATCATTGTTTATTGTTCATATCGAGATCACTGTTCACACTAGAAAAATTATTCTGTCGTGACACTGTTCACCCACGGAAATATTGTCTCGCAGAAAATATGGTTTCGCCAAAAAATATTTTTCTACCGGAAAACACTGGAAACACTGTTCACATATGGTATTTAAGTTATAATGCCTGATTCTTCTTTCAAAACAACGGGTTTGGTCTCATTTACCTTTCAAGGGTCCACAACCATTACAACCAACATACTGAATGGTAAGAACTTCTTGAAATCTGACTGTGGATTTTTTATCTCCCCCAAAAATATAAAAGAATATACGGTGAAAGCGATGACAGGCCACATCTTCAGCCACTATAGCTCACACTGGTAACTATTGTTTGTCTCTCTCACCTTACACCTATGGGATGGGTTTTGGATTCCAGTGCTTCTGATCACATAATCGGTAATTCTTTTATTTTCTCTCAAATATCACAAACCAAATTTTCCCATTATGTTACTGTTGCAGATGAGTCTAAATTCCAGCCACTGGAATTGGGCGGGTATCACCAACTCCCTCAATACCATTGAGTTCAGTCTTATTAGTTCCTAATTGTCCTTTTAGTTTGATATCCATAAGTAAATTAACTCGTTCCTTAAATTGTACCATAACATTCACATCTGGTTCTTTTTTGATACAAGATCGGAGTACGGGACAGACGATTGGTGCATGATCTGAATCTCATGGTCTCTACTACCTTCAATCAATAATTTCCACTCCATGTGCCGCTACTGCATCCCCTGATCTTCTTCATCGTCGTTTGGGTCACCCGAGTCTTTCACATGTAGAGTCTTTAAATTGTGAGTCTTGTCAATTAGGCAAACATGTCCGAGCCTATTTTTCTAATCGTCTTAATAACAAAGTTGCATCTTTCTTTGATATTGTTCATTATGATGTTTGGGGTATAAGTCGTGTTCCGTCTAACTTAGGTTATCGGTATTATGTCAATTTCATTGATGATTTCTCCCGGTGTACTTGGGTATTTCTAATGAAAGATTGGTCTGAGTTGTTTAGTATTTTTGAAACTTTTTGCACAGAAATCAGGACTCAATTTGGTAAAATAATTTGTATCTTGCGTAGTGATGATGCAAAAGAATACTTCTCTGGCCGTTTTAATTCCTTTACACGTCCCAACGGAATTAAACATCAATCCAGTTGTCCCCATACACCTCAACAAAATGGGGTAGCTGAGCAAAAACATAGACACATTGTTGACACGGCTCGCACCTTGTTGATATATGCTAATGCACCTTTAAAGTTTTGGGGTGATGCTATCCTGACTGCCGCTTATTTGATAAATCGAATGCCATCCTCCATGTTGAATGGTTAGGTTCCCTACTTTATTTTGCACCCTACAGCCCTCCCCCTCGTATTTTTGGTTGTACTTGTTTTGTTCATGATCTATCTCCTAGTCATGATAAACTGTTCGATTAGTCTATCAAGTGTATTTTTCTTAGTTACTCTCGTCTTAGAAAGGTTACCACTGCTGCTCTCTTCCTACAAATCGTTTCTTCATTTCCGCCGATGTTACTTTCTTCGAAGACATATCATGTTTAGCCGCAACTACTATCCATTCTCACGACTTGGATCAGGTTTGCCCTACATTACCAGATGCTCCATCTTCACCACAGTCTCATCCACCTATAAATCGATTTGGCATTACTTATGAAATCCAGTCTGAGCCACAAGTTTCAGCTATTGTTCCAGATGTCACTCTCCCTACATTGGATCCACTTGTTTCACTTGATTTGACTATCGTCATTCGCAAAGATATACGCTCTACCCGTAAACTTTATCCTATCTGTAATTTTCTATCCTATCATCGTTTATCTCCCACATATTGTGCTTTTGTTTCTACACTCTCTTCTTTTTTTATCCCTAAGACAGTTTCCGAAACACTAGCTCATCCAGGATTGAAACAGGCTATGATTGATGAAAATGTCAGCTTTAGATTACAACCATACTTAGTAGCTTATTCCCCTTCCCTCTGGAAAATCCATTGTTGGTTGTTGTTGGGTGTTTAATATTAAGATCGGCCCTGATGGACAAGTCGATCGCTTGAAAGCTCATCTAGTTGCTAAGAGATATACACAAGTATATTGTTAAGATTATAGTGATATTTTTTCTCCGGTTGCAAAGATGTTTTTAGTTTATTTATTCCTCGTTATGGCTGCCATGAAACATTGCCCCTCTTCAGTTAAGATATCAAGAATGTCTTTTTGGATGGTGACTTGGAAGAGGAGATTCATATGGAGAAACCTCATGGGTTTGTCGCTCAGGGGGAGTATGGTTTGGTATGCAAATTACAAAAGTCTTTTTATGGTTTGAAACATTTACCTCGGGCTTGGTTTGGCCTATTTAGCAAAGTTCTTCAACAATTTGGGATGATCCACTGCGAATGAGATCATTATGTCTTTTTTCGATGTTCCTCAACAAATCAATATATCTATCTTGTGGCCTATGTTGATGACATTGTAATTATGAGCCATGATTGTGAAGGTATCAAGGCATTAAAACAACACTTATTTCACAATTTTTAAACTAAGGACCTTGGTCCTCTTCATTATTGTCTTGGGATTGAAGTAGCTCAATCAAAGTCATGTGTTGTTATCTCTCAAAGGAAATATGCTCTTGATATTCTAAAAGAAACATGTCTTACAGATTGTAAACCAGTTGCTACTCCAATGGACCCTAATGTAAAGCTCATTCCTAATCAGGGGGAGCTCTATCCTGATCCAGGAAGATATCGAAGGCTAGTTGGGACTTGGGAAGCTAAATTATCTCACCATGACTAGACTAGACATATCTTTCCCAGCAAGTATAGTAAGTTTCTCAACTCTCCTTGTGATAGTCATATAGTCATTGGAATGCAGTTGTAAGAATTGTCATTGGGTATCCGAATGCTGATTGGGCAGAAGATGAGAATGATTGAAGATCTACTTTTGGTTATTGTATATTCATAGGAAGGAACATGATTTCATGGAAAAGCAAGAAGCAGACCGTTGTTGCTCGATCAAGTACGAAAACTGAGTATCGGGATATGGCTCATGTAACATGTGAGCTTTTGTGGCTCAAATATTTATTGCAGGAATTCCATTTCTATGATGTTGGTCCTATGGAGCTCGTGTGTGATAATCAGTCAGCTTTGCACCTTTTCTCCGATCCAGTTTTTCACGAGAGGATGGAACATATAGAAGTTGACTTCCATTTTCCTTAGAGAAAATATTGTCTCTGGGATCATCATGACCTCATTAGTTAACTCTATAGATCAACTTCCTGATATTTTTACTAAATCTCTACGTGGCCCTCGGATAACTTATATATGTGACAAGATAGATGCATATGATGTATATGCTCCACCTTGAGGGGGAGTGTTGAGATATTAAAATATAATCAACATTAGTGCCTGGTTTTTAGGATACTTTAGGATAGTGCTCTCCTAACTTTATGGTTTATGTTTCTTCTTTTTTCCTTAAATCATGGGCTTATCAGAGTAAGCCTTTGTCTATATAATGTATGATTTCTTTCATAATTTGAATAAGAAATACAATCAGTTTCATAACTTTTTACTCTGAAAATTGAAAGTATGTATTTTCAAATAAACAAATTTGATATTAGTTGTTCCTCTAAATAATTTGATATTAGTAGTTCCCAAAACGATTCATCCCAAATTGGGACCAGATACTAATAGACTTGTTTCATAGTTTAAAAAATTATTAAAAATTATTTGACAAAAAATAATTAAAAAGTATATATTTTAAGAAAATAATGTTATTAAAACTTTTTTTAAGTATCTTTTTTATGGCCCCGAAAGCGCGTACCACTATACGAAAAGGAATTTGTTATGGGAAGAGCGTAACTTTAATTCCATTTGTGTAACACATCACTCACGTGTTCGAATTGCAGGCTGCATCTCCTGTCTCTTTTAAAGCTCATTGCATGGAGAATTATCCCCAACACTTGTCAACTTTAGCTCCAAGGTGTGTGCCTCAGCCCTCAACATCTGGCAATCTCTGCTACCCGTACAATTTCCTCAGCTCTAGTTCAATGTCCAACAACCTCAGTTTTGATACCAAACTTCTTTAATGTTAGTAGGAACCTGGAAAACTCAATTCCAGCACCAAACTTATTCATTTACAGTGCCAAACTCATAAATTTTTTTCTGCATCATACCAGTTTCGACAGTTCCAAGTTCTGTTTACCTCCTATGTACACCAACCTCTTAGTTCCAATGTGCGTTAGCCTCTCAGTTTCAATTCTAATCTTGCGTCGCAACCCAGATCCAACGCTTAGACCACAAACTTCTTCAGTAACGCTTGCGTCACTACAACTTCGTTAGTTTAAACTTTTGTTTACCTCTACTACACGCCAACCTCTCAGTTCCGGCCACCTGCCAACCTCCATTGTACGCCGGCATGCCAATTCAGTCCATGCCCGCTTCCATTACAACATGCTCCCAAGTGGATTCAATCGCAATTTACTTTGATACTAGTTGGACCTCAAACACTTACCATTACACCAAAAAGAATTCATTATAGGAATAACGTAACTTTAATTCCATGTATTGTGTAGCACAACATTCATGCGAATTGCGGGCCGCGTTGCGCATTTAAAGCCCATTGCATGTAGAATGTTGGGTCTGAACCCAATAAGTTTTTAATAAAAATATCATCAAATTTTATATGATATATATATATATATATATATTTAAAAAGAATTAGGTTGGATTGTCAAAAGACAATTTTAGACCCAACCCGTTATACATTTGCATGGAACAAGAAGGTCCAAATTAGTCAAGGAAACATGGAAAGAACCCTCAAAAAATTAGGTAATGGTACTAATAATGATATTGATTTGGATAAATGATCACCTTCGAGTCTTGGACTCTCGGGTAATCAGGTTCGAGTTCTTGGGTGACCTGAAATAGACGAACACACGTCAGGCTGTCGGGGGGTGGTCCCGGCTAGGACCTTCTGATGCATAAGTCAGGTAGAGTTCTATGAGGTACAGAGATATAAAGACAACAAATGTAAAAATGAGAGGTAAAAGTAGCAGAGTGAATAGTTACCATCAAGTTACTGTAGCATGGTATTTATAGATATTCCCCGGCACATGTGAGACTTGTGGTTGTGACAAGTGTCATCATCACGGAGCGTGGGGTTGTACTACGTTGTCGTGGAGATCAATGGTCCACCTTTTCGGGTTTGGCCCATTCCCCCAGTCCGGATCGGATACGAGGCTCCAATCCCAATTTTGAGACCTCACTGTGTAGAAGCCTTAAGACCTCACTGCCTTATCAGATATGAACCAAATTTATTACAAGAGCCATAGTGTACATTTGTTAACTACTCTAATTTATTTTTTGAATTATATTTTATATTATATATACATGTTAAGTGTATAAAATACATGTTAAATATATAAAAAATTAATATATATTATGTATTTTTGAAATATTAATATGTATTTATTATTGTTTTAACCATTAAATATATTTTCACCCCTTTATATTTGTTAAGTTTATTCACGAATATATTTTTAATTAGAGATATCAATAAGGACCGACCCGTAAAATGTCCTGAAGTTATAAGAGCTTGAAAAATCTAAGCCTAGGGCTAGAGTTGGGCCAGAACTGACCCTATAATTTCTCTTTTTTTTTTTGGTTTTGATGAAGTCATGTTGTTTTTTTTTTAGGGAAACCGAAAATTCATTACTAGGAGATCATCTCCAAATGTGCCATGTCTGTCAACTGATCAGGGATCCCAACCAACGGCTCATTACATCGAACTTAAAAGCAAAACGGGCCAGGCTATGAGCCAGAGTATTTCCTGACCGTCTACCGAAACTAGGAATAACAGAATCAAAGAAAGGAAAAAAATTAACAATGTTTCCCAAATAAGAGAGTTCGCCTTTCCCATTTTTTAACCTGTAGAACAAGGTGATGTTGTCCGTTTCCAGATAGACCCATCATATGTCCATATTTCGTGCAAGTTGTAGCCCTTCCCAGCACGCCAATGCTTCCGCAACCTCAATCGATCCCTCCAAAGGCACCTTCTTCATTAACATTGAGAGGACGTGGCCTCTGGTGTCACGAAGCGCTACGCCTAGACCACTCCTTTCATTCTCAAGGATTGATGCGTCTGAATTAATTTTCACATACTCAGCTTCAGGATGTTGCCATTTGTCACGCCACCTCTGTTCATGATTGAGACTCATTCCTTCAGCGGCCTTCCTATGCTCTTCTAGTCTACTTGCAGCGAAACGAAAACATTGATCCAGCCTCATCAGTTTGTTGTTGAACAACAATTTATTCCTAGCATCCCACAAAGTCCACAAGAGCATTGCAACCATAGGGTGTCCCTCCGCATCTCCTCTGTTTTCACTACAAGAAATCACACATTTCATGACGAAAAATATTGTCATATAAACCTATTTTTTCGTCACTAAATGTATTTGGTGACGAAAATTGAGCGTCATAAAGATCGTCATTGTAGCCCCGTCATAAAAGGTATACATGACGTTTTTGCAACTTGTCACTACAAAATTAACCTTTGGCCACGCTAATAACGATTGTCACGATTTATATCATTTTTTGTGACGCCTATATCGTCACATAAACGATAAATTTTTTGTCATTTATATTGTTTCTTTGTCACAAAAATATATTTTTAATGACAAAAGCATGTTTTTGTCATCATAGCATTAACTTTTAGTGACGAAAATGATCGCATTGCCGAATTCATCAAATTCTAATGACAAATTTTGGTGTCACAATTGTATTTATAATTTCATCATATATTACACAGCTTGTCATGAAAGATGTGATTTAACGTTACGAAATATTGCGTGTCACTTAATGTATATTTATAATGACAAAATAATGTGTCACCAATAATTACAATTCAACGACGAGATATGTGTTGTCACCAAAAGAATATGTAACATGATGATTTTGTTTGTCATGGAAACAATCGCTATATATGACAAAGTTTATCAGCGTCGCTAATTGCACCGAAATAATGATGAAATCGTCCGTCATAAAAATTAATATGTGGTGACAAAATGTATCGTCACATAATAAATTTATACAGTGACAAGTTTAGAAAATATTTGTGACGATACAAGTCATCATTATAGTGTATTTTTAATGACAAACTGTACATCGTCAAAGAATAGATTTTTTTGGTGACAACTAAATTTATTGTAATAAATGAGTGTTTAAGTTACGAAATATTTCATTGTCGCCAATTGGTAGCTTTCTTACATGACAACATAATTGTCATGAAAATAAGTATTATAGGCAATGTAATTAGCATATTTTTTTAATTGTACATATATAATTATTTAAATATTAATTTGTAAAATATTCTATCAATACATTAATAATACTACAAAGTGCAAGTTCAAATGCGATTAAGCATGAAAAATAAAATAAAAATAAAATCAATCATGTTTGATTAAGTAGAATACGATTATTTATCAATATAAGAGAAATGATAAGATATCCATATTTCAAATGGACAATAAACTACTTGAACAATGTCAAGAAAAAAACATTAAATATCCAAACCAAAACAAAAGAGTACTTAGATTAATTATATCGGCTAAAGGGTATTCCCACTGCACCATGAATGCCATAAGCTTTTCAATACAAGCACCTTGTTGGTATCGAAATGGTCTTTCAAATCACCCACCGTGACTTAAGCCCACTCACTTGAGATTCCGATTCTTGTAACTTCTCTTGTCTCTTGAAGTTTATTTTGCGCTTGTTGAGTACTTGAGTCATGCGATGTGGTGCGTCTACTTGGAGGTTTTGGACCATATCCAAGGCCCTTTCTATAACCGGATCCATGGCCAGGACCTCAAGAACTATTTAACGACACTCTTTTCAATTCCTTCCTCCGTATATTGGGCTCGCTTTGATATCATCAACTCCTATTTGAATATTGGACATACGAATATACAATTAATATCATGACACAAGCTAAAATATACAATAAAAATGTGTATGTGAATGATTACCCAATTCTCTTGAGCCTCAACTCTTGACCAACCATCTTTCTCTTTATAGTGAGTACGTTTATATAATTCAATCATATCACATTCTTCTCTCCATTCAAATCTTTCTGAGACTATAAAAAAATGAGAAAATGAAAAAAATCACACCCAAAAAGAAAAAGAAAATTAAAGAAACATTATTCACTCAAGGTTACCTAAAACACTTACGATTTCATGTTGAAGAACAAGAAAAGGTGTTCTCAAATATGTGGTGCTCGTACTTGTTTCCGATTTCCGATTTGATTACACTTCTGTTCTGTAAAATAAGAATGGTGATATTGCAAGTTAAGGTACACATCTAATAAAAACTAAGACACGCTATAAAATTTAAACATAAGTTTAATTTAAGTTAGTGATATTACCTTGTATTCGTGTTTGCGAAATACTGCCCTGCACAAGACTTCCCAATTCTAATATCGTTTATTAGAAATACAAGATGGCTTATTATTTTTAGCCTCTTCCAATGTTGCATACTTCTTGAAATGTTGATGAAGCTTGTGGCGCTTTTGTCGTGTACTAGATTTCACCTCTCTATCATGCATTTTTCGCACTCCGGATCATCAATATTAACATCCATGTGGATCTACAAGTGACACATCAATTGATTGCGAATGATATTAACTGCTTTTTTCAATATAGAATGAGGAATGTGTACACATATAAGATTATTTTAGATTATACAAATAATAAAAGGAAAACTAAAAATATTTCATATGTACCTGTAGATGATCAAACCCAGAGTCCAAACATTTTTCTTCATCCACTTCTTTCCATTTCTTGGGCACCGGAAGGACGTCTCGAGTTACTACACCAATTTGACTAGAAAGCTTTGAAGACTCCTCTCGAGTTTTTGGCCTTCCGAGCAGTGGGTCAACAGTTACCTTCATTTTATGCCCAGAAGCAACAAACGCCTTCATGATGGCTTTGCCCATTGTTTGACCACGTCCTCTTTTCTTTGAGACACCGCGACATCCGCACATCAAAAGGATGATAGAATAAAAATTTATATTTCTTTGACATTATCTCGCTTGATGTAATATCTCCACAATTAAATGATAACTGCTTTTAGTCATAAAGTTGGCATTGTTTGGTGTTAGAAGTTGATCAAGAAGCATAACACATAAGAACATAATTCTAATGGAATATGAACAAAATATGCAAAATGTACCAATATGATAGTGTCAATTCTCGAAGAGACATAGTCGCTTTAACTATTGTATCAAATTGAAATTTGTACTTTAAAACAATGAAAGAAAACCTTTGGATTCTTAAGCTACATGTCCCTCCCGGTCGATCCACAGGGGGTGGGTTCCGGAAAAAAGTTTTCCCCTCGGAAGGAAAAGAAATTGCACATATGGACTTGTTGAACAACCATATCAGGTGTTTTGGATTATCTTTACCTTTGTATAAAATGAAGTCTATGATGCAAAAGAGAATTTATAAGACAAATTTTGGATTATCAGGTGTCAAAACAGTACATTGATTTCAATTTTGGAATTTGGACCAACAAAGGTAGATCATATCTACACTATGTATACAATAAAAATATAAGACAAATTTAAGTACTATGGATTTATCTAAATTTAATATTAATTCTTTTTTGTTTTTGTATTAGGTATACTCATATTGAAAGTGGACAAACTTGTAAGAAACAAAACATTAAATGTGATGTATACCTGATATATCATTCGCTTCATGAGCCGACTCTTGTGTGTTCTCTGAATGTGACTGAAGTTCAGGACTTTGACTTGGTAGAACTTCAGAGTTTTGTGGCATGTTCTCATTCTCATTGGTGTTGTTTGTTGTATTAGTTTTACCTCTATCGGAGGATCCATTATGCAGTCCAGATGTTACCAAAGCCTCAGTCACACCATCGTTTGCCACATTTGTTTTGTCTAAAAGTTGTCTGATACTTCTTCGAGGTGTCGAATAACATGAAGCATTCTTGGTAGTGTGATTTATGATACTTTGTAGGGACTTGTCTCGGATGCTTTTCATTTTCAGTTTGCGACCGCCTGGAGCCATTTCTAAAACTCTACATGCACACGAAACTAGTTAGAAAAATGAGATACGACAACTATATAGACATTGATAGATTTTTAGACTAATAAAATCTGTGGAATGAATTACTATGACATATGATATATGACCACGTAAATAGTTAAAACAAAAAAAAATCTAAAATTTAAGGCAATTTTTTTAAAGCAAATACAATCAAGCATAGATCCTGGAGTAGAGGCCCGACTTGCTAGCCCAGACATGAATATGAAATTAGGGATCTTAATGCCAAATTCTACATAGTAATGACCAAAATGCATATATCACAATGTTAAGAAAGAGAGAAAGAGAAAACCATCAGTCACATCAACTCCTACCCAAATACCCAATCGCAGATAATCACTTCATTTTACGACAATATTTAGCATATTATCCATGTTGAAACATTTATCTCTGCCCGCTTATGATTAACCTGCTTTATAAGGTCTTCAAATTTCTTGATATAAGCATAAAACTCACAGAGGTGAACAAAACTCACACAAACGATTTTAATTATTTGTCATTACACGTCCAACATTGCCAAAACCAAAAAAGACAAATCACCAGGGGATCTTTTATTAATACTAATCAGCCCCACTGTGTAAATACATCTTATTAGATACATGGATGCATTTTTTCCAATTTGTTTTGTCAAAAAAATAACATAATTAAACCAAGTGCAGGTGTTTTCACAGATTCAATGTGGACTGCAGAGAGAGAAATCTTCAAAGAAAGTTCACAAATACATTTTTTTTTTAAATTTCGGCCAACCCGATAACTGAACTGAAACCGACCAAAAAATTTAGGTTTAACCGAACCGAACCGTGTCAAATCGGTCCGGTTTCAGTTTAGTACTTTGGCGAACCAAATTTTTGTTCGGTTGATTCAGTTTTGGCCGATGAACACCCCTAGTCTATCCATTCATATGAAATACGAACAAACTATCAAACAATACAAAAACAGAAAAACATCTAATTGTATTTCAATCAATTACCGGATAGAATTACAAAACAACATCCCCGCATTCCATTTTACAAAAACAACATAAAATGGCAAAATTGAATAGTGCAAAGAATCTCAAAGTATTGCACTTTGATTTAAATATAAATCATAACAGGCTTACTATTCTCAAATCACATAGAAACATACATTATACACGTAAACAAGTAGCAATATCAGTCATAACCTAAAGGTATTTGTGATTTTGGAGAAAAGAGGAGACATTACCGTGTGCTTGCTACTTGAAAACACCGCAGAGAATAACTTGAAGAGAAAGGAACTAGAAAGAAATCGGTATTTTGATATCTCGTTAACCTAATCTTTAATTTATACATGACCGAGATAAAAAAAAAAAAAGGGAGATGGAGAGAGTTACGGTAATTTAGAATCCTTGTACTTATCTACCTTAATTAGTTAATAATATACCTTAATTAAATTGAATTAAGCGCCAAAACAAAAAAAAAAATTGTCCGCAAATATTGTTTTGTTGTGACCAAATCTTTTTTTTCCTTATTTATTTATCTATCCATTTATTATATACAATTGTTCCCATCAAACCAAAAATCGAGAATATAGGATTAATATTTTTTTGAACCAGAAATATAGGATTAACATTAATTATATCTAAAACTAAATTTTTATTTTATCAAATTGTTATGGAAATTAAAAAAGGAATTAAACTAAACACACCTTTGTTCTTCAAGAGCAGGGTATTGCTGAACAAAACATATCTCATAGTCAGAATGGCGTGGTGTAAAACCTGTGACTGGATTCCAGAAGAGAAGGTAAGTAGGCGGTGTGTGCTTGAGCTGGAATGCTGGTAATTTGGTTGTTTTTCGGTGATAGGAATGGAGGTGGCTTCGATTTTGTTGGGACATTGATAATTTTAGTTTCATTTTCTGATTTCTCTTTCGAGTCACTTGATTGTCAATTTTTCAAGCTTTTTCAAGAGGAATAGAAGGTTAGGGATGACGGAAGGTTAGGGATGACGGTTAATTTTGGACCAAAATTGATAAAGAATGTTAGGGATTAGGATGACGGATGGTTCATGAACTGAAGCATTTGTTAATATTGTTTAATAGATAATTTACTTTAAAAATGCTTATTTGGAAAATAATTTCATATACAATTAGTATATGTATAATATAGTTAATTTTAAAACTTACCATAAATCAAAATAAGTATTTAATATTCAATATTATATTTATAAATATTGAATAATCTTTACATTACTTTGAAGAATATAAAATTTATCAAAATATAGTACTATTCTATTATAAGGAGTATCTAAGGGTGCTTCGAAATATTGTGTTTACCTAGGGCTGTAAATGAACCAAGCCGCTCGTGAGCTATTCGAAGCTCGATTCGGTAAAAGCTCGTTCGAGTTCGTTTTATGAGGCTCATTAAAATAAACGAACCAAACTCAAACTTAGAGATATTCAGTTCGTTAGATCATGAACATGCTCGTTAGTAAGCTCGTGAACAGGCTCGATACTAAGCTCGTATAAATTAAACTGATAATTTGATTTTAATTTTAATTTTTCATATTTTTACTTAAGATAGTATAAAAATATTTCAATAAACTTATTTTTCTGAATAAAATTATAAGTTTTAATAAATATATTATGAATTTTAAATATAAGTATTTTTTTTATAATAAATTGAAGAATAATTTAATTTCTAATTAATATTAATTAAGCTCGTTTAGGCTCGATTAAGCTCGAAAAAGTTCGTGAGCCATCAATATGTTCGATAAATTCGAGGCTCGAGTTCGACTGATAATAAACGAGCCAAACTCAAACACTCAAAAGTTCGGCTCGGTTGATTTGATTGCTCCTTATGTCTACCCTATACCGAAAATCACTACTGCCCTTCTGTTTTTGAAGGTCTCGTGTGAGAAAAAAATGGGCCATCTATATTTGAGCTTATTTGAGCTCCGTTCATTAACATAACAAACCAAGCTTGAACATATTTCTATTTGATAAGAATATAAAGCTCGACTTGACTCGATTTTGTTGGGACATTTTTGCTAATTTGATCTTCACTTTCTAACTTAAACACGAATCCCTTGTTTAATTATACATGCCGAACCTTAAACCCGCATTATTTCACAAAACACAGGACTCGATCCGTTTATGTATAATAAAATTATTTTTATTTGCATTTAATAATTTCAACTAAATAAATTTATTTTTAAAATAATAATTACTACAAGTCTACAACACACTATTCAATTAATAAAATACATCACAATTCCTAACATTAAAAAAAAAAATTAACATATACATAAATAACATCACACACTTATAATATTTTGAGGATAAATAACCCATGAAGTTTGGACACATACCAATTAATTTCGTGTTATGATCGTATTGGATTTACATTTGCTCGTCCGAAATTGACACCGTAATTCTATTATACGGATAATTATAATATGTCTACTAAATATTTTACTTCAAAATACGGAGTATTTAAGCACTTCAAATATAAAGGTGGACCTATACTTGATAAAAACCAAGCTACTCGATCTCAATTCGAGACCGATCGTTAAAAGCTCGTTTGAGGTCCGTTCGTTAACATAACGAACCAAGTTTGAACATATTTTTCTATTTGATAAGATATAAAGCTCGGCTCGAGCTTGACTTGATTAATTAAAAAAATATCTGTAAAAATATCAAGCTACTCGAGCTCGTTTCGTTTAGCTCAATTATAGCTCGTTTGAGTTTGATTCGATTAATAATCAAACCAAACTCAAATACGATTTTAAAAGTTCGATTATAATCCAAACAAGCTTGAAAAATATTAATATAAAACACAATATATTAATTTTTATATTTTCTAAATACAAGAATAAATAGTATAATTTACATTAAATATAAATCATATTAACACAAGCCATATTAACATTTTCGAACATTAAAATTTGAACACAAACGTGTTATGAGAAAGAGCACACAAAAAGAAAAGCCAAAAAGTAAGCTTTTGAATGGCTCGCAAAAGTTTGAACACCGGGATATGTAAGGAGAAAACACACCCAATAATCGATGGTTAAAAAATATTTCACCACAAGCAATTGTGGGATGGAGGTCGGGGTTCAAATCCTGCTCCATCAAATTGTTTTTGGGGTGGAGTCGTGGTTCATATCTTATAATCAAATTGCTCCCGGGCATATGCGAGCCGGTGAAGATTTCAACTCATATTGAATAAGCATCCGTGTGGGTTCGATTCGGGAGAGAGATCGTTATTAGTAGATTGGGGTCAACATAATTGTTCTCTTTACCCGAGGATCTCGTTGTACGTCCACTAAACCGGCAAATGCGTGCACATCCCGCGGTTTACCTTGGCGGCAAAGAATGAGGAGTCGAGTCTGTTGTCCTCAGCATAGTCGGTAAGCCTATCGAGTTATCAAAAAAAAAAAAAAAAAACCCAATCCACTACCACTAGGCTAATCAACGTTTTTCTATGAGCTAGCGTTAACCTAATTTTATTAAACATTAGTGTAATTAATGAGCTATTTGTCTCTCCGAATAAAAATCTCCTTCACAAATTGATGTGTTTGCGCTAATCAATCGTCTCCTTCTCTCTCCAAATGATCACAGACCACTTCAAAGGTTCCCCGAAATTATCACCTCGGTGTCCACCAACCTGAAACAAATTCTACTTGGGCCAATCACTCGTCATTTGCTTACCAAGTTTTCTTGAAGGTAAATCCGATTTTGATTTGGTTAATCACTAAAATATGTGGTATTGTCGTTTATGTCCTATGAGTTCAATTTTAATGTCTCACTACTTCAATTTCAATATCCCATGATTCAATTTTTTGTTGTTGAATTATATAGAAGATAAACTTGATTGCACATAAATGTTTGTGATAATGTTCAACCCAAGTTCAATGAATTGCTTGGTATGGTTGATTGGCCCTTTTTTGTAGTTCCTTGCTTGACTGCTTTTGTATGCTTTCGATGTTCATCTTTTGTGTCATTAGGTTTCATTTGAGAAGAAGAAAAGAAGAATTGTTTGAGATGGTATGTATCACTATCTTGTTTTTGCTATGTCTCAAATTGTCCTTAAAAAGCTCCCTTGACGTGTTATGTTTGTCCGGATAAGTTGTTCCCGCATTGAAATGGAATTTTATCCCTACTATAAGAAAGAAAACATATCCTCGCCCATATTGTACAAAATGACATCATCTCAATAATGTCATGGAGTCGAGGGTTCAAATCCTGCTCCATCAAATTGTTTGTGTTTGGAGGTCGAGTTCATATCTGCTCCGTCAAATTGCTCCCACGGGGCATATTTGAAGATTTGGTGGGAACTCATCTTGAATAAATCCGTGTGGGTTGAGGATCTGGTTAATTTGTCGTGGAAATCATATTAACACAAGCCATATTAACATTTGCACATCCAGCGGTTTACCTTGCGGCGGCAATGAGGAAAGCGGGCACTCGGGCGTAGTCGGGCGTAAGCACTGGAAGGCTGAGTTATCAAAAAAAAAAAAAAAAAAAAAAAAAAAACCGATCCACTACCCATTAGGCTAATCAGCGTTTTTCTATGAGCTAGCGTTAACTTTAATTTTATTAAACATTAGTGTAATTAATGAGCTATTTGTCTCTCCAGAACGAAAAATCTCCTTCACAAATTGATGTGTTTGCTGCTAATCAATACGTCTCTGTCTCTCTCTCCAGCCATCACAGACCACTTCAGCAGGTTCCTGAAATTATCACCTCGGTGTCCACCAGCGGCAAATTCTACTTGGACGCCAATCACTCATCCATTTTGCTTACCAAGTTTTCTTGAAGGTAAATCCGATTTTGATTTGGTTAATCACTAAAATATGTGGTATTGTCGTTTATGTCCTATGAGTTCAATTTTAATGTCTCACTACTTCAATTTCAATATCCCATGATTCAATTTTTTTGTTGTTGAATTATATAGAAGATACAACTTGATTGCACACCAAGTGTTTGTGATAATGTTCAACCCAAGTTCAATGAATTGCTTGGTATGGTTGATTGGCCCTTTTTTGTAGTTCCCTTGCTTGACTGTTTTGTATGCTTTCTGATGTTCATCTGCTTTGTGTCATTAGGTTTCATTTGAGAAGAAGAAAGAAGAATTGTTTGAGATGGTATGTATCACTATCTTGTGTTTGCTATGTCCGAAATTGTCCTCTGCACCCTTTGACGTGTTATGTTTGTCCAGATAAGTGTTCCTGCATTGAAATGGAATTTTATCCCTACTACAAGAAAGTAAAACATATCCTCGTCCATATTGTACAGCATGACATCATCTCAATAATCTAGTGTGAAGAAGTAGACTAAGAAAGCTCTAGTCAAAAATCAATATAATTCTCAAATAGTCTCTTAGATAAAATGGTCTACTGCAGTGACAAATATACTTAATTATTTTCGTGATGCCACGTATGCCTACATCTTGAAAGGTGTTGTCCGATTTATGCGATGCGAATTTACATCTAAAACCAGGTATATTTATACACACATTAGACAAGAAAACCGGATTAAATACAATTCAGGGTCAAATACTTACTCATCCTTACAAAGATCGATGGAATCAACATCCGAAGCTAGAGCTTCTCTCTCTAGTTAATGGGGTCCTCTCGATATAGCATATTGTATCCTTCATGCTTCGTGCCGCATATCCTCTCAAGGGAGTCTTAACATCGGTGAAGTTCACCGTAGATACAAGTGGAAGGTGATTTAGCATTCTTGATGTGCTTTTTGACGAATTACTATTTTGGGTGATCTGATTTTGAATCAGATTGATTTAGGATTTATAACTTTTTGAAAATGAAATGCTGGTTTGTAGTTGTTATTTTGGTTATGTAGAGCTGATAATGCTTGATATTCAAGTGACATTGTCTGCACTATTTGATAAGGCCCACTTTTGAATTAAACTCCCGCCTTATCCAGCATGTTCAAGCAATATGTCAAAAAACATTTATTTGCTTTTCAACCAGAAGGCCAAATTATGCTAATCTTGAATCCATTCTGGTTTAACTCTTGACTCTGTCTCATGCTTAAGTACTATACATATTTTACTTATTTTTATTAAAATATTCACATTAACACTTGGTTATTGACTAATTACATTTTTTATTCCTTAAATGGTCTGGAAGTTCTCTGAATTTTTATTAAGAACCTTGTATTTTACTTTAATATTAATTGTTCTCCCATCAATTGGATTTACAAAGCTTAGGTCCTGGAACAATCGCTTTCTGTTGGTTCCGCATATTTTCATTTGTGTCCCGACCACGTTGTTTGTGTTGTTGTTCCTAAAGCTGTTGAACTCACAAAGACAGCAGGTGATACTTTGCAGCCTACCAAATAAATAAGGATTGTTGTTATTATAAATTTTCTTCTTCAAGTGCATGAATCCACAAGAAAAGATATTTTATAGTTTCCATGTTTTCATTTTATAATATTTATAATATAGAAGTTGTGTTTGTTTTAGCCTGCATTTTGAATACTTAATTCATCATAATCCACTAACCAATTTGAGGGAGCTACTTAGAACTTGTAGAAAGTTTTAAAAAAACATAAGCTACTTAGCTGTATAGCTAAAATACCCCTAAGGTTTTGGTTAACTACAAATAAAACCAAAAGGTTTTTGAAAATATATTATAAAAACAACTCTCGAGGTTTGATTCTGGATTACATTGTACCTTCTTCATAAGAACATATATTCAATAACCCCTTCTACATTTGTAAAAATATTACAATTACCCCCTTACATTTAACACAGAATCGAACCTTAAGCGTTTCTTTTGTAATTTCAAATATTTCTGGGTCTTTTTGGAACTAACCCAAATAGGGATGACAATGGGACAGGTCTGGTCTTAATGTGTGGACCTGTTTGCACATGATACATGGTCTTAAGAGTAAGTTTCTTTGATTACTTAGCACTTTACTGTTTAATCACATTTTTTCCAGTACAATGCCAATTACTATCCATAATATTAATCCATGTTTTGTCCTTGTTGCTCTTGTTTCTGCTTCATGAAGCCTTATGAAAAAGAAGCCAATGGAGAATTAGAATTGAATCTGCAGCTTTTTCAAATTAGGCATGGGCAAATAAACCAACAATAAGCAAAATTATCTTTAGTTGTTTTCCCTTGTTATATCTCGATTTTCTTGAATTACTAAATGTTCTCATTTAGCAATAATCAGAGGACCTTGTTGATCTAAGGTTTGCGTTTGTGGGATCAGTCTGTGTCAAATTATTGTTCTTGAAATTGCAATTTCATGGTTAATTATATGCTTGATTTCTATGTGAAGATCTATGCTAGATTTGAAAATATCTTGTTCCTATGCTAGATTATTTACAAGCTCAGGAGTAATATTAATCACCATGCTCGTGAAATCTGTAAGGACTAAAAGCTTACCTCAGGATAACAATTTTGACGAGCAGTTGTTTGATTGCATGTATTTACAATAATTATCTCATGCCCTATCAAGTGTGTGTGTGTGTGTTATATGGGATCAGTGTTAATCTTTTTTAGATTTTCTTGTAGGTTGATTTATGAAGAAAAATCTAAACTACCAAGTGGCGTGATGCTATTTTGAAGCAACCAAGTAATCTTGTATTGATAACCTAGTGTGTTGTATTGAAATGATCTTATATATTGTATTATAGAATATGATGATCCGCTTTGTTATTAAATGCTCGACTTAATATTGCAATTGAATATATTGTTGATATATGATATTTAGTGGTTCTGTCGTATTGATGATACATGGTATTTTGATTTAATTATTGTTGTATTGTTGTTGTTACGCTGGGACGATGTATTATTTTATAATTGTATATATAGGTGTTGGATTGTAGGGCGCAATTTGAAAAGAAAAAAAAACTAAGTTTTACATCAATTGTCGTAGCAACTGATGTAAATCTTTAAAAAATACGTTTTATAATTATAATATTTCTAGAAATGTCAATGGGGCTTTTGAAATGTGTTTTACTTATGAAAGGGGAAAATGTAAGATGAAATCAAACCTGAAGACGATTTTTGTGATTTAAAAAACCTCTAGGTTTTTCGTAATTAGCTCTAACTTCAGTGTTTTTTTCAATTAGCTAGAACCTCAGGGTATTTTTTTGTAACTATCCCATATTATTATTAATAATATTTTTAAATTTGAAATCTGTCTCCACGTGATTAAGGAGGTAAGTATTTTCTGTTTCAAAGATGTGTGTTTGTTTATAATCAATTATACACTTTCTACTATCTTTTCCTACCATTCACTTTTTAAAAATTTGCTTCTCTTTCATCGCAAGAAGAGAAAGAAAAGAGTTATTCCTATTTTTTTGTGTATTATGGTGAGAGTTTTTTTTTTTAATAAATTATGACAGTTCGGGGAATATATATTTATAGTAGCTAGCCATGTAGGTTTTCAGTTTCTATTACGCAAAATATTATTACTTATCTTTTGCAAAAAAAAAATGGACAACATATTTTGCCCCAAAATAAATTGGCAAGAAATTTATATTCATCGCCACTAAATATGACGTTCGTTGACAAAATAATGGTGTCAGTATTTTTTTAAATTATTAATGACAAAAACTGATGATGTAATGAAAGGAAATATTTTGGGACACTAAATGTCATCACCAACTATGTTCAATTTGTTATTGAATGATTCTCCTCCTCAATTTTGGTGCGAAATTCTACCTTAGTCAATTACAATGACAAATTTTATTTAACCGTCATGAAATATGAACATTGGTGACGACATATAAGTTCAATAGTGACAAAACTAAATAGTATCATAAAAGTATACTTGTCATTGACAAAAGAAATTCGTCACTATTAATTATCAAATTATGACAAATTGTTGACAGAATAGTTTGTCACAAAATAAAATGGTGACAAATTCATATTCATCGTCACTAAATATAGATTTTGTTGACGAAATAATGGTGTCACTATTTGTTTGAACTAATTAATGACAATATATTTTGTTGTCCTGAAAGAAAATATTTCGTGACACCAAATGTCGTCACCAATTATAATCAATTTGTCACGAAAAGTTTTCCCACCTAACTTTCGTGCGAAATTTTACGGTCTAGAAATAACTGTGACGGATTTTAGTTAACCGTCATGAAATATGAACAATAGTGACGACATATAAGATCAATAGTGACGAAAATAAATGGTATCATAAAAGATTACTTTTCATTGACAAAAATAAATTTCGTCATTGTTAATTAACCAATTATGACAATAATTTATGCGTCGTGAAAAAATTCGTCATAAAATGTGTGATTTCCTGTAGTGTTTTTATCTCGATAAGCCAATCCCCAACCGTCCCAATGTCACCACGATCCTGATCATTGATTCCAACAGGGGATGTAGCCCAGAAAAAGCGTGCCCATTCGCAGTCACGCAAAGCATGCTCCGTCGTCTCAACTTCGCTCCCGCATCTTCGACAAATGGGATCAATTTTCACTCATCTCTTAGTTAGCTCGAATTTGGAGGGGATAATGCCTTGAAAACACTTCCATATAAATACCTGGACTTTGGGTGGTATTGGAAGACGCCAAATCCATCGACACATACTCTTATTCTCCCCCGAGCAGGACGAAGAGTTGCAGTGTTCATCTCTAACTGCCAACGCCACTTTGTACCCCTTTCGCACCGTATAGTTGTCGTCCTTTGAGAAGTGCCACACACGTTTGTCATCGGGTCTGTAATTTTTAATCGGTGTCTCCAAAATTGCTTTAACGTCCGTCTGATCGAAGTAGCTTTGAAGTTTAGCCATATTCCATTCCGCCTTGTCCTCGTGAATTAGTTCAGCAACCTTCAATTCCTCTTGCTGAAGTGGTCTGATAGTTAATGGCTTGAAGTTAGGATTATTCATAATCCATGGATCAGTCCACACGTTAACATTGCAACCATTCCCTATATTCCATCTGATACCTCTTAGTAGTATATTTCTACCCGCCACAATGCTTCTCCATATAAATGATGGATTATGGCTAGTAGCGGCTTCGAGAAAAGAGCTACGAGGGAAGTATTTCGCCTTCAACACTTTGGATAGAAGGGAGCTCTCATCCTTTAAAATTCGCCATCCTTGCTTTGCAACCATCGCCTCATTGAAACATTTAAAATCTCGAAATCCTAACCCCTCTTCGTCTTTCGGTCGACACAACGACTTCCATGCTTTCCAATGGATCCTCTTTTCTTCATTTTTTTGCCCCCACCAAAAATTACTCAAAATTGAGTCCAGTTGTTTGCATATGTTTTCCGGGAACTCGAAATAGCTCATTAAATAGGAAGGGATCGCTTGGGCTACTGTTTTGATCAATATCATTTTTCCCGCGGAAGATAAATCCCGGCTTTTCCAATTTTTCAATTTTTTCTGTACTCGTTCCACAATAATCTGAAAAATTTCTTTTTTCGATCTACCAATCACTGTCGGGATACCCATATATTTCGCATGTTTATTAACCAGAGCCACCCCTAATCTGCCTGCTAGTGCAACTCTCCTGTCATGCGGCATGCCCGCATTAAAGGATATCTCGGATTTTTCCAGGCTAATTTTTTGCCCCGACGCTTTCTCGTACACCTCAATAATCGACCGAGTGGTGTCAATTTCAGATTTTGTCGCTCTGCCAAAAATAATACTATCGCTGCAAAGAAGAGATGTGAGATTTCCGGAGCATTCCTGCTTACTTTTATGCCATGTAAATTCCCATCTATTTCCGCCCTCCGAATCAGGGAAGAAAAAGCTTCTGCACAAAACAAAAATAGATACAGAGATAGCGGGTCTCCTTGACGGAGCCCACGAGAGGGTGAAAACACCGGACTCGGAAGTCCATTAAGTAGCACAGAAAAACTCACGGAGTTAACACATTTCATAATGAGCTCGACGAAAGTATCATTTATTCCAAGCTTCAACATGACCCTACACAAAAATAACCATTCCACCCGGTCATATGCTTTCGACATGTCAAGCTTAAAGGCGAATGAACCTCTTTTTGCGGCATTATTATTTTTCATGCCATGAAAAATTTCAAATTCCAAGAGCGCGTTATCAGTTACTAAACGACCCGGGACAAAAGCCGATTGTGTGTGGTAGATAAGATGAGGGAGAACTAGTTTTAGCCTATTAGCAATTGTCTTCGTGATAATTTTAAAAATGACATTACAAAGGCTAATAGGTCTAAAATCCGTTACACATTTGGCTTTTTTATTTTTAGGAATCAAAACAATGTATGTTTCGTTAAGAACTCTAGGATTGGTCCGGTCATTTAAAATAGAAAGGACAGTAGATAGGATATCAGGTTTTAACAATGGCCAGAATTTTTGGAAAAAGAGAACAGGCATACTGTCGGGACCGGGCGATTTGGTTGGATGCATTTGAGAAAGAGTTGCCACCATCTCTTCCTCCTCAAACCGGCGTGACAACAAAATATTCATTTCCGTCGTCATTTTCGAGTCCACCGCATCCAGTGCCCTATCCATATCCAGTTGAGATTCGGCTTTGAACAAGTTGTGAAAGTACTCCGCAAAAACTTTCTCAATGTCTTTCTGCTCTTCGACCCACCCTCCATCGGGCCCTTTTACTCGGTCTATAGTATTTTTGGCGCGCCTGCCATTTGCGAGTTTATGAAAGAAACCCGTATTTTTATCACCGTCCTTAATCCAATTTGCTCTCGAGCGTTGGTGCCACATTTTTTCCTGCTTGGTTAGGAGATCTTGAAGACGAGATTCCACATTCGAGTGTTCTTGTAATGTTTTCGCTGACAGGCCAGGCTTATTCATTCTCATAAGCTGCTTCTCACATTCTGTTATTTGAACTCCAATATTTCCAAAGTACTTTCTTTCCCACGTCTGAAGACTTAAGCCACAATTATGAATTTTGTCTTTCAAAACATGCAAGTCAGACCCGCTCCTCTCCTTCTCCCACTCTGTTCGAATGACATGTTGACACGACTCATCTAATAGCCACATCGATTCAAACCGGAATAATTTTTTCTTTTTTCCGCCCTCGGCACCTTTTCTTCCTATGTTCTGACGCCAATGGACGAGAACCAGGTTGTGGTCGGATGAAATCCTGGGGAGGTGTTGAACCAAATATCCCGGGTATAATGTGACCCATTCCATTGTTCCTAGGCATCTGTCCAACCTTTCTTGAATGTTATTGTCTCATTTCTGCCCATTCGACCATGTGAACGCAAATCCTTCATACCCAAGATCGTCTAACTGGGCTGCTTGAATAGCATCACGGAAAGCTGCCATCCTCGAACTATCTCGTAATCGTCCTCCGAATTTCTCAAAACTATATAAAATCTCATTAAAGTCGCCTACACATAACCATGAAGGGTTTTGGTTAGGTGCCAGCGATCTAATGAGACTCCACGTGTGATGTTTAAGCTCCTCTTCTGGCCATCCATAAATGTCTGTAAGCCTCCATTCCTTATCTCCATCAACCACAATCCCCTCAATATGATGCTGAGATTATGAGCTAATACGGACGTCAAACACTCCTTTCTAAAACAGACACAAACCACCATGTCACCCACCGTTACTCATATCGCATTCAACCACATGCAGACCATCAAAATCCAATGTTCTAAAAATATCGTCAACTTCTTTTCGGCATAGTTTGGTTTCCATCAGGAAAACAAACCCGGGATCTTTCATACGGATATATCGTTTAAGTGCACTAACTGTCCGTGGGTTCCCAAGCCCACGACAGTTCCAACTGAGGTAACTCATTGGTCCCGGCGGGACTGCTTCTTTGCAGTCTCCGCCGATATCACAAAATTACAGGGACATCGAATAATCCAAACTCTTTGGTTCTTTGGACTCTTTCTGTATCTGGGTTGGAAAGGGTTATGGCATCAGGGATTAGACTCATTTAAAATAGGTAGGATAGGTGTTGGGAGTAATGTCGGAGGTGGACAGTTTCTTAGCCGGGATACGTTGTTTGAGTCTGTGCCAACCGTCTTTGGTTTTGGGGACGACTTTTATGGGTTTGGGTTTAAGGTTAGTTGGTTTTGGGATGGGTTGGGGCTGTATGTGGTGGTCTAGGGGAGTTGTGTTGGGTGGTTTTTGAGGTGTGTTGTCATCTGGGGGAGCGGCTAGGGTCAGGACGTTAGGATTGGGGTCGGTATCAGGTACATGCGTGGATAGTTTTGGGCTGTTAAAGAGGTGTTTGATTGCATTGTCAACTTGTTCTTGGTTTAAAGGTATTGGTTCAGCTTTAATTGGTCGTGGGTCAGTTTTGTGTTTAGGAGAGGACGTGAGAGATAGTGACTCCAACGAATGATGGATTTGATCATGGGCGTGGATTTTTTCAGCAAGACAAACGACATTTAGCGCGGGTTCAGGCTGAGATCGGTGAAAATGGGTATGGCTATGTGTTTTTTGGATGGATGTTGTGGAGGATGGTGGAGAGATATGGTGGAAAAGATTTTTGGCTAAAGGGTTTCGGTTTGGAGGGGTATTCTCACTCATCGGGTTGCTCCGCTTCAAAGGCGACGCCTTTAACCAGGGACCGTATTTCATACTTGACAAGTCTTGACACTCGTTTCGATCATAAGAGTCGCAGTTTCTAAACGAGTGGCCAATGATCCCGCAGCAAAAACAGTAGATGGGAAGAGATTCGTACTTCAACGGAAGGGTTATTAGTTTCCCTTGTATTTTTATGGAAATAACTCTAGTGATCGACTTCGTGATATCAATGTAGACTTTAAATCTGATGAACTTGCCAAAAATTCATTCCGTCGTTGTATCCAATGTTTCAAGATCCCCTATTTGACGTGCCAATATCTTCGCGGTGTGAGGGTTCATACAAGCCACCGGAACGTCATAGATTCGTGTCCAAATCGCCACGTGACTGACTTGTGTCATGGATGGTTGCTCGTCCTCATTAATTTTCCGTATTGCGAATAGGCCACCATCATAATGCCATGGTTGATTGGCAATTACCCAGTCCCTATCCTCTTCGGTTTCAAACTTGAACAAGATGAGATCGGCCCCCCATTCTCTGGCTATAATCGGACGTTTGGTTTTCCAAGATTTCTTCATCACCTCGATGAGGTAAAACGGTTTCCACGATTTATCCGAAAAAAGCTTTCCGACTAGACAGAAAGACGAGGGCACTGCTGTCTGTGTATGAGTTATCTCCGCGGTATCGAGATCCACAATTTCACCTTCTTTCTCCGTTAATTCTTCCATATAGACCGCCCGTTCGTAGCCGACTCTTTTTCGGATATGATTAGGGCAACGGTGTCGTCGACCTGAAAAAAACAAAACAAGAAACAGATAAATGTCAGTCCCACCTATTTGATTCGGTTGAGTTGTGGCTTCCTTTCTTGGTTGAATCCAATCAAATCAGAAAAGAGCAAACAGATCCCAACAAATAGATAACATGCAGGAAGTTTAAGGGGATGGAGCGTGGAAATGGAGATAGGATCGGGGTATAGGGTATAAGAAGGGTGATAGACGCTGGAACAGAAAAAATGGTGAGAAAAAACGACGGGGCCGTCGGACTAAACCGCTCCGAGAGCAAGTAACCAAGGGAAACCCTAAGGCGACAAACTCCTTCCTAAAGGAGGACGTTTGGAGGTGTTCTTGGTTTTGAAGCAACGGTGTTTGAAGTCATGTTGTTATAAGTTAATATTCCTAACTAAATTAGATACTAATCTAACACAATCTAATAAAAATTAAGTAACAATAAATGAGGTTACTTATAAAGAATTTTGTGCGTTAACAGAAAATATAATATTCTAACCATGTAATCATGGATCATAATATCAAATTCCTCCATCTTCATCGGTTATAATTTGCTAAGATTAAATAATAAATGAGATCAAAAACTAGTTGGAAGTATAATATGTATAAAGTTTAAATACAAATTTATAGATATAAAAACCTTGTTCAAAAAAAAACTCTAAGGATCGGCTCAATCTTAACTCTAGCTGGCCCTACGACCAATTAGAATCAGGCTGAAAAACTCTCATGTTATAAAGACCTATGAAATATAGGTCAAGCCCTAGAGCCGACAATTTCTAGCCCGACCCGACCGGCCCGAAAATATGACTCAACTGGACAATATGGCGTTTGGTTGCCTTTTGTGATAGGGATGGATTAATTCCAAATGCATTTCCTTAGCTTATCCAAAGTAATTAATCAAGTCTATTAGGTTGTTTGGTTTTGTAATTGTGTTGTAGGATATCAATCCTATTATATAATAAGTTGTTTGGTTGCATATATTAGAAACATTGACAAGTGGACTTTGACCCAAGTGTCCTCTATATTATATTCAAATACCAATTTTTATCCCTTTAAATCTTAATTGGTTTTGTTTGGGTTGCTAGGTCATTTTCATTAGTTAGAAGAGCTATACAGCCAAACAAAAAAGTCTCCAGTGGCCATCTGCGTAGCTTTTTCACGGGTGAAGATGAAGACACAATAGTGTTCCGACACTGATAATCTTGAAGGCGCATGTTCGAACTCGCTTCAGGGTATGCAATGTCAAATTCTTTATTTTTCTTTTACCAAATTTTCGAAATTGCTTCTAGGGTTTCTTCTAAGTTTTTATTTGCCGAAATTTCTTGGGGTTATTCTTAGTTCTCTGTTGCCCAGTTTTTATGATTTATTCAAGGTATTGTTGTCTGCCCAATTTCTAAGGTTTATTTGAAGTATGACTTTGCCCAATTTCTAGGTTTTATTCAAAGTTTTCATTTTTCCCATTTTCTAATGTTGATTCATTTGTATTTGTTGAATTCTTACCAAGTGATTACATATTTATATGTGTCAAGTTTAAGTTTTCCAGAACCTTGTGCAAATTTTTCATTCCATCTGCAAAATATTACGTAGCTTGAAATAACAATGTTTTATCTTGCTTATGAGCATAATATCATCTTATTTGTGTTACTAATTGACTTGGGCTTTTGAGTTTGAAAACTCCAAATTTCAGTATTATGTTAAAGTGTGTTGTTATATTGTTCAGTACACGGCTTCAAATGTAAGTTTAAGTCTGCCGAAAATAACACATGATAATCTATAATTTGCTGTGAGAATGTTTTAAATGGAACTTTTCTTGGACCATGTGTGTATTGAAACAAGTTTCATGGCTTTAGTGATTAGTGTGCTTTGGCATTGTTAAGTTTACCTTTTCGAATGTCTGTCTAGTTGCTTGGATTCTTTAGGTTGATTTAAGAAAGCCTTTTATTAGATTTGACTTTGAAATTTTATAGCTTGAATATACATTGTCATCTTCAATGCCAAAAAAAATCTATAATTTTCATTGGTATGGTTCTTATGCAGGAACTTTAAAATGTTTTTATTTGTCTGTAGGTGAATTTCATTGTTTCTCGTATAGAATAAGTCCAAATACCACAAACAACAGATAAATACGCTATACAACGAGTAAGCCATCCAATTTTAAGTTAATTTTTTCTGTCTGATGCATTTTTTTTCAATTTTTTCTCATGATTACTCCCCCAATAAGAGGTCTTCAATGATGATCATTAGGCTTAGTTTGAAAACTAAAAAAATATATTTGTATTGTAATTGTGTAGTGTCTCAAAGCCACTCAACTTCAACTGATCGTACTTACAGGCAAAATGAACTTGTACCAAAATCTGCTTCTGTGGCTTGGAAACACCTTTGTGTACATCATGGACAAAATTAAATCCTGGTCGTAGATTCTACACTTGTCATGTATGTGTGACCTTATTGTTAACTATATTTAAAAACAATTAACCTCTTGATCACATATATGAGATTTATATGTATGCAGGACCGTATGTGTGGGTACTTTGACTGGTGTGATCGTGAGATATGTAGGATATCGGCCCAAATAACTCCAGGACTGTTGAAGACAATTAATTCACAAGAGCTCCAAATAAATCAACTGAAAATTCGAGAGAAGAAATATATTTATTCCTTGCTCATCTCTTAGGTTGTGATGATTACCATTTTAGTTTATTCTAACTAATAGTCCAATCAAAAGTTCAACTTGTTTTGGTATCCTATTTGCCATTACATATCTAATTCCTCGGGTGCGACGCACTAGTTCATCCGAGATCTGTTGCGATTTCTCCTTATTAAAAGGTTTACTAGGAAAAAGCTTTCTAGCATTATCTCTTCTATTATTAAGAAGATCTCAACTCTTCTCCTTGAAATTTCAGTCATGTTTCTATTCAAGGCTACACATTACATTATAAAATAAACGACAAGCATAATGGCATGTATTAGGCGAGACTCAACAAATTAACACACTGATATAATACATATATGTAACAAGAAAAATCAAACAGAGGAAAAAAAAATTCTCTCTTATTAGATTGAATGCCACAAAGGATAAACATTTGCAAATGGTTGCTATTGACAATAATCAATAATATACAACCGTGTTGAAATTTTAATTTCTTGCTGAACATTATAGTCAAGCTCGAAGGAGCATTTGTTGTCATATTCTTTGTTTTTAGTTCAAAAAATATATAGTAGCAAAAGAGACAGATAGAAAACAGACACAAAACATATAAATCTTGTGAATTTATCTAAGTGAATGACGAGACCATATCAATATGTGTTGTGGGATGTGAGCATATAAAAGATATTATGACTTTTGGAAAAATTTGCAGTCTACTATATATAAAGATATCTGAAAAAAAAAATTACAGATTATTCGGTTAACTACTAAATTTACAGACTTCATTCAAGAAGCTGAAAAAGAAAAAAAATCAAACTTAAAATGAATATGGGGCATGCCGAGAGAATCCAAAAACCTAACAATACCTTAGAGCTGAAAATGTAACGAGGTTTACAAGAGTGACGGAACCTGCAAATTTTCCAAAGGAAAACAGAGTTCAAATCAGTATTATTCAGAAATCTAGGGTTCTTAAAAATTCGGAAAAAGAAGGAGAAATCAAGAAGAGCTCAAACCTTTTCTCAAATTCGAGCAGCAGTCTTCCACAAGGACCGATCGCCTTTCGTGCGCCATGGGATTTAAAATAAACTTCCAGAAACAAGAGGGGAGAGAGCTTCCATATTGTAGATTAGTTTCACAAGTGTGTGTCGACTTTCTCAATGGTTATCAGAATAAGAGGTCTGGCTAGGGTTTCAAAAATGAGGGAGCATTTTAGTAAAAACACTTTGGAAGGGAATGGGCTGGATATTGTATCCCACCTAGGAGGTGGGATGTGTTTTCAAGGAATTGGCTTGATAACAAACGAGGCCTACTCTTTTTCATGGGCTATCAATAGTCCAAACAAACAAAATAATAGATAGATATTATTACAAAAGTGGGTGATATCAATCACATAAACCCCTACCAAACGAGCTCTATTTATATAGGCCCAAAATGACCTTATTACATCCACTGTTCTAAAAATCCCCGCCTAACTCCGATTAATCCACGCCTGGGTGATAGACTCTCATTGTCCGCCTACGTTATTCTTCCAATTAGGCCCCGACTAACCCCGCTCAGGTCCCGCCTAACCTCGATTAGTCTCTGTCTAGGCGCTAGGCCCCAATCTGCTGGTCGACTAGTGTCTAGCGCTTTTTAGAACACCAATTACATCTCGATGTGTAATTAAAGAGAAGCTTATTATTAACCTATAAAAAGAGAGAGATAAGCTTATTATATTGGCAAAAACTTGCGTGAGACGATCTAGATCCGTGAGACGGAGCCCTTATACAAAGTTTTAAAGATTTTTTTTTTCAGATTTTTTTTTAGGGTTTATATTTGTTTTTTTAGTGTTTATTTTGTTTCTTAGGGTTTATTTTTTATTTTTTTGGGTTTATTTTTGTTTTTCGGGTTTATTTTTCATGGTTCATGTTTTTAGAGTTTATTTTTGTTTCTTCATGGTTCATTATTATTTTTAAATTCATTTTCATTTTCGTGCTTCTCAAGACGGAACTTTGGAGATCCGTCTCACTTGATTTAGATCCGTGTCCGCGTGAGACGTCTCACGACTTCACAAGAGACTTGCTCTATTATATTAAAAATTTAAAAAACTGAAATTGTGGTGTCCGACGGGTTCCTATTCAAAACCACAGCCACCTCCCTCTCTACTTCACTTCTCCGCACACCGCCCCCGAAATTTGATAAAAAGAAAGAGGGATGGCCGGAAAATTAAGTGCGACGCCGGAGACATACTCGCCGTCGCTAACCGGTCAGAGGAAGAAGAGGCCTCCCATTCTAACCGACTCCGATTGGGTCCGACCCGATGGCCGCAGCCTCCACCAGTGCCGCCCTGCATGTACGTATCGTTTGTTATTTGCAGGCTTTGTGCGTGTACCTGTTTTCTCTTTTCCTTTTTTGCTTATATGTCAATGTGGAACTTTGTTGCAACACTACTGAGCGCTATCGACAGTGTATTTTTCGAGTTTTATGATTATGTGTTGGAGTTATTGGATGGTTTTGCTGTCTTTTTTGTAGTATATTTTGACCACCATGTAGTTGATCGAATGATTCGGTATTCAGCTATTGAATACCACATGAAGAATTGTTGAACTGAGGGATTTTACTATGAAATTATGTCGTTCTTGAATAATTATTAATTTTGGGTGCTGTGTAGGTTATATGGATTACTGCTGGCACTTGAAGATCCCTTTTTTTCTTTCTCTTTTTTATTGTGGACTTTTGAAGTAATGTTTCAATTTTTTGAGCCTTCGGTTCTAATTGAAGATGCTGATGGCAAACCGTCCAAGTGAGGGGCAACTTGTGTTAGAGCCACTTTTTTATCTCTCTCTTTCTTGTCTTTTGGTTGGGGGTGAGTTGGTGCGAAAGAGGTGTGGAATCATGACCTTGGAGCCCTATAAAGTAGAAAATAAACATAAGATTGGGAAAAATATCAAATGCTTATTTGATATATAGTTCCCAGATTTTTTACGATGATTGTGTATCTTACTTTATGTAGCGAACAACTGATTTTAGAAGCTTAGGAGGGGATTTTGATGTTAGACTTTATTACATATGGCCGAAAGAAATATGATGATAAAGCTGGGATCAATCTCATGTCATTTGTACTACCTTAGTAGCATGGTCTATGGGATCCTATTTAATGGGTATATTTGTTAAATGGGATACGACTGCCACATCCTAGATATAATTGTGGCCGTAATAGTTACAAATATTCATTTTCTACTAGGTGGAAACTGGAAAGCCATCATCCAATGCTGATATGTTAAATACTCACTGGACAGTGATGATATTTATGTTAAAACCGTGGACACATTGTTATTTAATTTTCAGCTCAAAAACAGGAAACTGGTACATTGTATTACAGCTACCTAGTATGTGTAGATGGTAGTACAACCTGGGATCACCACTATCATTACTGGAGAAGCTTGTTGGGCCAGTTTTGTGATTGAGATCCTAAGGACATGCAACTTGCATGAGTCCACATGGGATCTCGGGCTAGGAAGTGGAGGAAAGTGAACAAAATGGTTTTTATTGATGTATTGTTTTTAAGATCCTCTTGATGCGGTTTATAGGGGTCCGAGGAAGCGAAGAAACTAAGATATTGTGGAAACTCTATGGGAGATTCAGCTGAGGACCATTTAGTTATCCATGAAGTGGCAATATGGTCTTCCTTGAGTATTTTTTATCTACTTTGGCAGAAATGTGGGGAAGTGTAGGTTTGTTTAAATTAAAATTTCATTCCAAAGGTGGAAAGCAAACAAATCACACATCCCCACCATCACTGGACCTTAATATTTCAGCAATAGCTCTTCTATTTCTTATGAGGATTCTTAAATCCAAAAACAGATTTCACCTGGACTTATTTGTTCTATCATCACATGATTGGTGATATTTTTTGCTTGCTATGCTTATTTCTCCCAATGTATTTGCTTGCCACATTAAGCTGGTATACTTAAGTTGCATCAAGCTATTCTGTTACCTACTTATTATGTTTTGGATGCTCAAATTTAGGAGCGAATCCCCGTCAGCAATGATAAGGCTCTCTTCTTGAAAAATAGACGTTCGCCTTCATGAATTTTCAAGCACACATGAGTAGATTATAAATATTTTGGCTTTTAGCATTGACAAATTGATGATCTGTATCAACAATATATTTAAACTTATGAGATTTTAGTTAAGTGGATGAGCTTGAGATTGTAGGGTTAGACATAATGTGTATTACTTCTGATATTATTCCCGAGGATATATCACTTCATTAAATTCATAGTTCAAAATTGTTATGATTTCAATCTTGGCTTTCTTTCTCTCTCTATTTGTTTTTTAATCTGTTACCATGCAATTGTTAAAGCTTGATGTAATTTCTTCTGGAGTATAGTTGACATGATACTCGTATAGTAAGACTTATTGGTAATCTTTTTGGTGGAATTCGTGCAGTTCTAAGGACTGGGGCAGTGAATTCTGCCTCAGGGTCTGCTTATGCAGAGTTTGGAAACACAAAGGTCATTGTATCTGTGTAAGTACATGCTTAATTAATACAAGGACTATCATAATTTCAATTGCTAGACCTCCATGTCTGCGCATGCTTGTTTTATCAAAATCCTGTGTTTTTAATATTATTAGGCAGTCTTCTCATTTTAATCTGATTGTTGCTTAAATAGTTATGCTGCATAAATGTTATTATGGTTTGGGAGTTTTTAGTTGGAAGGATGAAAAGGGGGAAAGTTTTGGAAAGTCCTTCAATCTCTTTAACACAGTAGGGAATTATAAGTTTATATCCTTTTATCTGATTCCCACGTTTTATTTTCCTTTATTGTGCTCAAAGGTAATAAGAGTTTAACGTAAATTTCAAATATTGCTTGCCTTCTTTGGCTACTCATTTCTCCTATTTATCTATCGACCTTTTATGTTTTATCAAAGAAGAAACATTAAATAATCTTGTTCGTTTTTTACTCCTTATTTTTTTTTTATCTGCCTTTAAGGGACGTCAGTAAATGTTTCTTGTGACTCTAAAATCTTAAGCTTAGCTCCGAAATTTAACCAGGATCGGTATGAGGCATTAAAGATAGACCATGAGAAAAATATTAGTGCGAAGTAGTATATTCAAAAGTACCCATTAAGTGAGATAGGCAAATGGCACAACCAACCAAAAATAAATAGCATTCTTTGTAGTTTTTTTCACCATTGATAATTAAAAAAAAAATTATTAAGATGCATATTTTTTTGCTTAGCTTTTGCATGGAATGATAGATAAAGAATTTGCCACTATTTCTGAAGAAAAACATTCTGATCTGATCTGAAACTTGTATTGGAGGCCCACAATGCTATAATAAATATAAGTTGAGGGGAAAAGTGCTTAGAATTTATTTTTGTGGATATGAGCCAAAATGGTCAAATTTGGGAAGGGTATTGTGCCATTTACCCAGTGAGATATTTGAAAGTTAGTGTGACATCAAGTGCTTGAAACAACAAAATGAGGTGTTCCAGATTTTTTCATTTCCAAGTTCCTTCTGGATATTATCTGCCATAATATAGTATGCTGATTTCCGCAATTGGGTTTTGCTACTCAGATTTGGTCCTAGGGAAAGTAAGAAAGCAATGATGTATAGTGACACAGGGCGATTGAATTGTAATGTTAGTTATACAGCATTTGCTACTCCGGTTCGAGGACAGGTTAATCTTCTTCTTTTTTTGTTACTGTTCTACCCTTCCTCTTTTTCTTTCTTAGACCTAATAATTTTATGTATAAATTTACTGGTTTTCCAGGCTCCAGAAACTAAGGATCTTTCCTCAATGCTCCACAAGGCTCTGGAGGGTGCCATTATACTGAAATCTTTCCCAAAGACGACTGTTGATGTATTTGCTTTGGTATTGGAATCTGGAGGAAGTAAGTATAACTGTGAGATTCTGTTTGGAAAACTTTTGGTTATTCAGATATTAATGGGTTAAAATAGTAGCTTTAATGGTTCGTTTTCCTAGGACATCAATCAATATTGCGCACTAAATAGTTGACATAATTGGAAAATATAATCAACAATTTCATTCTGTGGTTTTGGTTATGATTTGTTTTAATTACTCTTAAGGGGATGAAGTAGTAATTTTCTTTTTGAAGAGAAATGATTAAGTATATCTTTAAAAAATCCAATACTAGTTAAGTACAATAGCCATAGTCTAATTAGATGCAATCAACGATTCTAAACCAAAACTGCTAGCAAAGTGGACTGACACCCACACATAAGTAGGCTGAAGTAGTACAAGATTGATGAGGTAGTGCAACACAATCTGATATCGGTTTATTAAGATAGTTTATTGAGCTGTCTTTCCAATTCTTTTACGGCATCAAGCTCTTATGTGTATCATTTGCTTCAACTCTTTGATGCTAGTCAATATTATTTAAAACACATTTCCTCTAATGCTTGCTATGCTTCTAACAATCTTGTACTATTTCTGCAGGTGATCTCCCAGTAATTACAACATGTGCCAGTCTTGCTCTGGCAGATGCCGGGATTATGTTATATGACATGGTTGCCTCTGTTTCTGTGGTATGAATCATATATTTCTACCTTTTTTCTACTTAGAGTTTCATGTGTCCCAATTATTCGGAAACGTGAAAGAGAGCGTGAGCTCTTCTCCTATTATTAACTGAATCCAATCTCACAGTCAACAAACTTCATTACAAGAAAAGATCCCTGAAGAAATTCAAAAGTATAATCACCACTTTTGTGTTTTTTTCGATTGTACATTCTTCATTTCCTATTGGTTAATTGTAGGATAAAATAGCACGCATCTACAGGTTCGTAACTGAATCCACTATGATGGATAACAAACTTCTATTATTATTCAGAAGTTTAATCACTATTCTTATGTTGCTTTTGGTTGCACAGTGCTTCACTTCCTATTGGTTAACTGTAGGATAAAAATAGTTCTTAAAATCTCAAAACCTTCGTCGGAATAAAATGGAGATGATTATACCTGTCTCTGCTATTTTAGCAGTTGAATGTGTTATAACATGACTTATGATGAGTTTGACAGAGCGTGGAATACAAAATCTGGAATATAAAATCTTATAGAATTGATTACTCAAAGTTGATTTTGGAAAATATGATTGTCTTGGATATCCGAATGGTTATGTAACTAGTGTTTGACATCCCTTCCACTTTTCAAATTTTCAATGCATTGCTAAACTCACTGGACACACTTTAAGAAATGGACTGATTATAATTACACAGTTAAAATTAAGAATATTGCATCCTTTAAATAGCTAGAAGCCTAGAATGATGTCTTGATGCCAAAAGAAATTTATCAAATACTTGAACGTTATACGGCTGCTTCATATGTTCTCTTATTGTTGTGAATTCATTTTCAATGGTCCAGTGGCTCTCTCTTTTTTTTTAAATAAAAAAAAAATTGGTGGATAAGATACCCAGTTGACTTCTTTAGTTATGATAAGAAACCATTTCCTT
Organism: Rehmannia glutinosa; assembly: GCA_016081115.2. Classification (NCBI taxonomy): domain Eukaryota; kingdom Viridiplantae; phylum Streptophyta; class Magnoliopsida; order Lamiales; family Orobanchaceae; genus Rehmannia; species Rehmannia glutinosa. Next base: position 42,102 of record JABTTQ020000023.1, on the reverse strand, counting down.
TTATTATGAAACACGTTTTCAAATTTGTACGGGATACTTTTAATCTCAAATACCACATATCTGATATCACATCTTACTATTTCTCTATTCATGCGCAGTCAAGTCTTGGGAAGAATATTCTGATCGACCCTGTATCAGAAGAAGAAAGCTATCAAGATGGGAGTCTAATGATTACTTGCATGCCATCACGCAACGAGGTTACGCAGATGACTGTCACAGGAGACTGGTCAACGCCAAAGATAAACGAGGTATGAAAAACACGTTGCCTCACTGATTTTTCTGTGCGTAATTATTTTTAGCGATAATTACAAAAACTACCCTTGAGGTTTGGCCTAATTACAAAAAAACTCAGCTAACTTTGAAAATTACCACTGAGGTTTTCATTTGTCTTACATTTTTCACCTGATGATGTTAGTGGAGCTAACGGAAATTGCCGATGTCATCAAATATTCTTACAATTGCATCCCTCAAATTTTCTGAAATATTACAAATAGCTAGAAGAAAAGTTGGCTATTTGTTATATTTAGAAAAGTTGATGGATGTAATTGTAAAATATTTGATAACGTTAGCAAATTTCATCAGGTCAACTAACGATAGGGGCAAAATGTAAGGCAGATGTAAACCTCAAGGCCAAGGGTGGTTTTTGTAGTTTTTTAGGTTAGCTTAGTTTTTTTGTATTTAGGCCAAACCTCAGGGCTATTTTGAGCATATTTAGAACCCATTTGGGCTGAGGTCCATAATCAAAATTTGCATTTCTGGATTAGATCTTATACTTCATTTTCTATTGTTCTCACATTACAAAGATAGAGAAAACGTACAAAGAAATTTTAAGGCTTGTAAATTGTAGCCTGAATATCTTATTCCGACGATGATTCAAAACAGCAGTTGAATGTCACGTTTACGTTACTATAATGACATTTGATTAGTCACTACATGAGTTGAAATGCCGGATGAAACACGAAATGAAATGGAAGATTCTGCATGTTTAAATTGCACATTAAAAATAGAGATAATTACCAAACTACCCCTGAGATTTAGCCTAATTACAAAACAGTCTATTTTCCCCTTAAAATGTTATAAACACCCCTTGAGGTTTGTATTCATCTAACAAATACTCTCCTCTTGATGGTGCAATTCGTAAAACAGAAACAAATGTCAAGGGCCATTTGTAATATTGAAGATATCTGGGTTATTTTTGTAATTATGCAGGCAATGCAGTTATGCGTTGATGCTTGTTCCAAGCTAGGGAAGATCATGAGGTTATGTCTAAAAGAAGCTGCTACCGCTCCACAGGATTAGGCATGGTATAGAATTATTGAAACTATTGAGGGGAAAAAAATGTTTTATTTTGCTGAGATCATTTCTGTTAGTTTAAAGAAAGAAAGAAACTGTAAAATTATTGTGTTTTTGGTGCACATTTTGAACCGCTGTATGTATTATACTTATTTGATTGACGGCAGTCCTGGAGGTTGCAAACGGAAGAATCCGCAAAATTTAAGTTAACTGCAAAAACAAATATTTTAGGTTGTAAAATGTAAAAATGACCAAAGTTTCATCTGGCGGACCGGCTAGTAATATATGTCACCCAATAATATCGGCGAATAAAATAAATACGTAAAATAATAAATTGGGGAAAAGTCAAATTTATCCCCCAACAATTATCATAACTTCACGTTTTACATCGCTATCCCATTCGCGTTTTACATCGCTATCCCAAGTACATGGTCTCACACTTAAATAATTACTTTAATTGTGTCATAATTATAATATTAAATATAAAAAATACTTCTTAATTTTATTTTAAGGAATATAAACATTAGTGCAACAAAATTTCATATAAAAATAATATCAAAATTGGTGGTATTTGTTTTGAACAATTAATTGTTTATATTCGTATTTTATTGGCACACTTGCTAATTTGTATATTAATCATTTTTTATTTATGTCTATGAAACTAATTGTATTTTTTGTTCAAATCATGAAAGAAATCATACATTATATAGATAAATGCTTACTCTAATCAGCCCATGATTTAAGAAAAAAAGAAGAAACATAAACCATAGAGTTTGGAGAGTACTATCCTAAAGTATCCTAAAAATCATGCACTAATGCTAATTATATTTTAAAACCTCAACACTTCCCCTCAGGGTGGAGCATCCATCTTGTCACATATATAAGTTATCCGAGGGTCCCGTAGAGATTTAGTAAAATATCAGTAAGTTGATCTCTAGAGTTAACAAATGAGGTCCTGATGATCCCAAAGAGAATCTTTTCTCTAAGAAAATGACAATCGACTTCTATATGTTTCGTCATCTCGTGAAAAACTGGATTGGAAGAAAGGTGCAAAGCTAACTGATTATCACACACGAGCTCCATAGGACCAACATCACATAAATGTAATTTCTGCATAATGTTTGAGCCACAAAAGCTCACATGTTGCATGAGCCAAAGCCCGATACTCGGCTTTCGTACTTGATCGAGCTACAACGGTCTGCTTCTTGCTTTTCCATGAAATCATGTTTCATCCTATGAATATACAATAACCAGAAGTAGATCTTCGATCATTTTCATCTCATGCCCAATCAGCAACCGAATACCCATATATTATTGTGGCCTCTATAAGTGAAAACAAGTTATTTTCCAGGGACCCTTTAATGTACTGGACAATTCAAATAACTGCATTCTAATGACTATCACTAGGAGAGTTGAGAAACTGACTTACTATACTTACTAGGAAAGATATGTCTGGTCTGGTCATGGTGAGATAATTTAACTTCCCAATTAGCCTTCGGTATCTTCCTTGATCAGGATAGAGCTTCCCCTGATTAGGAAGAAACTTTACATTAGGGTCCATTGGAGTAGCAACTTGTTTACAATTTGTAAGACTCGTTTCTTCTAGAATATCAAGAGCATATTTCCTTTGAGAGATAACAACAACTAACTTTGATTGAGCTACTTCAATACCAAGAAAATAGCGAAGAGGACCAAGGTCCTTAGTTTGAAATTGTGAAATAAGTGTTGTTTTTGTTGGAATTTGGTCTTTGAAAAATGGGTGTTGACCCGATTTTGACCAAATAATTAAGTGGTTTCCATTAGTGAAAAATGGAATGAAATTAGTTGTAAAAATTCTACTAAGTAGATGAGAATAACATTTAGAATTTCTCAAAACCAATTCCGGGTGAATGAGAAATTAATGCTAGAAGTTAGCCACTTAATACAAGTAAATGGTATGAAAAATGAAAAATTTGGTGAAGGAGAAATGCTCCATCCCACATAGGAAAATGAGGCAAAGTTTGCACATTTCATTTATCCCAAGTTGGATTTATGGGTTTGGGCCCTTGGGGGCACCCAAGTTTTTAAAGTGGTGGGGACCTACATGCTTGTGGGTTTAGTTCAAAGCACACGCGCACGCGCCGCCGGCTCGGCTCTGCCCAGGTCCAACCTTTAAAATAAATAATTAATTATTTTTTGTAATTAATTAACGGATTTAAAACTGGGAAGTGTTCGCACCCGAGCACGGGCGGACGCACGGCCATGCGTCGGATCGTGCGTCAGTCGGATCTATACGCATTCGAGCACGGGCAGACGCATGACCCGTGCGTTGGGTCGTGCATCACGCCGTAACTTTGTCACGGGTCGTGCATCAGGTCGTGCGTCGATGCGAAGTGCAGAACAAATGCGTCTGTTCGTTGAAAACCTGTCTTTTTGACCCAAAAGACGTGTTCTTCCCATACGAGGCACCTGATGCCCATAAAACTCGACCCCTGCAGATGAAATAACACACGAAAATAAGCAGAACATAAAATCAGTCATTGCATTTTCGAGCATATTAACATTTCCATCCTGTTCAACAGCTTGAAAGTCTAAACACTTTGAGTTCGTTGTAGTTCAGGTTTTTACAAGTGCTGCTAAATCGTAATTGAAAAGTCGTTGTATCTTATAGACGAACGTCGGAACCGTAATCACTTTGTATACGGGACGTCTTTCATCTTGTGGAGACTGAATTCAATTCAGGCCTCGACTTAGCCTATTTTCCAAACACATAACCATTTTTGAAACATAAACTTTTCTATAAAATTTTATCTAACAATCGCAAGACGAAAGAATATGTTTCTGTTTCAAGACGATGGCTTCAGTTTCGTTCACTCCGATGGCTGTTGCTCCTGCTCATGGCGAGAAACCGGCGAAATTCTCCGGTGTTGACTTCAAGAGATGGCAACAGAAGATGATGTTCTACGTGACAACTTTGGGTCTATCCCGTTTCTTGAAGGAGGAACCCCCTATTATTGGCGATGAAGAATCCGACAACCAACGAAGAATCGCTGTGGATGCTTTGCATAACAGTAATTTTCTGTGTTGGAATTATGTTTTGAATGGGCTAGGAGACACCCTCTATAACGTCTATAGTTCGTTCAAAACGTCCAAAGAACTGTGTGACTCTTTGGAGAAGAAATATAAAACAGAAGATGCGGTACAAAGAAATTTGTGGTCGGTAAATTTTTGGATTATAAGATGGTTGACACCAAGACGGTGGTCAACCACGTGCAAGAAATTCAAATCATACTTCACGACTTAGCGTCGAAGGGATGATTCTGAGTGAGTCGTTCCAAGTGGCTGCGATTATAGAAAAATTACCACCATCGTGGAAAGATTTTAAAAACTACCTCAAGCACAAGCGAAAGGAAATGGGGCTTGAGGATTTGATAGTTCGACTTCAGATTGAAGAAGTTAACCGGGATTCTGAATGGGAATCAGCAAATGTGGGTGTGTGAACACACTTTATGGAACACCAGTGGAGTTTCTATTGTATTTTTAAATGAGACAGAAGGTGTTGCCAAAAGTGTTGTAACACCAAAACCATAATTGCATGAAGTGTTGCCCAAAGTATTGTAATACTAGAGGTAGATACACTATCGAGTTAAATCCGAAGTGTTGTTAAAGATGTGATAACACCAAAGGTTACACATCTTGTTAAAGATGTTAATGGAGTTGTTGGAACTAAAGTCTGAAATATGGTATAACGAGGTTCTAACTGGATTGTTGGGACAATGTTCTAACAGAATAAAAATGAAATGGCCAAGAGCCATAGAAGTTCTGGATAATATTGTGTTGAACAAGGATATCAGAAATTGTAAGGGGGTTTACTTTTTAGCAAACCACATAAAGGAGAATACCTTGAAGTGTGGGGGTGCTTTGACTAAAGTAGAAGAACCCAAGGAAATAAATTCGGCATTCTTTATATCAATGATGGTACGATCATTAAATCAAGAAATGTTGTATTTATTAAATATGTCTTTTCTTGCAAAGGAAAGAGGTAAGTCTAGACATTTTTGTCGTAGACATAATACCAATAAACAAGTTGATTTCGAATGGGGTTATTTCAGTTGACTACGTGAAGTCAAAGGAAAACCTTGTGGATCCGCTTACAAAAGGCATAAATCGAGATCAATTGTATAAATTGTTAAGGGAATTAGTTTAAAATCCACAAACTAAAGAATGTTCATAACGGTAACCCAACCTTGTGAACTGGAGATCCCAAGACCTTGGTTCAATGGGAGAACTAAGTTATGAATGATCAACTGAACGCTTGGAAAATGTGTTAGCTCATTCTCGAAACATCCAAGTGAATGAAAACCTGTTGAATGTGGCGAGGTTAAGTTTAAGACTTTTAATGATTCCTATACCGAAAGGTGGAGTATGGCAGGATACTCTTCAATAGGAGATCACCTATATAAGTGAGAAGTAATGGCCACTTCAAAGAAACACTTATGAATCTAAGATATGGTCCAGGGCCGAAATGGACACAACGTGAGAACAACAAGTCTTAGAGTTGTTATTGTGTAAATATTATTGTCTCGGATTACACAACTGGCTGAGTAGTTCAAGACATCGTGTCACTAAGCAGCTAGTAAATCCAATAGTATTTTACTAAGGAAGGTTCAAAGCCACAAGCTACCTATCCTGATTCAATAACAGTTCGCCGAGACTTTCAAGCGAATCTGCATACACACATGTATTAATTTCATTCATGTGGGGGATTGTTGGAATTTGATCTTTGAAAAATGGGTGTTGACCCAATTTTGACCAAATAATTAAGTGATTTCCATTAGTGAAAAATTGAATTAAATTAGTTGTAAAATTCTACTAAGAGAGAGATGAGAATAGCATTTGGAATTTCTCAAAACTAATTCCGGGTGAATGAGAAATTAATGATAGAAGTTAGTCACTTAATACAAGTAAATGGTATGAAAAATGAAAAATGCAGGGAAGGAAAAATTCTCTATCCCACATAGGAAAAGGGGGCAAAGTTTGCACACTTTATTTTCCCAAGTTGGACATATGGGTTTGGGCCCTTGGGGGCACCCAAGTTTTTAAAGGGGTGATGACCTACATGCTTGTGGGTTTGGTTCAAAGCTGCCGGCTCGCTCGGCTCGGCCCAACCCGGGTTCGGGTCGTGGGTCACGGCCGTTGGCCTGGCTTGGGTTTGGGCTTCAAGGCCCTTATTCTTTTTGGACCAAAAACCTTTAAAATAAATAATTAATTAATTTTTGTAATTAATTAACGGATTTACAACTGGGAAGTGTTCGCACCCGAGCACGGGTGGACGAACGGCCCGTGCATCGGGTGTGCGTCAGTCGGACCTATACACATTTCAGCACGGGCAGACGCACGGCCCGTGCGTTGGGTCGTGCGTCACGCCGTAACTTTGTCACAGGTCGTGCGTTGATGCGGAGTGTAGAACGGATGCGTCTGTTAGTTGAAAACCTATCTTTTCGAGTCAAAAGACATGTTCTTTCCATACAAGACACCTGATGCCTATAAAACTCGACCCCTGCAGATGAAATAAAACACGAAAATAATCAGAACATAAAATCGGTCATTGCATTTTCAAGCATATTGACATTTCCATCATGTTCGAAAGCTTGAAAGTCTAAACACTTTGAGTTCGCTGTAGTTTCGGTTTTTGCAAGTGTTACTAAACCGGGATTGAAAAGTTGTTGTATCTTAGAGACGAACGGCGAAACCATAAGCACTTTGTATACGGGGCGTCTTTTGTCTTGCGGAGACTGAATTCATTTCAAACCCCGACTTAGCCTATTTTCCAAACACATAGCCATTTCCGAAATAGAAACCTTTCTATAAATTTTTACCCAACAGTTTTAATGCCTTGATACATTCACAATCATCGCCTGTAATAACACTGTCATCAACATAGACCACAAGATAGATGTATCTATTTGTTGATGAGCGTAGGAAAAAGACAGAATGATCTCCTTCCCAATGGATCATCCCAAATTATTGAAGAACTTTGCTGAATTGGCCAAACCAAGCCCGAGGTGATTGTTTCAAACCATATAAAGATTTTTTTGTTACTTGCATACCAAACCATACTCCCCTGAGCGACAAACCCATGAGGTTGCTCCATATAATTCTCCTCTTCTAAGTCACCATGCAAAAAAGCATTCTTGATATCTAACTGAAGGAGGGGCCAATATTCATGGCAGCATAGCGAGGAAAAAACGAATTGAGGACATCTTTACAATCGGAGAAAAAATATCACTGTAATCTTGACCATATAATGATAGTCTTGACCATAGACTGATAGGCTTGTGTATAGGACTGCAAATGAACCAAGCCGCTCGTGAGCTATTCAGAGCTCGATTTGATAAAAGCTCGTTCGAGTTCGTTTAATGAGGCTCGTTAAAATAAACGAACTAAACTCAAACTTAAAAGAGATATTCAGTTTGTTAGCTCGTAAACAGGCTCGTTAGTAAGCTCGTGACAGGCTCGATAGTAAGCTCGTATAAATTAAACTTATAATTTGACTTTAATTTTAATTTTTCATATTTTTACTCATGATAATATACAAATATTCCAATAAACTTATTTGTTTGAATAAAATTATAAGTTTTAGTAAATATATTATGCGTTTTAGATATATATAATATTATGTTTGTAATAAATTGAATAATTTAATTTATAATTAATATTTGCTAAGCTCGTTTAGGCTCAATTAAGCTCGAAAAAGTTCGTGAGCCATCAATATGTTCGATAAATTCATGATCGAGTTTTACTCGATAATAAATGAGTCAAACTCAAACACTTAAAAGCTCGGCTCGGTTCGGTTCGGTTCGATTGCAGCCCTACTTATGTATATCCTTTAGCTACTAGGTGAGCTTTGAAGCGGTCGACTTGTCCATCGGGGTCGATCTTAACATTAAACACCCAACGACAACCAACAACAGATTTACCATAGGGAATGGGAACAAGCTGCAAGTATGGTTGTAATCCAAAGCTGACATTTCATCAAGCATGACCTGTTTCCATCCTGGATGGGATAGTGCTTCGGAAACTGTCTTAGGGAAATAGAAGAGGGTGTAGAAACAAAAGCACAATATGTGGAATATAAACGATGGTACGATAGAAAATTATAGATAGGATAAGGGTTACGGGTAGAGCGTGTACCATTGCGAACGACGATATGCAAATTAAGTGAAACAGATGGATCTAGTGCGGGAAGAGGGACATCTGGAATAGGAGTTGAAGCTCGTGGCTCAGACCGTCTTTCATAAGTAATGCCAAATCGATTTATAGGTGGAGGAGACTGTGGTGAAGATGGAGCATATGGCAATGTTGGGGAAACATAAGGCTCAGAAGCTGGTCGAAGAAGCTTTAAGTAGGGTATAGGCAGAACTTGATTCGAATCGTGATAATGGATATTAGTTGCGGCAAAATATGATATGTTCTCAAAAAAAGTAACCAAGCATTACATGTTACATGATAAAGCACCGAAATCCAAAATCCATCCCACATGTGTAGGGTGAGAGAGACAAACCGTAGAATTACCAGTATTGTGAGCTATAGTGGTTGAAGAGATGGCATGTTGGGCTGCCTTCAGCCGTAAATACTCTTTATATTCGTTGGGAGATAAAGTAAACTCATAATCAGATTTCAAGAACTTCTTATCATTCAATATGTCGGTTATAATGGTTGTGGACCCTTGAAATGCAAATGAGGCCAAACCCGTTGTTTTGAAAGGAGAATCAAACATTATGACTTAAATAATTAGACGTGAACAATGTTTCCCGTATTTTTCTGCATGAGTAGTATTTTCCGGTAGAGCAATATTTTTCGGTGAAACAGTATTTTCCGGCCTGAACAGTATTTCCGAGCAGAATGATATATTCCAGAAGTGAACAGTGTTCCGGCAGAAATTTTTTCATCATGAACAGTGATTCTGACCGGACAGTGAACAATGATTCCGACCTAAACAGTGATTCGGGGGTATGAACAATGATTCCAGTGGGCGATTTCGACCAGAAATAAAAATAGAAAACAAAGGAACTGAAAACTAATATTTCTGAAAATAATAATAATAATAATAATAATAATAATAATAATAATAATAATAATAATAATAATAATAATAATAATAATAATAATAATAATAATAATAATAATAATAATAATAACAATAACAATAACAACAACTAGGGTTTGTGAACCTTGCTCTGATAACTGATACCATATGAAACTTATTGTATTTCTTGTTTAAATCATGAAAAAAATCATACATTATATAGACAAATGCTTACTCTAATCAGCCCATGATTTAAGAAAAAAAGAAGAAATATAAATTATAAAGTTAAGAGAGCACTGTCCTAAAGTATCCTAAAAATCAGGCACTAATGCTGATAATATTTAATATCTCAACAATATCTTAATTTGCTGATTTCTTTACTATTTTTTCTAACAAATATTCATGATGTGCATATCAAATGACGATTTTTTTTGGTCTTGCATTTAACTAAATGAGAACTGTTATATCCCTTTCCTTTTGATAAAAAAAAAAAAATTGAGATGGAATATTTCCACAACGTATATGATGCATACAGCTCAACAGATACTCCCAAATTTTGCAGCTGAAAAGGATACACTGATTTTCAGGTCGTCGACTTCTTTTAATAATGAATATGGAATTACGTACGACATCATGCCTCTAAACTATTTTTTAGAAACGTAACTTAGAAGAAAAAGTAGCAAAGGAATATTAATACTAGCAAATAAACATATATAACACATTTGGCAGCTCCATGTTAATATAATGACTTAAAAGTGACCCCCCACCAAAATTCTTTGTACTAAAAGTAAAACACTTTTCCAATTTAGTTTGGATTTTCTTGTCTACTTTGAGATTTGACAATGATTTAAGCTTTGCTAAGTTGAGTTTGTAAAATTTGATTTTTCTACGGTCACATATTTTTTGTATTTTTCTTTTTAGCATCAAAATAAGTTTCATTAATTAGACGGATCTTACAACTAATAACAATATATAGGGCTATAAAGGAATTGAGTTTGTTATTGTTTATTTATTTTAAATAATTGTTTATGTTCATTTATTTAATAATCGAACATATTCACGAACGGTTTATGAACATGCTCACAAATTGTTAATGAACTACTATATGAACATGTTTATGAAAAAAAAGTTAAATACACTTGTTATAATTGCAAATGTAAATGTGTTATAATATTAAACTAAACTAAGTTTTTTTCCATAATAAGTAATGGAGATTAATCAGTAAATATGTAATTAACAATCATAAAATGAATAATAAACAAACATCAAACGAACATTGGGTGAATTAACATATTCGTGAAGAGTTCATGAACATAAACGAAACAAACTTTTTTGTTTGTTTATGTTCGTTAAGCTCAATAAACGAACGTAAATAACATTAACTGAGCTCGTTCACGAGCTTGTTGTCGAAAGCTCTATTCGTATACAACCCTAACAATATCGAGTAAGAATCAGATGCAAAACTTACATAATTTAAATCTATCCAGATCTAAAACAAAAACAAAAAAATTAAACCAAATATTTTGAACCTAGACAGGATGCAATAAATCCATAGAATCGGATCATCGCAAAGACAGACAAATTTCGACCAAGTGTAATCGTCGGGTACTTGTGTCATCCGAATGTTCTGAACGAAAAATCGGGGCAAATTTATTTCACTAAGGAAAGTGAAATGATTTCCCATAATGGGAGATAGAGAAACTCTCACAACAAGTTTATGAAATGATAAAAAAAAAAAAAAGCTTTGACTTAATTTATAAATTTTATTATATTAACAAATCAAGCTTAAATTGGGGCCTTATAGTCAATTTTTAATCTTTCTTACCTTAATCTCTCATCTGTAATATATATCATACACACAGACTATTGGAGAGAGAAGTTGCAATAAATGGGTTGACGGTGGGCTTATGGCGTGTTTTCCGTAAGGGTGCAGGGGTTATAAATAGAGATCATCTGTAATTGGGCCCAAGGTCCAGTAATGGATGCCGGATCTAATCAGTTGCTTTCTGCCGGCCATCTGCCCTGAATTTACGAAAATGTTCCCACTGTCAACGGTTTGGTATAACTCCATTTGTTAAAATTAAAGACAACATTACATATTTAATATTTTCAGCCTGCAGGCTGCGGCAATTTGGAAAGTAGTTACATACAATATATTTATTTACATTATTACATACTTCTACTTTTTTTGGGGGGCCCTTTTATTTCTTTTAACTTTTCCTTCATATTTTTAGATTTAAAATTAAGCACATATGACATCATCTTTTTTTGAGAGAGAATCAATGACATCATCTTAAATATTTGACATTCATATATTGTGTTAAATTTAGGGACAATACACAAAAAAACAACTTGAAGTTTGAGATAATTACAAAGAAACTGCTCATAGATTTTTTAAAATTGCAGAAACACACTTTAAGTTTGATTTCATCTTATATTCTTCCTTCGTAAGAGAAAAAACGTTTCAAACCTCCCTGACATTTATAAAAATATTACAGTTATAACCCCCATTAATTTAAGACCTAATCAAACCTGAGAGTACTTTAGTAATTTTGAAACATCTCAACGTTTATTGTAAATAGCTCAAATCTCATGAGTGTTTTGTAATTGTCCCTAAGATTTAAAATAACAAATGAAAAAATGTAGGGAACACGAGATATACCATATGGGTTCATAACTGCCAATTTTCTCCGAGTTTGATTTTTTGTTATATTTTGTATTATAATTAAAAAAATTAATACAAATCCTGAGAGGTAAGAGACTACTGAGAATCGAAGACATCTAGCCTGAACATGAGAATCTATAATCATTGGACTACTATCCAATTCCCATTATAGTTAATCTTTTTAAGCATACATTTAACTAGATGTTTTATAAATATATAATGTGCATGTGTGAATATTACAATATAAGCTGACAATAAGAAATCCAACTTTTCTTGATGCCAAAAGATGAAGGATATTAGTCAATTTGTACTTATTACTACGAATTTATTGCATATATATATTTTTTTTTATAGAAACTGGTGCTTATCCAATTTATCCAGTAACCATCGAATTGAAGGGGATAATGATTTTTAAACCACCATAAGTGGATGAGGTACAATACATCCAATCTACTATAAAATTGGTTTTTGCTTAATTATGTGGGAGTACTTGGGCTTTGATTAGAGACCTCAAGGATGGAAAAAGATAATTTTTATTTGGAATCTTAATGGTTAGATAATTAGATGTGAACTAACTACATTTGATGATTTCTCTCCAAAATTTTGATTTTCATTATTACCCCATTTGAGGATCTGACGTAAAATAATTTGAAATAATTTCGATGTTTTTTTTTTTTTTTTTTTTAAAATATTATTCTAAATCAATTGAATTATATTAAAACAACTCAAAACTTAAATTACAACTACAATCACAACTAATTAAAAATAATAATAAAACCAATTCATTCACATAACTAAAAAATGTATCAACTAACAAAACTAACCACTCCACGGCGAGAGACTTGAGACTTAAAGGAGGCCGATAACACACCAAAAATCTACAATCGGGCACGATAAAAAACTACATACTTTGCGAAAAAACCTTATAAATTTTAACTAAATTTTTTCTTAAAAAAAAACACAAACAAAATAAGAAAACAACAGATATTTAACAAACTAGAGAAAAAAAAGAAAAATTGACCTACCATTTTCCTTTTACAAAATGAATTAAAAATAAATGAAACTATCGTCTTCTCCGCTTATAACACCTGGAAGTTGGGGAAATATTAAAAAAGGATTTGAAATTCTTTGCCACCTTTATACGCCCAATTCTTGATATTGCCCTTTTTTATCCCTCCAATAGTTGTGGAAGGGGAAGGGAAAATAAAATGGGAGGGGAAGGGGGAAGGAAGGGGGCTTTCAAAGGGAGAGGGAGATGGAAAACTACATTTGATGATTTTTTCCAAAATTTTGATTTTCATTATTACCTCATTTGAGGATCTGTAAGAGTTAGAAAATAATTTGAAATAATTTCGATGTTCGCTTTTAAGAAATGGGGAAAAATGAGGAGTCGATCGAGCTTTTTTTTTTTTTTTTTTTTGAATTGGTTGAGAAAATTATTAGAATACTTAAGTATTGGTTTTATACAAAATAAACATCCCATCATCCCCATTGGCCAATAGCATGCAATATAATTTGTTTTATATAAATATATATGACAACCTAATCCTACATTTTATTTGATTGATACACAATCAATGTACGATACATGAATCTAAGTGATGACATAATTGAATTATTGACTTGGAAAAAATCCACAATACAGTTGAAAAATCCTCAACATTATTGGTCAAGTGTCTTTCATATTTGACAATTGTTTCCCCATTAATGAAGAGAGGACATTAATTGTCCAAGAGACATGTACTATATCCTCTCTCTTCGTTGCCAAACGTTGTTTGGGAAAGTACACTATCTAAGGAAAGACAATTTATACAACATATAATTAAGAACCGCTTGATGTAAAAAAGGCAAGCGTTATTTAGGATTTATTTTAATTACATAAATTTAGAAAGAAAGAAACACGAAAATTTTTAAAGTAAAGAAGTTTAGACTTTGAGGAAATAAATACTCCATCCGTCCCAAAAAGATAGATCATCTTCATTTTTCGTCCGTCTCAAATTATAGGTTTGTTTCCTTATTGAGAGCATTAATTATACAACAATAGACCAAATTATCCTTATTTAATTTACTTTGAATGATATTACACTATTTAATGTAAGGACAAAATAGGAAAAATATGAAAAAAAAATTATAATCTCAATTACATTAATTATATTTTTTAATATCTTATAAGCTCCTAAAAAAATGTTAGAAACTTATAAGCTATTTTTAAAAAAAGTGAGAAATCCCAAATTTTTTTCAAATTAAGATTTTATTTAAAAGATATTATTTAATTCTAACTATTTTAATTACAAAATTGACATTACTGACATCTTAAAAGTTACACCATCTTATTTTATTCAAACACTTAAACAACTTATTCTTAATATAAGTACAAACTTATAAGATCTTTTAAATGAGTTTAGCCAAACACCTTCTAAAAAAATTAAACCTTATCCAATATTAGCACTTTATTTCATTTTTCTTAAGTTACTTGAAAAATTGTATTTTTGTATTTAATCTGGTCCTTGTGCAGCAATCAGTATAAAAAAATACGGCCTTCTTATACGGGGAAGGAAATATAATAAAATAAAACCAAGACGCACGTGGCAAGATGCCATAGGTGTGAAGTCCAATTTAGTCAACTCCTCTGATCTTTACCAAAAATTAAATATTTTGTACTAAATATTACCATAACTGGACATTAAATAAAAACACACACACACACACATAGCCTCCCTGCCTCCACCCCATTCTGAACCTTCTCTAGTCTGTACATATACACACACATATATACACTCATATATATACGTATATACTGTCTTAAATTTTGGTCAGATTTTTTTTTTTTTTCAAATTGGTGAATTTATTTTTCTTTTTTTTCAAATTGGTGAATTTCTGGGGTGGCAAGAACAAGGAGAGATGGATACTCCTTTGTAATTAAGCCCCCCTTATTTTAATATACAATTTTTCTTTTTGTTTGTGTGTGTCAGTTTTACGCTTCTTTTTTGTTTTATTCTTTTTTGGTGGGTTCTGATCAAAATATTTATTATTTAATTTGGTTTCTCATTTTTTCCATGAGAATAATCTAAAGGGAAAAGGATAAACAGCATAACTGATCAGAAAGGATTTGAGGAGTACTTTCTGTGCAATATGTTTGTAAGTTTTCTTATTTTCTGTCTATTAATTCTTGTCAAGAAACATTTTTTTTTAACCAATTTGTCTTCATTTATTTACTTTTTTTTTTGCCCCATAATTTTTGGTATGTAACTGTTTTTATTTTTTAATGAATTTTTTTGGGTCAATTTTTCTAATTTATATTCATCTGCTAGATTTTGGCTATCTCCCCTGCTACATTCAGTGAAGAAAGAAACAGTTATATGGCTTTGACTGGTTCAAATTCAAATGACAATGAAAAATTTGACATTTTGGTAAAAGGGGTTTTAAGAGTTGACAGAAATTACATGAAATTCAAAGAAATAGTCACATGTTTGACCTGACTTTAGGTCTGAAAAGAAAAGAAATATGAAGGGTCTGATACTCCATGCTCAAAAGTTGAATTAATTAGAATGCTTTTTATTTGTTCACATGATTTTCTTTTTTCTAGTGGCTATGAATTCATAATCAGTCATTTTCTGCTTTCTTTGAACCTCATATTAGTAACATAGTTTTTATGGTTTGATGTTCGATAGATCACATTATCTATTTATACCGACGACGAGTTTCTGTGATCGATTGCCATGGCTTATAGCAATTCAAGATCTGTGAGGTGTGTCTTATTGCATTTTTCAGTTTCTTATTTGATTGAGAAATGTCTGAAAACGTCGTCCTTCGGTTAATTTTGGGATAATTGCAAAACCCCACTAGGAATTGGGCTAATTATGAAAACAACGAGAGATGTTTCAAAGTTACAAAATCCTGCCTCAGGTTTGATGGGTAATTTTTGAAATGTTTATTTGCTTATGAAGTGGGAAAATGTAAGACATAATCAAACCTAAGGGTTTTTCTTGCAATTTTCGATAATCTCTGTTTTTTTTTGTAATTAGACTGAACTCCATGGGGTTTTGTGTAATTATTTTTTATAATCTGATTTATTGTTTACAATCAACAAGTTTATAAATTTATTTTACTAATCAATCGTGTAGATTTCATGATGATGTTGAATTTGCAAAGTTCCCGATGGCAAACGGCGAGAATATGATTAAAGTCAAATATAAAATCGATGGCAAACGAGTAGCACCCGAGTCGAGCTCCAAGAAGGGTGACAAAAATGGGAAATCACTAAAAGCCAAAGTGTTATCCCGAGTCTTCTCAGAGGATTATGAAAGAGTAAAGAAGAAGATATTAGATCCTCGAGGACCTACAATTCGTAGATGGAACAAAATTTTCTTAGTAGCTTGTTTAGTATCTTTGTTCGTCGACCCTCTATTCTTCTACTTGCCGGTGGCAAAGAAAAACATTTGCATAGATATTGGACTAACACTCGAAGTTGTCCTAACGATCATAAGATCCATAGCGGATATATTTTACACGATCCAAATTTATATTCGGTTTAGGACAGCATATGTTGCTCCTTCGTCTCGAGTGTTTGGTCGAGGCGAACTTGTAATAGACTCTTCCAAAATTGCATCAAGGTACTTGCGAAGATATTTCTGGCTCGATTTACTTGCGGCCCTTCCTCTTCCTCAGGTTCGTCGAGCATATTCGTGTTTGTTGTCCTCTTATGTGATTTTGATGATGTAAAGCTTAATATTTTTTTTTCTCACATTTTGTAGATATTGATTTGGGTTGTTATCCCGAACCTGAGTGGATCGACGATGACAAACACGAAAAATGTCCTTAGGTTCATTATCATATTCCAGTACATTCCGAGACTCTTTCTTATATTTCCGCTTTCGTCGCAAATTGTCAAAGCTACTGGTGTTGTCACAGAGACAGCTTGGGCTGGAGCTGCTTATAATTTGGTCCTTTACATGTTAGCAAGCCATGTAAGTAGAGAGAAACTATCTTGAACTCATACTACAAAGTAATAATTAAAAACCCCCCCCCTAAGGTTTGAACTAATTACAGAAAAATCCAGAGATATTTCAAAATTGCGAAATACCCCCTCAGGTTTGATCCTGTTTTTAATTTATTGGGGTAACTGTAATGTTTCGATAAATGTTAGGGGGATTTTTGAGATGTTTTTGCTTATGAAATGGGAAGATGTAAGACGGAATCAAACCTCAAGAGTTTTTTCGCAATTTTCAAAAAAACTCTAGGTTTTTTTTTGTAATTAGACCGAATCTCTGGGATGTTTTTGTATTTATTCCTAATTCAAATACCCCCTTGATTTTAGTTTTTTGTTTTTAAGCAAATACAAACTTGAAGACAATGTTTGTAATACATTAAAGGGGATATTTGTAATTTTGAAAAGTAACTGTTTTTTTTTTGTAATTAGGCCAAACCTCATGGATATTTTTTGTAATTAGGCCAAACCTCATGGATATTTTTTGTAATTAGGCCGAACCTTGGATATTTTTTGTAATTTACCCAAAATAATATATGCTGGTTAATTTGCCTTCTTTCTAACTGCACAAGGGCCTTAGTAGTGTAATTACCAATTTACCAGTGACCTTCCATATCATATCAATATGGTTTATGTTTATTTCGGTAACGATATTGATAATTTTAAGTGATTTCAATAAAAAATTAAAATTCTAACATTAGTTTAAAATCCAGTTTTTAGGGGCTTCTTGGTATCTTCTGGCAATTGAGAGGCAAGAAGCTTGCTGGAGACATGCCTGCAATCTCGAGAGTCCATCTTGTCTGTACAAATATTTCGATTGCCGTAGAGTAATGGACAGTGGAAGAAACGCCTGGTTCTTGTCGAGCAACGTCACAAATCGGTGCAATCCCGATAATGGCCTTTATCCGTTCGGTATTTATGGAGATGCTGTAACGTCCGAGGTCACATCGGCAAAATTCTTCAATAAGTACTTCTACTGTCTGTGGTGGGGGTTGAAGAACCTTAGGTATGATGCATCTCAAGCTTTACTAATCAGTTTTAGTAATATTTGTTAGTATTGGTGAACCATATGAATTATATAGTATGTCTTGAATGTAAGAGAATATTACTAAATTGATCATGTAAACATTTTAAATTTGGGTTAATTACAAAAAAAAAAACTAGCTAACTTTCGAAATTACAAAAATACCCCTATGGTTTTATTTCGTCTAACATTTACCCCATTTTATAATCCCCCATTATATTTATAAAATATTACAGTTTAGCCCTTAATTTTAACATTGACTCAAACCTCAGGGGTTCTTTTTGTAATTTTGGAAGTTAGCTGGGTTTTTTTGTAATTAGGTCAAACCTCTAGGGTACTATTTGTAATTATCCCTTTAAATTTTAATGATGGTATGTCTTGAAAAGTTTTTGCTATTAATGATGTGAATATCTTCCTTGCTGATTTAATGAAAGTTTGATTTCCATCATAACAACTTCAAATATTTAATTGGGATAATTACAAAAACACGCTAAAGGTTTGGACTAATTACAACAAAGACAAAGTTCTTTTAAAATTACAATAAACCCCTTGAGGTTTAATTCTATCTTACATTTTTCCCGGTGATTTTCGAAAACATTTCAAAAAACCCGTTCATAGTTACCCCCCTTAAATTAAATTTAAGACAAAATGAAACCTGAAGTGTTTTTTTTTTGTAATTTTGAAACATGTCTGGGTCTTTTTGTAATGT
This sequence comes from Rehmannia glutinosa, assembly GCA_016081115.2. Lineage (NCBI taxonomy): Eukaryota > Viridiplantae > Streptophyta > Magnoliopsida > Lamiales > Orobanchaceae > Rehmannia > Rehmannia glutinosa. The sequence continues at coordinate 23,356 of JABTTQ020000023.1, read as the reverse complement.
AATTAAACCAAACCTCAGGGGTGTTTTTGTAACTATCCCTATTTAATTTAATAAGATATACTTGTTCATATGACTGTAATTTACTGATAATCTTATCAATCATATTCTAAGTAGCAGTTAATATCTGATTTTTCTGTATAAATTAGGCGAAAAAATTGGTTGTAAATTGCTTCATTGTAGGAGGGTTCTTGTAATATAATGAGTATTGTGATTGTGCAGTTCACTAGGGCAAAATCTTGCAACGAGCACCTATGTCGGAGAAATAAGCTTTGCCATCATAATCGCGACACTCGGGCTAGTTCTGTTTGCCTTGCTCATAGGGAATATGCAAGTAAGTTTGCTATACACTTTGGTTCACAGCCTTTGAACTCTTGGCATCTGATAGTTTTGCATAGATCTTTATGTCTACTTGACCGGGTTTTCCTAGGCAAAAATTAATGAAAATCGTATTAGGCTCGATAGTAGGGCGTGAATGGGCCAACTCTCGAGTTGAACTTTAGAATACTTTTAACTTGGTTGGATACAGAAGACCCTGACCTGAAGGAATCTCAAGTTCTGATCTTTGATTAATTTTTAGCATTAATTACAAAAACTACCCCTGATTTTTGGCCTAATTGAAAAAAAACTCAGTTATCTTTCAAGAAGGGATATTTGTTAGGTAAAATACAGTCGTCAAAGCGATATTTGCAACACTTCAACGCTGTATTTTTAATTATGAAAGATAACTGGACTTTTTTGTAATCAGTCTAAACCTCAAGGGTAGTTTTTATAATTATTCCTAATTTCGATCCGAACAAGCTTTTCTTTTCTGAAACTAAATTCTAGTTGGCATGAGATGTTCAATAAATACACATCAAACTTCTACTTAATATGCTTAAAGGGATAGTTACAAAAAGACCACTGAGGTTTAAGCTAATTACAAAAAAACCCAAGAGATGTTTCAAAATTAAAAAAAAAAAACCGACATTTTCTCCCTTCATCAAACATTTCAAAACCCCCATGATATTTCTAGAAATATTACATGATTTAAGGTATAATCAAACCTGAGGGGGCTTTTTGTAGTTTTAAAACATCTTTGGGGTTTTTTGTAATTAGCCCAAACCTCAGGGGGTATTTTGTAATTATCCCTATGCTTATATGTATCCCATAGTATTGGCTTCAATTTGATTATTTCAACTTTCCTATAAGTCTGCGACGACTACAAATTATTGATTCAAATTCATTCGCAGACGTATCTTCAATCGACAACGGTTAGATTAGAAGAATGGAGAATAAGGAGAACGGATACGGAACAGTGGATGCATCATAGGCAGCTACCCCAAGAATTAAGGCAGTCCGTGCGAAAGTACGATCAATATAAATGGTTGGCCACGAGAGGAGTCGATGAGGAAGCTCTGCTCAAAGGACTTCCTTTAGATCTCCGACGAGACATTAAACGCCATCTCTGTTACGATCTTGTTCGACGGGTTAGTCATGAAATCTCACTTCTTCTCTTTCTTGATTTTTGATGAGTTGTATATAATATGCAAGAGTAAGTCTAATTTAATAGTTCCAATTAAATTTGCTGGAGAACATAGATTATGTAACTTAATCATATACTTTTACAGAAAATGGATAATTACAAAAACTGCCCCTGAGGTTTGGGTTAATTACAACAAAAAAACAGAAGCTTTTAAAAATTACAAAGAAACTCCTTGAGGTTTGATTCAGTATTACATTTTACCCCCTTCATAAACAAAAACACCCCCTTCATAAACAAAAACATTTCAAACGCCCCCTTGAAAGATACCATAAATGATCATTGACAACATCTTACAGGTCCCACTGTTTGATCAAATGGACGAAAGAATGTTAGACGCCATATGCGAGAGGCTAAAACCCGCGTTATGCACTCAAAGCACGTGCCTCGTCCGAGAGGGAGATCCCGTGAACGAAATGCTCTTTATAATCCGAGGCAACCTCGACTCCTACACCACCAACGGCGGTCGGACCGGTTTCTTCAACTCGTGCCGCATCGGCCCCGGCGACTTTTGCGGCGAGGAGCTTCTCACGTGGGCACTCGACCCTCGTCCGAGCGTTACCCTCCCGTCGTCCACCCGAACCGTGAAAGCCATTTCCGAAGTCGAAGCCTTCGCTCTCAGGGCTGAAGACCTAAAATTCGTGGCGGCTCAGTTCCGGAGACTCCACAGCAAGCAACTGAGGCACAAGTTCAGATTCTACTCGCACCAATGGCGGGCGTGGGCCGCGTGTTTTATTCAGGCGGCGTGGCGGAGGCACAAGAAACGGAGGAGCGCGGCCGAGCTTAGGGCGTTGGAGAGTTTAGTGTCTGAAAGCGAGTCATCGAGTGGACAGGGAGTCGAGAATGAAGTGAATAGTCCTGGTTCGGGTTTCGCTGTCTATGCGGCGAGATTGGCCGCGAGTAGGAGAGGTGTTCACAAGCATACCGATTCGGGTTCTAGCAAAATGAGCGCGTTGCAAAAGCCGGCCGAGCCGGATTTTTCGTCGGTGGACGATGAATGACTTTGGTGGACTTATGGGGTTTAAGAAGTCATGAAGATATATGTAAAGGTTAAGAAAAATATATGCATTGTTTAACACTTAATTCTTTTTTTAACTAAAGATTCAGTTAGAATAGAGAGAAGGGAGTTTGAAAGCATTGTGTGGAAATTGGGAATGTAAGAATCTTGTAGCTTATTGAAAGTGAAAGCAAGAGCTTTACCATACATAGACTTGATTGAGTGCAAGGAAGTACAAGTTCTTGATTGATATATAAGAATCTAAAGTCTCATTTTGTAGAGAAAAGATATGTTAAGTGCCTGAGGTTGGCCTTGGGGATTTTTCTTGTAACAGTAGTGCTCTTTAGCTTTGATTTACTAACAACCATTGATTTATATTGTGCTATATTGGGTCCATAGGGGGTCATGAGTTGTGTCCGTGTTTAATTTAGGATCATTTCGTGGTTATGTTCAAAATACATCAAAAAAAATAAAATATAGGGATAATTACAAAAACCCCTTGGGGTTTGGGCTAATTACGAAAAACCTACAAGTTTCTGAAAATTGCAAATACCCCATTGCGGTTTGATTCGGTGTTGCATTTTTCCTTCATAAGCAAAAATATTTAAAAATTACCTTGACATTTATAAACATATTACAATTACCCTCTTAAGTTTAAGACTAATAAAACCTGTTTTTTTTTTTTTTTTTTTTGTAATTTTAAAACATCTTTGGATTTTTTTTTTAAATCCCAAACCTCAGGGGTGTTTTTGTAATTATCCCTAAAATATATAATATTTTGTTTTAAGAAAAATTGGTAACATCATGTCGATTCATTATTAGTTATGTTCGTATTCATGTTTCCCATGTTCATGTTCATATTCATGTATTCGTTTCGTGTTTCTCTCGGTAATTCAAGTTGTGTTACGTGTTATAGTGTCGTCACCATTAATATTGAGTTATGGTGAAATCACATAATTTTTGGGATTACTGATGTAATTAATATTTTTTTAACACTTGGGATTTTAATTTTTGGCATTTTTGTTAAGAAGTGGGGATTTATGCACTTCACCCAGTAATTAATTTAAGAATGGATTCACAAGATTTCTATCCCTTAGACTTTTTAAGGCCCGCATGGTTTTTGTACAAATTTGTATCTAACAAGCCCAGGCGCAGTTAGGCCCAAACCTATTATAAGCCCAACATCAGGAATCTGATTCAGAAAATTGCTCCTCCAAGAGGTGTATGATGAGGATCAGTTCTATACTTTCTAGAAATCATTGCCAAATAAGATTCTTTTTTTTTTTTTTTATATCAATTAATCATTTTCGTCTTTTGCCTATAAATGAAACGTACGCAAGTAATTTACAAGTTAAAAAAATTCTTTGGTTAAATTAATGGTACAAACCAAAGACCAAGTTGAATATTTAGATTTTAGATACAATTATATTTTGACCAATTTAAAGATCTCGTGTATAGAAAAAATAATATTAGTTACCCATGTAAATTTTTATACATGTCTAATTGGAATTAATTATATTTAATTTTTAAAATATATAATTTAATTGACATTATGATATATATATATATATATATATATATAAGATATAATATCATAGATATTCAAGTGGACTATGACTCTCTAACCTCAAAACTCATGGGAGCATATATAGAAATTTTCCAAAATCAAATAGCACTCCATCTCTTCCAAATTCTACATATCTATTATTCCAAATCATTAAAAAGTTTACCATACAAGTCTTCCAAGTTCTTATCTTTTCAAAAGTTATGGACAGAATATTTAAAAGTTATTAGACCTCAATTGAGCCAATATCTCGTACATATTCTAGTTAGCGTTAGCCCAAAGCTCAGCTTCCCACTTTTCTAATTATACTCTAGTTAAACTCGAGTAGCTTTTGAATCAAATTTTCCCCATCCAATGCTTTTAGCTATCCCCTCTAGCAAACCACTTAACAAAGCTAGTCTCAGTTGGAGTTGAAAACCGAACTAAACTACTAAAGCATTAGATTCAAGATCGATCATTAAAATCTAAAAGATCGTTTACCGGTGGTTCGTTAAAATGACGAACCAAGTCCAACACATTTCTACATCTCGATAAATGTAAAGTTCGATGACGGCTTCGACTAGTAAAAGAATGATAAAATATGTTCAATATTTAAAATATCAAACTACTTTTTACAATTCTTAACTTACGCCGATTAAGTTCTCGCTCGCTCAACACGTGATTTAATAATTAAACCAAATTCAAACACAAGTTTTGGCGCCGATAAAAATTCAAACAATACATGCACACACCTCCCTCTTCCATTATTTTCAAAATGGGATGAGTTAAGAGTGACTCACCATGACATGTTCTAATTTCTCCATCAAATGCTTTAAGGCCATTGAATATGCTTCTAGTCAATAGTACATAACCTTTGTCACTCTTTGAGGTCCCCCAAGCCCATTATGGTCCTGGATTTCTTGACAACAAAAAGACATGGAAACCAAATCTTGGAAAAATGTTGTCAAAAAGGAATTTCTTAGGATAGATCTTAAAATTTACAAGGAAAAAAGTTTGGTACATGTATATGTACTTGGGAGTTGACTTTTTTACTCCTAAATAGCATTGACTTAAAAGGTCCACTCTAAATGTGCCCTAAAATGGATAGTATCATTGGATGCATTATACTATGTGAAGGGTTTTTAGATTCAAGCTTGAGCTTAAAAAACAAATTATTGGCCAGAAAATTTTTAAGCCAATGTGTTTTGGTACATGCATGTAAATGATTTATTTATTTTTTTCTAAGTTATTTAGTATATGATTTTATGTCTTTTTTTTTATTTTTTTATGTCATCTAAGTTGCAATATGCATTTGATGAAGAATTAGGCAAAATGATTGATATGTTTATTAGAAAGGAGTGGCCCAATCTATAAGTTAAAGGCTTTTAGCTCTTTGACGCCCAAAAGTTCCATAGTCATATTTGCTTGCTGATGGGGCTGGCCCATTACAGCCTTTATGTCTAGTTACTAGTTTGCTTTTTTAATATTTATTTTTCCTTAATTTGTTTTTATTGGATCACCTCCCCAAGTCAACTTCAGATATCAAAACAAATTTTACTTGTATATCGGTTTCCCTTATGCAATATTGGGATATAAGAATTTATGTAAAAGAAACATAGTGCTTGTTTGGGAGCACTTTTGAAATGGATTTTTGGATCTAAAAGTCCATTTCAATAAATTTTCATGTTTGGTAGTTATTTTTGGAATGACTTTTGGATAACTCCTCCAAAAAGTCATTCTAAAGAAGTGAGAATGAGATACTTTTTTGAAAAGTCCATTCTAGATAAGTTCATTTTCTAAACGACTTTTCCATAAGTCTTTCATATTATTTTAAATAAATACCTCTATTTTGGACGTAATTATTAATTAAGTACAATAAAAGGGTATAAAAAGCAAAGAAATAAATAGATATGATACTTATATTCATATCAATGCATCCTTCCAATTTTCCCTTAACTTTAAAATGAAGGAAATATCTTTGTCGTTTTCCTTTAGTAAAATTTAATCATGTTATTAGAGATATAAAGGATATATTATTAATTATCTAAATTTGTTTGAGTTTTTATCCTGGACCTCCAGCGTTTTTACCAGGATTGACACCACTATTCCCACAAACCCCGGATTGACGGTGTCCCCTACAAACTAGCATGAGGTTGTTCTATTTCTCTTTGTCCTCACTCATGCGCTCCTTGAAAATTGCTTCCCCTGGGGATCACTCATCCAATGCCTACTCCGGCCAACTAACCAAGACGATAATCTCGAGTTTCTATGTAATGGACACCAAAAAGAAGATGCATATGTTGGTATAGGTAGTCCATATCAAATTCTTTTAAGCTCTCTTTAATCGTGCAATCCAATACTCACGAGTTCGAATCGTGGTGCTTCCTTTAAAGCCCATTGCGTCGATATCTTTTGACCAAAGCCCAACAATCCCCTCCAAGACTCCGCCACCATCTCAGCTCCAGTGCTTGACAATCTCTGATGCCTGCCAAACTCCCTCAGTTCTAACGCCAACTTCTTTAGTTCAAGCGTTGCGTCACGCCAGCCTCTCAGTTCCGGCCACCCAGCAACCTACATCTTCAGTCTGTTTACCTCAGTTCCGCCTACTTGGCAACCTACCTTCAGTTCTAGTCCGTTTATCTTCCTGCGCCAACATCTCAATTCCAGCCACCCATCAACCTACACCTTCAGTTCCATTCTCTTTACCTCAGTTTCGGCCACCTGACAACCTACCTTCAGTTCTGGTCCATTTACCTCCGCTGCACCAAGATCTCCGTTCCGGCCACCCAACATGTTTACCTCGATTCCCCGACCATCCGCATCCGCAACCTACTTTCGCCCGTTTTACCTCCGCTCGGCATCTCGCCCACTTCCTGCAACCTCCACTACATCGTGTTTCCAAGGGAATTCGAACCCGTGACCTGCTCTGATACCAGTTGTTGGATATCAAGCGCTTTACCAAATTGATGACTGTCTCCATAGACCAACACGAGTCTTTTCTAGTGCGATTTATCCTCACTCACCCGCTCCTTGAAAATTGCTTCCCAGGGGGTCATCCATCTAATGTTTACTCCAGGCAAAACACGGTTAACCACAAAGTTTCTATGTAATGGATACCAAAAAAGAAGATGCATTTGTTGGTATAGGTAGTTAATATCAAATCCTTTAAACTCTCCTTTAATTGTGCAATCTAGTGCTCACGAGTTCGAATCGCGGGTTGTCTTTGTGCGACTTTTAAAGCCCATGCATCAGGCGGATGTTGAACAAAGCCCAACACTATCGTTGAAGATTATATTGAATTTGGCATAATAGTTAATGAATTTTTGAGCTTGAGCAAACTTTTGATCGAGCCAAACACAAATTGAACTCGAATAATTTGATACTTTTACTTGGGATGGCTATGGGGCGGGGCGGGTATCTCAATACCTGCATTCGCCTCAGTCAATTCTATGGGTAGGACGAGCCGACCCATGTTAGATATGATTTTGTTATTCAATATTTTATCTTGTATTTTATATTATTAATAAATTTTTGTATCTTATATATTGTATTATAAATGCATATTATAAAAATTATCATTATATATGTTAAATATAATACTAAGTAAATGCGATTACATTATCTTACATAATATACATGTAAAATATATAATAATATATTAAAAAATAAAAACTACACACGGCGAGGCGGACGGGGCGGGTACAAATGGGGCGAGATGATATTCGGACTCGTCCCACCTCCCACCACGGTCACTTAGAGTGGGGCGGGTTTTCGGCAAATTTATCCCTAACTTTTACACATGTTTTTTGAACTTTTAATAAGCAGGTCGAGCTCGAACTTCAAATCTTATCAAATGAAAAAATATGTTCCAACTTAATTTGTTAGACTAACAAACTAATCTCACACGACTTTTGATGATCGATCTCAAGTCAAACATAAGTTGAATTGTCTTCAACCTTACAAGGAAATTTTATTGGTATATGACATGCATTAAGTGACAATAAGTGACTGTAACAGTAACAGTAACTTTTATTTTACCGTTAATGACAGATTTAAGTGGCATAATAACTTCTGTTATGCTTTTTATAGTATGGATTGTGATAATAACTAATATTTTACGTTTTTAATGTTGATAATTAGTGACGCATATATAATAACAATAAAACTCTTGTGAAAATTATTATCACTAAATTATTAATAGTTATGACCTATATCTATATGTGTTCAAAGAAAATAGTGATGACTTAAATATAAATTTCATAACCATTAAAGTTTTTGAAAATCATATTGTGACCAAAGAATTTTTTTTGAAACCTAATTAATATATATATATATATAATCACAAGTTTTTATATTATCAGTTAATATACAATGTTGCGTTAAGCATAGGATAAAGGAAGCCTAAATTAAACAAGTCAAGTAATTGCTAATTCAGAACATAACCAATCTAATTAAACAAAAAAAAAAGGCAAAATAAATATTTGAAGTTTATATAACTTATAAACGATGACTAACATGAGGAAAATCTAATTTTCGAAACATTTGCCATATTTTAAGATAGCTGATAAGTGATAACTATACTTAAGAAAGTATTAAATTCGTGGATGAAAGGATTATTACAAAAAACTCCCTAAGGTTCGGGCTAATTCCAAAAAAAACTCATAGATTTTTGAAAATTATAAAAAACCTTTGAGATTGACTCTGCCTTACATTTTCTTTTTTCACAAACAAAAAACATTCCAAATGCCCCCTTGATACTTACAGAAATACTAGTTATCCCTTAAAATTAAGATAAAAACCAAACTTGATGGGACTTTTTTGTAATTTTGAGACATCTCAGGATTTTTTTTTGTAATTAATCCAAACCTCGGGGACGTTTTTGTAATTATCCCTCCAAAGAATTTTCAAATAGAAACAAATACAGAAAATTGTGTCTTCGTGTCCTCGAGAAAATCAATCTTCGAAGAACTTTATCATGAGCTTCATTTGTGCCTGAAAATCTCGCTAATAGCCAAAAACAAAATTGGTAATCAATAATGGCCCTAAAGTCTTAGTAATATAATAATGTAACACTAAATTCTTTTCATAGAGAAGTGTCCAAAAGGACCAAAACCATGTGAAATTCCTGATAAAATCTGTTTAATTAGGTATTACTCCACATTTCTGTAAAAGCAAGCTAATTAAATACCAGATTCTTAGTCTTGACCAATTGTTCATGCATCAATTAATTAGAAAATTAAATCATAGTAGAAGGATTAGGTTTGAGCCCCAATATTGGTATTAAGCATTTAAACTTTGCTAATATTTATAGAAAAACTTATTACTACCCACCTGGACAGGGTCCTTTAACATCAAAGTCCTGTTTTATCACATATTTTAATATTACCATTACGTGTAATTAAGTGTATAAAATACTATCATTAATGAATATACATGATACTATGCAAATAAAATTATGGGTCCTTAAACATATATACGGTGTTTCTATAAAATAAAGGATAATTACAAAAGACCCATGAGGTTTGGGCTAATTACAGATTAAATCAAGAGTTGTTTCAAAATTACAAAACACCCCCACATGTTTAATTATGTTTCAAATTTAAGGGTGGTGACTGTAATATTTCTAATAATATTTTGGGGTATTTGAAATTTGTTTTGCTTATGAAGAGGAAAAAATGTAAGACGAATTAAACCTCAAGGGCTTTTTAGCAAGTTTAAAAAATCACTGATATTTTTTTTTTTTGTAATTAGCTCAAACCTCGAGAGATTTTATAATTTTTCCTAAAATTAAAATACTGACACAACACATAATTTTTTTTTTGAGTACAATGGGAAAAACTTGGGGAGGGGACACATGCACCAGTATGGGATCGCCCGGTCATTCACCCTTCAACATATGTCTCAACCACTAGAGCACTAGGTTGATCCCACTGAAACAACACATATAATTCAAGGATCTATAAATCTACTTGAGTAGTACCCAATTGAGTAGCATTTTATGCTTGATTCCAACTTAATAGCTCAACCCCCAAAAATCGGAGATGAATTTTCCCTAACATCCTTACAACTTTGAAAATTTAAAGCCACATTCGAATTTCTATATGTAATTGAGGATTTCAAATTCATATTGTTGGGCTTAGATCCATATTATTATGTCAGAATGGGCTTTAAAAGAAGCACGAGGACCGATCCACGAGTTTGTCATTCTCTCAAGAAATTCATTTTGGTATAGCAGTAAACGTTTGAGGCCCAACAACTGGTAACAAAATAAGTCACGAGTTTGAATCCCTTTTGGAGCACACTATAGCAGAGGGCCGCAGGTCTTGCTGGAACTGAGAAGCTAACACAACGGAGCGCGGATTGTCACTTTGCACTTCCCAAGCTTCCCAGAAGGCGAGAGGCTAGCAAATCTTTAGTGGGGTTATTGGGCTTAGGCCAACATCTTGCCTGTTAATCTGCAGTGAGCATTAAAAGATAAACATATCATGCTACATAATGTGTGGAATTAAAGTTGTTCTAAGTCTATTAAACTTGTTTAGATAATTTATAATACAATGAATTTCAAATTCATCAATCCAATTTTGAGCTATTTTTTAATCAATGTAATTGATAGTATATCTATCTTTTATGTAATCATTCTCCTAAATCATTCCATCAACATACCTTCATCCGATCTTGGTACACATGGCACAGGCTTCTAACATATCCGTTCACTCAAAGAGCTCGGCTCGATCGTTGCGTTGGAAACGACGCACTCAATACTCTTTTCCCTCACCATAAGATTGAACACCTAACCACTATCTCATCCGATCACCAAGCACTCTTCATCCACCTATCCCCCAAACCTCCCACCATTTTCGTAAAAGAAGGAGAAACCCTTTCAGATTGAAGCTTGGGATAAAGGCCAAAGATTGCGAAAAAATCATTAAAAAGAACTGGCATTCGGACTTGGATTCCCTCTCGGATATCATTCACCACTCGATTGGTTTACTAAATTGGAGTAAATCTGCAGAGGGTAATAAACCCAAGAAAAATTGTGGAACTTAAGAAAGCTATCGAAAGTCTACAAAAGGGTACAATCACAAAGAATGGCGAAAAAAACAAAATTGCTCGAGCTCACGTCGCTCTCTACGACCTCCTGCTCGAACAAGATAATCTTAAATGGAAACAACGCGAAACAACACATGGTACCGTGCAGGAGAGATCGCAACACAAGCTTCTTCCATAACTTCGCCTCAAAACGCCGTGAGACAAACCACATTGCTCTTCTTCTAGGACCAAACAGCCACGCCCAAACCGAAGACGCAGACTATCGAAAAAATCATCGGGAGTACTTCGAATTTATACTCAACATCATACCCATCACAATCTGAATTACAACTTGCTCTTCGTGAGAATCGGACCTCAGTCACGGCTACCATGAACAATCAAATGACTCAACCTTACAAGGATGTGGAGGTTCGACAAGCACTTAAGGAAATGCATCCTTTTAAATCGCCTACGATGGTATGAGTCCGTTTTTTTTTCCAAAAATTCCGCATATCGTAGGTAACGACGTTACTCGCTGTTTTGAACTTTCTTAATTCACACAATTGCACCCCCTATCACAAATTACACATATCGTTCGATTCCCAAACTTAAAAATCTTTGAGACGATTTCGCAATTTCGACCCATTAGCCTTTGCAATGTTGTGTATAAGCTAGCCTCAAAATGCATTGCCAATAGAATTAAGTCTACACCTCCGAAAATTATTTCGAATCTCGATCTGCATTCATCCTGTAGAATTATCACGGACAATATACTCATCGCATATGAGACGCACCATTTCATGAAAACACGAACCTCTCGGTAAAATTGGACTTATGTCTATTAAGCTGTAGACATGAGCAAAGCTTTTGACAGTCGAATGGAATTTTCTCTTTCTTTGTTTTGAAATCTCTCGGATTTTGCGAACCTCTTATTAACCTGATTAAATCGTGCATCACCACCACATCATTTTCTTTTTACTCAATGGAAAAGAATTTGGTAACCTCACACCCACCCGCGGCATCCGCCAGGGGTGATCCCTTATCCCCGTATCTCTTTATTTTTTGCTCGGAAGTGTTTTTCGTGCATTTTGCGAGATCTCCAAATCGGTGGTAATATTAACGGCCTCTCCGTCCCCGCAAACACGGGCCTCGCATTTCTCACCTTTTCTTCGCAGATGACACTCTTCTATTTGGACAAGCAACAACAACCGAAGCGCTACATCTCCGATACGCTATCCGCTATACGAGAAAATTTCGGGGCAATTGATAAACACGGATAAATCCGGAGTCCTTTTCACCAACACCGACCCGAGAACCATTTCAGACCATTCTTAATATTCTGGGATGCCCAAGTAACAAGCCATGGAAAATATTTGGGCCTCCCCTGGTTGTCGGCAAAAGCAAAAAGAGGTTTTCGCAAGCATAAAAGATAAAATGCAGGTGAAACTTCAAGGGTGGAAAGAACGAAATCTCTCTCGGCAGGCAAAGAAATCCTCATTAAGTCATCATTCAATCGATGCCGTCTTTGCTATGTCTTGTTTTAAATTACCGATATCATTCTTGATGACATTCAAAGAATTCGCGGCAAACTTCGGTGGGGAAGCACGTCGGAGAACAAAAAAATGCATTGGGTTTCTTGGGAAAAGATGTCACTTCAAAAAAAACAAGGGGACTTGGCTTAGTAATTTCCGTGCTTTTAATATGGCTTTACTTGAGTAAACAAGCATGGCGTATCATTACCAATCCGTCATCTCTCTTCGGCTAGAGTCTTCAAAGCTAAGTACTTCCCAAATTGTAATTTTCTTCAAGCTTCTCTTGAAATAAACCATCATGGTCTTGGAGGAGTATACTTGAATCTAAATCGTTACTTTCACTAGGAGCCCGTCGTCTCATCCGGTCGGGGAGCACTACAAAAATATGGGGGGATCCATGGCTCCCTCGCCCCTCATGTTTCTTCGTTCGATCTACCTCAACTATGCTACATCCCTCATCGCCAGTCTCCTTGCTCATTGATCATGCGACTCGACAATGGAAACACGATTTAATTCACTCTATATTTTCGACGGCAGAAGCGAGCCTTGTATTATCTATCCCGTTGCCCTCATCATCCTCAAATGACCTGTGGTTTTGGCATTTCACAAAAAATGGAAAATTCTCGGTGCGCTCGGCTTACCACGCATACCTGGACTCAGACTTGTCACCCCTCAGCATAATCCCAAATGCCAGTTCTAGTTCAGGTTTTAATCCGGTTTGGAAACGTATTTGGCAACTTAAAATCCCACCGCGTATCCAACTTTTCCTCTGGCGCTGTTGTACTAGTTCTATTCCAACCTCGGAAAATCTAGCTAGGCACGGTTTACACGCTACGGACTCTTGCCCTCTTTGCTCATCGCCTGACGGATCCGCCACCCATATTTTTTGGTTCTGCCCATTTGCTACATCGGTTTGGAAATGCACAGGTCTTGCGAATTTTGTGGGAAAATTCCAGCAACCTCTCTGGCATCTTTGGATTAAAGAATTGATCTCTTCCACAGGTGATATCCCCATTGAATTTATATCTGTCACATGCTCTTTGATTTGGCTCCATAGAAATAAAATGAAATTTGAGAAGATTACCCCAGACCCCATTTCCATTGTAATTTCAGCGGGTTGTCTCCTTAAAGACTACCAAAATGCCCATTCGTGGCCCGAGCGCTTGTCACCACAGCTGTTATCCCACCCTCTGCTGGGTGAAAACGCCAGGGTCTTAAGATTTTTTCGACGGAGCTATATCTACGACGCATGGAAATGCAGGTCTCGGTGTGGTTTTGTTGGATGAAAAGGGGTTATTCTCTTTTGGTCTCTCCAAAAGAGTACCAGGTGAAACTAACCCGAACACGCCGAATTCCTTGCTCTCAAAGAGGCAATGCGGGTAGCTCTCACAAAGGGTATAAAGGAGATTACATTCTTTGGGGACGCATCTTCTATAATCCTAGCCGCGGTCGGAGAAGCCTATTGCCCCATTCACTGCGTCTCCACCTACGAAGAAATTGTTAGACTGAAAGAATGTTTTTTTAGAACTGATTTTTTCTGGATTCGTAGAACGTTTAATTGTATCGCTCATGAGCTTGCTTTCTTCGCTAAAAATATGTTAGCTCTGGAGCGCACTTGGGATAGTATCCCCCCTTTCATTGTTCAAACGCCGCCGGACGTTTTCCAGCAAAGTTAATATAAAATCTGTTTTTCCCTTCAAAAAAAACATACCTTCGATCAGCCCAAAATGCAACCTCGGCTAATTTTGAATGAAATTCATATTGGCCAAGCAGAAAACAATACACACACACATATATGACATATATATATTTCAAAATTCTACATGTTAATAAATTTTAATGCCTCCAATTACGTGCTTTAAACATAGGTTAATTATCCCCAATCCTAATTGCAAGATCTATATTTAAAATCCAACATGCAACTTAATTATTCGGTCTCCTCTAAAAGTCTTTATTAATGTGATGATTGTTATTTAATTTCATAATACTACAACAAGCAAGTTAATTTTCAGATTATGATCAAACTCTAGGTCACGTTTGGATTGCCACACCCACGATCAATTGTGCCTTGCTATTTGAGTGCGTTTGGCCCATTTGGCTTTTGATGAAAGACTATATACGTTGACTTATTCAAAACTTTATAAAAAAATAAAGGTTTTCAGTTTTGACCATGATAATATAATAAATAAATAAATACATAAAAACAAATGTTTGTATAGAGAATTAATTCCAATGTTGGATTTTCATGTAACCAACCGGCGTGCACGTGAATGAGATCCAATCTGCATGCACCTCACGACGTGTGAGTGTTTATAAGTCAAAATTTGTCAGATTACTAATAAAATGCCACTAGCTAGGAAAACGAATGTCAATATTCCTTCGAAATAAATATTAAAAAAAGGGGGGCCCCGAGCATAGCCGAGTGGTAAAAAGGGGTTGGTAATCCACGCTAACTCTCTAATTGTGTGGGTTTGATTCTCGGCTGAAGCAGCCTCCTAAGCTTCAGTCGGGGGTCAATTTTGCAAGTGTTCAGTTGGAACTCGATTCAACCCTGATCACTTGGGCACATTTTGCGATTCACCTTCTGTTGGGCCAAGAGGTCTCTGATACTGACAAGTCCACAATTAGTCGGATGCAAACTCGAATATCTGGGTTATCAATATATTTATATATATATATATGGGTTTTGGGTTGGACAGATTAATTCCAACATGTAATTACCATTGCTAGTATAAAATAAATATATATCCTATTCTTATTATTGTGTTTTTTCAATAATCTCTTCTTTATTAATCGATAGTTTTTTTATCTTTTTATTAATCGATAGTTTTTTTTAACTAAAATTTGATTATATCGTTGTAGAGATTCAAACTCGGGCCTCTTCATTGAAGAGTAATACCCGAGTACCCGTGACACTGATTTTATTAATCGATAGTTGATCCAATAGGAATCCGAAGTCAACCCCGATCCCTCCCAACCAAGGTCGAGAAAATGGTAGGTCATATATATGGAAAAGTTGACAATTTCATCAGCATGTGATTTGATTTTTATTTTATACGATCCACTAACATATAATTAATC
The DNA here is from genome assembly GCA_016081115.2 of Rehmannia glutinosa. NCBI lineage: Eukaryota > Viridiplantae > Streptophyta > Magnoliopsida > Lamiales > Orobanchaceae > Rehmannia > Rehmannia glutinosa. The sequence goes on along the minus strand of JABTTQ020000023.1, from coordinate 7,655 downwards.
ACTTCGCGTCGAAGTACTCATAAATATAAAGCTATACATATTTGGCAAAAAAGTAAGTTTATTATCATAATATCATAATCGATTAAGGCTTCAATCAGATTGAACCAATTCCAAGCATGTGAATGCAATTGATTTTTTAATTATCAACTATCTCAAGCTATATATATATATATATATATATATACATTTTCTTTAAATTTCACTAATTGGCTTTTGGTGCTCTTTGATCTTTTAATCTATCTTTCTTATATATATATATATATATATGTATATATATATATATATATTATATGCTAAAGCAACCTAAATTAGTTTAATCTTTGTTTTCTTTACATATTAATTGTTCTTGGGAATTTAGCTGAAAATTAAATGTCAAGATCTCTGAAGTTGTTATATACTCCTTCCATCCCACTAAGATAGGCAATAGTAGAGTATTTCACACATATTAAGAAAACACATTAAATATAATTGGGATGACAATCTTTTCCCATATTTTTCTGCTTTGCCCTTGTATTAAATGGGATTATATCATTGTTAGTCTCAAGCAAATTGAACTAAATGGGGTAGTTTAATTAGTATATTCTTATGTAATTAATATCTCAATAAGGAAAAGTCTATAATTTGGGATGGACGAAAAGAAAAAGTGGATTATTTTAGTGGGACGGAGGGAATACTTATATAGTAACTAATAAGACATTAATTACCAATTAGTAGCTAGAAAGGTAGCCCAATCTTAGTGTTATATATAGTGATGCCTAACCTCGAAGCCTTATAGTTATTGGCATACTTACTATGCAATCAAAATCTGAATTAAATTGCCATAGAATTTGGGGAATTTTTTTTTTTCAAAGTATAGTTAAAACTCTAATGGTCACTACATATGTAGGTTTTATTAGTTATTATTGGGATTGACAATTGGGTCATTAGATTGGTACAAAAACATTCGGACCAATTTTTTTTTTCTTTTTCTCTTGCTTAAAAACATTTTAATTTTATACCATTTACTTAGAGGTTTTTTGAATGGGCTCTTTAGCCAATAAAACTAAATGAACTATGGCATATTTGATCATTTTTCTTTCAATTTTTTTTTGCACATCAAGTTGTTAATTATTAGAATTCATTCAATCCTACTATACTTTCTATTAGATTGCACTAATTGTCACCACATACTATGCTAAAGATGAGATTTTGAGACGTGGGGTGAGCTTCACATGATGAAATGATGCTCTCAAAAGTTGATAATTATATGTGTTTTATTAGCCTCATTAGAGAGATTATAATTAATTTTTAATGGGTTCACACTTGGTATATGGATATATGTATCTGTATAAAAAAAATGGCACCTTAGAAGTTTTGGGGTCTGAGCCACTGGAGATTGCTTCATTAGATTCATGTTAAGTCCGGCCCCGATCGGTGACCACATATACATGGTGTTGATAAAAAAATTTGGCAAAAATTTGTATGAGATGGTATCATGGGCATTGTTCATGAGACAGATCCTATATGAAACTAGAATTCCGACCCAAACCTAAACCCATAATAAAGATCCATGTTTTTTGTGCTTTGTACGATTTGTACCATGAATTTAAGTACAAGAGACCGTCTCACATAAGACCGCCTAAAAAAAATTATATGTGGTGAGTAACTACTAATAATGCAATAGTTTTTCATTAGAAGATGTATGTGAGATATTAGAGCTGTCAAAATGAGTCCGGCCCAACCGGCCTAGTAAAAAGACCGGGCTAAGCTTGATTTTAGAGTCTCAAAATTAATCGCAACTATTTAGTCTGGCTCATTCGGCCCGAAACACCGTGTCGACTCGATTTTTTATGTGTAATTTTATGGGTTGGATCAGGCTGGGCATAAAAATAGCGACACAATCACTATTTGGGCTCGGCCCAGCCTAATTTTCCCCCTTGCCTCGATGGGTCGGTACCCGGTTGGCCGGCTTGTTTGACGGCTCTAGATATCACTAGTTTTCATACTTTCCTTGAGCCCAAACGAGTTGGTAGCTTGAGGATATAAAATTAAAACAACTATTGTAATTATGAGATTTCAAACTATTACTATAGAAAAAGTGACATTAAAATTACTTTTGCATGAAAAACAAGTGATCATATATACTTGTGTCAAGTCTTATTCACGTAAATATTTCTTTTCTTTAATATAGTAATTAATCGAGTTTGTAGTTGTTATTGTTAGTAAATTTTTACAAATTGACATTTATGATGTAATAATGTCGATTTATCTTAGATAATTATTTCTGAGGTAAAAAAAAAAAGAAACTCCAGTAATGGTACCATAAATATTTTAATTTAAATAGCTACTAAGATTAAATTATTAGTGTGTTGTCAATGATCTACCAAACATGACTCTCATGCAACTACTCAAGTTGAGCATGCCTTATTTGATTAATGTTCAAAAGGATATTGAAAAGAGATATTTTCTCTATTTTTTTTTCATTGATTTCTATTTTATTTTCTAGATTCTTTTCCTTTTTCCAATTGTTAAAAGTCAAAACACCCATTTTATGCATTAATTATTGTACTAAAGCAAGAACCCGTAAAAGGCATCGTGCTAGCTAATAGAACCATTTGGATGAATGTTAGACTTGGGAGCACGACGAAGCTAGACATGTAAATTTGGGGGTTTAAGTAATTTTGGGGAGGGGGAGGGGGCGAAATCAATAAAAAAATAATTATTTAGTACTAAAAATTAATATTTTAAAATAAAATATACATAGAAATAATCGAATTTTCAAAAATTTGGGGGATGGACAAAGAAGGAAACACCGAATGAGTAATTAATGTATACATAATTAAAAAAAAATTAGGATGCTCTCTTCTCTCTTTCCCAAATGATCCTTAAGAGGGTTCAAGGTATGGCCGTTCTTTGCCTTAAACGTTGGTCGATATGGCGGATGAAGACGATCAAGATGATGTAGACAAATTGGAAGCTTTAAAGACCAAGTTAGGCGACTCTTCAACTCAAGCCCGATTGTCATTCACTCAATTGATTGGCCGGGTTATGAACGCTATGGCAATTGTGGCCGGGAGGATCCTGGCCGATATTCCACAGGATACATCGGACCATCGGGAGGATACTCAAGCACGTGCAACACAAACACATGTCAATGTCCTTCGAAAATCCTCTGAAATAAACGTCCATCATTTCGATTGAGATTTAAGTTATTTACATTTGTTTTTTTATTTTTTTTTTTTCCTATCAAAGGTTTTTCCCAACGGGTTTTACTTTGATAGGTTTTAACGAGACCCCTTTTTTTAAAGCTAGTTGTTTGGCTTGTAAGCAGTACACTATATTTTCTTTTTTAATAATATTTTGTATTTATTCAAAAAAAACAAGGAAGGAAACGCCCCTGCTTGGGAGATTAGAAATTTTTTTTGCGGTGAATGTTAGAAGTTATTTGAAAAATAATAGATCTGGCTGATGAGATTTAGGAGGCGTTTGGGTCATTAACATGAAAAAAAAATTTTTTTATTCTAATAATTGAAAATAAAAAAAAAATAGTTAACTTATTTTTATTAGAAATATCATTTATTTCTACTTTCAGAGTTTAATATATTTATGTCTTTTCATATACCTACTAATCACATTTTCAAATCATGCTCACATATCAATGCACATACAAAAAAAAAACATTGAAACAAAAATATATTTTTATTTATGACTCTATTTAATCTATATGATAACAGAATTAATTCAAAATATTCTCATTATTATTGAAATTCTGAAACTTGAGATTGTTGTTACAGCCGCAGGGTATTTATAGAGGGGAAGGGAGGAAGGTAGTGATGAGTTAGTTACAACAGAAAAACGAGAAAGTGTAACTACCATAATCGATGGATAACTAACTCTAAGATATTTATTCTTCTAATATCTAATACACCCCCTTTAATCTCGAGCGGGTGAGGATTTGGGATCGGCAAGAGGAAGCTTGCTGCAGAGAAGGTGAAAGCGAGAGGCAGACATCGACTTGGTAAGAAGGTCAGCAGGTTGATCTTCGGAAGGGAATATACCGAACATCAATCTGTTGAGCAAGAACTTTATCACGCACGAAGTGAGCATCAATTTCAATATGCTTCGTCCGGGCATGAAACACCGGATTCGAAGCCAAAGCAAAGAGCACTTTGGTTATCACACCAAATGATAGAAGGTGTCTCAATTTTGATATGTAATTCCTAAAGAAAGAGAGTGGAGCCATATAATATCGTAAGTAGTATCGAGATAAAGACCGTGACTCGTTCCGCACTTGAACGGGAAACCACGGATTGCTTCTTCGAACTCAAGTAAGTAAATTTCCCCTCAAAGATAATGAAATGACCACCTTGTCTTCTACGATCATCAAGATTGCTTGTGTCAACATCCGAGAAGCCTTGAGATATCGGGCGTATGTTTACAAGCAATCCAATGGTTAACTATGGGAGCATGGAGGAATTGTCAGAAAGTTTGTTGACAAAGAAACGAGATGTCAGCCACGTGTTAATGTGAGATATTGGAGAGAACCCACCATGCTTCGATAGAGAGATGGAAGATCAAATAACTTGCTATCCGACAAAATGTAATTTCCGGGAGAGATATTGAACGGAGTAGCCAGAGCTTGCATTGAGTGAGATTTGTCTTAGAAAGTAACTCAAGAATGTACTTGGTCCGTAAGTGTCAAACAAGCAGAGTCCGAGTAGCTTCAATCCCCGTAAAATAGTTCACTTCCCAAGAGTCTTCAAGGCAAATTTGTCTCCCAACATAGAGATAACTTTGAGAGACAAAGAGAGGATCTTCTCGTGACCAAAATATCATCGACATATACCAAAAAGAAGTAACAACTTTCCCGACCACATTTGAAAGAACATAGAGGTATCCGAGGTGGAATTTCCAACCCAATGGAGAATAAAAATTCCTTCAATTTATTGAACCATGCCCAGTGGAGCCCGCTTGAGACCATAAAGTGCTTTGTTTAACTTGCAAACACCCCGGTTGCTTAGAATCCTCAAACCCCTCGAGGTTGAAACATATACACGATCGTGAGCTCCCCATGAAGAAAGGCGTTGTTAATATCAATTTGTCAATAGACCACTTGTTTGTGACAGCCAAAGTAAATACCAATCGGATGGTACAAGCCTTGATGACAGGACTGAAAGTTTCTAGAAAATCAATACCATCTTGTCGCTCAAAAAACCTCGTGCAACCAAATGCTTTAAACCTTTCTATGCTACCATCGTTTAAGTTTAATTTTAAAAATCCACTTGTTCGTTATAACATGCATATCATCTTTGTGAGGGAACAAGAGACCAAGCATTGTTGCGAATTAGAGCATCAAACTCAGCTTGCATAGCATCTTTCCATTTAGGATCAAGTAGAGCTTGCTTTTGTGCAATCGTTCAAGAGGAGTGGAAGAGGAAACAATGGTGGAGTATATTTTGGGCTTATGAATTCCAGACTTTGCCCTGGTGATCATATGGTGTGTTGGAGCAGCAGGGGCGGGAGGAGTAACATGAGGAGGAGTCAAGGAAGATGGAGCTGAGGATGCGGTCTTTGGATGGTTATCCGGGTAGGATGAGAGGATTAATACGGTAGGAGATGTAGTGGAAGAGAGAGGAGGAGTAAAAGCGGGGAAATAGGAGAGGAAGAGATAGGTAAGAATGGGAGAGAGACAAGATATGTAGTAGAATTCGAGACCGAGGGATAACAGAAATAACTCATGATATGGAAATTCTTTTTCATTGAACTCAACAAGAGGAGAGATATAGATCCTACCAGTGGGACTTGCACACTTGTAGCCCTTAACCTGGACTATAGCCAAGAAACAAGCACTTTGTGGACCTAAATTGAAATTTATGAGAATTGTAGGGACTAAGATATGGATAACATGTGCATCCAAACACTTTGAGAAAGTTATAATCTAGAGATGAACCATGAAGCTTCAAAAGGAGAAATAAGATTAAGAACAAAGAGGAGTGGGAAGGCGATTAATGATGAAAACAAAGATATTGAAATGCATCCCACCAAATTTGAGTGGAAGAGATGCCTGTTCTAAGAGGGAGAGACCAACCTCAACAATGTGGAGGTGCTTTCTTTGAAGACAACCATTTTGGCGAAGTGATGTGTGTGAAGGATGCCTAAATTTAATCCCAATATTGGTCGAAGAGGAACAAAGATCTATATTCACCCCCCCAATCACTTTGAAGACATTTTATTTGGAGATGAAATCGTCTTTCAATGTAAGTATTGAAATCGATGAAAGATATGAAATGCTCTCGATTTTTGTTTCATAGGATATATCCAAGTAAATCTTGTAAAATCATCAATAAAGTGGATATAGTATCGAAAACCATCAATAGACGCACATGAGAAGGTCCCCAAACATCGCATACACAAGTTGAAAAGGGGCTGTGGTTTTTGATTCTTGAGAAGCAAAGTGTTTCTGATGGAGTTTTCCAAGTTTACAAGCATCACAAAACCTGCATTATTCATAGGAAAAGGAATATGTAAAGCTTTGAGTACAGATGACAAAATTGAATTACAAGGATGTCCTAATTTTTGATGCCAAGTTGTAACTGCTTTGTGCACAGGGAGGTGAGGTATCTTCTTTGGGGAAGGATTTGCGGTATGAACAGAGAGCCGGGAAGAGTGTAAATGGGAGAGATCAAGTTGGTACAGCCCGTCATTCTTATTCGGTGAAGCCGTGGTCTTGTGTGTAGTTTGTCCTGACAAAACAGACATTATGAAAGAACTCAATTAGCACATTGTTTGTCTTTAGTGATTTGGGATATCTTGAGCAAATTCTTAGTGAAATTTGGGACATACAAAAATGTTTTTAAGAAGTAAAGGAGTAGGATGAGTGAGACAAGGAATAAAAGAAGAGCCAGGTTTAGAGATAGGGAGAGATGAACCATTACCAACAACAAGTTTTTCCCCGTCCTTGATAGTCGGTGCTATGAAGTGAGAGATTCTCTAAAGTTAGTGTCACATGGTTTGTAGCTCACATTGTCCGAAAAACCAAGATTAGGATCACCAATAGAGTTTCCGAGTGTTGGATAAATGAGCCCCGAGTAGGCGTCACGGTTGTTTGCGAGACCGATTCATTTCCCGGAAACTCAAATCAAACCTTTTGTAGATTTCAAAGCCACATGATTTGGCTTTCCACAAAGTTGACAAGTAACTCGTTTGTGTTATTATATCTACCAAAACGGCCCGCGACCTCTCTCTCTCTAAAAAAAACGACCTCCTCGTGTACCGAAAAACCACCCCTTCCAAAGGCAACATTTGCTAAGGGACTACCAGAGGAAACAGAGGATGCAAAGAGAACTTGGGGCCACTGAATTTATACTCGATTGATTAAGAATACGCATTTCATGAGTCTCAAGTGCATATTGAACATCTTGAATAGTGAGAGAGGTCTATCCTTGATGTCAAATTCACTATGATCGCATTCATATTCCGCCCCAAATCCACCAAGTATATACAGCAAGTTCATCATCCGAAATATATGTGCCTGCTGCACTTAAGTCATCCTGCAATACCTTTCTATTTTCATAATGCAGTATCAACACCGAGGCCCCCTTTTTCAAAGTTTGAGCATAAATCGCACCTTCGTAACACACGAGCTTTGGACCTGGATCGTGGAAAGAGCAATACGT